>JALJEV010000650.1:0-1249181 GCA_026586105.1 Hylodesmum podocarpum | reverse complement strand
CATTATAATGTTATATGGGTGAGAAATAGAATCAAGAGAAAGAAAATAGTAAATAATATATATTTGCAGAAAATAGATAGTTTTTTTTATGAATTATAGTACTGTTCAGGCACATGACTAAACCACTCGGTCAAAGAGACTTCAATATTTTTTGAATTATAGTGTTGTACTTAATTTAGTTATTGGAATTGTAATTATATATTTATTCTGCTCTGATTTTTACTCTTTTTTTTTTTTATCTTATTTTATATATTTTAAGAATACTCATCTGTGTATGGAAAAGTAATGATAATGATGGCGGCTTCCAGCTTATTATGCATTTAAGATACAGATTAAACTGAGCAAGACAAAAAAAATTAGCATAATTCTTGAACGAGCTTGATTAATGATTTTGGTGCACCATTGATAAGAAATAGAAATTGACATTCTAAACATCGCTCTTGACTTTGTAAACCATATTAAACAAAGAAACCGTAGGCTTTAGTCCTGAATTTGTCATCTGTCTTAAGAGAAATTCAGCTTCCTTCCACTTTCCATCTTTGCAAAGAAGCCCTATGGTTGAACAAAAACTGGCCACATTTGGAACCATTCCATTGTGAACCATTTCATTGAGTAGCCTAAGGGCCCTATAAGAGCTTCCTTCTTTGCAGTAACCATGAATCATGGTATTATATATGACACTGTTTGGTTCGAGATGCAGTTCATCCAATGATTTGAAGAGCTTTGAGGCTTCTTTCATGTTACCATTCATACATAACCCATGTATTAGGACACTGTATGTATAAACATCTGGAACCAAACCAGACTTCTCCATTAAAGAATGCATCTCACATGCTTTTTCCATATAATTTAGTCTTGCAAAAGCATCAATTAGAATAGTATACGTCACTTTGGAAGGAGCAATGCATCTCTCTTCCATTTCCTTGACCAAGTTGATAGCTTCAGTTATATCCCCAACCTTAGAATATCCTGCAATCAAAGTATTATAGGTTACTAATGTTGGCGACAGTCCATTTGTCTTCAATTGATTGAATAATCTAACAGCAGTGTCCATTTTTCCAACATCACAAAACCCACTGATCAATACATTGTATGTAACTATGTTAGGACTAAGGCCAGCTTTGTTGACTTGATGAACCAACTTCACTGCTTCCCCAAACTTCTTCACTCGACACAACCCACCTATTAAAATGTTGTATGTCATAACACCATAAGCAATACCTTTATCACGCATTTCACCAAACACCTTAAAAGCTTTATCCGTCATCCCACCATTACAATATTCACTAATCACGCAATTGTATGCATAAATATTAGGCACAATTCCACTTCGCTTCATATTCTCATACATCTGAAACCCTTCCCTTTGAAGTCCTTGTTTGAAAAACCCGTTCATTAACACACTATAAGTATGCTGATTTGCAACCAAACCCAACCTATTCATCTTGCAAAACAACTTTTTTGCCAGAAGAACATCACCATTCTTGCAACACCCATCAATCAAAGTAGTGTATATAACAACATTCGGAGACAAACCAAACTCTTCCAACATAGCCAAAAGCTTAAACCCTTTCATCAAGTCACCAGCTTCACAACAACCCTTGATCATAATCCCAAAACTGTAAACATCCAAAACAACATTTTTCTTAAACTCATTGAAAACCCACCACGATTTATCGAAACAATTCGACTTAACGAGTAAGCACAGAAGATTATTGAAGGTATCTGATCTAGGAACATGGCCCATGTGAATCATCTGTTGAAGAAAAACGAGGGCTTGGTCGGGTGAGTGAGAATGAACGTAGGCATTGACAATTGCTTCATAGAGAGGGGTAAAGGTTAAGCAAGAGGTGAAATGGGTTTGTGTTAGTTGATGCATTATGGTGGAGGGTGAGAACGAGGGTAAGGAGATTCGACCAGAGATTAGGCGAAGGATGAGAGATTGAGCTTGGTGAAGCATGCCAGAAGAAATGAGATGGGTTAAGATGAATGAGATAGATTCAGGAGTGTGGTGAAGGCCTTCATTGGTTGAAGAATTGAACAAAAAAAGTGCTTTCGATGGAGGCACTTTCACCATTTTTTGGATAAGAATCAGAGCTTCGTGAGAACGAAGCATGTTCGTTTCTCTGACCCTTCCTGCATCTGAAAACAAGTTTCGGAGGAAATGGCAAATAAATAACCGTCGGTACCTAAACCTTAAATAGGTTCCTGCTATGAGAAATTGCTTCATGTTCCAAGATTAACACGTGTGTCACCATTGATTCACGTAATAATTTTTTAAAATTCCTTGACAAGTACAATAATATATCAATATTTTTATGACAAATATTAACCGATCTCTTAAGAAACTAGATGAAAAGTTTGAAAATACCCAACCGAAAGTCTTTGCTTTTTTTTAAAATATCTGGTAAATAATTAAAAAATACATATAGTTATAAAATATAAAAAAAGAAATATATATATATATATATATATATATTATAAAAAAATTTATTCTATATAAATAAATTAACTGATTAACTGCTTACATTATTTTATCACCTTCCACACAACATGTAGGTAACGTAACACTCGGAGTAAAGTTGTTTTTCTATTAAATTATATCATCTATCATATACTTATATTTCTTTTTTTTTTTTTTCCATCGTGTCATATAACACTTAGTTGTACATTTATGTTTATTCCATTTCTTATTCCAAAGTTGGACTCGAGATAATATAGAAAGAAGCCCAAAGGATACAAACACCGGCCCGACTCAACCAAAGTCGAAAAAATCCAAAGTAGAAACCAATTGTGTTGATAAATAAAAAAATACTTATTTTCTAATTAGAATTCAAATTTTATTTCGATGATTTTGGGCTGTTTTAAGTGGTTGAAACTCTAATTTTAATTAAAGATCAATATAAAAGCACTTAAAAACTGCGTTTAAATTTATTGCGGCCGATTTTACTTAAATGAACTCTATAAACATATCTTCTTTGATGACCAAATTGTTGGGTAGGATGAAAATATTAAATTATGAATTCATTGAACTGAAGTTCAAATTGATTGCTGGAAACCAGTAATACACTTTTATTTATTAACTTTTGACTAGGTCACGTGGAGTTAATAAAAACATGGATTTGTGCATGCATGTTATATAGGGTCGAGGTGATGTGATTTTTCCGTCATCTTACGTTAACTTCATACTAATAAATATCATCAATGTTATTGAGATTTGATATGTTTGTGTGGTCATATCAGCCGCCTAATCAACTACGGAGAGACATGTGTATCTGTCATACCTGTACAGAAAAAAGACTTTGTAGTATCCTCCACACGTCTATTTTTATAAATAGGCCCACATATACTCTCCCCTTTGGTCATCCAACAATTCGGATTAGGTCACAGAATCCTCACATTAGCTATCACACTTCATCTAAGTCAGTTCCCAATTTCGATAAGAACACATGTTAAATCATATTTTATTTAGTAATTGTTCTGCCGGATTCTGGGCCCTGCCGAGCTCTCCCACCTGCGCATGCGAGAACGCACTCCTTCTCGGCCGAGTCCGATTAGGTAGGACACATTCACAACAATGGGGGAGGTACCTGCAAAAGGCACTCTGATGCTTAAGTTAGAAAAGTGTTTCAGAGAGAGACCCAAGTGAGAAGATTAAGATGAAAGATGACTTCTTCTTCGTTGACCTCTCGAGGATATTTATACCCTTGCTCTGACGGTTGGTAGTTAGGGGAAAATCCCGAAATCCCGGGATACTCAATACGCTTGGCTCGAGACACACGTGTAGGTCTAAGGGGAGCTTCACAAGTTCCGATGGTCATGATTGTCGGAAGGGAAAACGTCACGTCAAGTCGTCACATCTCAGGGTTTGATAAGACTACCCTTAAAGCTCAGAAAAGCTCGGCCTATGGGATAGTGCCGAGTTCATCCCAGCTCGGTATGTACATAAGCCCCCAAAATCCGAGGATGAGACGCGTTTTCAGTCTCGGAAGAGGATTTTTTATTGAAAACTTCTCCAACAAGCTGGGGTTTATGGGAAGCTCGCCTCCAAAGGTGTAGCGAACGAGGCGTTTCTTTTAAATTTTGCCCCATTTACTGGCGGGAACAGTTATAAGCACGCAACGGTTGGCATTCCATGCCCTTGTCTTTAAATACCCCCTTCGATCCCTTCGCTACCTTCCTCTCTCTTTCCGAAAACTCTGTTTTGTTCTCGTCATAGTTTCCTCCTTCTTCTGCTATAGCTGCTTTTGTTCTCCGGCTGCTGCTCATTTTGTCCAGGGTTCCATCTTTGGTGGTTCGAGTCGTTTGTCTATCGAAAACAACCTCCTTTTCTAGGTACGCCACCATGTCTCTTCCTTCTTCTTCTGATTCCTCCAAAGTGAAACCTCTGGTTTCAAAAGAAGTGTCCCCCATAGGGGGTCTCTTTCTTCAGAGGGGACTCCTAGTCCTCCCGCCGTGCCTGCCCATAGGTTGGGTGCTGGTGTTTCCCGTGCGGCCACCGCAACCGCGGCGGCCACCACTATAGTTGCGCCCTCGCAAAAGGGGAAGGCCCCAAGGCCTAAAAAGGTATACCCTCCGGCTCCGGCCGAGTATGCTTGGGTCCTGGATGAGGCGAACTCCTATTCTTCCGACCTGACATCTAATCAGGTGGGCGACATGGTTAGGATAATCTCGCCTATTACGCCAGGTCTAGAGCAGTTTGTTCGTGTAGAACTTTGCTTTCCTTTTGAGAGGATTTTTATGAAGCCCCCCATTAATGGGGACGACTTCGTCTATGTCTATGAGCACATGTTCCGTGACTTCGGCGTCACCTTCCCTCTTAGTGATTTAGCCTGCCAAGTTCTGAGACTCCTGAACGTGGCCCCTTCCCAACTTCATCCAAATAGCTAGGGTTTTTTAAGGGTTTTTGAAATCTTAAGCCCGTTTCTCAGCATTATTTGCTCGGCCAAGGTGTTTCTATACTTCCACCAGCTGAAGCTGGGTCGGAAAGTCGGCTGGTGCTCTCTTAATGGGGCTCAGTACGGGTCTGTCTTCACTCTCTACCACCAATCTTTTAAAAATTTCAAAAATAAATTCTTCAAGTTGAAACCAATCCCCCATACTTAGGGTATGCGTCTTCTTTTCGACGAGCGTCGGGTCCCCCTATTCCCTCTCTATTGAAGCGAGCATCCCATAAAGTTTACCTCTTGGCGAGATAGCGACCTCCTTCCCGAAGAGAAAGAGATTATTGACAAGCTCATGACACTGGACCCTCCTTTAGACGTCCGACGTGTCTTGAGGTTGTCAGATGTAGAGGACCCCCAAGCTGACTTCCTAGGTATTTGGTTGTGTATATGACTTCACTCTTGTGCAACTTAGGTATTTTTGTAACACATTCTTGGTGTCTTATTTTCAGACCTGATGGCCAACCAAGGGAGATCAGCTCGCGGGAAACTGATTCAAGCCCCTCCTTCTCAGAACAAGCCTCCCATCAAGCGGCTGAAGAGGGCTTCTCGCCCTAGCACTATTGTTCTCTCTGACTCGACCGCTGTTGGCGAGTTGGAGAAGACCCGGCCTGGCCCCTCTGAAATTCCTCATAATCCTCCTCTGGTGGTTGAGAAGGGCAGTCCTGAGAGGGGTGTCGAGCTTCCCGCCGGAGTCACAAAGGCTTTGCCCATTACTGTGGTTCCTCCCGTGATCGCTGAGGTGCCTCAAACTCAGCCGACCTTCACCTCTACTGCCGGGGATTCTGAGTCTGCCGCTGGCGATCCCCCTCCGGAGAATTCGACAAGCCTTGGTCGTTTGGCCCCTAAGGGGTTGATTTTCCATGGTTGCTCTTCAAGCGCTCCAAGGTTGGAGCACCTTTCTTGTCGCCAACCCGACCTCCCTCCCTATGGGGCACCGAGGTTCGCATGGGGGATGTGGCTGTCGAGGGAGCCTTCCCTACTCGGTATGACGCGGAGCTTATCCGCTACGTTGGCGCCACCAAGGCAGTCGAAGGTGCTTATCTGATGATGCTATGGAGTGTCACAGTTTTCCACCACTTGAGGCATGGATAATCATTTCCTTCTCTTCCGTAATTTAAGTGTATTTGTTATTGGTAACTTAACATTTCTTTGATTATTTAGAGACGAGGTGATAGGCGGGGTCGAGGCACGTTGCCAACTATCCGAGTTGCAGATCGCCAATCATAGGCTCAAGGAAGCCCTTCAAGAGGCCCAAAACTTCTACCACAGCCTTCATGCCTCTCAACAAGAACTGTTGAAAAACAAGGCAGAATCTGATCAGACTCTCCACATTCTGGGATTGGAGGTCGAGCAGTCTCGGGCCTTGCTGAAGATGGCCAAAGAGCAGAGGGAGGCCACCGATGAGTTTGTCCAAGAGTTGCGCCAGAAATATGATGAGGGTCAAGCCATTGTAGCCTCCAGTCTGGCTCGAGAAGACGCTTTGAAGAAGCTGCTGGAGGCTTCCGAGGCCCAATGTGAAGGCCTTGGTAAGACCGTTCAGGAGCGAGAGGCCGAGGTTGCTGCGCTTAAAGAAGAGTCGGCAAAGCTCCAATCTTCTTTGGCCGAGGCCGAGGACTGCAATGATGCGTTAGCCGACCGAGCTGAAGAGGCTGAAGCCGAGGTTGAGAAGCGGACCCAAATCGACTTAGAAGCATTCTCGGAGGGCTTCGCTCGTGCTCTGGAGCAGATCAGACTTTTCCATCCCGACCTAGACATTTCTCAGCTTGACGAGAAGAAGATGGTGGTGGATTGGGAGCTAGTTGATGAACAGTAATTTTGGTGCTCTTTAAAGCATCTTGTAATTTTGTTGACATTGGATATTTTTTTCGAACTTTGTTCTATAATATTAATTTGGTTCTGGTACTTGTGTTTTTCCTCGTTTTTTGACTTCCTCCTCGTAAATCGTGGTTTTGATATGACTTTAGACTGTCCATGCTTTGGGACTTGATATTTGACTGCTAGCATTTATCCACTTGCTTTCCTTTGCTTATAAATACCGTCTCGTTGTTCTTCTAACTTCAACGCAATTCTCTTGTTACTTCGAACTTATGATTTCTTTTTTTGAACATGGGAAAGTTTCCCTCTCCCCAAATTTTGTTTTGCATTTGCTAGTTTGTAGTCTTGATTGTTGGATGATGTTTGGAATGAGAAGTTCTGGTTCCGCAGCTAGAAGTTCTGATTTCACAGCTCTCGTGGCATGCTACGACCAGTCAAGGTATTTCGGGAGGGTGTCTCTTCCGAGGTCTCGGCCCCACTGTGTATCTCTATCCGCTCTTTGATTAGAAAGAAGAGATCTCAATCTCTTTGTGTATCTCTGCCCGCTCTCAGGTGAGATGGAGATATCTCGATCTCTTTGTGTATCTCTGTCCGCCCCCAGGGTGAGAAAGGGGAGGCTCGAGCTGTGTTATGTTGCTTCAGCTGACGGGTCTACGTTATTGCATTACTTTTTGTAGCTCGTTTTAGCTGTATGATGCCGGGATGATATTCGGCGATGTACTCTCATTATGTTTTTCTTTTTTGAGTATTCTTCCGCGCTCATTTTTAGAGCTTTACTTGTATGATGCCTGGATAACCTTCGGTCTACGTATTTGAATATTATTCCGAGCTCATTTTAAAGCTTTACTTGTATGATGCCGGGATAACCTTCGGCCTATGTATTTGAATATTATTCCGAGCTCATTTTAGAGCTTTACTTGTATGATGCCGGGATAACCTTCGGCCTACGTATTTGAATATTATTCCGAGCTCATTTTAGAGCTTTACTTGTACATTGCCAGGATAATCTTAGGCGGACGTATTTGAGTATTATGTCGAGCTCATTTTAGAGCTTTTCTCGTATAATGCCGGGATAACCTTCGGCTTGCGTATTTGAGTATTTTTCCCCGCTCATTTTTAGAGCTTTACTTGTACGTTGCCGGGATAATCTTCGGCGGACGTATTTGAATATTATGCCGAGCTCATTTTAGAGCTTTTCTCATATAATGTCGGGATAACCTTCGGCTTACGTCTTTTTCTTAAGTAATTATAAGGCCTATTTCATGTTTTCGGAAAATGAAAGGCATTTTTAACAATGCACGAAATATCAGCAATGCTACATTTAATCTCTCAGCAATGCTACACTTGATTCATTCAAAATCCGAGGATGAAATATTTCCAATGATCTTACCTAGGCTAGCTGTAGTAGGCCTTCAGATGGGTGACATTCCACGTCCTAGGAACAAGTCTCCCTTCCAAATTTTCTAACTGGTACGCTCCGTTTTTCAATGTCTCGATCACGCGGAACGGTCCTTCCCAGTTGGGGGCAAGCTTGCCTTCCTCTCTATCCCTCCGGGCCATCCCGACCTGGCACCAAACGAGATCTCCTTGGAGAAATTGTCTTGGCCTTATCCTACTATTGTATCGCCGAGTCGCTCTGAGCTGAGCTGCTTCGTTCTGAACCCTTGCTGTGTCCCTAATCTCTTCCACGAGGTCGAGCTCCACCCTCAAATCGCGCTCTTGGTTAACACCTGGGACCAGCCTTCTTCTCAGGGAGGGCTCTCCTATCTCGACCGGTATCATTGCGTCCATACCGTAAGTCAACCGGTAGGGGGTTTCCTTGGTGGATGTCGCGTGGAGTACGGATATCCCCAAAGGATGCTTGGAAGCTCTTCAGCCCACCACCCCTTCGCCGCGCCCAACCTCTTTCTTAATTCTCGTAAGACAACTCGATTGGCGGCCTCGGCTTGTCCATTGGTTTGAGGATGCTCCACCGAAGTCACTTTGTGCAGGATACTCAAATTTCTCAAAAAGGTCTCGAACCTGGCATCGGTGAATTGGCGGCCGTTGTCGGTAACGACCGAGTAAGGGACTCCGTAGCGACAAACTATATTCTTCCAGCAAAATCTTTCAATATGTTGAGCCGTTATTCTGGGCAAAGGTTCTGCCTCAATCCATTTGGTGAAGTAATCCACCGCTACTACCAGAAACTTGACTTGTCCCTTGCCTTGAGGAAAAGGTCCGAGGATATCGATTCCCAAACTCATGAAGGGCCAAGGGGATGTCATGGTGTGGAGTTGCTCTTGAGGGACACGAGGGATCGAACCATACCTTTGACATTGTTCGCGTTGTTTCCTCCGCATCACTTTTCAAAGTCGGCCAAAAATACCCTGCTCGTAAGGCTCGGTGGGCGAGAGTTCGGCCCCCTGTGTGCATTCCACATATCCCTTGATGTAGCTCTCTTAGGACGTACTCGGCTTGTTGGGGGTCGAGACATTTGACTAGCGGTGTTGAGAATCCTCTCTTGAATAACTCCCCATTGACCAAGGTGAAGGTGGCGACTTGGCGACGTATCTTTCTTGCTTGGGCATCGTCCCCAGGTAGGTCCCCCCTCTCTAAGTATGCTCTGACTTGATCATACCAAGGCGAGGGGCTTTGTGTTTGAGAAGACTGGGTCAAACACATGACTTCTTCGAGTGACGGCCTTGTCATCGTTTCTTGGATCAGGGTTCTGTACTGCCCGGTCTTCTTTGTACTAGCTAACTTTGATAATACGTCGGCTCTCTCATTTGCTGCCCTCGGAACGTGGATCATACTGAACTGTGAGGATAAGGTCGTGTTCTTTTTAACCAACTCAAGGTATTGGGCTAAGAGAGGCTCTTTTGCTTGATAGGTTCCATTAACATGACCAGTGATGAGCTGGGAATCGCTGTGACATTTTAACTTTTTGACGCCCATCTCTTGAGCTAAACGTAGCCCCACCAAAAGGGCTTCGTACTCCGCCTGGTTGTTTGATGTTGAAAATTTGAATCTAATAGCTTGTTCCAATATCAAATTCGCAGGTCCCTCAAGAATGATTCCTGCCCCGCTCCCCCTTTTGTTGGATGATCCATCCACGTAAAGAGTCCAAAGTTGATCAATTCCATCGACATTATCATTAGGAACTGGTGGGAGCTCGGTCAAGAAGTCAGCTAGGAATTGAGCCTTCATGGGTCCCCTACTTTGGAAGGTCAAACCGAACTCTGAGAGTTCAATAGACCATGCTATCATTCGTCCGGCCAAGTCGGGCTTCTGGAGGACCTGCCTAAGTGGGTAGTTCGTCTTGACAATGATTTTGTGGCTCCTGAAGTAGTGCCTTAACCGCTGTGCCGAGAATACTAACGCCAATACAAGTTTCTCCACGACTTGATATCTCTCCTCTGCGGGTTGCAACGTTCTGCTGACGAAATAGATGGGGTGTTGTTTCCCCTCTTCCTCGGTCGTCAAGACCGAGCTTATGGTCGAGTGTGCGGCGGCCAGATACAAGCTTAACTATGCAGTTCTAGGAGGATTCTTCAAGATCGGTAGAGTTGCTATTGTCTCTTTTAAATCCGCAAATGCCTTTTCACTCTCAGCGTTTCACTCGAATCTGGAGGCTTGCTTTAGTAGCTTGAACAATGGTCGAGCCTTTTCGGCTAACCTTGGCATGAATCGAGACAAGGCGGCTAAGCTTCCATTCAATCTTTGCAATTCCTTCAAGGTGGTTGGGCTTTTCATGCCCAGAATTGCTTTACACTTATCAGGGTTGGTCTCAATCCCTCTGGCTGTGATTAAGAATCCCAAGAACTTTCTACCTTGAACCCCAAAAACTCACTTTTCCGGATTCAACCGTAGATTATGCCTCCTAACTTTGCTGAATAGTCTTTGTAGATTGACTAAATGATCGTCTATTCTTGCTGACCTTACTACCATGTCATCAACATAAACCTCCATTATCTCCCCTATCTCTTCCTTGAAGACCAGATCCATCAATCTCTGGTAAGTGGCACCAGCGTTTTTTAACCCGAATGGCATGACCCTATAACAGTAATTATGTACGTCGAACATGAATGCCGTCTTATCCTCATCAGGAGGGTACATGGGAATCTGGTTGTAGCCCGAGTATGCATCAAGAAAGCTCAGCATCCTACTTCCCGATGTGGCATCTACCAGGCGATCTATGCTTGGCAAAGGGTAGGTATCCTTTGGACAGACTTTGTTTAAATCCGTGTAATCTGTACACATCCTCCACTTTCCACTTGTCTTTTTGACATCACCACATTAGCCAACCAAGTAGTATACTTGATTTCGCGGATGAAACTCGCTTGTAGAAGCTTGCTCACCTCCAGACGAACAGCGGATGACCTCTCCTCTCCCAACTTTCTCTTTCTTTGGGCGACGGGGCTCGATCCAGATACCACGGATAATTTATGGCATATGAAATTGGGATCAACTCCAGGCATGTCAGCCGCACTCCATGCAAATAGATCGGCATTTTCGAGCAATACTCTCTCCATCCTTTGACGGAAACACCCCTCCAAAGTCTCTCCGATATGGACATCTTGACCTGCCCTGCCACCTAGCTGGAACGGAAAAGTCTTCTCGGCAGGTACTGGTCGGAACTCCTCAAAACCTGTCCTGGGGTCCAGATCCAAGGTTTCTGGCTGTATGCTCAAGCACTGAGGCGAGGTCTCCCTAGTCGTGCTTGCCTTTAACGTGTATGGTTGAATTTTGAGGCTCTGAGCATAACATTGTCGGGCCATTTTTGGGTCAGCCTTGACAGTTACGATTTTGGCTCCTACTGGGAATTTCATCGCGAGGTGTAGCGTTGAAACTACGACCAGCCGATTTAGCGTTCTCCCCGCCTAAAATGACATTGTACGAGGTTTGAGCTTGACCAAAAGATACCCGACTGAGAATAGTTTTTCCTCTTCTTCATTTCCGAGGGTGGTGAGGAGCTCGACGTAACCACGTGTGTGGACCCGTTCCCCGGCAAACCCGAGGAGAGGTTCAGAGTGATCTTTGACCACGCCCGGGGGCAGGTCGAGCTTGAAGAAGGTATCCCAGTAAAGGATGTCTGCCGAGCTTCCTTGATCGACGAGTACCTTCTTCACCCTCCAATTCGCGATGATAGCAGTGATGACCATAGGATCATCATGGTCAATGCTATTGGTGGAAAAGTCTTCGGCAGTGAACGTTATTGGTGGGAAACTCCTAATAGAGGGGTGGTCGGCTACCACATTTATGCTCCGCAAATGCCGCTTCCGAGCTCTAGATGTTACTCCCCCACCCCCAAATCCTCCAGCTATAGTGTTAATTGTTCCCCTTACCTCTTGAGTTTTATTCTTTTGGGAGGCCTCTCTTCTATTCGGGCGAAACTTATCATTACCCCTGTAAGAATGGTTCCCCTGCTTTCTCTGGGGCTTCTCCCGACGATCTCCCCCGGTCTCTCCTTCTCTTCTTACATACTTCAAAAGAGCTCCCGCTTGTATCAACTCTTCAATAATATCTTTTACCTTGTAGCATTCTTCAGTGGTATGACCATGATTTTGGTGGAAACTGCAATAACGATTGACATCGGCATTACGGGGGGTAGGACAAGGCTCAGGGGGGCGAATCAAATCTGAATTGAAGGCCTCTCTCAAGACAACTTCTCTACTTGCATTCAAGGGTGTGTACGGGTTGTGTTTTGAAGGTCCTCGCCCCTTGGGCTCGTACTCCTTTTGTCTAGGTGGTGAATGGCGATCATACCGACTACGCTGCTCCTTTCCTTTTCTCTGAGCCTCGTCGTTCTCCTCCATGTTTATAAATCGGGCCGCCCATTCCCTGAGCTCATCCATGTTGCGTGGCGGCTCGGAGAAAAGCGATCTAGAGAACGACCCCGACCTCAAACCAGCTTTAATGGCATGCATGGCTACTGCCGGGTGGAGATCAAGGATGATCATGCTTGCTTGTGCAAATTTTGTCATATAACTTCTGAGTGGCTCCGCCTGTCCTTGTCGGATTCTTGTCAGAGAGATGGAGTCGGTCATTACGGGCTTGCAATCGGCAAATCTAGCCACAAACTTAGCACACAAAGATTCAAAGGAGTTTACAGAAAGTGGTGGCAAAGTGTAGTACCAATCCAAAGCTACTCCTTTCAGGGTGGTGGGAAAAAGACGACAATGCACTCGTAAGTCATCGGATACCAATCTGGCCTGGGTAAGGTAAGCTTTCACATGTGAAGTTGGGTCAGTCCCACCTTCGTATTTTTCAAGTAGTTATTCCTTTAACATTTTCGGAAGCTTACACTTCATGATTTCTGGCACAAAAGGATGGAATGAAGTTAATCTTTGTAAACCTGGATTCTCTGGAATGCGTGTGTCGTAGAAAGGCATTTCTTGTACTATGGGAGGGAGATTTTGCGGGCCTTTCCCTCCCGGACCTTGTCCTTGAGTTGGTGCTTCCCTCTCTCGATCATTATTCTCCTTTTCTTCTCCAATCTTATGTTCTTCTGATGCTGGCTTGCTATGGACTGATTCCGCATGTTCTCCTTCACCGGAGTTGCCTTCACGAGCTGTCTTTTGTTTTTTAAAGGCTGCCATTTCTTCCTGGTGTTGCTCCCGGAGCTTCCTCATCTCCTCCTCTTGCCTTTGTCTCCATTGGTTCATATCGTGCTCCATCTGTTGCCTCAACGCTGCCATGGAACTTTGCATTTGGTTCTTCAAGACTTCTATGAATGCTGGGTCCATCCCTGTTCCTTCCGAAAACGAATGAGCTTGACTCCGCGTCTTTACCATGTACCTTGTGGTCCCGGGAAAGTGTTTTACCGGGGCCCCACGGTGGGCGCCAAAATGTTCCGCCGGATTCTGGGCCCTGCCGAGCTCTCCCACCTGCGCATGCGAGAACGCACTCCTTCTCGGCCGAGTCCGATCAGGTAGGACACATTCACAACAATGGGGGAGGTACCTGCAAAAGGCACTCCGATGCTTAAGTTAGAAAAGTGTTTCAGAGAGAGACCCAAGTGAGAAGATTAAGGTGAAAGATGACTTCCTCTTCGTTGACCTCTCGAGGATATTTATACCCTTGCTCTGACAGTTGGTAGTTGGGGGAAAATCCCGAAATCCCGGGATACTCGATACGCTTAGCTCGAGACACACGTGTAGGTCTAAGGGGAGCTTCACAAGTTCTGATGGTCATGATGCCGGAAGGGAAAACGTCACGTCAAGTCGTCACATCTCAGGATTTGATAAGACTACCCTTAAAGCTCAGAAAAGCTCGGCCTATGGGATAGTGCCGAGTTCATCCCAGCTCAATATATACAGTAATGTTACCGAAAAACACTGTGATATATGTATAATTTTAAATGTATGTTTTAGAAAATAAAGATCCTGAGAACTGATTGGAAATTCTGGTGTTTTATCCTACTAAATGGATATCATATTCATTCATGAAATACAATTCACTCTCCAACCGATGAAATGATAGATTCAAATGAGAATTTTCTTCAAATTAATAAAATAATGGAGTATCGTTAAATTCGGCAATTGTTTCAAATAAAACGTACGTTGTTTTGAAACATATACTTCTCCAACTAAATTGTCACGACGTAGTGAATCTTGATCTTTCAAGATTTCTGATAAATGAACAGGTACTGATCATACCTCCACTCCATGAGGACCACAACATTTTGAAGAAAAATCAAAACACACTAAAACTTGATGTGACATAAGCCCTTAAAAGAATCTGAAACATATGGATGAAGTTAGGTCTTCCTTCATCTTTTACGCCTTTTCTTTTCAGACCTCTTTAGCTAGCCTTCTCATCCTTATTGGGCCCATATTCGTTCATATCATACACTGTCATGACAATTATGAACACTTTCAATACTACATAAATAATTGAAAAATATTAATCTCATTCATCATTTCAATCGAGAAAGAGTGAATAGAAGCACATATTTTGAAAGATTTTTTTTTGCCTGGAGAGAATAAAATTTCCTTCTTTAGAGCAAGCACTTCTTTTCCTACAATCATATTTGTGTTTCATGATGGGGGAAGTAGAAGTGAGGCATCTCTTGATAAAGGCATCAATAATATACGTTTATGATCCGTTGATTTGACCAATTAATATATAAATTTTTGTTATTTGTTATTTCAAATTCATATATATTCTATTAAAAAATCTTTTAATTTTCTCTTTTTAGTCTTTTTTTATAATAAAATATCAGAAAAGATGCGAATGATATATAAAAATGAGAACTATAATCTATATATAAACAGTTTTAAGATTATCTTTTGCTATTTCTATTTCATTCTATCGCAAGAATAGAATGATTCATTAACTCTTGTCCCAATATTCATGCCTTATCATATACAGTATTAAAACTCAAATTATTTAATTTTATCATATATTTTTAACTGGACTTTATTTTACACAACAATCCACATGATTATTGAAGTTGGATTAAGCATTCAACACTCACTGTTCTGTTAAATTAACCTGACAGCACAGTTAAAAGCAAATAATCGAATGATAATTGACTTCTCAGTTAAACCAACAGGCTTGGTCAATAAATGAGTATATATTCTTGGGTCATTAGAGGACAAGAAGAAAGAGCTGAAGTTCCTTTCTATGCTGAGTCAAAAATGAAATTAATTAATCAAGTTTAATCCCCAAGTTACGGGATTAGATGGTTACTCCATTTGTTTGGAGTTGGAGTACAAATCAAACCAATTTACCAAATCCTGCTTAAGATTTCACCATATTAATTATTTTACTAAAAACTTGGTTTTTCATGCATAGCGAAATTTATAATATAATGCAATTATCTACTTTTTAAAAACGTTTCTACGAAGACAAAGTTTGTTCATAAGATTATGAGAGATATGATTAAAGTAGGAAAAAAGAATATATATATCGTTCTGAACTCTGTAGAGTTCTCTCGACCTTTTTTATGTCATGCTTAATTTCGCGATCATTCGCTCCAACGTGTTCAGTTCACCAATAATTTCATACGCCACTACCCTTGTGCTCTAATAATTATTCATTTTTTCTTCATTAAGAAAATAAAAGAACATATTTTTTTTATGAGATGTTTTAAATCACGTTGTTAAATATTTCTTTTATATTCATTCATAATTTACGCATTAAATAATTTTTTTTAGTTTGTTAAGAACTGTACTGATTAATAAAATTCAATGTTTCATAGTTTCTAATAAATTCAGTGGAAAAAGAAGACTTGTGCGAACAGTTGCTAGTCTTTGTGGGAGCATATATATGACATTAGCAATTTTAAAAGGACAAAAAGAAAAATCAGGATAAATTGTAGTAGTCCTTGAGGAAAAAATAAAAAAGATAAGTAGTTCCTATCTGAGTTGGTGTGACTACGACGGCATCTTAGGTGAATGATATTTGACGTTGTCTTCGTATAATCATATAAATCCTCGCACTGTAGTTGAACTCTTTCGTTCTATGTTGATTAGAATTTAATTCTTAATAATACATATTTAATTTTTTTTACAATTTAATCTTTTAAAAATGAAATATAATTCTTAATTAACCACATATATTCAAGACAAGATTTTGTTACGAGGAGACAATTCAGTTAAATATTTTAAAGATATTAATTTCTAATTCTCAAGTAAGAAATATTCTTAATATAAAAAATAAAATCAACAAAATTGAGTATATTAAAAAAGAATTAATCTCTTATAACATGATATACTAAGACTTGAATTTCTATTAGAAGAAATGGTTATATTTAATGTTGGATCATAGAATTATTTTTAAAGGATATATCCATGACAATAAATAAAATAATTTTACTTCACATTCAATAACATAATCAGTCAACTCATTTATAATATATATATATATATATATATATATATATATATATATATATTCTTCATATTTTATTTTTTACTAAATATTTTTCTAAATAAAAGATTGGGTAACGGTTAATTAATCTGATGGAATTGCAGCAAGTTGAGGCCAATATATAAAATGGTAGATATCTTCAACGTGAAAGATTGCTTTGTATGATAATTACACTCTTTAAAAGACAACTTTACAGGGAGTAGTAGAGAACGAAAAGATGAAAAAAAATGTGGCTTTTCTGAGCAAACAAATGAGAAAATTGAATAGAGACGATAGCGAGTGATTGAAACCGACGACAGGCCGAGGATTTTGTTCCATACACCTTGGAAGGACGGCAACAAATCTTAATTTTGGTCCTCTCCACTCAGCTAATATATTCACATTTCACGATCTCACTTTCGGTTTCCTACTAATTAATATTAAGAAATAAAATTGCGTATTAAGTATTAACTAACATTGACTTAATCCTAGTGATGCAATTTATCAATTGTTTAATCTACTGGTAGCCCATTTTAGAGGCATGAGAAATAAAGCACTTTGATCTCAATTTCAGTTACATCAACTGTATAATATTTAATCTAATGAGTGTATCTTTTCTTGGGTTGTATTCCTTGTAATCTAATTACGTAATTGTTGTCTTGATACTCTAATTCGTTGTACACACGATAACTCTCGAGCCGTTTAAAAAAAGTTAAGTAAAATCAAAAGGGGTTAGTTAATGGTTTTGTGGTTGTTCTGTGATGTGAATATTTGTTCTCTCGATGAACGTGTGTGTATTTTTCATTATAGAATATTATATTTTCATTGTTATGTAAGCCAATTTGTTTCCAACCAATATTTTAGTGGAAGTCTATTCTACCACATATCAATTAAGAATAAAGCAGAAGCTAAGCTTCTGTGTGGACACGAATTAAGTGTTCCAATTAGCAAACGCTTAATATAGCCATATTATTGTGGCCCATTTAAATTGTTTTATAGTACACAATTTTATTCTAAAAATATTTAAGTAAATTAAAACAAAAAAAATAAAATTATATGTAACCCTTTCAACTTATAAGTACAGTCTATTGCAACTGATTTGAAGCCATTATGAGGTGATAAATTCAATTTTTTGTTCACCTTTGTATAAAAGAAATCCATTCCAAGTCAGCTAGATGACTATATATGAATTAGATTAAATTACACAAGTTTTTATTTATCAAATTTATATATGTTTTAGTAAAATAATGGAAGTTTCGAATTTTTATTTTTTATAATAATGCAACAACAAGTTCCGGAAGCTGAAAAAATGCATATATCCTGTCCCAACTCCTATGGTTCATGGCCAGAATGTTATTGTACAAATTAGGCTTTTCGACCCATGTAGAAAAATTGGACAAACAAAATACTGATATAAGTGTAGTTGGAAACTAATTACCAGAATGGTCAGTCGCAACACGTTCCACGACCAGCAAGTCACAAAATATCTTGCGACCCAATCACGTTGCGTCACGTGGCAAATTTGTCTACGTGAAACGCTGAGGTGGAGGGCAGTCATAGGATGGCCAACGACCACCTGTAGTGATGACACGTAGCACATTGTTGGCGACGTAGACAGTTTACTGAGTGATCAATTATAATTAAAATTATTTTGATCCAATTAATGTCAAGATTTTAATATAATATATTTATAAAAAGATTATAATAATTAAAAATTATATGATACAGTAAAAAATTTATTAATCTTTATAATAAAAAATTCTAAATTTAAATCTCAACATTATATATAAATTTTTAAATAGAGTCATGTGTAAAAAAGCCTACAAAGTATGAGTAACGACATAAAACATTGATGTTGTAATGAGCAATCGATAACATGCACGGTCAACGTAAGAGTAAGAAAATACGTGGCCACGACTCTGCCTCAAAAAAATTAATTTTTCATGAAACTAGGACTAGTGGTTGTGACTTGTGAGTGATAATAGAGACGACAATTACTCCATTAGGTTGGTGGAACAGAAGGAAATAGGAATCCTCTGTTCATCATTGTCACAAATCCATTTTTCTTACTTTATTTGTTTGGTCATTTATGATTGCTCTGTGGAATTGGAGCCCACAACCAACTCTTGATTTCTTCGAAATCCTTGTCACAGACTCACAATAACTATTGTAAAGATCCAACATGAACCAATAGAAATTCCGAATTGTTATTGTGGTATTCATACGGGACACGTATTTACATTACTTTGGAGTTTTAAAATATTTGTCCATTTCTATTGGATCTTTATTTATATTTAAAATATCACTTAAATATTAAATAATTAATGTTTATGTGATGTTGTATCAACTATTTATGTTAATTTTTTTTATATAAACATTTTAACTGTATCTGATAATTTCTTGGGATTTTAAGAATTTTAAGAAACTTTTTTTTAAAAAAATAAATCAATATTTTTTTTTCAAATTAGTGAATTTCAAAATATTATAATATGGAATCTTTATCTGTGTTATTCTCTAAATTTTTATTATATTTTTCTAAAATTGAAAGTCTTAAAAACTAACTTTTATTGCTTGGTTTCAACTTAAGTTCGTGTTTTCTCCTGTTAAATCAAATCTAAATCATCATTCGTGATTCAAGAAAACTGAATAGACTTTTGATTATTGAGATGAGAATAGTACTCGATCTCATACCATTTTAAAACTACTCCTACTTACAACAACAACACACTTTTCAGTACCCATATCTCTTAAGATTAAATGTGACAACCTTTTCTGTTTCATTTTTATTAGGCACAACGTTTTTATGATTTGAACATTTATCACCAAAAAATCGATAAACGGTATGAATCAATTTGCAAACTTTTTTCACAATAAAGATAAAGAAAAAAAGTATCGTATAGAGACTTTTTTCCCTAATGTGACGACATTTTCGATTTAACCTTATGCTAAAGAACTAAAATAAATTATTTCCTTAGAAAAAGAATTAAAATGTAAAGAAGAATTAACATGGATTAAAATGAATTATTTTCAATAACATATGGCAAATTAAGAAAATTCTGAACAATTGAATTCCGTGAGTTTCAATCTGTGGGTCATGCACGAGTGATCAAAACAAAACCGTGGGCGTCGTCGCCTTCAGTAGAAGTAAAGAAGAATTCATAGATTAAACTGATTAGAGTATTTATAAAATAAGATGTGGTTATCCAAAAAGAATAATCTCCACGTCAGTTTGTAACTAGTTTATTCGATTTATTATCTTACTATAATTTAACACGACTCAAGAATCGTTACTTTTCCATGGTTCACTCAACTACGTCATTGACAATGCACGTTCATCATCCACCTCAAAGATTGTAGACCCCTCCATCAATGCGTCTTATCTACTTCCATGAAATTTTACCTTTTTTACCACACGTGACACTCTTCTCAGGTTAGCAAACATCTTCGTTTATCTCTTGATTTTAATCAAATTAATTTTAAACTATATATTAATCATGATTAAAATATGTTTAAATTAATTTCATTTATAAAATTTTACGTGAATATCTTCCCCAGTTGAGGAGGTAATTAAATGGTTAAATATTCAAACCAACCTTGTAGTCCTTCATCTGATATTTTCTTACCGCTCTTTAACAATATATATGTGGTTGGTGCTGGTGGACCCAACTCGTTAGATTTTGTTGCATAAAATACAAAAGGGATGCTTTATAAGTTATGAATTATAATTTGGATTTGATTAGCATACAATTGTGTAAAAGAATTTTATACAACTATTCAATTACAGGCTATTAATTTAGGTTATTTATTAATTTTTATATAAATATCTTCAAATTATATTAATTATAAATTATGATTGGATGACGTATTTTATAGTTTAAAGATACTATAGTAAAAGTGAGAGTAATCACACATACGTATATTAGATTTGGTATTTGTAACAAAAACTTAGAATCAATATAATTTTTTTTAATGGACTTATTTACTGTTAAAAAAAAAACATGAATATTTAAAGTTGATCTCATTAACTGTGGAAAACAATCATAAATAGCTGCAATGCACGCACCGGTTCCCTTAAAGCAAGAAAAAGAAACAAATTAAATTTACTTTTCACATGGCCAAGTAGACCAAAAACAAGTAAGAAATTGTACTAGATTATGTTAAGCTGTATTCGACCAAATTAGTATTTATGTTACATAATTGAAACCTCCATAAATTGAGTGTTGAAATAGTTAAATCATTCTTAGTTAATTTTATATCTGATTAGATCGAAACTGTTGATAAGATTTGAAGCTTAAATGTGGTGCTTAAAGGTGGATGTTTGAAGCCTTAAAAAGATGTAAAAGTTTGAAATTTTGAAGGTGGAGGCCTGATTAATGTACGTGGTTTCTAAAGGTGTGAAACTAAAACTCGTGAAGGTGAAAGATTAAGGAGAATAAAAATGGTCGCATGGTAATTGGAGATTTTGAATAGGATGGTGAAGGTGGTCACGTAGTTGCAGATGTTAATCTCGTGAATATAAGCCATGGCCCAGAAACTCTACAGCAATCTTTTTTTAAAAAAAAATATCATAATTGAGAAATTTTATATAAAAAATATAAGATTATGAGAGAAAAATCCTAAAGAAATATAAAAATCAAATTTATAGAATGATTAAACAGGGAACGTTTTTTTTTTTTTTTTTTTATCTAATTTACCTTAAATAAAAATGGAGATAAATAATCCAATAAATATATATAATGGATCTAATCCTTTTATGTATTTTAAAATATTAGTTACATTTATTTATTATATTAATCATTTTTAATTAAGTTGTTTTCCCCATTTGAAGTAAATTAGATAAATCCGTTTCCTTTTAATGCATTTGAATTGTTTTATTTTTTTTCATTTTTATTTTTGCTAATAATTGAAGAAGAAGATGAATATTTTTTCCTTTTCATCTTTTGGATAAAATGTTTTTTTAATAATTTATTAGTATTTTTTATAAATAATTAAGATTTTCTTTGTCCAATAAAAAAAATCTCTGTAAGAAAAATTATAGATATCAATCATATACATTAAACAGTTTATTTCTTGTTAAATAAAATTACAGTAAATGACAAAATTTCCAAACATGGAAAAATTTATTACACACAAATTATGTTTTACATATTCAACACATACGTTTTCAACAAAGCTATGATTTCACTTAAAAACTAAAACAACCCTGGAGTAAGAAATAAAAATCAAGATTTTTCTCAAAAGAACAATTTTCAAATTCTTAATATTATAAGTAAATTTATATAAAATTAAAATTGAATATTAATATTATTCAAGGTTTATATTAATATTATTCAAAATTGTTTTGAATTAAATTATTAAATTTTAAAATACATGTAATAATATAATAATAAACATTTTAACAATATTTAAAAATACTTATAAAAATTAATATATATATGAGCCGTACTATATATGGTAACACATTGATATATAATAAGGGAGATGAAGATATTCTGCTTCCTGCTGTCCCATCGTTCGTGTTAAAATATGATTAAATTATTGTTAATCTAATACAAACAAAAAATTTCAGTTGATACCTAGGAATCAACAAGCAGCAGGTTCTTCTTAATTTAGTTTCAAGTTGCTGATGACCCATAGAAAACCATAGTTGTTCACCCATGGTTTTCAACTTCCATTATTAATAATTTTGAGCCGTTTTTTCTTTTCCTACGTACATGACAAGGGAAAAAAGGAGCTTAGCTTAATACATTTAGTTAACTAATTCAATTTGAGTTTAACTTATGTATACTATAAATATTAAAAACATCAGATATAAACTTTATGATAAAATCATTATTTCAAAAAAGGAGGAAATATATGATTAGTTTGATAATAAAATATAATGACGAGTATAAAATTATGATAAAATCAATTTGAAAGTAATTATCTGTTGCATCAAGAAATTGCATTCACCATAGTCCATATATGTATCCACACATGATGTGTGCGTATATAACTCTATTACTTATTTTAATTATTTTATTGAAAGCAACTACTGATTTTAATTTTCTTTTAATTCGATCACGAAATTGGACAAAGTTGATTTCAATTTTTTTTGGATCAATTTTCCGTTTATTCATTTTCTATTTACTCTTCGTTTTGTTCTCCAATTCTTTACTAAAATATTCTCTGTTAAATTTTATAAACTTGAAAAAAAAATGAAAGAAACAAGAGGACAAAGGAAGTAACAATATATGCATCTTTTACTCCGTTTCAAATATAAGTTTAATTATTTGTTTAGTTTCCATGGTTTTAAAATTTTCTTTTTAATTTTAAAACAACAATTTTAGTTCCTTTAATTTAAAAAATGATGTCTTTAGCTTTTGTAATTTACATTTCCATCCCTTCTGTCTTCAAATACATAAGAATTAAAATATAAACTATAAAATTAAGAATATCAATTTTCAAATTACATAAAATAAAAAGATAAAATTTTATAAAATTAAATTGTTAACCTTCAAAATACAAGTCAAGTGGACTCAGCAAAAAGTTGTGTAAAAATAAGAATTCCAAGGGGAGACACTAAATCCAAGGCCATAATGAACTAAAAATAGTAAACAATGCTGTAAGAATGGTAATAATGATGAATCAATTAAGGTGGTGGGTCCACCCATCGATGTTGTCTGATTCCAGTAACAAAAAAATCGTCGCCCGATGTGGATCCCACGTGTCATAATCTGTCTGAATTCCAGAATTTTGCAGAATTATTATGATTAATAGGTACTCATAAATTTCAATTTAAGAAATTGAAAATGACTAAATTACCCCTATTCCTCTGCTGCTATAAAAAGCAATATACATGCTTCAGCTTAGTATCCCATTCCGTGAGAAGATTCTGGTGAATTCGTAGAAATCGGAAATAAAAAAATAAATCTCCGATAAAAATGTTGGGTGTGTTTAGCAGCTCCATAGTGTCGCCGCCGGACGAGCTCGTGGCAGCCGGCAGCCGAACTCCGTCGCCGAAGATGACGGCGGTGGCGCTGCGAAAGCGGTTCGAGGAGAGGAACCCGTCGGCGGTGTCGGTGGAGATAGGAGAGCATGTTCAGCTAGCTTATACTCACCACAACGAGTCACCATGGCAACCCAGGTAAACAAAATAAACATCATCATCATCATGATCACACTTCCACAAACGACGTCGTTCTGTTAAACCCTCTGTTCCTCCTTCGGTGCTTGTTAATCACTCAACTTAAATAAATAAATAAAAATTAATTACAAGTTTTTTGAAAACAAAAGGTATAATATTTGGAAAATTGTGTGGATAAGGAGAAAATGGAATAATGAGGAGGGTGAATGTAATTATTAAAATCACAAGCCAGGGAAATTAGGCGATCGGATCGGACGGTTCATGGTTCCTAAGTCGATGATTATGAGTTAATCACTGTTCTTCCCTTTTTGGTTGTATTTAACGGATATTCTTTAGTGCCCAAACAGGTCCTTAAGCTGTATTTACAAAGGGACCATACGGCATGTATTGGTTCACGACCCAGGAGTTTAATTTTGTCGGTTTTTCTATTTTTTTTTTAATTTTTTTTTAGTAAGAAATAAATTTTCTTTTAAAAATTATGACAAATATGAAATAACTCTTTATTTAAGAATGAAATATAAAAATATCAATTATTATTATTATTATTATTATTATTTTATCAAGAATTAAAATTACTTTATTTATTCTCACTTTAAAAAAAAGAGATCGAAGTGATGTTTTTTTTTTAAGAAAACAAAACCCAACAGCCTAACTTCTAGCATACAGAGAAAACTTGTTTGAGTTAGGTACTCAACCCAAGATAACTTCTTTACTATTTTTTTTTTTTTTGTAAAATAATATCAATGTAAAAAGTTTTATAATATTAAATTCTTGTTGGTTTTATATTAAAATAATTTTAAGAAATATTTAATTCTAATGAGGTTTGACATTATCGACAAGGGAATATTCTAAGTGGTTCTTATATGACCCAATCAAAGTCGTGTCTTTGGGCACGGGATCTAATGATTTTTATTTGATCCGATTTTTATATCGGGCTAATCTATGTATATTATTTGGGCTCGATGATTCCTTGATGGCCCAACGTAATTTAAACAAAGCAGTTGGTTATTTCCTTTTGGTGAGTGCACAAAACAATGTTCTTAGTGGCAGAGTAATCATGAAAATCTAATATGGTAATGTCTATGATGTCCTTATTAGCTAGAATAAAGTGAGCAATATTATTAATTTTATACCTATATAACCTTGGGAATTTTTTTGGCAGAAAACTACAATTTATCTCGTATTATAGAAATAAATACGTATACATGCATATGTTATGTGTGAGTGAATTAACATATGTTATATGCATGAGTGAATTATAGCATATGTCATGTGTGAGTGAATTAGCTAGTAAACTGTATTGTAGTTGGCTGGGAAGTAAAGTTGATAATTTGTATTGTAGTTGACTAAGAAGTAAAGTTGATATCTTGTATTGTAGTTGGTTGGGAAGTAAAGTTCATAATTTGTTATCTAATCATTTGAGTTGATAATGGCAGGTCCTTTGCTGTGAAGGATGAAGTATTCTGCTTGTTTGAGGGAGTCCTTGACAATTTGGGGCACTTGAGACAACAATATGGACTGGCCAAGTCAGCCAATGAAGTGATGTTGGTCATTGAGGCTTACAAAGCTTTGCGTGATCGAGCTCCTTACCCAGCTAATCACGTTGTTGGCCATCTCAGTGGGAGCTTTGGTTTCATTGTTTTTGACAAGTCCACTTCCACACTCTTTGTGGCCTCTGTAAGTAATCATAATCTCACCTTCCAAAGCAACAGTTGTCATGATCCACCACCAACTTGGGGCTTTCATCTATTGCTCACTTTGCTTGTGTTATTTTCGACAGGACCAATATGGTAAGGTACCTCTGTATTGGGGAATAACTGCTGATGGCTATGTAGCATTTGCTGATGATGCAGAATTGCTTAAAGATGCTTGTGGCAAGTCACTTGCTTCTTTCCCTCATGGTGGGTTAATTTCAATCATGTGCTTATATTATAATTTCAATACTTTGCCAACTATTTGTTGCCAGTGATCCGAATAAGTGCTTTTCGTGATATTCAGGCTGGATGAGCTTTTCACATGACATTATTGTATCAGTTCTGTTTCTTTTTTCCCCAAATTAAAGTGGTTTCCCTCTCAATGTTGACATTTTTGCTCTCTGTTGAACAGGATGTTTCTACTCTACAGCTGTTGGAGGATTGATGTGCTATGAGAATCCTAAAAATAAGATTACTGCAGTTCCAGCTGAGGAGGAGGAAATCTGGGGAGCAACCTTCAAGGTAACAACTAACAAAATGAAATAAAATATATTAAACTCTTGCCTTTCAGTGCTCTATTCTTCTTTAGTTCATCATGATTCAACAAACTGTAGCCCAGGATTCCCATCTTGTAATGTCACAGATTCTTGTGTACGTTTATAACAACTAGTAATTGTCCAATATTCGGCTTTGAAGGTAGCAGTGGAACTTCAAACTAGAGTAAAATAGTATGCCATCAAGATTGTAATTAAATTTCATTTGGATAATAATATCAAGGACACATCCTCTTTCTTACATACTAATGCCCTTTGTTTCCAGTAACATATAGGAAGCTCTGCTATTGTTTGTTTATTCAATTCAATCAGTTTCTGTTTAATTTTCACCCCATTTTCTTTCCAACGTTTCTTGTATGCATAACTTAGTGATTATTTTTACTTATTGTCAAATTGGTGGGATTATCAGGTGGAAGGGCCAGCAGCTGTCGCAGCCAGACAGTAGACCTTTCTGCTGATGAGATGCCAGATGATGATTAGTGGAGTCTTTGGGGTTATGTGACTATAAAAGGCATGCATGAGGGGCAATGTAATTAAATGGCTTGGGAGTGATCACTGGAATGAGGCAAAGTAGGGTGTAACTTTGTTCATTAGATAGAGAATTTACTGTTTCTATCAATGTACAGTTACGCTTCTTTCAATCTAATAAAGTCTGGTTTTGGATTCTCTATTGCCTTTCTATATTCAAATTGCAGTAATCTTCATTAGTAATCTAATAAAGTCTAATTTCAGACAATATAATTTTATCTAAATTGAAGTAAACTATTCTTCACTAGTTCACTTTCTCCATTCTCTAGCACTTTTGAGTTTCATCTTGTCAGCTGTGACATGATACTACAGTCACATTCTACGTATGGTGTAATTTAAAAAATGGAACAAAACAGGGCACAAAACTAATAGTGTGTGCTATACTTTGGTTCCCTAAAAAAGTGGAACGAAAGAGACACTGAGCAGGGTAAAATACTCGGTTTAAATATTTTCTGCTAAACTGATGATTTCCTCATATTTTTAAAACAAATTACTTAGAAAAGCACAATATGGAACAGAGCAGTGTGCGACTATGAGGAGAAAATGGAAGAGAATTATTAGCAGAAAATTTTTAAGGACTAATTTAAAATGTTCTTTAATACTTGTGTTAAGAGACAATTTAGATAATTTTTTAATACTTAGAAATTGTTATATATATATAAATATAAATATAAATATATATTAGAAATTATTTTAGAGTGACATACGTTAAGAATAACAATATATATTTTTTAAAATAAGCAACTGAATATTATAGATTTGATTCATCTAAAATAATTTTTTAAAAATAAAGTACAATAGTAGTTAATGAATAATAGCAATTGAAATTATCATTAACTATTTATTTTATTAATAAAACTGACAAAAATAACAGATTTGATAGTTTTATTTTTTAAAATAAATTAGAAAATTATAATAAGTGACACATGAGGAATAAAGTATTTAATAAAAATATATAAAATTTAAATAATTGTTTTTTTTATTAAGGATGATATAGAGATAGAAAATATTCATTAAATTATAAAAACATAACAAATAATTTCATACATTTAAAAGCGTAAAAAATAAAAAATATTTAAAAAAGAAATTACCTTTTGGTAATAGAAAAATAATAGTATAAAATTAAATAATTACATTACGAATCCTCTGTTGAATTTCATTTCAATCATTTTAACTTTGTCTACATTATACTTTCATTTTAATAAAAAAATATACAACCAAATTTAGTTATTAACCTAACGTATAATTTTAAAATACTTAAGAATATAACTACCATCATCATGTTTTCAAAAGTAGAACACAAAATTTGAAACAAAGATTATTTTAAAAAACTGCCTTAGAAAATGTATTATTGGCAACAGTTTTGTAAAATTAAAACGAAGACACATCGTACATTTGTGCGAACGCACGGTCTAATAAGAAGCCAAATTCTTACCCTCTCCTCAAAGTTCAAACTAACGTTGGACCGTGTCTTGTCTCTACCGTTATGCATCCAAAATCTCTATATAAACACTCTTGAGATTTTGGAAGCAAAGTACTCAATGATAGTAGCCGCAGACTTTGATTGCGTTAATCAATAAATATTTTGAAAATCTCAGTTGTATCAAGAAAATTAATTGAAAATCTCAGTTGTTTTAAGAAAATTAATTGAAAATCAGTGAATCAATGAAATGAATGCTTCTTTGCTTCAGTGACACCCATCTCTTTCTTTTGGCTTTTCCTCATTGATGCAACTTACCAAACTGACCTACCAAGCAAAGTTAACAAAACATGCTTCTTCTGATTAATTGTAGTGCGTGCCATGAATGCCACCTTGCTTCCATGCCACACTTCTGTTACACTTCTAAAGTTTCGTTTTTTTTCTGTGTCCCGTTTCGTTATAAGTATACACCACTTCGATCGTTAAAGCCATGCCCAGAATCTAAAGTTTGAACTTTTTTGTTCATTGTTTAAATGTCTTCTCCTATGAACTCATCACAACAAGAAGTTACGGGAATGTCAGCTTTTGAAGCCTTTAGGAAGGTTAAGCGATTAAGATTGTTTGAGCCGTCTGTGGGTGTTCTTGGGTTTGTTGTTGTCACTGTCTTTGTGGTTTGCTGCTTCTTCTATTCGGATAACAGATACTTTGCCTCAAGATTTGGGTTCTTGGAACAACCACAGAGATTTGCTTGGTTGCGGATAAAAGGGTCTACGTTGCACCAGAGAGTTGAGTTTCTTGGAGAAAAAGATGGTGGGTGTGATTTGTTTGATGGGGAATGGGCTTGGGATGAGAGCTACCCCTTGTATCAATCAAAAGATTGCAGCTTTCTGGATGAAGGCTTTCGATGTTCTGAGAATGGACGACGTGATTTGTTTTACACCAAGTGGAGGTGGCAACCCAAAGGTTGCAACTTGCCCAGGTAGATGGTTGTTTACCATTGATTTCATTTTTTAGTACATTTCAAGTTGGTCATGGTTTTCATGTCTTTCTTCAGCAATCTCTTGGATTTTTAGAAAATAAGGATAAAGATGACAAATTCAAAGGCTGGTCTGTGTAGAGAGTCTAACATTGTTGATTGAGTTGGTCCTAATTCATTGTAAATTCCTTAACACTCTAGTTTTGATTCCTACATATCAAACAATAGCCTGGTCTAATAATTTCAATTGAATTTTTAAGGAACAAAATCATGCTGGCAAATAATGTTGATGCTTAATTTTTAGTATTTGGAAAATTGGAATGGCAAAAGATAAAAATACTCGTGTTGTGAGTTTGAATGTCTTTAAGCATCTAATCCGGCATCTTGACAGAATGACAGCGACCGAACAGTGAGGGGGCCATTGGCTATCTCCGTTGTCTCATTTTCCCTGCTTTGTAACTTTCACCTATTGGAACAAGTGGCTCTGTGAAAATGACAACATTTTTTGTTTGCAATTTCCATGCAGAAACTTGAGTTTTTCATGAATGTATATATTGACAAGCATGGTGAAATGTTCGATTCCTTCAGTACTTAATTTTTGTCTTTTGTTTTCCTTTTCCTTATGTCTTCGTTTTTTTGGTTGTCTTTTCCTTTTCCTTGTTAGTTTTGATTACTTCTCTTTTGTTAGCTAGAGTGTTGAACTATATTCCTTACATGCCCTTCATACATCTTGTGTTAATTTTTCTCAAATGGCGGGAATGGTTAAAACTGTCAATCCATTATACTATTATTACATAAGTTAACAATCTCATCATGATGGAATAACAATTTAAAAAGCCTTTACACTGTCAATCCATTCTCATCAAATTCTTTTTATTAGTGCTGCCTGTTTGTATTTGTGATATGTATATGTATATATGTATGTAATGTTAGTGAATTTGAATTAGTTCATTTATACTCAGTAGGCACTTTTCAATGTTTTGAGATTTTGTCTTAACGAGAAGCTATTTTGGGGCTGTTGCCTTGTTGATACTAGTGAACCATGGTGTTACATGGATGAGAATCAGTAGCTATGCATTCATTTATTTTGATTTGATTCGTAATACGGTTTTCTCTGATTAAATGCATATGTAAATGAAGTAAACTTACACCTACCTTTGGTTTGTCACAAAAAACAGATTCAATGCAACGTTGATGTTGGAAAAACTGCGAAACAAACGCATAGTGTTTGCTGGGGACTCAATTGGGAGGAACCAATGGGAGTCACTCTTATGCATGCTCTCGTCCGGAGTTGCTGACAAGGAATCAATCTACGAAGTGAATGGCAGCCCAATTACAAAGCACAAGGGGTTCTTGGTGTTCAAATTCAAGGATTTCAACTTTACAGTGGAATACTATAGAGCTCCATTTCTTGTATTGCAGAGCCGGCCTCCTACTGGAACTCCTGAAAATATTAGAACAACTCTGAAAGTTGATACAATGGATTGGAACTCTGAGAAGTGGAGAGATGCAGATATCTTGGTTCTTAACACAGGCCACTGGTGGAACTATGAGAAAACTATAAGAGGGTATGTATTTCAATCTTAAACTGTATGTATGTGTCATTTATATGTAATTTTTGGCCTGGAAAAAAGGATTGAATTTCTGCTATATTTGTTAAGGGGTTGTTATTTTCAACAAGGCATGGAAGTCAAGTTGGAAATGCAGGTAGAAGATGCATACAAACAGTCCATTCAAACAGTGTTGAACTGGATAAAGGATTCGATAAACCATAGCAAGACGTGGGTTTTCTTTCGTACTTTAGCCCCAGTGCACTTCAGGTTTGTTTGACAGTTCAAATCACAAGTTCCCTGCATTTTAGTTATATGGCTTATTTCCTAAATTTTTGATCCTGAGGCCTTGTGCACAATTATAATATGCCAGTATCTTGTTCAATACTACATGAAGTACAAATTATTCCACAAGCTTACACAAGTTTAGAAAACAATAAATTGGTGTGATATGTATGTTTCAGAGGCGGGGATTGGAGAAATGGTGGAAACTGTCATTTGGAAACACTACCAGAACTTGGCTCTTCATTGGTGCCTAATGACAATTGGTCACAATTTAAAATAGCCAATGCTGTGTTATCTGCACACATAAATAATACTTCTGAAACTAAGAAGCTCATGGTGTTGAATGTAACCCAGATGAGTGCTCACAGAAAAGATGGCCATTCATCTATCTATTATCTCGGTCGTATTGCAGGTCCTCATCGTCGACAAGATTGCAGTCATTGGTGTCTACCTGGTGTACCTGATACCTGGAATGAGCTTCTTTATGCACTGTTACTTAAATATGATGCTGCTCACACAGGGAACTCGTAATTATATAATATTCACATTCATCAGTATAATAATTCACTCAGAAATCCTCCTTTTAATTCTTTGTGCTGCATGGAGAACAACAGAAGATATTCTACAGCCAGGGATTAAGGTATCAGATTTTATTGCTGCTAATTACCAGTGAGACTTATGTGTCTTCAGAAGAAGCTCAAATGATGCTTGCGGCAACAAACCATTAGTTTCTCACTTTTGGTTATCTTGTCACTAGATGAGAGGAAGGAACAACTGTAATTATCAAATTCTTTTGTAAGTTAGTACTATGATCACAGTTTTGATACAGAATGGAAGATTATTTAAGGAAAATGCTAAGTTCAATTTTATTCCTGTTAATGTTTTTTAACAAATGATGATTTCTTATCCTCTTCTAATAAATAAAAATATGTTAAGAACTAAATAGACAAAAATACTAAGAACTAAATGTACAAACTTGATATGTACCACATACTAGTCGGGTGACTTGGATAAAAATTGAAAATTTTATTGTGAAAAGTTATTAAGACACATTTGTACTTTCACTTTCATTTTTTTTTTGAATAATTAAAAAAAAATATAATTGCACTTTCACTTTTTTTTTTCTTTTTCTAAACCATAAATCACTTTATCACGTTACCGTGTTCTACCTAAATACTATATATATTATTACATCTTTTATTTATCAGTATCATGAATTCAAAAACTATAAGGAAATGAAAATTATAACTATCCTTGTTTTTTGTAAATAAAAATTTGAACTATACCAGTATTGTATAATATTGTGAGAAATTGACCCTATACTCAATTGATAGTTTTAAAATATATTTTCACACTTAAAAAATAAAGTAAAATAAACATCATTAAATTTTAAATCAACAATTTATGAAAAATTTATTATTATTTGATGTACAGCTAAACTTCAATTTTCGTTCATCTATTTTATTAAATTTATAATTTTAGTTTCCTTCTTTTATAATTTAGACATTTTATTATCTATTTTTAAAAAAATAGTGATTTTTAAAATATAAAATATTAAAAAAATTGAGGCACAAAAAAGCATTTTAGTCTTTATGTACAAATATTTAGTTACAATCACAAATGTTGTTTTTTAAATTAAGCACGAATCGTAATTATTTGCAACAATTTAAAGTTAATTTGATAATAGAACAAAAAAAAAAACCGGATCCTACATGATCATTCATCCTAGCTTAAAAATAAAGCTAAAAAAAAAAAAGAAAGAAAGAAAGAAGTAGAAAGAGTGCATTAGTGTTGAACACTAGAGAGAAAATCGTGGGAGGAGCGAGTGGCGGTGAAAAGAGCGTAGAATCATCTTTGGCCTGCTCCAATGGCGGATGTCTCAAGTCGATCGAGAGATCTCGACAAGCTTCTTCTCCGCCCCGGCAACCTAGTTGGTCCGAGGTTCGAACCTGGCTCCGAGGTACTATTCCTATTCCTATTACTGTTACTATTTTCTTGTATGGTTTTGTTGTTTTCTTATGTTTTGTTTTGTTCCTTACAGTTACGAGATGACCTTGAAGCCTTTGCGAAAGTATTAGTGGTTGGTGCAGGTGGCTTGGGTTGTGAATTGTTGAAGGATTTGGCACTCTCTGGTTTCAAAAACCTTGAGGTCATTGATATGGATCGCATTGAGGTTACTAATCTCAATCGCCAGTTCTTGTTTAGACTTGAAGATGTTGGCAAACCCAAAGCTGAGGTTGCTGCCAAGCGTGTCATGGAGAGAATCAGTGGCGTTCAAATTGTTCCTCATTTTTCCAGGATTGAGGACAAGGAAATTGAATTTTACAACGATTTCAGCATCATTGCCCTTGGTCTTGATTCCATTGAAGCACGCAGCTATATCAATACTGTTGCTTGTAGTTTTCTAGGTCTGTTTTTGTTTTCTGCCCCTTTTGCTTTCACTGTTTGCTTGTTACTTGCTTTTATATAACAATGCATAATTGAAATAAGAGTCTCCCATGATGGTTAAGTTAGGTTTAGGAAGAAGAAGTAGAAGCTAAATTAGCAGCTATTGGTTTTACATAATTGAACTCAAGTGTGTAAATTTTTACATATGCGTTCAGTCCCATAGGTTTGGTGGAGATTGATTGTATTGTAATTTTTGGTTTCTTTCTTTTTTACTGATAATTCTAGAGTATGATTCTGATGATAATCCGCGAGAAGAGACTATCAAACCTATGGTGGATGGTGGGACTGAAGGTTTCAAGGGTCATGCTAGGGTTATCTTACCAGGGATCACCCCGTGTTTTGAGTGTACCATCTGGCTTTTTCCTCCTCAAGTGAAGTTTCCTTTGTGCACCCTGGCCGAAACCCCTAGAACTGCTGCCCACTGTATTGAATATGCTCACTTGATAAAGTGGAATGAGGTAAATCGTTGTTCATTCATTCTGTTATTTTACAATGTTCATTAGTTCAACCAAACTCTAATGTATAGGTCCATGGTGGAGTGGCTTTTGATCCAGATAACCCTGAGCATATGAAATGGGTTTATGACGAGGTAACCACCATTTCATAGAGGTTTTTGACAGTTTAATATTCATTTTTCGCTCATCAATCAGTTACAAGTTTAACTATTTATGTATTACAGGCTGTCAAGAGGGCTGAGCTTTTTGGCATTCCTGGAGTTACTTATTCTCTTACCCAGGTATATAGATCATTAGGGATGTTACTTACCCCTTGCAAAATTCTGATTTTTTGTGAGATGTGTACAGTTTTGTTCTTTGGTTTTTTCACAATGATGAATTCCTATGTATTGTTTATGTTTATCTCGTTTATTGTGATTTCCCTTGTGATAGTCAACTGTATTTTCCTTTTTCACTGAGAATGAAAGATTTTAATAGGGTGTTGTAAAGAACATCATACCGGCTATAGCTTCAACAAATGCAATTATATCAGCTGCATGCGCACTGGAAACATTAAAGATTGCAACAGAGTGCAGCAAAACTTTGTCAAACTATTTGACGTATGTCCTTTATCTTATTACTATTTGCTGCCTTTTGACTATAAATTTTATTGATTGGTTAATACCTGTGTAGTTATAATGGATCAGAAGGCCTCCATACTGAAGTGGCTGAATTTGAAAGGGACAAGGACTGTCTTGTGTGTGGTCCTGGTATACGGATTGAACTGGACACTTCGATCACGTTGCAAAAGGTTATTTTTCAACGATTAAGTCTTCTGTCTTTAGAGTGTCCAAATATTCCTTGATAAAGATTTAAGAATACTAAAATTGTATTTATAAGTTTTGGTTTCTAGCTTTTATAATTTAGAGCCATACTGACCTTGAAAATGGTCATCAATGCCTATTGCATACATCTCTTCTCAGCTCTCACAAGTCATCAATTAATATTATAGTCTACAGCCATTATATTGCATTAAAAACCTATCTTAACTTTGTGCTACTGGGGAGAAATTAAAATGATATTTCAGGGAGATATGAAATTGGTTAAATTATTCATTTGGTCCTTATAGTTTTACAAACTTTACCTTTTAGTCCCTATGGTTTAAAAGTGACCAATTTAGTCCCTGTAGTTTACAAATTGACCTTCTTAGTCCTTGTAGTTTACATTTTAATTCTCTTTTAATCCTTATCTTCTGACTGTAGGAACTACAAGGGAATCAAAATATAAATTAGAGGGACTAGAAATGTTACTTTTTAAACTAAAGGGACTAAAATGGTCATTTTTAAACTATAGGGACTAAAAGGTCTAGTTTGTGAAACTATAGGGACCAAATGGATAATTAAACCTATAAGATTTGTGTCAAATCTGAAAGGTTCTATTGTTAGTTTATTTTCAACCCCTGTTCCCACCCTTCCTTTTCCCCTTTTCCCTTTTTGATGGCTGAACAAGAAATTGTTAGAATGTTGAATGGGGCATAGGAAGCATTAATCTTTGGAAACCACTGTCTGAAGTTGTTAAGAACCCAGAATTTAAGAGAGAAAGAAAAGAAAGATTTTATTGAATAGAATTAAAAAAGAACAAGGAATAGGAAAGGGACTCTTCTCCAAGGGTTTCCCCTTTACAAAGGATTTCTCCTTTCACAAATACAAATGATCATAACTGACTTTTCTCTTACTAACCTTCCCTATTTATATGCATCAAACTCTTCTAACTAACTAACTAATATACTAAACTCCCTTATCCTTATATCCTAACAGAAGTGTCCTTCCTTTTACTGGCAAGACCTGCCTTGTTTATTTCATGAAATACACCTTCATTCTAAAAGGTGAAATAATCTTTGCCACCTTATTAAATGTTTTACATCTTGACTCCAAATCGGTGAAATGTGAAATTAGTGCCAGAGAGAGCTAGTGTGCTTATGAGATTTACTCCAAGAATAAGTTTAAGAGAGTTATTCTCTCTTAATATTTATTTGTGTATTTTTCAACAAGTGAGCTGTTTTGCTATTTTTGTTTTTAAGCAAATCAAATCTTGAGGCATCTTTAGCATATTCCTTTCTGATGTGTTTTTTAATCAAATTGTGGTTAACAGTTCATGGATCTTCTGGAAGAACATCCTAAGTTGCGATTGTCAAAAGCTAGTGTTACTCATCAAGGAAAGAATCTGTACATGCAAGCTCCCCCTGTATTGGAAGAAATGACTAGATCAAACCTGAGTCTATCTCTTTTTAACCTCATGGGTAAACTACCTAAGGATGTTGTGCATGTGAATGGTACAACAGTCAAGAATGACCAAAAGTTCTCTTGTTTGAGAAAATTACGTGTTGTTTTCAAGGGAGTTGATGGGGTTACAGATATGGATACAGCTGGAGGAGCATAACTCACAACATCCTAACATGTTTTGCTGCTTGAAATTTTATCAGCTCTAAGCACAATTGATGTTAGATATCACAGCTTGTTTCCAATATTGGTCAGGTAAGGTTTTACGGTTTCTACCCTGTCAAAGTTATTCATAGACAAGCAGTCAATAACACTTGATGCTGTGAATTTGTTACCCCACAAGATGACGAATTTTGGCAATTCCATTTTATCATATGCGCTTAGATTGATGGAGCACAGTTAGACTATAGAGATCTGATGCAATTAAGATGCTTGAATGTTTCTTAGTGCCCATATTTCATCTCTGAAATTCTAAAGTTGGCCTTAAAATATCTCAATGGAGATGGACTGTAAATTTTTTGTGGTGGAGAAATGTACACGTGAGTCTTTTGCAACGAATGGTTGAGAATTTCAACGTTCTGGTAGCTACTTATTATCGAAGTAATGTCAAGCCGCCAATTTAGGTTTCCGAATGAATAGTACATGCATTAGAATTTGGAATGGCTCAGCTTACATAGGCGAAGCAATATTTAGGGTATATCTCACTTGTTTGCATCGTGTTTGAAAAGATTCATTACTAACTCAGAATTACAAGTAGCAGCAAAGGTTCAACTACTTTGTTTTTTAGTACGCAGTACTCTTTATTTAGCAGTAAAAGTGACAACTTGCTTTGACTTCGTTGCTGAGTATTTATTGACATGGAATGATTTATTTGTTTATGGGGTCTCACGAAGATCAATCTCATCTACTCAAAATCCTTCACAATAGGTTGGTTCATTGGCAATGCTCTTCTACAAACAAACTTCAAAAATAGTAAATATATTTGATCATAAATATTAATTAGCAACCCTAAACATATTTATGATTGTTATGCATGTAGGTTTAATGTATAATTAATACTGACCATTGTTTTCTTATCAATAAATAAACTTACTTTCTAGTCTAAATTGTCTACTGGTTAGATCGATTTGAATTTTGAAATGCAAATAATGTAGAGTAAATTATATTAACATATAAGATTTTGTTGTTATACAAATGTCTCCTGTATACTATTATGCAATTTCCTACTTTGCCTACTTCAAATAGCTATTTAAAGAACTGAAAAGAAAAGAAAAGAAAAAATCCCAATCAATCAAAACTAAACCCTTTATAATTGGAGTAAAGAAGGGACTCTGGTTTGCAAAAGGACCCATGGTCAATTTGGGTTTGGATTTTAATATTTTATTGATGGTTTCTTTGAGGACTTACAAAGTCTCTGCAAACCCCATTCTTGCCCGTGATCTCATGCAAGTTAGAAGTAGACAAACACTGATTCATGAAAATACTATTGTCTAATAATGTCGTATAGTGGCAAATTAAAGAAATTATCAACGGTGGTTTGTCACTCCGCAATTCGTGTTGGTTCATTGAGAAATTAAACTGGAAATGGACAAAAACCTCAATCTGACTCCCCAAAATCTTCCATGGTAATTACTTGAATGAAAAAGTCCCAAACAACAGTATTAAGAACAAAAATTAAATAAGTTTGCCGCATAAAAATTGTTTTCATGAATATCAATTGTAAATAGAAATTAAGGACAGTGCACTGATATAAAATTTTAAACTACAAGACTTTAATTAAATGTTTTCATTATTCCAACAATAATTATGATTACTTTTATTTTTTTTCATTATTTATAATGTCCATTATTGCAACGTAATTCATAATGTATATTATTCCAACAAGACTTTAATTACATGTATTGACTTAGTTTGTCGCTCTAAGTAGAGAAGTTGAAACTATTCAACATGCAAAAAATAAAATAAAATAAAATTATAGATTAGATAACAATTTGCAAACTATTTTACTTAAGAGTTTAATAACTGCTGACACTCATAAACTTTTTACGTCAACAATTTAGAAATCACCATTAATATAAAATTTTAAATAGTTATCATAAAACTCAATATATCTATCATACTTAATGATTTCTTTTACAACTACCACATAGTTAGATTTATTTATTTTTTACATTATTATATATAACAAACTATTATGTTCAAATAACAGACTATTAAACATAGTAGTTTGTTATTTATAAACAATATAAAATTAATTTACATCATTAATACATGTCTTAATTTTTTTATTTAAATTATTTGTTAAGATTTCTCTTATACAACGTATGAGTTTTTTATTTTTTTTTTTATTTTTTTATTTTAGATATACTCTTATGAGTTGTTGATATGAGCATCACTGTTATTTACCTTTTCGAGAGATATACATCTTCTGAGTTGTTGATATCGGAGTATCATTGTTATTTAAGTATATCATGTAATAAAAAAAAAATCTAAGCATATATATAAACATTCACGCTCACAAAAAATATAATTATTCACTCATTTTTTAAAATAACTTGCTTATACTTTTTTTTTAAAGCGAATTTAGGCAAAAGAAAATTACCGTGTATACATCTATAATAAATTATAAATATGCTAAAAATATTTATTATTTTCTATGAAAAATTTATCATTCTTTTTTTTTTTTTAATAAAATAAAAGAGAGAGTTAAATCAAGATTGGATGAACCGCAACGAACCGACTGAAAAATTGACATGGCATGTCTAGTTGTTCTGTTGATTGTACTGTATTACTGCTTTAAATTGCTAGTTGTGACGGTGACCCCATGTTTAATGGATTAATCATGTTAAACTATTACTCCAAAAAAGGTAGTGAATATTTGTGATACTATTGGGTCCAATTGCAAGTGCAAGTTGTTGAATACGAAGATCCACTTACCGTTACAATATTCAGGATCTGTCTCGGTGGTTTAATATTGACCAAGAGCAACCGCTACAAGATACAAAACAGATAAGAACCTTTGCGACAAAAAATTGATTGTTTACTGAGCCCTGAACGTGATGAGCCATAACTTACATTTTAGGATATGAGTAATGAGTGTGGACCATCCACAACCATGTATATTTCTTTGGGATCATGAATCTTCATTTCATATTTTAGATATCTGGACATTAGTTGTTGCCTGCTGTTTCTCATCTCCTTTAAGATTAACTGGATAATATCGCAATACATTTCCATCATTCTAGTGTCATGTTTGTGGGCCTTTAACTAGTTTTGACAACTCTTCTTATGACCCCACTAACCCACATGCCCATCCCTTTACATTTCAACTCATACTTCCTTACCCTTTTTCCCCTCTATTAAAACCCCTTACCCCTTACTTTTGGGACAACAACACAATAAAAGAAAACACAAAGCATTCTTTCTACTTATCAACTCTAATACTTGGTTTCCTTCCTAAGCATTATTATTTCTCATGGAGGTCACTGTTGAACTTGAAGATGATCTATATTTTGCTGACTTGAGTAAGCAAATTTCTCTCTTAATTATGGATGAAGATGAACAAGACCCCCTTGCTTGTTGCCCTGCAGACACTCTTCAGGTTGTTCACTACTTACACTTCCATCTCCTCCAACACACCACACATACATCATCCTCACTTCAACTTTTTTTTTTTCTCATTCTAGTTATAGCATTTTACACATCCCACATCGATTAGTTATGTGATCAACAAAATAAATTTTGTATATAAATGAGGATTTTGAACAAGAGGTATTACTTGTTATGCTTATGGAGTTAACTAATTTTCAGAGTTTTCCTGGATCAATCTATGCTGCTCCAGAGTCTTCTTTCTTCTATGAGCAAGCTTTGAGAAGACAAATTAGCAAAGGAACAGGGGTGTTTATCCCCCAATCCACACAGCCAAGAAGGAAGCATAGGAAAGGAAGATCAAGCTCAAACGCAAAATATCAAAAACAGTCTCAAGATACAAAAATGGTTTCTCAAGTTCCTAATAAAACTTCTTTCAAACCCAAAAATGGTTGAGGATATATTGATTCTTCCGCCAATTAATTACTTATGGGTCTAATTCTTTAGTCTTTAATTATAGACAATAATTCTCTGTTTAATTATATAGTCTGAATCTGAAGGTATCATGTACAGGTCAACATGTGTTGACTAATGATATATGGGCAATAATAATACATGTATATAGGTGAGGAATAAGAATATTCCTTATCTTATGAATTATAGTTTTTGAGATTAAGTTAGATTTGAATCAAAATTCTAATATTATGTATGTGGGAATGCCATATATAGCTGTTAGTCTTGATAGCAGGGTTTAGCCAAGGTCCTGTAACCCTTCATTGTGTACAACCATGATTTCTTGCTATCTGGTTTGATGAGTGTAAACCTTGTTTTTATACTATTTATTTCAAATTTTCTCTTTTGTTTTGCTAGTGTGTTATAACCAAAATGTGTTTGATAACATTGAAATAACTCAAAGGAACGTGAAATGAAATCATACGTTATGCTTGTGACTAGATATTTATCAGTTTTATTCACCGTTTCCTTGCAGTTTTTGGTTTTAATTACTTTTGTCAACCTTGTTCTTGGAATTTGATTTCTTTAAAGTGAATCTAAGACAAAAGAAAATTACCGTTTATACTTCTATAATAAATTAAGATGCGTATACTTTACTCTCTAAAATATAATTTGTATTTTAGAAGAATTCAAAACCAAATAAAAAACCATGAGAGGTACAATTCATATATGTGTACCTCGTACCAAAACAAATTAATATATGCAGTAAATCAATTGGTATTCAGTTAAAAATATTATATTTGTTAAGAGTGAAGTTTCGCAATTTTTATCTGGGTAAATTTTTCAATTTCGAAGATTAATTATGATAAAAATTGTAAATAAAAGAAATGAGAGTAGAAGAGAAAAATAAAATAAATTAAAAAGATTGAAATCAAAAGACTGTAAGCATAAATCAAAAGCCACTAATGTCTTTTACTTTTTATGGTAAAGAAATAAAGACATATCTAATAATAGAGTTAAGTTTATTTTAATTAATTTTAATATTGGTCATCTATTTAAATTATATATAATATATATAATAAAAATTATGAAATTAATGTTAATTATATAGCTATAAATAAATTTGATCTTAAAAATCAATTAGAATTGAAATTTGTTCATCTAGTGTTCTCATATTCTCTTGTAAATGATTGCATACTAAGTTTGTTTTAGGTCATAGGTTTGCCTTTAGTCATGTAAGTGTCAATCAATTATTGTATTCACTCCCCACTCATGACGTTATGATTTGCCGTTTAGAAATGTCCTATTATTGAATTTCATTATGCTACTATCTTATCGTTTTCAGGAAAAATAATAATTTGAATTAATATATTAATATAAAGTATATATCAATGAAAATAATGATTAATTTTTATTAAATATTTTGAGCAGATATAATGTGATTAGTTTTCGTTTATTCTATGGATTCAAGTTGATTAGAATTTTAAATTTGAACAATTTTAATTTTTTGTCCAAATGTTTTTTCTTATTAATAATTTATTTATTATTGAAAATATTATATATTTATGATGTCTTAAAGATATTTGGTATATTCCTTACAACTGGTAATACTATTTTATTTCACATACATATTCAAGAAATCAAAATATATTTTAAAAGATAATCTGTCGGTTTCATATTCTTTAATTAACAATGATTTATGTCTAGCGGTGAAAAAGAGATAAAGAAAAAAAATGAAAAAGAAAGATGATAAATAATTGATGTTTTTTTAATCCATAAATTATATATGATTTCAAACATAGTCCATGTTTAGTTTTGTATTTAATTCTCTAAATTTTTTAATACCAAATTAACGTGATTTCGATTGAATTTTTTATATATCTAATTTCATATTGAGAACTTTGTTATGAGTAGAAATAATTTTGTATTAAATCAAAATTTTATCATTAACTTCTTATGATAAAAATATTCAAACATACATCACATTATTTTAAAATTAATTTTAACTAAAATGTATTTTTTATTAATACTCCTCAAAACACAAGCTTAATAAATTACTTCACCCAGGCAATAGCAACTTGGAAGTTAAGTGAAGCAAATTAGTTCAACATCAAAGCTGAACCAAGCTGGTTGATTTAATGGATAATCTTAATCATAAGAACCTTAAGCACTCAAATTCTTAATTGAAGTGAATAATGAATCTGCCATGAGAGAAACAACAACTAATGTGTCAGATTGATCATGTTAAGGCAAAACTCAAGTGTACAAACACTTATCTATGTGATCTCTATCACTTGCTCACACATGCTTCTAAACTCCACCGATGGATCCAAGACCCTTTGAGTTTGTCTTCTCAGTATCAGTGCCTATATATGACACGTTGGCAGAACCACTGTTACGTGGCATGCCATCACACTTGACTTGGCAACCATTCCTTCTTCGAGGACATTACTCATCTCTTCAAAATAGACGTTACTTCATCACAACAACACGTCAATTCTAACTCAAAATGTCTATGTAATATGTATATATATAGTGAACATGTAACCTCATACCATATACTTGTAGCACTCAAAAGTTTCCTTCACAATCTGTTGAGCGAAAATGGCAAGCAAGGAGTCAAAGTTCCCACCTCAGAGCCAGAAAACTCAGCCAGGGAAAGAACATGAAATGAATCCACTCCCTCAAGCCATAAATCCTGACCACAAGCCCGCCAATAAGCTACAGGTATAGGCACCATGATATAACAAACACATTATGTTTAGTTTCTTAAATCCTTGACATTAACTCTAAACACAAAATGATGTAAACATTTTTTTTATTACTTTATATATGGTTTTGGTGCAAGTCTTTTAACTTAAGAACTTAGATGCGTATTGGGTTTATTGGTTTGTGGCTATATGCAGGGAAAGGTAGCGTTGGTGACAGGAGGTGACTCAGGAATTGGGAGAGCAGTGTGCCTGTGTTTTGCAAGAGAGGGAGCAACTGTGGCCTTTACATATGTTAAGGGGCATGAAGACAAGGATAAGGATGACACTCTGAAGATGCTGTTAGAAGCTAAGACAAGTGGTGCAGATGATCCATTGGCAATAGCTGCTGATCTTGGTTTTGATGAGAACTGCAAACAGGTCATTGACCTAGTTGTCAAAGAATATGGCCGTCTTGATGTTCTAGTCAACAATGCAGCTGAGCAGCATTTGACAAACTCTGTTGAGCAAATTTCTCAACAGCAGCTTCAAAGAGTCTTCGAGACCAATATCTTCTCACAGTTCTTCTTGGTCAAGTACTATAGTAAAATCCAACATAGATTTTCATTTTTGACATTAGATTAGGAGAAATGATTAGATTATCACAGGGTAGTTTAACTAATCATAAAGAGTTATCACTAAGACTTAATTATGTGTCACGTGTATATGGACTAATCTAAACTACATAACCGAACCAGCTAATAATTTCATGATAAGTGAAACATATGATGACCCAAATGAGTGTGGAATTTTGTTTGTGTAGGCATGCTCTGAAGCACATGAAAGAAGGGAGCTGCATCATAAACTCTACTTCAGTTAATGCTTACAATGGGAATCCAGAAGCTTTGGACTACACAGCTACTAAAGGAGCAATTGTAGCATTCACTAGAGGTCTGTCTCAGCAGCTGGCAAGCAGGGGAATAAGGGTGAATGCTGTGGCACCAGGTCCAGTTTGGACGCCAATACAACCTGCTTCCAAGCCTGCTGAGATGATCGAGACCTTGGGGTGTGAAGTGCCAATGAAACGCGCGGCTCAGCCTTGTGAAATTGCACCATGTTATTTGTTCTTGGCAACTTGTCAGGACTCTTCCTACTTCACTGGCCAAGTCCTCCATCCAAATGGTATATGTTCCCTCTTCTCTTTATGCATTTTACAGTAACAACAACAACAACTATGTTCTAAGTTTGCTTACACATTCTTTGTGATGTTTGCAGGTGGGATGGTCGTCAATGCTTAGTACTACCCGTATCTGCTATTGAACTGGTGTTTCTGGGTTACACCCGTGAATAAGCAGTGTTACTTTCGGATGTATATTTTACGTTAAAATACATTGTGTTTGTAACATATGCCTTGAGATGAATAAATTTTGCGTTAGTTATTTATGCCCCTCTAAATCAAGATTGAGATTAATTTGAATAGACATTCTAAATTTTCAGTATAAAATTAAAATTGAGTTGAAAGAAAGTCCTCAATCGTTTTCGATTCTTTAAATTCTCCTGATAAAGGTTGAGATTAATTTGAAAACACATTCTAAATTTTCAAAATTAATTTTAAATCTCACATCAAAAGGGTTGCGTCTGGAATCAAATAAGTGCTGTAAAACAGAGGACATCTTATATATTATATCACTAAAATGGATTCAAGTATCTAAGTATATATGTAGAGGAATAAAAAAAAGGACAAACATGTAAAGAACAAATGCACTCTGTAAGATATCTGATAGACAGGTCCATTATCTAAACAGAAGAAAGGCTGGCTCAAAACTAATTATATGTAATTAGAATTCCTACAACTTATTGAGCAAATGCAGGACGCATACCAACATGTACATTGGTTATCAATGTCGTCTCTTGCATTGCAGTGCTCTTCCACAATTAGTGAGACAACATTGGTAGATTTCACTATCCGAGCTAAGTCTTGACGGCATCATGTCCACTCTGAATGAAGAAAGCAACACAAAAGATTAGCCACTTATAAGAAAAAAAAAAATCATTAAAATTTAAAAACTAATCCTCAATTTCATGTACACTGAAATTGTTTATTTTAATCACTTCCTTTTACAGTTTTACTATGATAGGAAGAAAATAAGGAGGTAAAATGCATTCAATTACTCATCAGCTTATGCATCTTAGCCTTATTAAAGAGAAATTTTATCAAAGTCAAGTGTAATTGACTTTAGCTTATGCAAGCCAAAAAGCTTAATTCGTTTTAGCTTCTTATTCTTTTTCCCTAGTACTTATAGAAAAAATTATTCAAACAGGATAAATTTTCAATTAATTTTCAAAGCAAAATATTAGGTATTAGACGTGTAAAGTTAAAACCTGAATACATGGAAGAGGATTTTCTACTCCAACAACAACCAAGCTAGAATCGAGTGAGGAAGCATTTGAAGTAACATGGCCGACCAAAACTCCACTCTCTTCACTAGGAAACTTCCCAATACCGTTCTCTTGGACAGATTTGCCTTCTACAGGGAAGCCTGAAGTTCCCTCACTACAAACAGGGATAACAGGAGATGAGGACCGTTTTGAGGTAAGATCAAAGCGTTCAATCATTCGTGCAACACCAGCAATGCCTGCATTCATCTCACGCTGAACACCTTTGCTCAGCTCTTTTACTGAGGCATTACGTGCAATCAACTTCTCTTTAAGACCACGAGTATTTTTTGAAATTGATTCCTTACATCTGTTACAATATTTCACATATATATTAGCACCAAATGGATTCTAAACTTAACAAGAACTTGCAAGAATTCATCTACAACTATGTTTACCTGGCTGAAGCAGCAGAAAGTTTGGATTTGATGGACTCAGGGAAGGAGAACATCTCAGATGTGTTTAGTCTCCTCACACTCTCGGGTGATGACTGGTTGTAGATAACTCTGAACATGACCAAGGAACACAATGAGAAATCAATAAGTGAATAGGTTAGGGACTAAAGCTTCCTAGTGTTCACTGCTTAGTACCTTGGATTGGAAGGCATGTCACTCTCAGAAGAAATTGGAGGTAGATTATTAGCAGTTGACGGTGCACCGGAAGTTGGTGAACTACCCCCAGATGAAGTTGTAACTGTTAGTTGCATCCCTGAGGCATGCATAGAGGAGTTAAAAACAAGAACCTCTGAAGGTCCTGCTCCAGAGGATCTCTGGTTTTCCCGTCTACAGATGTAACGAGCTCTGCCTGCAGCAACTATGTGCTGCATAAGTTGTTCATCAAAATCAGAGTCATCTGAACAAGAATCATCCTGCGACAGAATTAGTTGCCTCTTGTCAAAGAGTGGTCTTACATTTTCGTCAAATCAATGAAATGAGACTTGTATTAACATAACTAAAATAATAAATATTAACAAAACAAAACAGAATTAGTTGCCTCTTGTCAAAGAGTGGTCTTACATTTTCGTCAAATCAATGAAATGAGACTTGTATTAACATAACTAAAATAATAAATATTAACAAAACAAAACAGAATAACACTTTCAATTCCTAGGTATATCACTCACATGGTCATTGTTTAGCCGTTCAAGGGGGCTACGAGAATTGGTGAATGCATGTGAATGTATAGTTCTTGAACTTAAGCATTTTTCAGCCTCCACCGCAGTTAGAAGCTCTTGGCTACAAAAAAGATGGATGGTTGATCAAAAAGTTAAAACTACAGGGCGACAATCAAAAAGTTTGAAGAGGAAGAAGGATGGAGAAGCTATCCAGCAAAAAACAAATACCTAGAAGGGTCTTTCAAGATAAGTAACTGCCAACATATTGGGCATTCTTTGCTTCTTTGTGACCTTAAGGGGGAAAAAGTAGTTTTAGTTATAAGCAAACAATCACGTGTCTTAAAAAAAAAAGAAGCTAATCAAATATTAACCATCATTTGAGTGATTAGGCTTACCATTCAACAATACAATGCAGATGATATTCATGTTTGCAACTGGTAATCTGGAGTAGAAAAAGAAACATGTCAACAAATAATTCAATGTTTATATTCAGATGTTAGCACTTCACACACAGCAAAAATCTCCTTTTGACATTCTGCAACTTGACTCTAATACCTATATAAAAGCATGGTACTGTGATTAGACTTAGACATGGCATTCGTGCCAACGAAGTTTAACACATGGACACAAAAGCAATCTCCTCGATTCAAACAAGATTCAACACTCGCAGGCTTCAACAACAATCTGAATCCTCAAACACCCAACTAGAGCATGGTGTTAAACTAATTGGTTACAAGAACGAGAGAAAATAACATACTGCAACTACGAACAACACATTGTGTGCAAGTTCATTTCTTGTTTCTTCAACGTGTATCATTCCTTATGCTAGTTAAACAAACACCACGGCATGTCAAAACAGATCCACAGACCACACATGTATCTCAAAAGAATAAAACAAAAAAAAAAATACATACATACATACATACATACATATACATATATATATATGTGTGTGTGTGTGTATGTGTATGAAATTCCCAACCATACCAAACTTGCAAACATAAAATCAGTTTAGAAACCAAACAAATATTCGCACGAAGCAAACCTATGATGTCAGATGTTTCATCTGATGAAAATTTAAAAAAAAAAAATGAAAAAACCAATAAGAGAAAGGTAAATGGTAAGGAAAAATAAGAGAAAGGGAGTGAGTGTGGATCATACGGTGGCGGGGTCATCGGTGCTGAATGGCTCTAGACATATGCTGCAAGCATCCTCGGAACTGTCGTCGAAAGCCACAGAAGATGATGGAGTTGAAATGTGTGACATAGATGGAGGTAAAGGAGAAGAAGAAAAAGAGGAAGAGATGAAATTTGCCATGGGTAGCAGCTACAAGGTAGAGGATGAAGAAGTGAACAAGTGAAAATAAAGAAAAGAAGCGTGGAAAAGTAGGGAGGGTGAGTCAGAGTGTGTGTTAAAAGGTCAAAGACAAGAATTGTGAAAAGAAGAGAAAGGCAAATAACGTAGGAAAGTTCCCATTCATACGGTTTGATTTTCATGGAATCTAATCGATCAACCTTTATAATAATTGCGTCTTGTCTTATTTTATTCATGACGGTGATAACAGAGACAATCATTTTTTAAATTGAAATTTTAATATTTTAAATTTATAGCAAGTTAGTTAAAATCCTATAAAAAAAAAAGTTGATTAAAATGGACATTTGAAAAATTAATTTATTTCCGTGACAGAATAACATTCATATTAAGAAATTTTTAAAACTCATATTTGTTTAAATTTGACCTAAGACAATCTCCTAATGAGATTATTGTGTTTGATCGAATGTGATTTTCCATTTGGTTAAGAAAATCCCAATTGAGAAAATATTTTCTTCTTCTTTAACTGTTATTATTAAGATCTAAGCCAAATTATGGTTAAGATCTATACCAATTTTGTGTCACATGGATTTCTGCATTTGATTTTTTTTTAAGAAAATGTCTTTTAAATAATGATTCCTTCATGTATCGACTTAGTTAATTTGGCTTGACCAGATCCACATGTAGTATATATTAATAAGGGAGGGTGCATGCCGATTAGGACTTTGGAAGTTGATTTGTAATGAAATAATAATAAATTTTTTATTATACAAGTGATAAAAAATGAAAAGTAACAAAAAATTATTAAAAATTAAAATTAAAATTCAATTATGATATATTTTTTGATTTTTCTACTAGACACATTTTTTCGTTTTAAAATAACTAAAATAGAGGGAACAGACCTGGTTTGGTCAAAGCAACCCCTGCACCATTCCATACTCTAAGGTCAAAGTCATGAACCAATGCCATCCACGTATATTGTTGAAGATCAAATTGGGCCAACTCAGGTGGGTATATTTTGGGCCAACACAAACAAATAGACCCAGCCCAACCCAGCCCATTTCGATATTTTAAAACAATTGCTTTTTTATTGTTAGTTTGGGACTCAGTAACAAACGTTCATCATCATCTATTCATGTTGGTCTATCTATCTACGGAATACACATGGAAACCAACAGAGTCTCATTGTCGTTGCTTCTTCCTACTTTGAGTATTCTTTCATCTAAAAAACCGACACCTACTTGTTCCCACTTTCGTTCACACAATCATTTTATCAAACACTTTCCCTCCACTATTAACCTTAATCTCACCTTCAACTTGAGAACTCCAGAAGCCATCCTAAATCCTTCTTCCACAACCCCTACAACAGTGACCACACCCACTCTCAGAGAAATATGCGAAGCGCATGTACCTCAATATATATTGCAAAGGTGATTTCAAAACTTTTTTTTTTTTTTTTTTTAATTTCCTTCGTTGTTTTGGGCTTAGAATTTGATAATATGTTTCAGGATGGAAGAAATTGGATATGTAATGCCTACAGATATTCAGAAGGAAGCGCTGCCTTACCTTTTTTCAGGGCGTGACTGCATACTTCATGCTCAGGTTATTGAATTTTGCACCTTTCACCTTTTCTTTTATGTTTACTTGCATTCTGATTTATGTGGATGTGTAACAGTGTAACCTTATTTTCATTTCTTATTTAGACAGGTTCTGGAAAGACACTCACATACCTTCTTTTGATTCATTCCATCATCAATGCTGAAAAATCTTCCGTGCAAGCACTAGTTGTGGTGCCCACTCGGGAACTTGGCATGCAAGTAAGAATGTTTGAGTTATTATGATGTCATAGTAGCATGTTGATTATGTTCAGTGCAACATATCAGGGGTAATTCCCTTGGGAAGGGCAATTACTGAGTGTTGAAAAAAATTTGATGATAAGGTCACTAAGGTTGCTAGGACATTGGCAGCAAAGCCGACTGGAGTTGATGGGGAGCAGAAGTCATGTTCCATCATGGCTTTGCTTGATGGAGGAACTCTGAAAAGACACAAGAGTTGGTTAAAGGTAGAACCCTTTCATCTTAAAGTTAATTGAATTTGACAAGCACTTGTGATTTATTAGAGACAATTATTTACTGAGTAGTTATCTAGTCTTGTGGGTGTGTCCAATCTCAGTGATTGTTATCTAATGTTATAGATGTGTACAATACTCCACTTGGCCAAAACAGAACAAAAACCTATGCTCTTAGGGATATTTTAAGTCTTCTATTGTTGTTTGGCCCAATAAATAAACTCTAAATCCTTCCTATAGTCTGAAATAGATTGCATTCTCTACATGTTTATAATGCAATTGTTTAGCAGATGGGATGATGGGCATCACCGGCTAGGCATCAATGATCATTTCCTTGCGTTTTGTTTGTGTTTTTTTAAGCTTTAAACCTTTGTAGGAAAATGGTTTGAATTTCCTAAAAATCCATGTAGTCCTTAATTCTTATGTAATGTAATATATATAATTTTACATTTTAAATATTATAAAATGCAATGTAATAATGGAAGTGCTGATTTGATCTTGTGGAAGTGTTTTATGATCCTATAAGCTTTAGTTTATTTTAGTAAGCTATATTTAATGAATAAACTCTAATATGATAAAGGCTTATAAATGCTTAATTAAGTTGTTGACTCAAATTCATCTCAAACCTATTATGTATGTGACATGATAATGATGTATGATAGTTCCTATCGAATACTGCTTCCATTTGCATTGACCTTTATATTCTCTTTAACTGGTCTGTGGCATCATTAAGTCCTATAGAGAAGATGCTTTTCGTGCTCATTTAACTTTCTCAAAGTTCAGGCAGAGCCTCCAACAGTAGTGGTTGCAACAGTTGGGAGTTTATGCCAAATGCTTGAAAGAGGTACTTTTTCGCTTGAAACTGTGAGGGTGTTGGTTGTTGATGAGGTAAAAGTTTTGATCTTTCAAATTTAAATCAATTAGTCATTATACATTTCTCTCTGCTCCTCATCAATTTCATATATATTATTTCTTATTTTTATTATTGCCTGCTCAGGTTGACTGCATTTTCAATTCTCCAAAGCATGTGAGTTCTCTTCGAAAGATTTTGACTTCCTATTCATCTTGCAATAATCGTCAAACAGTCTTTGCCAGTGCATCTATACCACAGCACAATCGATTTATTCATGACTCTGTGCAGCAGAAATGGACAAAGGTATGCTGCTCTGATTTTATGTTTGTCTTTGAGGTGCCTTAAGCCTTCTCTCTGACTTCTTTATATGTTTTCCAGAGAGATGTGGTCCATATTCATGTCAGTGCAGTGGAGCCCATGCCATCTCGCCTATATCATAGATTTATAGTAAGAAACATTGATTATTAAAGAAACCTTGTGTATTTCTAATTTTCTACCTTGGCAAGTTTATGTGTCTTTCTCTTTTAATGCATTGTTAGCATATCTTCCAATTACATCTTTTTGCCAGTCACTTGTTTATTAAAAACCTATCTTGGTATTTATCTAATTTCTAACGCTATTTCAATCATCAGATATGTTATACCAAAAGAAAATTACAAACCTTGTTATCCTTGATACAATCTGATGCACCTGAGTCTGGCATTATATTTGTTTCTGAGCAGGTATGCAAAGATCTTTCTTCTCTCCTTCAATTAGATTATGCAATAATGATTTTGCATCAATTGGATTATGCAATCAGCAAGTCATGCCTTGGGAGTGGATGAAATTACTTTAAAGTTTAAACATTTTACATTAGTTCATGACTTGCTTTCTTTTATAATTTTTCAGAGCATTAACTGGAGGCTCGAGAAACAGCTAAAATGTTTATAATTATCATTCACGAATAAAATAATTCCATCAGATCTTGCATAACTATTATCCAGGGCGTGTTTCAGGCGATAAATCTTTCCTTTGTTGTATTGATATTTTGTGCTGGTATTGTTGGATTAGTATTTTTTTTTTCTTTTTCATCACTTTAGCCTGTATATTTGAGATCCATAATCAAGTAGTTGTGATTTGCATTAGTGCTTGAGCTGTTGAATAGTTTGTTGTATGAAGATCCTCTAAATTGCAAGGTGCACTTGGGAGAGAAATTACATTGCCGATGACCATTGATTAAAATTTTGCTTAGTTTTTGACGTAATTACAAGCGCATGGATGATGAACTATAGATTTTATTAGGACTATGGTTTTCTTTTGAGAGGTCACTGCTTGCATTTTAGAGGACACAAATCCTTATTTTTTTAGGACCAATTTCCTGTAACGCTGCTTAAAATCTATATGGATTTGGTTGCTTGTATTGCTCATTACTTAACAGTTGGCACCCTTCAAATGATCAGCCTATCTATCTGCACTTAATGTCTGTTTGACTCAGTCAAGGTAATATACAAAATGTTTCTATCATCGAATCTTACATATTCTGTTATGCAGTCTGAGAAGTCAAAAAAGGCTGGAAATGCTCCATCAACATCTCTTCTGATTGACTTTTTGAAGACATCATACCAAGGTGATTTAGATATCCTCCTCCTTGAAGACAAAATGAACTTCAATTCACGAGCAGCTTCCCTGTTGGTAAGTTTCATGCGGTCGATTGGTAATGATAGGAGGTTTATTTGGGACTCCCCAATTAGTGGGACCCACATAAATTCCTACTAACTGGAAAGATTATGCTGAAAAGAGAGTTAGAATTTACCTTGGGAAATAAATCAATAAACCAAAATTTAAGGGAACTCTGATGTGTACTGGCTGAGGATGATGATATCGACCCCAAGTGGGGGGAAATTTAGCCCAATTGTTACTCCAGTCCTTTGCCTAAAATTTACTAGATTTTTAATTGTTAATGTGACTGCTATTGTGAGATTAAATCATCTCATCAAAATCCTTAAGGCTGTTACACAACTGTTTGGAGATGATAACATTAAGATATGTATTTTCTGAGTAAATATGGCTTGTTAAAATAAGGGGAAAATGAAATGGGTGGTAACAACAGTTTGCTATCTCTTTGATTCAGGAGGTTAGAAAAGGAGGTGGCTATCTTCTTGTAGCAACAGATATAGCTGCTAGGGGAGTTGATCTTCCAGAAATGTCCCACATTTACAACTTTGATCTGCCAAAGACTGCCATAGATTATCTTCATCGAGCAGGGAGAACCTGTAGAAAACCTTTCTCTGATATCAATTGTACTGTTACCAGCATTATAGTTCCAGATGAGCGATTTGTGCTGCAGAGATATGAAAATGAGTTGATGTTTACCTGTGAAGAGTTTATTCCATAAACCTTGGCTAAACTTTCACATATTTTATTCTGATCGACTGTAATATAATGTGCCTCTAATTGACTATATTTCCTAAGTTACCTCAAATTGACTATCATTCCTGAGTTTATGCCAGAAATGTCTATGATAGTAGCAATGTTTCTAGGGTGGCAAAACTCAGAAGCTGAATCTCAAGTCACAAGTGGGTGCGAAACATATTAACGTAATCAACCGTTGATTAGAAAGCTAACATGCAATAAATATTTTTCCAAACTCTAAACACTGTTGTCGTCTATCCAGAGGTATATACAAATCTAAATTCAAAGCGGCACTTCAGTATTATGAATATTCATATCAACTATATCAAAGAAAGTTTTCCTCCTGTTTTAAAACATTTACGCTTAGCACAACATATATCTTGCATAAACTAGACATAGTAAATCACAACTAATGCAAAAATAAATAAATAAAATGGCTGCCTAAGTCAATAATATTTCCAAATCACATAAATTATGGTTGAACATTTGATTAACAATCAACACGCACAAGCCTCCTGGAAATTCATATCAACACGTGCTGGGGTGAGGAGGATAAAATGGGCATTTTATATGTTTTTTTATAAAGAAGGAGGTGAAGTCAGAGTTAATTAGGGTGAGTACAACATCTCCGTCCAGCATCCACTTGTGTTTCCTGGCCCAATGAAATCCTGAAAGCCCAAGAATGAATTGGGCTAACTTGAAATTTCCACGTTTATGTTGTAGGTTGTTCCTCCTCCCCTGTCCGTCGTCGAAACCCTAAAAATGGCGCCATTAGCGTCTCTGCAACTTCGAAGGTTCTTACTTCATTCTCGTTCCGTGTCATTCATATCCTCTTCCTCTCCGATTACTCTGTTCCCTCGACAAATACATTCTCCTTCTTCCCCTTTCCATTCCCGAAACTTCTTCATTCCATCATCGCTCTTCACAACCATTACCAGACATTTCTCATCGGAACCCCAAACCCAAACGTTGGATCCGATTGCTCAGTCACTCTCGTCGGAGCTTCTCAAAGAAGCAGACTCCGACCCTCTCTCGGTATCGCAGCGGCTCCACCTGAGTTTCTCCCACATCACTCCAACCCCTAATTTGATTCTCCAAACCCTAAACCTCTCCCCTGAAGCTGGACGCACAGTATTAGGGTTTCACCAATGGCTCGCTTCCAATCCCCAATTCACTCACACCGACGACACTCTCTCTTATTTCGTCGACTACTTCGGCCGCCGCAAGGATTTCAAGGCCACGCACGACCTCCTCTCCGCCGCTGCCTCCACCGCCGGTCCCAAAACCCTAGCCTCCGCGATCGACCGCCTCGTCCGCGCTGGCCGGCCCAGCCAGGCGGTTCAGTTCTTCAACCGCATGGAGAGGGACTATGGGTTGAAGCGCGACCGTGCTTCGCTGAATGTTGTAGTGGAGAACCTGTGTTCGAAGGGTTTCGCTAGTTACGCCGAGAAGATGGTTAAGGATTTGGCGAGAGAGTTTTTCCCCAACGAATCCACGTGTGATTTGTTGATCAGAGGTTGGTGTATCAATGGGAAGCTCGATGAAGCTGAGAGGCTCGCCGGTGAGATGTATCGTGGAGGGTTTGAGCTCGGTGTAGGGGCTTATAATGCCATGCTTGATTGTGTTTGCAGGCTTTGTCGTGAGAAGGACCCTTTTCGGCTTCATTCGGAGGTGGAGAAGGTGCTGGTGCAGATGGAGTATCGTGGGGTTCCAAGGAATGTGGAGACATTCAATGTGTTGATAATGAATTTGTGTAAGATTAGGAAGACTGAGGATGCATTGGGGTTGTTTAGGAGCATGGGAGAGTGGGGATGTTACCCTAATGAGACTAGTTTTCTTGTTTTGATTAGGAGTTTGTATCAGGCTGCTAGGTTGGAAGAAGGTGATGAAATGATTGATAGGATGAGGTCTGCTGGGTATGGCAAGTTTCTTGATAAGAAGGCTTACTATCAGTTTTTGAAGATTTTGTGTGGCATTGAGAGGATTGATCATGCTTTGAGTGTGTTTAATATGATGAAGGCTGATGGGTGTGAACCTGGGGTTGTAACTTATGACTTGTTGATGGGGAAATTGGGTGCCCATAATCGTGTTGATAAGGCTAATGCTCTGTTCAATGAAGCTCAGAGTAGAGGGTTGCCTGTGGTGCTTAAAGAGTATGCTGTTGATCCTAGGTACTTGAAGAAGAAGAAGAGGGTTGTCAAGGTGGTGAAGAAGAGGGAAACTTTGCCTGAGAAAATGGCTAGGAAGAGAAGCCGCTTGAAACAGATTCGGTTGAGTTTTGTGAAGAAGCCCAAACGTGGGATGCTTCGAGCTGCTTGATCATTTTTTGTATTTCAAAGGTTTTGGGATGGATTTTACATATTCAATCATAGTTTTCTTTGTCTCATTGTTAGTTATGCATATCCATTATCCAGAGATGAATTTTTGCATGGTAATGGTTCTTTGTAGGACATATATGTGTCGCATATTCAGAAATAAATTTTTGTACTTGTACTTCCTGATATTATGTTGGTTCATCTGTTGGAAGATGCATGCTAAAAACCACTGTAACGGACTCCACGATGAATTATTTGTATTGACATCAGAAAAGGGTACAATAATGTGACTGAACTCCAGAATTATGCTGATTCATATTGCGAGTCCTTCAAGTTTAATCTTGTAAAGTTACCCAGCTTCAAATTTAGAAGCTTAAAGTTCATTCTTTCCTTCCTTTAGGTTGAGACTTCGGATAGTGTGAGACATTCAAGTAATGTTTTGGTAACAGTGACTCAGTCATTCAAGTAAAAATAAAAAGGTGTGCTATATGTTTTGCTGCGTAGAAATTGTGCTTTAGTTAATAATTATTATGATATACAATTACAAGCTCAGAAAATTGTGGGGAATTGGAATATGTAATGTATGATATATGATTTTATCTCTATCAATTTTGACAAAATATTCTCATTAAATGTTTATTTTTAAAAAAAATTATAATTAATAAAGATCAAAACATTCGCATCCTCAAATTCGTGGCAAGTGCTCCAAACAAATCACGGGCAAATTTATTATATGATGAGTCCATCTTCAATTACTGAGTTTTTCAATACAATGGTAACCCCAGAGCGGATGTAAAACCCTTCTGAAGATCTATCAGCTTCTTGTATGCCCTGTAGTTCATTAAAAAACAGATTCAGCACAGATTTGGCACATGCTTGTGGACTGTGGTGTCTATATAATTTCTTATTCTCTTTTATTGTCTAGAGAATAGTTGAATTTTCATGACTTCCTAGTAAAAGGAAAATCATTGCCTCACACTTGTTATGGGGGTTGTAAGGGAAAAATTAAGCAAGGTTTAGTTGTTATACAGTGATTTAGTGATTAATTGAAAAACTTTTTACGAGTATCATAACTCCAGATAAATTTATGTTTGGGTATCAACTAATATAGAATAGAGTAGTTTTAAAAGCATACCTCTGAGTTTGCTATTACAACGTTCTTTCCGATTCTAGCATTTTTGTCAATAATACAGTCCCTGCAGAAATGTGATAAATGAGCAAGGGAAGTGATGATAGTACTTAAGACAGGGAGAATTTCAATTCATACTTGATTTTTGTATTTTCTCCTATCCCTACTGGAACTCTTCCTTCAGCTAAGAGTGCTGCCACTTCTGCATCGGTTTCGTAGAAATCAGCACCAAGCATCACTGTATCCTGCATAGAAGTGAAATGCACTAAAGGAACATACCAAATTTATTTTCTACCAAAAATATTATTATACGTCGTCTGACCAACAATTTTGAAATGTTTAACCTTTAAATTTCAGCCTTGCTACACAGTAACAACAAATCAAGAAGCTTAGATGGTAGAATCGGTACACCAAACCTTTAAATGAACATTTGAGTTTATTCTGGATCTGATTCCAATAACACTATGCTCTATGAGGGTATTATTCAAGAAGCTTCCATGCGATATGATTGAATCAACAATCTGCATAAAGGACAAATAAGTGAAATAACAATGTTGTGGTTTGGGATTTAAAAGCAGAAAAGAGATGGTTGTGTGGTGTAAATTAAAATGTTGAACATCATCCAACCACATGAATTCCAACATCAGTAGGTACTGCATTCTTGTTTCTGCACATGATAATATAGGCATGCAACAGTGTATTAAATAAATGGTTTTGTTTGTAGTTTAGTTCACCTTTCCTCACGCAGTAAGGCTATGGCACTTCAAGGGTGAATTACTAACAAAATTTCTCACGAATGAGTTTGAAGAACTGACCTTGCTATTGTCAATCTTTGATGGTGGCAAGTTTCTCCTTGATGTATACATTGGTTTTGCTGCATCGTAAAAGCTAAACCTGGGTGGCTGAAAAAATTACAGAAGTAAGCTTTGTAGGCAAGTAAGCTCTAGATCTCAATCATTGAAAAAGGAAAATAGGTCTTTGAAACTAAAATGAAAAAAAAAAAGGATGAAATGAAACATTTTTAATTAGTTGAGCAATTTTTTGAACTTAAAAGTTCAATTCATTTCTTACTAATGAACTCAACACATTCAAGTCATTGAATCTCAATAAGGTGATTTGAGACTCACATGCTCTGTGAGGGCAAGATTTGCCTCAAAGAATGATCTAATGGTCCCTATGTCTTCCCAATAATCATTGAAGAGATAAGCCTGCATACAAATTGTCACACCATTGGTAAATCCTAAGCAAAAGATTTCCTTTCTAATGATCTTTTCCAGTCATACCTTCATGTAAAATTCTCTAGCTGAGGCAGGAATAACCTCTGATCCGAAGTCATTTGCCGTTGGAAAGCGCCATCTAAATTAAATTAATTTGTAGCACTTAACAAACTTAGCTTGCAACAAGATCAATTTATTCTCAGTGCATAGTTCTGTATTTTCATAGAATATATTAATAGATGAAGTGAACCACATGGAAAAGCCTAACATTTTGCTAGATAGTAATCAGTACCTTAACAGATTAAGAAGTATCTCCTTCTTGAAGACGTACACTCCCATGGAAGCAATGTAAGGTTTCTTTTGAGCCTCATCCTTCGAAAGACCCAAAACGGTTGTATCTACTTGCTAAGTTATTATATATAAAGCAGTATCAGCAGTGAATTAAATTCTTGAAAATTTTTGGGATGTTAACAGTATAATGACCATGAGGTTTACCATTGATTTCAACTCTTCTCCTTTGGGCTTTTCACTAAATGAAAGGATCCTGCCTTTGTTGTCTATCTTCATCAAGCCAAAATCTGAGGCACGGCTATCATGGTTGCACAATAGAGTTTAAAACAGCAATAAATGATAAATATTTTTGAGCTTAGATATTGATACAGGTTGTTCAGTCAAATTCATCTGGCATAAATTGCATGGTTTTTTCCAACTATACATGTTGGTGATCATGCATATTGAAGCGGATAGTATTTTTTATGTTTAAATGAAAAAGTTTCAATGTGAGTCAAGCAAGTTACCTGTCATCCATTGGAAGACAAGAAAGAGTGATATCTGCACCACTCTCCCGATGATTCTGGATATGAAAATGAGTCAAAATATCTGAGAGTCAATAATTTAAATGCATCAACTGAATTGACAAAGGGGAAATAATTGTTTGATTGTATGCCACAGGGCCTTACTTGAACAAAGTCCATATAATCCATTCGGTAAAGATGATCCCCAGAAAGAATCAAGACATCCTCAATATCCTTACTTCTTGGATCCTACAACTTGGAAGTATATTCTCCATCATCACATTTAACACCCAACTAAACTTAAGATTCTCCTTGGCCTTTGTTGTGATGATTAAAATAAAGCATAAGAATAGTCTATAAGTTACTTCAGTTACTGCATAACTTTATACCTCAAAGAGCCAGTGGAACTGCCTCACAGCATCAGCAGTACCTTGAAACCACCTTTTACCAGCCTCCCCTGGAGTTTGCGTTGCTGCAAGAACCTGAAATAGAGCATTCCCTCTTAGATAATCTTCAGGAGTATAGTTTTTCATTTACTACTAACTAGTCCATTTTCGGAAGATTAAGAACTTAACGGATAATTGCTTATAAGCCACAGAGGTATAATAAAAAGACTTAAAATGCAAGCAAGTAAAAGATGGAAAATGGGAGAGATACCTCTACATAGCCATCTCCAAAGGTAACTCCACCAGAGTTGTAAGCACGCGCAATGTGCCTGTTGAGTGAGGCTGAGTTAAACTGAGTGAGAATGTACACCTTGTTGATACCACTGTTGATGCAGTTACTCATTGGCACATCAATCAGCCTGTAAGCACCTCCAATTGGAACCTAACATAGAAAACCCCATATGGCTAAATTCATATGTAACTAAACATTATGCAGTTGAAGTGAATTCTAGCATGGACTTTAATATTCCACTAGATGTGTGTTTTTTTCATTTAACTTTACTTCGCAGCCAACTGCAATACGCAGTCAATCAGCCAACTCATTCACAGAATTTATACATATTTATTTCTCTTCACATCTTATACATATACATATTTCTCTCTTTTCATATTTTATAACTAGTTATCTACGTATTCCAGTTGTCTACGGAATATTTTTCTTTTTCGTTTCCTTAATGCCCAATGTATTAAAAAAGTACAAATTGCTGCTCACAAAAGCAAAACTTTTAAAGGGTAATCAAATTATAGTCACCATTATGTTCATAATTGATAGAACAATAAGAAAATGGTAAAATAAATGAAAGGAAATTAAGCTTACAGCAGGTTTGGCTCGTCGCTTAGTGAGAGGGAAGAGACGGGTTCCAGCTCCTCCACCAAGTATAACTGCCAACACTGTCCTTGAGTTCTTTCTTTCCATATCCAGGTCTCTCAACTGCACTACCCCACCCATTCATCATATGGAAAACTCAGTGATGTTGCATACTCTAACTATCACAAAATTATGCATAAACCCACATGGATGCAATAAAATTTAAGCGGTTTCATACTCTTCATTTATTTGTGAAATCACATTAACTCTTGTTACAAAATTTATTCGTAGTTCAAATATCACTGTAGTTGAAGTGTTGAACACTTTTAGTCTATGGCAATCAAGTGCTGGAGTAGGATTAAATTTTAGTTTAAGGTCAGGTTCTATTTCCATATACATCAGATGTTAGAACAAAAAAAAACCAGTCCCGTTAGTGGTGGACATAAGTAGCCTACCATTAAAGTATGGGCCACAATACATTCAACAACTGACTTCAATTCAATGAACACTTTGTCTTATATAAAATTATGAAATAATACGATACCTACGGTCAAACCAAGCCACCCTTTAGCAGAACCAATTATTATATGGTCTAGACTTAGCATAGTTTTGAGCGATGTTTATGGAACACATAATCAAATCATTATTTTTTTCATGAATTTTCAAAATTGCTTATGTGTAATTTAGAAATCACTAAGCTTATAGAAACATAAATTGAAAAATATCAGTCATGTGACTATATATGACTATAAACATGTAATAATCTTAAAGACAGAGATAACTTTTTCCTTGGGCTGGAGAGACCTGCTATCTATTGCTCTAAAATTCTTGTATCCCTTGAGCCTTATTACCAAGATTATAAATTTTGTTGACATGCTTCAACTTTGATGTTTTGTTGACAGAGCGTTTGTTTGTGGAAGAAGAAACAAAGGAATGAAGTAAACCTTGGATTGAGTGAAGGTGTCAGCAGTGAGAGACATGCATATATGTTGTTGGCGCCTAACATCCTTAGTGCTGCAACTGCCACTTTTTAAGTCAAGTTTACGTCCCATGACTTCACCATTACAAAACTTTACAAGTCCCCATTTTCTACAAGCCACTCCCTGTAACTGCACTGTCGATGATAGCGTTATCTGGCCTCCGGCAGAGACTGCCATTTTTCAAGGGCCAAACTCGGAATTTAGGTACTTACTATATATATATTGAACCTTGTCTTGTGTGTGTGTTCAAGAGTTTATGTCCTACACAAGAAGCAGAGACCAACTAACCTATGTTATGTGTGTAGTGTGTGTAGTGTGTGTAGTGTGTGTATGTGTGTGTGAAGATTTTTGCTTACATGCATATCCGGGTATTTTGGAGGATTGGGCCACGTTATCCAAATTCAACTGTATCCACCAATTTCGTTTGTGCATGTTATTATTAATTTTTTGTAACAAAATATGTACACATATCAAATGACAATTTGGTCCTTATAATTTGTTTGGCATCAACTATTAACGAATATTCCATGGGTTTAGCCCCGGGATTTACATGCTAGCTGTGGAATGATTCCTTATGCTTTAGCTCTGTCCACACAAGTTTCCAACTTTTCAAAATTGGTTTCCATCACCCTCTTGTATATATGCATGTAGCTATAGTTCATGCAAAAAGGAACTTAATTAGTGCATATCTCATCATAGAAATTGTTTAGCCAAGAATTTGATTTACATTCCCTTTTATAGTTTTTTAAAGTATTGTGGATTCTCATAAAAAAAATTTTTTTTAAGAAAAGAGGTATTGCGGGATGCACATGTTAAAGGAATCAAATTGGAAAGATTGGCTTGTGAGCCCAACCACTTATGCCAATATGTGACTGCATTAAGTGAATTGGATATTAATTTTTTATTATTATAATATTAATACGAACTATCTATAATGACAAACTAACTTTATCGAGGACTTTGGACTGGTTGGAGTAATCACTTGGTCAGTGGATAATTTATACTTGGTAGAAGTGCCAACTGTTTCTCTTCGTTTATGAGTAATGCTATGGTTTGTGCGGAAAGTAACGATTACGTTATTTTCAAAAAAAAAAAAAAAATGATTTTATAGATAGGATCATCTGTTTCAAATAAGAGAAAAAATGAAACATTTTTCATGCTCCATTCCCTTAAAGCGGATACAAGCAAATATGACATATGAAAGCAGTAAAGCCCTTACTACAATAAGGCTCATTCCAGCCCGACAAAAGTCCATTTACAGCTCCCAAGTTGGACTCATGTACATTAGTCCGAGTTCTTCGAAAGAGTTTTTCTTCTTGCACCCTTCTTTTTTCTTCGTGCACCCTCTCTTGTCTAGTAATGGTAATATTGCCTTTTTCCATGTGTTTTGTGGTTCATCTTCAGAACTCTCTCTCTCTCTTTCGTCACCCTCTCATTTTGCATTAATACTCTCACCTTATTTTACTCTTTTGAGGTATTTTTTAATAACATTAACATACCTTGCAATCTTTTAATTATTTTTTAAATTTAACATAAATATTTTAACCATTTATATAGATTTATTTGATTAATTTATCATTTAATATTATGTTATTATATGTAAATAGATTATTAAGTTGCTGTCAATTTTTTTATTATTTATTATGTTTTTACTGTAAAAAAAAGTTATAATTTATAATTTTAACACATTATATTATTTATTTACCACCATAAAACATAAAAAACTGGGCGAGTAAGTTAGTTTTATCATAAATATGATTGCTAAAATTAAAAGATGCGTGAGAGTTTTTTTTTTTTTTTTTAAATATGAAAATAGATATTCATAACTCCTATTTCTGAAAATGAAGGCAAAATGACCATTCTGGGCTAGTTATGGAAACTATTTGTTACAAACTTATTATTCCGAGGGGGTTGTTTTGTAACGGTGACGGACGGCGGCGGGAGGTAGTGGAAAGGTCGGGTCCTCAAGGGACAGGCGTCCCACACCACGTGTCATGCAGGGAAAGAGGGAAACGTTTGGAAAGGGATCTGTGCGGGCAGACGAATGAGGAGGTGCCACGTGCATGACACGTGGCGTAGGGCGCCTGCCCCTTGAGCGCCCGACATTTCTACTACCTCCCACGTGTCGCTCCCTCAACTGTGACGCCCGCCGCCGTCCGCCACCGTTACAAAACAACCCTGGACTAGTTACGGAAATAGTTTCCATAACTAGCCCAGAAAGGTCATTTTGCCGAAAATGAAAGATGAGGTGAATTAAACGTTCCTCTAAGCTTTCATGTTTAATAAATGACATTTTTCTGGTGGTTATAGATGATACCCATAGGGTAGGCACCGTTTTTTCCTAAAATGAAAACACAAAATGGTGCACTTTTCAATCCACTGTGTACCCCAACAAACAAAAATCACATCTATCCTTATACTTGTCGCCGTCAATGCATAACGTTTGTGCAACTTCGCACGTAATCTATGCTAAAATATTACATTATTATATCATGTAAAATTTCTATGTTTCAGAAAATTAATAATATTTCAGATATGATCGAGACTAATCATTAATAACTTTTAATAAATTAATAATATTTCAGAAAAGGAATTTGATTGAATGATGCGAATATTTTATTTTTTGTATACTGAAAGAAAAAAAATATACGATTCGTAATTACATGAAAATTCAATACTATTTTGGTTTCAATCTCCTATTGTTAAATCGTTCAATAAGCCTACTTTTCTATCTTCATACGTATTTAATTATGTGTTTGTTATACTTGTTTTTTTTCCTATGCGATATAAACTCCTCTTATATAAAGATATTTATTTACATTTACTAACTATGTTACCATATAATTTTATCAAACAATAACTTTTAGTCACTACCTAGTTTTCCCAATTTTCAGTTAATTACGGTTAATATCATACACTTTCTAGTTTAGACTTTTCAGCTTTTTTTTTTCTCCACCCATCAATCAATGAACTCTAGTGGCTTGTCCTTTTAGACACAGATGTGAGACCCATGAAGCAGCTGCAATGGGTTTTGCAGTGAGGAGTGGGCAAAAGGATGAAGTTTCCTGATTTGAAGTTTGCAAAGACAAATAAAAAATATTGAGAGTATCTACTAAAAAAGTAATAAGAATAAGAACACCCCTCTTTAAATCTTATATTTTAATTTTATAATCATATAAGAACAGAGCTTTATTTTCAAAATTTACATCCAAATTATTATAATTAAGATTAGATTTAGTTATTAAAGGCAGTGTTCTTGGAAAACTAAACTACCGAAGTATGGTGTTAGTTGTGACCAAACATGTTGTTTCACTTTCACACATACATTATATGTATAAGTCACTGACACCTACTACCATGAATCCTAGGAAAACTCGCTTATAACTTACCTTAGATTTTCTCACCATATCTTCTCAGTTCTCACTTCTCTTCAACTCCAAGGTTCAATAACCTCTTTTCCCTCGCCATTGCTACCCTTCAACTTGTCCACATTTCTCTTCCTCGCAATAATCGTTAACCCTTCCTCATTGTGCCACTTTAAGCTTCAAGACACACACATAAACAACACAGCACATAAATCTTATCAACACAAAGATACCCCATTGTTGATTATTCCGTTCTCTTCTCACCTACAAATTCACCTCTTTTTTGTTTTACACACGCAACGCAGCCAATCATAGCATCATGAATATGATATCCTTAGTGAAGCACACAGCATTGCCTCTGAGCAACCCTTTTTCCTCAAGTCATGTTCCTAGGCCTCAATTATGCATTTCACCCGCTATTTACAATGTTCAACAAAGATCCGAAGCCTCTCTTTCTTCCCTCAGACCTCTTTACATTTCATCCACTGAGAACTTTGCATTTTCTGCAAAACTCAGAAGGAGGGTGACAGAGTGCCATGCCTATGAAGCAGATAGGTCTCAGCCATTGGAGATTAACATTGACCTTCCTGGTGAGGAGACAGGAATAGAGGCAGCTCAGAGGTTCAAAATTGGTTTGTATTTTGCGACATGGTGGGGTTTGAATGTGGTGTTCAACATATACAACAAAAAGGTTCTGAATGCTTTTCCTTATCCGTGGCTTACTTCCACTTTGTCCCTTGCTGCTGGCTCTCTCATGATGTTAATCTCATGGGCTACCAGAGCTGCTGAAGTACCAAAAGTTGATTTGCAGTTCTGGAAGGCCCTCTTTCCTGTAAGCAAAATTTCATTCTTATTTTATTGCTTTCCACAATTGCAAAGATGTATAATCCTGGTTTTGCAGTATTTGCATTGCATGAGATTATGAGGTAGAAGAATTCTGTCAACCAAATAGAAATCATCATTTGTATGACTTTTGGGTAGATATGTAGAAGTTAAATAATCACACATGACAATTTGTGATTAAAAGAATTATAATGGTCAAAAGTTGTCAACTAGTACATATTGGGGAATTATTTGAAATTTTGGGTGTGCAGGTTGCTGTGGCACACACAATTGGGCATGTTGCAGCTACTGTGAGTATGTCCAAAGTTGCAGTTTCATTTACCCACATCATCAAGAGTGGAGAGCCTGCATTCAGTGTTTTGGTATCAAGGTTCTTGCTCGGGGAAGCATTCCCTATGCAGGTTTATCTGTCACTTTTGCCAATTATAGGAGGTTGTGCACTTGCTGCTGTGACGGAACTCAATTTCAACATGATTGGTAAAGCTATTTGCTGGTTTAATTAATTACATGGTTGAAATTCAGATTCTGACTAATGGTGACTTTGTTCTCTCCTACTGGACAGAGTTGATAGGATGTTGAATTTGCAGTTAATTTGTCGATCTCTGTGAGAGTTCAATGCTTTAAAAAGACCTCTTCACATTTTTCAGGGTTTATGGGAGCTATGATATCCAATTTGGCCTTTGTCTTTCGAAATATATTCTCAAAGAAGGGAATGAAAGGGATGTCTGTTAGTGGAATGAATTACTATGCTTGTCTTTCCATATTGTCTCTGTTGATTCTCACACCTTTTGCCATTGCTGTGGAGGGTCCAAAGATGTGGGCTGTAGGCTGGCAAAATGCCTTGTCTCAGATTGGTCCCAATTTTGTCTGGTAAGCAAACAGACTAATCTATTACTTTCAGCACAATGTTAATTTATTTTCTGTTTTCTATCCTCTAACATCTAGAATATGAATATTTAGAAAGGCACACATTGAGCACACACAGGTCTCATAACTGGCAATTGGAAACAGTTTTATAAAATGAGAGACATTATTTAATAAGGAATGTGCAAACCGTTCTATAATGTATGATGAGCATGGTGATTTACTTCAAATTAATCAAATAATGGACTATGTCCTAAAGCATGAGAAATGGATCTGTCATACATTTTATTACAATGATATTAGCAAATTCATATTCACAGCCCTTGAATGTCTCTCTTTTCCCTAAAATTTGTTATTGCTTTCGTAATGTACATTGACCAAATTTGTTTGCCTGTCTTGATTTAGATAGTTGTAGAAGAATTGTTACTTTACTGATCATATGTGATCGCAGGCCAAAGTTAAAATTAATCAATTTCTCCATCAAATGTTTAACTAGTGAACTACTAATTTTTTCAGGTGGGTAGTTGCCCAAAGTGTTTTCTACCACTTGTACAATCAAGTGTCTTACATGTCTCTTGATCAGATTTCTCCCTTAACATTTAGCATAGGGAACACAATGAAGAGAATTTCAGTAATTGTCTCTTCCATTCTTATCTTCCACACACCAATTCAGCCTGTCAATGCCCTTGGGGCAGTCATTGCAGTTCTTGGTACTTTTCTCTATTCACAGGTGCGTCATGATTTCTTCTGCTTTTTTTTTGTTTATACCACATACTACATGTCAGTTTGAAGCGAATAAAGAGCAGCCTTTAAGAAAATTTCATATTTCTCAATGGCAATTATCACTATTCTTTAACCTCTTATAAGTGAAAGTTCAAGCCTTTAATCTATGCAAGCTAAGTAATAGGGTATGCAGGAGACCCAATTAGGTGATTATACCTCCCTACAGAAGTTCATGAGCATTACATTAATCCATCATCCAAAGAAAAATTATTTGATACGTTTTTGTTTTGTGTTCATTATGATGAACTTTCTAAGACAAATTTGAATTTCATTCATGCACGGGTACGAGAACTTAAACCACTACCTTTATTACTGCTTTGCATTTGGGTATTAGGCTAACATGTTATTGTATGAGTGAGCAGATTATTATTATTATTATGTTCATTTATGCTATATTCTCTTCATTTATAAAACTGTCTACTGCTCAATTAGGATTAAATTATATATTGGTGACACAGCTGATAGGTTTCTGTTGGTTATTTGAGCAGGCTAAACAGTAAGGTGTAGTTAGAAGCTGTTATGTTTCACCAAGTGACTCATAACTGGAGCACAAGGTATCACTGATGAGTGATCGCAATTAATGTTTCTGAGAAGTATATTCATAATGTGATGAACAAGACTTCAAGATGCTTTCTTTAAGGCCATAGTCATAGCATTTATAGTCACCATTTGATCTGGTTTTCAGTGTAGAATAGATGAGCTTTTTCTTTCTTTCCTATAATCTGAGGTTGAGAAGTAAATAAGAATGCCGCGACAGGACTGTTAAATGTTCAGGTTGAGGCTTGGAGTATATATATCAAAGGTTTCTTCATTAGTTTTACAATCTCAAAGAGTAATTTGATTTCATGAAAAATACTATCAAGCACCACTACTAGGGTATAGTTAACACTTTTTGGTCACTAAACTTCTCTACAATTTGGAATCTCATAGGCGTCATTGAAAAATGTTATGACAATTTTGATAGGGTTTGATATTATTGCAAGTGTAATTCAAATTCAAGATAATTCTTCAATGAGGACAACTAAAAATGTAAGTTACAACAGGTGGCATCTGACACAAAGAATAATCTTAACATGCTCTGAAAAATAATACAAGAATATTTTTATTTATTTATTTGCAAAATTGTGGAATATAAATCACAAAATATGTAATTAAGTCGAAATAAAGTATTTCTTTTTCAGAAGGTTAATGTGTGTAGATATTAGTTGCAGGGTCCATATCAGCCAACAAAGCAGATCGTCACCTCAACGCTTCTTTCTTTCTTCTTATCTTTTTAATATCAATATATAATTTATTTTTTTTTATATTAATAATACCGATCATCAAATCTAGAACTTTGAACATGTTATGTTCACTCACTTTGTGTGATTACGTGATTTTAAATATCAATACCTGTTTTTTTTTTCTTATATTTAATAAGAAAAGAAGATAAATTTTATCCCACTGCTGATGAATATATATAACTTTTATATTTTAAAAATCTCAAAATTTTAAAAATTAAAAAAGTGAAAATCTTAGGATGAAAAAGTATGATTAACTTATATAAAGTGGATTAGGTAAACCCGGGGCCCACTCAATAATTTTCCTGTCGATGCTAATCTCCCTTCAGTCATTTACCTAACCCTTGTATAAATATGAGGGATTTGCTCCACAAAGTAAACCTATTATTATTCAATAATAGCTATAATAATTGTGATATTATTGCTTATTATATTGACAATAATAAACTAGCACGAGTTCACTACAAAGAAAACTTTAAAATAGTTGTAAATAAAAAAGGAAAAGTTTGAAATAATATTAAAATTACTTTATGAATTATCATCAATATAACTACTTAAATAATCGACTTAAATGTTACTAAAAACACGAGGTTACTATGCATATGTCATCTAAAATATAAATCAGTTTTTTGAACTATTCTCTTTTTTTTAAAAAAGAAATGAAATGTAATTAAAAATTTAACTTATGAAGGAAAGAATAAATTGTTAATTAATTTATAATTTTGTAGAACAGTATTATTTTAATTTTCAATATTAAAAAATAACAAATAAGCCTCATATTTAATTTTCTTAGTCATTTTGTTTCTGTTATAAGTTTGAATATGTGAAAGACTAAAAGTAATTATAAAAGTTAACATATATAGTAAAAATATTTGTTATTTTATGACTGTTAAAAAGTTAATATGAGAACTTTTCTCAAAATGTAAAATTAATTTGATAATTTATACAGTTTTAAATATGTATATCTTTGTCCGAATCAGTCATCAAAAAAAATATTTGCAACAGGCTTTTCTGTACGTCACAGTTGTGTGGCTATGGAGATACTCTTGTTTCTGTTCATTTTCTCTCTCACACCAATCTCACTGCAGGAATTAGATCATGCTCCACCTTTTCCCAGCAATTTTCTCTTTGGAACTGCTGCTTCTTCGTACCAGGTTTCTTATCATCTGTTTCTTGTGTGTTCAATGTTCACCAATCACTAAGAATAATTTAACTCAAGTAATTGTATTGCAATGGTACTGTTTATATATAGTATGAAGGAGCTTACTTGACTGATGGCAAAGGGTTGAACAATTGGGATGTGTTCTCTCACAAACCAGGTCATCATCACATTAAGACCTCACAATCAGAAAAAAGGTAGATTTTGTATTTTAATTCTGATTATTCTAGTTTGTTGTATACTGCAGGTAGTAATATATCTGGTGGGAGTAATGGTGATGTTGCTGTTGATCAATACCATCGGTATCTGGTACACCATTAATGTCTAGTTCAGTTCAGTATATCATGTTTGAAGATACTATATACTTCTAGATATAAATTTGAATTTTTCTCTTCTAGAATTTCAGCTTTATAGATCATATATGTAAAACAAACACAGAAAATTTTAATAGATGTCCCTAATTTCAATTTGTATTAAAAACAGGAGGATATTGATCTAATGGAAGCTATAAAAGTCAACAGCTACCGGTTTTCAATATCATGGGCAAGAATTCTACCAAGTATGCTTCTTGCTTTAACAAAATCTAACTGATATCAGCTTAAAAGATACTGCATAGCTATATATCTTAGTCAATTCACAAGCAGAATTTGCAATGATTGTGAACAGAAGGTAGATTTGGAGAAGTCAACTTGGCTGGTATCAACTACTATAACAGACTTATAGATGCGTTGCTACTCAAAGGTTTGATTTCAATTTTCATATGCTATATATGCCTTGTGAGACACACAAGTTCAATTTCTTTGACATGCATTTGTTCTCAACTGTGCATACAACTTGCAGGGATCCAACCGTTTGTAACATTATATCACGTTGATATCCCTCAAGAACTTGAGGACAGATACGGAGGTTGGCTAAGTCCCCAATCACTGTAATCAACTAATTCTCCAACTTATTTTGCTTAGATTAGATTTCAATGCAATTGCCACAACTTATTTATAATACTTGTAGTAAAAAAATGACTAAACTAAATGAAACAGAAAATATTTTCTCTTAAAGTTTATGAACCACGCGCACTACTTTAACTAGGAAGATGATTGACAGCTGCAAAATAATAGATAAAGATGACATGTGCAATCCAAAAGCAATTTTCTCTATAAACATGACATATTTTGATATTTGCAGGGAAGATTTTCTATTGTTTGCAGATATCTGTTTTAAATCATTCGGTGACAGAGTCAAGTACTGGGTGACCTTGAATGAGCCAAATTATATAGCCCCACTTGCTTATCGTACTGGTAAATTCCCACCATGTCGCTGCTCTAGCAAATTTGGAAATTGCAGTGTGGGAGATTCAGACAAAGAACCCTTTGTGGCAGTTCATAATATGATCCTATCTCATGCAGCTGCAGTTGATATTTATAGAAACAAATACCAGGTAAATTGGGTAGAAAATCACACAAATCACAATAAAAAAAATTAAATTGAATCTTTCTATGTAGGGACTCAAATCTGTTGAATTTCCATTTAAGCCATAAATTGTGATACTAGTTTTAAAGGTATAAAGTGGTACGGAACACTCGTTTAAAACATTTTAAACTAGCTTTGTTATTAATGCCATATCCAGACTGAGCAAGGGGGAAAAATTGGCATTGTTTTACACTGTGATTCGTTTGAGCCGTTAAGCAATTCCACAGCAGATAAATTGGCTACCGAAAGAGCACAATCATTCACCATTAATTGGTAAATTTTCCTCCTTGTTTATTGCAGATATTAAAGACCGTTATACATTGATTTAGCACTTAGTTTGTCACAGTTAGGTTGGCTGTTAGATAGATAATTAGTAGTTAATTGGACTTGCACGTGGATTCTCAAGTGTATTTTCTTCATTTTACCAATAATAGAAGTTCTGATTTTTCTCTCAAACTATATGAAATTCTCTTTTACCTTGGGCTCTACCATGTTTCATAACGTGGTATCAAAACCTTGACATCCACTGTGACAACAACATCAATTTCTACTACATTGAGGGAACTCTTTCTCACTCAAAATAAGAACTTTTATCTTTGTATCGCGTTTTACCTCACTCAAAACATTGACTGCTTTGGATCTTAAGCCCTCATGGTTTTGGTTTTGGACTTTTTCCAAAAGGCCTCTTACCAATAGAGGTACTATGTGTGTTTGTAAACTCATCTGACATCCTTTGTTTTTCCTACGTGAGACATTGTTTACATCTCAATAAAAATGAGTAAGAAAATACAATTGAGAATCCATCTAGCTTTATTATATACAAGAGAGAGTCCAACCAATAAGTACTAACCATCTATCTAATTACCTAATTATAACCAACTAAATCAATATCTAATGTCTATAACACTGCTCACAGCTAATTCAACTGCCAAGCAAAGCTGATATGAGATTTGATTTGATCATATAGAAGTAAATATTCAACTGTAATAATGCAGGGTTTTGGATCCAATCTTATTCGGTAAGTATCCAAAAGAGATGGAGATGATTCTAGGAACCATCTTACCTAAATTTTCCAATGATGACAAATCAAAACTGAGGAGTGGACTGGATTTCATTGGTATAAACTACTATGCAAGTTACTATGTCCGAGACTGCATATCATCAGTGTGTGAAACGGGAGCACCAGGAGTATTCACAACAGAGGGTTCATATCGACAAACTAATGTGAAAAATGGTGTCCCAATCGGAGAGCTTGTAAGTACCGAAACCTTTTTTTGACCAACATTTTAATTTAACATTGCATAACCAAGCAGGTTCTGAAACTTGTATTACTATTTAGACTCCATTTCCTTGGCTCAATATTTCCCCACAAGGCATGAAGAAAGTTCTTATCTATCTAAAAGACAGATATAACAACACTCCAATGTTCATTGCAGAAAATGGTAAGTAAACAAAGCACGTTATAGTTAACATCTTTTATTGAGTCTCTGATGAGCATTGCTAACTACCCAAACTTCTGTAGGATATGGCAATTTGCAAGATTCTGATGTTCCCGAGGAAGAATATCTTAATGATTTTAAGAGAGTAGAGTTCATGTCTGGTCACTTGGATAATGTAATGACAGCAATAAGGTACGACACTAAAGATCACAAGAAATATTTCAATGCATACAACAACAAAAATTTTTTACAAAAAAGAAAAGAAAAGATAAATATATGAGAATGTGTGTTGGTGATATGATCAGGGAAGGAGCAGATGTGAGAGGTTACTTTGTTTGGTCCTTGCTTGACAACTTTGAGTGGTTATATGGGTTTACAGTGAGATTTGGACTTTACCACGTTGATTTTGCCACATTGAAGAGAACTCCAAAATTATCAGCAAGTTGGTACAAGAATTTCATTGAAAAACATATAACTGAGAATTTTGCACCACGTGACAGAGAAAAGAGAAACTGGAACAAACAATTCAAGGCAAATACCAAGCTTAGAACCTTAGTAAATCCAGAGCCTAGAATGAAAACCTTGGCTTAATTTCCAAGGAATTACACAACGCTTACTCTTTATAATCTTTAGATTTAACCCACCTGCTTGCACTTGAAAAGCTGTTCGCATTTGAAGTTTTGAACAGCATAGACACCGGCATGTTTATATTTGTATAAATAAATTTATAGTTAATAAATATTATTTAATATATAAAGTTTATAACATTTTTAGTATATAAATTGTATTATAATTAAAATTCCTTATAAATAAATATCTTTAAATCTATTAATTATATTTTAACAGTTTAAATATGATACAATATATTTTATTTATTTATATTTTTTTCACAACAATCCCTGTGCAAAGATTGGTAAAACATTCCTTTCACTTATAATAAAAGGGTAATTGTTGTTATTTTAATTTTAAAATATAATTATTTATTATTTTTTTCTTTAACTAGGAGAATAGAATAATAAAATTTAGAGATGATAATGGAGGTGTACTTTTTCCCATATTGTTTTTTGGCAGGTCGGGGTTGAGTGATTTTAAAACTCATCTTACTTTTCTGCTTTTAATGAACTTGGGTTAACACGCAGAGAATTCATTTTAAAAAAAATTAACATTTTTAAAATTTTAATATGTTAAATTATTAATTGTGTGTTAAATAAAATAATATGTAAAAATATAAAATAAAAAAAATTAATTATAGAAATTTAATCAATTTTTTTAGTTAAATATATTATTTTACCTATTATTTTATTATTAAAATAATTTATATATATATATTGTTAAGTCAAGATGATTCAGCATCTTAGTTTTAATAATCACATAACAGTTTGTTGTGCCTGTAGACGGATGAAAAAGCATAGATCAAGCATCGACTCATCAAACATCGATCGATCAAATATCGAGATCAAGAGCTCAGACTAAAGCAGACTAAAGCATCAGACGGAAGAGCCTCAGACTGAAGCCAGACGGAAGAACCTCAGACTAAAGCATCAGACTGAAGAGCACAAACTGAAGCATAAGAGCACAGACCGAAGGAACAGACGGAAGGAGACAGACAAATGAATTCAACACACAACTCATTTATTTTTTCATTCGTCTACCTCGTTTAATGAAGTTCAGACGGAGTAACTCGCACCCCAATTCAAATCTAGCCGTTACTCAAGAAGCTTCCAAAGACAGAATAGAAATCTGTGCAAAACCCCTGCAACACGAAAAAACAAACATACTTTTTGTTGATGTCTCGATCAAGTCGAAAAAAGCATGCAAACATTAATTATTCGATTGATCTACACACGTTTGAAGACCCCAAGACAAAGGACTAACGTTCAAATCTTTAGTCTAATGGATACTTCAAGGAGCTCTCTATAAAAGGACTTCATTACTTCAAGAGAAGGCTGACGAACTGCATAACAAAGAAAATATATCCAAGCTTCAAGCTCTCAAGCAAAGTTCACTCGCCCTGAACTTAGAATAGATCTCATTGTAAAACCTCTCTCTGCGTAAAGGATAAACTTATTCTTTCATCTTCCTAAATCCACTGTTGTGGTGCCTTTAGCCTTTTGGAGGCTGTGTTTCAAAGAATACCTTTGTATTAGCCTGTGGAGGCTGTGTTCAAAGAATACCCTGTTTAGCCTGTGGAGGCTGTGTTCAAAGAATACCCTGTTTAGTCTGTGGAGGCTAGGTTCAAAGAATACCTGTTTAGCTTGAGAAGGCTGTGCCCAAATAATATCTGTATTTAGCCAGGAGTGACTGGGTTCAAAGAATACTCACTGTGAACCTTAGCGTGTTGCTGGGGAACTGGATGTAGTCTTGATCAGACGAACCAATATAAAAATATTGTTGTCTTCTCTATTGTTTTATCTATTAACTAACAGCGGATAATAACTTGAATAGTTTGATGATAATAAAATCAATCTTAAAGAAGAAAATAATCTTGCGTCTGATCAAGCTTTGAAAACAACAAGACGCAAACGCATTATCTTAGAGAAAAAGTTTTAAAAATAGTCTACACAATTCAACTCCCCTACTTGTGTGTTTTTGTACTTTACATATATTCTAATACTTTGTTATTAAAATATTAGAAGTATAATAAGAATATCAGGAACGTCACTTTAAAAAAATTATATTTTAGTTTGTAATATAAAAATAGATTTGTGTTCAATTTTTTCATAAATTAAGAGAGAAAAAAACTATTAAAGAATTCTCAAATGTTAAATAACTCAATAGTTTCACCTAAAATTTACAAGTATTAAATTTTCTGTGACATTGCCTAAAACAAAACATTGCCACCGATAAAAACCCTTTGTCCTTTATATAACTTTTTAACACTTACCGAGATATTTCTCACTTGACAGTTTTTTTTTTTCGAATAATTACGACTAGATTACATAAATATATGAAGTATTTATAAAATTATATTAGATATTTTTTATTTTTAAATATTATTTTTAGAATTCTTATATGTAACACCTTAAAAAAATAAATAAAATAAAAATATATTTAATCAACCGAATAAGCTTATTTGTTGTGTCTCGTGTGGTGGATGTGTAAGCAGATACTTACTAAGTAGTTTATTATATTACCTGATCCGTTAGCAATATTTTTAAAATTAAGAATGTTTAGTACAATGTATAAAAGAAGTGTATATATTTTAAACAATTATGTAAAAATTAAAAAAATAAGATATTTATAATATTCAAAATCCTTACTAATATATTTACATTTTTCTTTTGCAAAATAATATATATATATATATATATATATATAAAAATAAAAGGGTATTTCAAATAAGAATAGAAATTTTTAATCGTGGAATTAATAAATTTACAATATACGGTAGGTGGTAACAAATTGAGATAATTTCTTTTTTAAAATTAAAAAAATAATAAATTGACTATTAACTGTAATATTTTTTAATTTTGATTTAATATTTATAATTAAAAAGTCTTTATTTTTTGTTTTAACCTCTTTCTTGATTAAAATGTTATATATATAATTTATATACGCGCGTTGCACGTGTTTAAGACTAAATAGCATAGTATATATTACTCTTGAGGCTATCTATGGTTGACGTGCATCCAAGAGGGGTAACAGCAATGGCTCGGTTTCTCAAAGTAACTCTGAAAACTCTATTTCCTGTGGTATTATTGGTTCCTCTGTTATCACCATATGTTGTATCAAATGACTTGGATCTGTCTCTCTTACCACCTCATTTCCTCTTCGGCACTGCTTCTTCTTCTTACCAGGTTCACTTCAACCTTATTTAATCATTATTATATTCGATACTTTATATAAGTGTTAATTATAATCATTATTATATTCTGTTTAATCTTTTACAGTATGAAGGAGCTTATAAGAGTGATGGCAAAGGGCTAAGCAACTGGGATAACTTCACTCACAGGCCAGGTAATTAATTATAAGAACCAGTTTTTAGCTGCAAAAAATTTCACGAGTGAAATTTTTTGGTTCATGTTTTATTTAATTAAGGTTCTTTCATAACTAGCGATGAAAATTTGCAGGTAAAAGTAGAATAGTCGACGGAGGCAATGGGGATGTTGCAAATGATCATTATAATCGCTACTCGGTATATATATACCTATTCCTTTTCACACTTTACTTTATGTATTACCTCCATATTATGATAACAGAAAATTATTTAAAATTATTTCCCTTTGTTTTTTATCTTATACATGTGTATTTTAGATACTTAAAAATTGAGAATTTTTATAAATATATTTATCGCATTAGAAATATAGTGAATAATTTTAATATTTTTTATTTATAAATTACTTTAAATCAATAAACCGTAAAAGAAGATGGGAGATAAAACCTTTTTTTATATATAATTTAATCTATAGATTCATTACTCTTCTCTCTTTTACAAGTGTTTAATTGCTAATATTTTTCTATATATATACAAAGGCGACCTCTAAAATGATATTTAATAATTAATTTACAATGAAAAAAAAATGTTTACATTATCAATATATATTAATGAAATTTATTTAGGAGTGTCCGTTGGTCAAGATTAAGATCTCTTTAAAATGTTAAAATAATGCAGTACAATCCACGCGCTCCACGTGCGTAATATACAAAGTGGCTCATCTTTTTGTCACTCGAGGCTCATTAAAAGCAAGCTCTACTCTACGTATGGTCTTATTATTTTATTAACAGAAAAAAAAATAAAAAGGCTTGAGTTTGACTATAGGATCCATTTTTTAACGATGGGTGTATGTATGCTTCTGTTCCTGAAAGTTGAAGCAAAATCTCCTTTTCAGGAATGGGAAAGAAAAAACTGAAACTAATTTTATCATGTTGGCATTGCAGAGATCCAAGTGAATACTCGTAGCCAAAAAGAAATTACTGAAGATGTAAAACTACGTAGAGTACTAGGAATCATTGGATTCAAGCAACTAGGAATTCAGGAATTTGAAAATGCATAATAGATTTTGTTACTTTAATTTTTCACACACACAAAAAATCAGTGTCAATTAGAAATCAGTATACCTGTAACTTTTTAAAGTAATTATTCACAACATTAATAGTTATATGGTAAAAGATAATTTAAAATTAGATGTTCTAATTAAATTCATTAAAAATTTAGAAATAAGAGACATTTGCAGTGTCTTTATAGCCCAAAGGTCACAAAATCTTAGTTAAAATCTAAATAGATACACAATGTTAACAAAATATAATTTAAAAAAAAAATACTTATCGCAGATAAATTTCTTAAAATGAAAAATATATTAATAGTCGTATAAGGCAAATAGCCTTTTGCATTTGAATTCATCCTATAAGGAAAAAGAAATTATAATTTTTATGTTTTCAATGTGAATCTAAACACAGGAGGATATAGATCTGATGGAAAATTTGGGAGTAAACAGTCACCGGTTATCGATATCATGGGCAAGAATTCTACCAAGTATGTTCCTTTGCATTATGCCATTATCGAAGATGTAATAATTATTCCAACTAAGATTGTAACATAGATTCTTGGTATGTATGATTGTGAACACTGAACAGAGGGTAGATTTGGAGAGGCCAACAATGCGGGTATCCAGTTCTATAACAGATTAATTGATGCTCTACTACTCAAAGGTAACTCAATTTTTTTATTTTCATTAGAGTAATAATAGTTACCTTGATGATTTTCCTTCCACACCTCACCAGTAAGAAAAATAATTAAGTTTGACAATTGGTTAATTAACAAGTTGGACTAGTGAGGAAAAACCATGTGTGATAACTGATAAACATTACTCTCTTTTTTAATGGACATGCATCTTCTTTTCTCAACAGGGATTCAACCCTTTGTGATTCTTAGTCACTATGACATTCCCCAAGAGTTGGAGGACAGATATGGGAGTTGGCTAAGTCCTGAAGTACAGTAAGCAACCACTTTTCTAGTTTACCTGAAGAAGCATCATTACATTACCACATCGAACACACTATACTCCTAAAAATATTTTTTTTTTATGAGCAGGGAAGATTTTGCTTTTTATGCGGACCTATGTTTTAAAACATTTGGTGACAGAGTTAAGTACTGGGTCACATTCAATGAGCCAAATGAACTAGTACCACTTGGTTACCGTTCAGGCTTATATCCTCCATGCCGTTGCTCTGGCACATTAGCAATGGTAAAATGCAATGAAGGAGATTCAGAAAAGGAGCCCTTTGTAGCAGCCCATAACATTATCCTGTCACATGCATCAGCAGTTGATATCTATAGAACCAAATACCAGGTATTGTGATTTGTGAGGCAGTTCTCATCATCATAGAACTTAAGTATTCTTAAAGACAAGAAAGAAATTAGTATGACACCTAACAAAGAAACTTTGAAAACCCAATCATTGATCAAAACACGAGATGGTATCAATTTCAAATTTTAATAAAAGTTGTACTTTGTGGATGAAAAATTAGACTAAGCAAAAGGGAAGAATTGGTATTGTAGTTCAACATGAATGGTATGAACCACTGAGCAATTCAACAGCTGACAAATTGGCTGCAGAAAGAGCAAGATCATTCAACTTCAATTGGTATAGTTCTGCTTTAATAGCCTTTTATATCTGTTCACTCAAGTCCCCTAGAGTAAACACTTAACTATAAATTATAATATAGGTTCTTGGACCCAATCATATTGGGAAAGTACCCCACTGAGATGGAAAATATTCTTGGAAGCCTCTTACCCAAATTTTCCAGCAACGAAAAAGAGAAACTCAAGAAAGGATTGGATTTCATTGGCGTCAATTACTACACTGCTTTCTATGTCCAAGACTGCATGTACTCCGCGTGCAAATCAGCACCCGGCGTCTCAAGAACAGAGGGGCTATACATGAAAAGTGGAGAAAAGAATGGTATCCCAATCGGTGAACGTGTACGTAACCTCAAACTTATTACAAAGATGATCATATTTTCTCCCATGCTTAACAAACTTTGAAGCTTATAATGTTTTGCAGAGTCCATTTAGTTGGTTTAATATTTACCCAGATGGCATGGAAAAAGCTGTCACATATGTAAGAGAAAGATACAACAATACTCCAATGTTCATAACTGAAAATGGTTAGCGACACCTATTAAACTTCCACTTCTTTTTTTTACAGACTTTCTGTTCATTGCTAACAATGCAATAATTTTATAGGCTATCCTGAACAAGATGATCCAAATTTGTCTTCGGAAGAACAGCTTAATGATTTTAAAAGAATAAAATACATGGTGGCTCACATTGAATCCCTTTCAGCAGCAATAAGGTAAGAATATGAAAAAACATTAAATTAATCAAGCAATATAAAACAGGATATGATAACCAATTGCAAGAATTCCAATTTTCACTATAGTGTTATCTATGATGTTCATCTGGCATCTTACTACAGTTTTATTTAACCAAATGCTGGAACACCATCATGGCTATTTACTATGAGACTAATCATTCATACAAGAGTAAAATAGATTTGTGTCTCATTTGTTTCCAACCCATTTGTCTCATTTGTCTCTCTCTCTCTTCCAGGAAAGGAGCAGATGTGAGGGGATACTTTGCCTGGTCCTTGCTCGACTGTTTTGAGTGGATATATGGATATACAGTAAGATATGGATTCCATCATGTGGATCATGCCACACTGAAGAGAACTCCAAGATTGTCAGCAAGTTGGTACAAGCAATTCCTTGTTAAGTACAAGGAAACCATTCTATTAGGCAAGCAGGGCAAGAAAAACTCATACAACACAGTTTAGACAAAAAGATTATATCCCTAATGTAGAACTATCGGCTACAATTCTAATAACTTTTTATATCGTATCCGTACTTCTCTGCTTTTAACCAAAACTAGGAGACGAGGCCCATTATTTTGTTTTCAACTTAGATTCATGACCACACTTTGAGGAGTCCAATTATTCTTCGTGCGGCGGAGTTAAACATTAAAAGTTGGGTGGGAAGAAATTTTATTTTTATTATTTTTTTATTCATTTTTTTGGGAGGGACGGCTGACTCAAGCCAATTGACTACACCTTTTTGAGTTGGGAGATTAAAATAAGATTTAGAAAAATTAAAATTTATATCTAATAAAAATCATTGCCTTATTTACTTCATGTCACTCCGAAAGTAAATTTATTCACTACTCAATAATTATTTTTTAGTCGAAGTTAAAGAGATATTTATTATTATTATTATTATTATTATTATTATTATTATATAAAAGATTAAAAAAATTGAGAATATATTTATTGACTATGAAAGAGAAATTTATTATTATTACTATATGTATAAAAAGAATAAAATATTTTGGGGGAGTCACTGACTGCATTCTCAACCTGGCTCCACCCTTGGGCCTAATAATTACGAATATATTATTATCAGAGGGTATTAAAGTTTCCAACTTATGAAAGTGCATACCAATTTGTATCAGAAAGTCTGCCAAATTCTCTTCTAATTTCATACATTATTTTCTTATCAATATGCTTCCCACAAGAAGATAATCTTTTCACATCTTAGCAAGGTTAATCTTCAATCAGAGTTGGCAATGATAATTTCGAAACATAGCCTAGAAAATGTGTTAAATGCTAGCATTATCATGCTTTTAAGTCAAACTTCTTTCATTCTCTTCTCCCTATACACTAATGTTTTCTAGCATGTTTGGACCCACTTTTGAAAACCACGTTGAAGCTAAAATCATAATGAGTTAAAGAAAAAACAACTTTTTACTGATTTCAAGGATCCTGGTGACTTGAACTCACAACCAATCTAATCTTCTCTCGTGCACTGTGCACCAAGTCAAAATATCTGAAATTGGTGTGACATCTTGCACCATCCCGAACACCCAAACGAGAAAGGCGATAAATCATTTTTGTTCATGTACATTAATAAATTAGCTATTACAAAAGGAAAAAGATTAAAAACTTATTATTTATTAGTATGAATTTAGAGTAGCATTTTAGCCTGCTAAAATAGGTAGAATAATTCTTGCAAGTTAACACTCCCACTGCAATATTCATACAAGAAATAACGAGAAAGAATACCCAGTTCTTAAATTCGTGGGCTTTAAATTAAAAAGATACGATTGAGAGAACGACCAACTCATGCATAACCTCCGTATCAGTGCCATCAATACTGCGCAAGATTTAGATTTTAAAACCCACGTAAGCCTTCACTAAACGACTAAGCTTAAAAACACATTCGCACAAAAAAAATCATATTCTTTGGCCATGATTGATAACATTAACTTAACAACATATGATAAAGCTTAAAACTGAATTCGACATAACATTAATGGTAAAACTACATTCGGTTCATACTAATAGGGTCCCTAGATACCAACTAATTGCCCCAAATTAAAATTTAAAATTTAAATACATATCATTTCATGCTACAAACATAACAAATTCACTCTGAAATCTTTCTCTTGAGCTTGTTCGCTTCCTGTGTGAGAGGTAGTGAAAGAAGAGACTGTGTATACCTACCCACCGCCCATTTATGGGTTAGACCTCTAAAATAGATTTGATGCTCTTGCAACTGTCCATCTTCATCAAATTTTACCAACCCCATCCAATCATCACGTCCAACAATATCTCCACTTTTTGTAGAGCAAATTACTTCGAAGAATCGAATGAGATAGTTAGCTCTAGCAGTAGCCACAGGATATTTCCTACGCCTGGTGACAAGTGGCCTTCTGGGAACATCATCAAGAGACACAAGAACAGTCTTAGTCCAAGATGACTGCACTCCGTATTCTTTCATCTCCCATATTTGTAGTGATTCGTGTCCTTCCACAACAGCACATAGACCGAGCGAATCTCCAAGTACAGTCAAAAGACTCACTCGATCACTGGCATACTCAAAATCAATTGGCAAAGGAAACTCAGAAAAACTCCTTTTTTTAAAATCAAAAGTAAGAATAACAGGAGTATCTCCTTCCTCCATTTCTTCCTCATCTACTTCGTCCAAGTAGTCTTCTTCTTCATCTTCTTCTCCTCCATAGTAGTAGTATTCTTCTTCTTCTTCTTCTTCGTCAAAATAATTTTCTTCTTCTTCCTCCTCCTCCTCGTCTTCTTCTTCTACTTCTACTCCTCCTCCTCCTCCTCCTTTTTTTTCTTTATCCAAACGAACAGCCAACCAATGATCAGCATCGTTCAAGAGCGCCCCACAACAGGTCATAAGATCCCTTTCACCCATTTGCAAATAAGGCAATTCGATATCCTTCATTTCTCCCCATGATTTAGCATTGAATGAGAAAACGTCCACACGGTTCTTACCTCCGTCTAAGGGGCTCGTGGCTTCAAGCACCAAGAAGTCATCGGTTGATAAGTCATAACCGAAACCCAAGAAAATCGTACCACCATTGGATGAAATAGGCGAGTAAGGAATTCTCATGCGGACACATGTGATAGGATTCCACACGCAGAAACACTCAAGGTCACGAAGGTTCAGAAGTAAAAAACCTCTACAGGAACCTATGATATTGACGTTTTTAAAATGATAAGGTTCACGGGCCTCAACCGGTGCCTTTAACGGAGCCGGTAAAGGGACAACCGCAGATCCAGCATGGAGGGATGCATTGAAATCAATGGATAGGGCTCCATTATCAGCAGATGCCAATAACAGAAGCCTTTCAGTGGGTGCTGCAGCTAGGTCAAAATGAGATTTTGTAAATTTGGGTTCAGAAATAAGAGAATTCCATGACTTACATGCACTTTTGAAGCGAACGAGAGACTTGACTGGCATCCTCAGAAGGATTTCAGACTCCATGTCACGAGGCAGACGCTTCTCCATGAACTTCCTTCGCTTTTCTTCTCTGGTACGACTGCGAGTCTGCATTGTATGGTAACTGAATAGAGAGAAGAAGAAGATAGAATTGTTGTGTGAGAATACTGAGAGAGAAAGGGTAGTATTTATAGAATGGGAAAAGGGTTGTGTTCAGACATGAAGACCAAATAGTCTTCAGAAAAGGACTGTCGGCAGCGCCGCACAAACACTGACAAACACAATCTTCTATTCCCTTTCTGGAAACCCTACTGTCGCTTTTTTTTTCTTTACGGATTTGCCCTTTCTTTTTTACTATTAATTACATAAAATGGTATATTTTTAAATATAAATTTTAGTACACGTGTTATCACGTTTTTTTCTTTTCATTTCTTTTATTTATTTTCTTGTGATTTTTATTTTTTATTTTTTATTCATACTTATAATTTATTATTTTTTGAATTTAATCCTTGTAAATTCTTTATTTTCTGTGTCTAATTTTTTAAGAGTAAATATGATAAAACACTAATTTATAAAGATTAAATATGAATAAAATAAATAATAAATATAAATTAAAAATTCATATATAAAAATTAAAAAATGTAATATCATAAAATTTAATAATAAAATATAAAAAATTATTTCATGAATTAAAAGTGAGAAAAAAAACACTAAATTAACGGGAATAAAATGCATTTTCAATGAATTTTATTAAAAATAGTGTAAACGATGGATCTGTTTAATACTTTAGGACATAATTCTTTTATTTTCTAATTATGTATGACTTTTAATTTTTCTTCCTTTTTTTTCCAATAGTATAAATTTATTCTATTTTATTGTAAATGACATTTAAGATTTTCACAAGATATTAGGAATATAATTAATATTTCAGATTTGATAAGAAAAAATTATATTCATTTTAAGTATATTTTTTATCTTTTATTTAATTTAATTTTTCCCGTTTGTATTTTTTAGTTTAAAATAAATAATTAAATTAATAACTGAGCATGTATAACTTTTCTTTTTTTATTCATGTTTTTAATTTAATTGTTATACATTAATATGTAAAATATTTTAGATGATTTTTTCCCTCTGTTAATCTGTAATAAATTATTTTACTAATTTTTGTTTATTGTTTATTTCTTGTTAATATTCTTGGTCAATGTTATTAAAATAGAAGTATTAAATATTTATTACCGTTACAGAAAATTGAGTGTCACGATACTTTTAATTAATATTTAATAATTAGTTTAATCTTAATGATTAAAAATATTTACGAACAATTAAATAAAAATCAAAAACAGGATTATTAAGATAAAAGCCGAGTTCATTAAAAATGTGACAACGCGTTTTCTGCCAGTTTTTTTTCTTGGTCAATGTTATTAAAATAGAAGTATTAAATATTTATTACCGTTACACAAAATTGAGTGCCACGACACTTTTAGTTAATATTCAATAATTAGTTTAATCTTAATGATTAAAAATATTGACGAACAATTAAATATAAATCAAAAACAGTTTATTTTCTTAATTTTAGAAAAAAATAGTAAATTATAACTAAAATATGAAAAAAGATTACCGTGTAATAATCAGATAAGTTAATCTCTAAAAGATAAAAAAATAATAAAATTTTAAAAATATATAATACATTTATCATCTTATTCTTTAAAGGATATTTATTATTATACTAGTTTAAGAATTTTATCTTTTATTTTAATTTTAGTTGATAAATTAAAAAAAAAAAAGTGAGTGATCAAATTCATGTATCAAATTGATAATAATTAAATAAATTTAATAATTAAATATAATGAATAATTTCCAAATCTATTTTATGTTTTAAAAATTAAATTATTTGATTTTACACAAATGAATCAATGACCAAAAAAGAAAAACACGTAGACATAAATCTTTTAAGTATTATTTGTACAGTTCTTATCTTATAGATAGAGTTTGAGTTTGATAGTTTATAAAAATATATTAAATAATTAGGAAATTATCGAGATAAAATTTTCATTTTAATTACAAAATTACTCAAGCTTTCGATCTTAATATATTATATATCTTTATATTAATTATTGATGTGTTTTGGATTCGAGACGATAAAAAAAGAATATTTAATAAATAATTATATAATTAATTATAAATATATATATATATATATTATATATATAAAATATGAAAAGAGAAATAAAATATATATTTTTTTTTACTGTGTGTTTAGTTAGATAGTGAATATATAGATTTTTTATGTCATGGATTTCTTAAAAGGCTAAAAGTAATAACGTTGTTGCTGGCCCAACACGATCCATGGAAGAGGTTAATGGTAGGGACCACAGACATGTTTGATTTTGATAACATCTAACCTCCTCAAAGTTTACATTATACAAAGCAAAGCATAATGAATATCTTTTTAAACCTTCAACAATTACATTAAATATAGTATTTAAATATATTTGTAGTCTATTGAATTTAGTTTGAGTCCCTCGAATTTAAAAAGAGAAAAAATACTAGTTCCAAAATTAGTTTAGAAGAGTTTTATAACAGCTATCAAATAATGCTTAAAAACTAAAATTACATTTTTTAAAATTTAACAAAATAAAAATATTTATTTAAAATTTGAGCAAGTAAAATTATCTCTATCCTAAATTTAAATTTAAGGGGAGTAAAAAGATATTTAAGCCTGAATATAATATAAGATTGTTAAATTAAATATTATATTGATATAAATTATAAGTTATAGGGTTAAATATGTTTTTAATTCCTTAAAATTTATGTTAAATTTAATTTCAACCCTTTAGATTTAAAATAAATGTTTTTAATCTCTTAAATTATTTTTTAAAAAAATGTGATTTTAATTTCACAAGTTGACATGGGATCGAATATAAATCTCCCCTCCACAAATTTAGCGTGTATTGCTGATTATGTAATACTCATTAAAATATTTAAGTTGATTTAAGAAACTTATAATTGCTGGTAATTGCTATTAATTGTATTTAAGAAACAATATCATATATTTTTCTTTAGAATATAGATAACTAAACATTTATTTGAAACTTGAGATGCCATTAATAGTATTTAAGAAACTAACATCATATTTTTCCAGAATTTAGATAACAAAACATTTATTTAAAAATTGAGAAGCTGAAACTAAATTTACATTTAAAGTTTTAAACAAATTTTATAGATTAGGTTGCTTATACATTCACACTATTTTCAATGTGAATATATTATCAGAACCCATGTATAAATATTTCTCGTACCAACATAATTATCTATAATAATATGATGTATCAAATTATTAGCATAAGTTCATTGTATTATTTTTTTTATCAGTCTATACTATCAATTTAATTTATATTAAATAGCAAAGTCCATATATACTTTAGTACATCTACAATTAGTAATTGATATGCCATTTACCAATAGCCCATTTATTGTGCAAATTATATTTTTTAGAAATATATCCGAAATGAAGGAAACGCACAAGTTTTTATATATTTAAATTGAACGTTTCTTTTACATAAAATTGATCCATGAACACTCTGTTCGAAGATTTCAATGAAACAAATAAGATATTTGAAGAGAAAATATTAATTTTACCTTTCAAATAAATAAATAAAAAATTAATTAAGTCAAAATTCACACTTATTAAATAGACGAAAAATATTGTTTCGAACAGTATATTGATATTGTAGCTATTATATATAAAGACTTTAGTGTTTAATATAAATTAAATTGATAGTTTAGCTAGATGCAATGAACTTATGCTAATAATTTGATACATATTAACAGATAATTACGTAGGCACAAGAAATTGTGCTACTTGGGGTTTTTGAATCTCTGATAATATATTCTCATTAAATAGTGAATTTGACAACTATGAACTGCTACCGTAACAATCTCTTGGTCCAGAAAGCCTATCAAAGTTTTCTGGTATGAAATGTATGATTGATTTGAATATTTGAGAAGAGAATTTGACATTTATAATAATCTTATTCAATTCAATTAGTTAATTTGTCTAGTGTGAAAATAGGTGATCTTAATACTGACACACATTTGAGATTTGACACATTTAATCTTTTGTTGAATACTAACAAAAGTTGGAGAAAACTCATAGAAAAAGCACCATCAAAATTTCAATTCATAAAATTTAATGCAACAAATGAGATAGATTTCTTTATACTGTAGTTTTCTTTAACCTTTTTGGTACGGTAAATATGATTTTTTATTTATATTTTTAAGATACTAAATATATTTATTTTTATTTCATATTATATAAATACAAGGGTGGGGACAACCGGGAGTTTTTTTCTTTTTTCAAGACCTTTCATATATGTGAAAAAATTAAAATAAATAAAAAATGAAATGATATATGATAATATTTATTTGATTTTTTAGATAATAAATTTACTTCTAAATTTGTATATAAAAATAATTTTATATGTAAAATTTGTAAAAAAAAATATTTAATGATTGATTTTTATATGACTAAATCAAGTAAAGCTAACAAATTTTGGTTGTTTTAATTTTTAGTATAAACTAAAAAGTCATAAGAAATTAATTTGTGAATAAATAAAATATTCTATAAAAATGTATTATTTTTTTAATTTTATTAAGGTTAATGTAAAGATAAAAAATATGATGCAAATATTGAAGTATAATAAATAAATTTACAAGATTAAGAGAATAAAATAGAAATAAAATTGTCTGACAAAAAATAAAACTAAAAACAAATATTCCAGGAGGCCTTTAGATACAAGTATAGATTTTTAAAATATTAAATATATTTATTTTTATTTAATGTTACACACGGCTCTCAGATAACCAGGGGTTTTGGTATATTTTTAAATAAATAAAAATAAGATAATATGATAATATTTATTTAATTTTTTAGATGATATTTTTTTTTTCTAAATTTACATTTAAAAATGATTTTAAATGTAAAATTAGTAAAAACAAAATTTCAACGATTGCTTTCAATCGTGGGATCGGGGTTACCTGATGAAAGAGATGAACATTGAATATCATATCTCTAACTTTCCATTTTATTATAAATCAAAAGTCTTAGTTTATTTCTTCTATTGGAAGTTTATGGCATTCTTACTGTTTGGGTTATAAGAAATTAATGATAAATAAACTATCGTGTTTAGGTTATGATCCTGGTCCTGCTGAGAGAATGTTATATGTTTGGTTAAGGTTATTAATCATAGTGGGTGGGATGAGGAGTATTTCAGAGTTTAATTAAAAAACAGTTAAAATTATATTTTAAATAAGTATTACAAAAATATTATAATTTCAATTATAATAACTTATAATTAAAGAAGTATCAATAAATTTTAGTTATATTCATATTTTTACACTCACAGAAAAACAATAATATAATTTTTACATATTTTAGCTATATTTACATTTTTCACGCCCCCAAGAACATAATATAGTGTTAATAAAAGATTGGTGGAGTTAATAAAAATTTTACGCATAGTACCTACAAAAACAGGTTCAATTTTTAGTACCGACTTAAAGACAACTATTAAGAGTTATGGCCACCTGTCTTAACCCTATTGATTTTTTTTATTATTATTGAGATCGAATCACTTAAATTTTTCTACATAAATATATATATAAAAAACAGGACCAAGTAGTAGTTCATGTGGAGTCAATAAAAATAAATATTCAGGGTACATAAAACCCATGGTGAAGAAACATGCAATGAAGAGAAGTTCATGAAAAAACAACCAATGGGGCTACTCGCACGATGAAGAGTCAGTCCAATGCCAAATCCATGAACTTTGCCATTGATTGCAGCTCTGCAGTTCCACTCAGTAGCTCAACTACCACCTGTCTACACATCACTTGTACAGAGATAAAAAGTCTTAACAAAAGTACCCACTTGTTATTTTTGTGTGGAGCAAACTGGATAATATTTCTTATTAAATAAATTTTATGCAAGCTTTATTAAATCATGACAAATCATATATTATAGAGAAATGGATTTTTTTTTCAGATAAAATCTTAACATATTTCTATAACTTTTTTATTGTTAACTGTTAGTTTTACAACATATATAAAAAATAAGCAGAAAAATTTTATCGTCATGCAAGAACTTCACATTTTATTTAAAAGAAAAATAACATTCCCTATGAAAAGAATAGTTAAAATAGTGATAAGGTTTTCTTTTCAACCTTTTTATTTACCTGCAATATTAACAACTGTACGCGTTGGGTTAGTTAGATAAATTTAATACTTTAAATGTGCTCTGTTTTATGTCGAACAAAAAAAAAAAAAAAAACCTTTGTGGTGGTCAATACTCGATAGTCCATGTAAATATAAAATGCAGAGAACCATAGGATTTGGTCGTTTGTGATTTAATGTTGTAGAAAAAGCAAGTCCTTGCAAATTGAAGTCAGAGTTAAATTCCTGAGGTTTAAAGAGGAAGAAAATAAAAAAGAAAGAAAGAATGGGGTGTCCCCCTCGTGAAAATCACAGGACCTTGTTGGATACCTGTCATGATTCCTGAACAAGCCGTACTCAGTAATTACGTCTGCTCAACATATTCAATACAATTAACCAAGGTAGACCAAACTCATTCACTACCCTTCACTCACCCTATTCCCACGTCACCCTTCTTCTTATATAATCTCTTCATTTGCACCACATTTCACTCGCTCATCCTTCTCTTTGTTTCTACTAAATATTCATTCATTCTTCCCAAATATGCAGGTAACTGACGTTATTCTGCTGGGCCTGGCCCTCTTGTTCCTCCGCTGGTGGTGGCGATACTGGTCCACCACTGGTGGAGGCCCGAAGAATCTCCCTCCAGGCCCGCCAGGCTGGCCCGTCGTTGGAAACCTCTTCCAAGTCATACTCCAGGGACGTCACTTCATCTACATCGTCCGTGACTTACGTAAAAAATACGGCCCAATCTTCACCATGCAGATGGGCCAACGGACGCTGATAGTCATCACCAGCGCTGACCTCATCCACGAGGCCCTAATCCAACGTGGCCCGTTATTCGCGAGCCGGCCCAAAGACTCCCCCATTCGGTTAATCTTCAGCATGGGGAAATGCGCCATCAACTCCGCCGAGTATGGTCCTCTCTGGCGTACTCTCAGGAAGAATATGGTGACGGAAATGATAACCCCGCTAAGGATAAAACAGTGCGGGTGGATACGAAAATGGGCCATGGAGGCCCATATGAGAAGGATCCAAGAAGAAGCCCGTGAACAAGGGTTTGTGGAAGTTATGAGCAACTGTAGACTCACGATCTGCAGCATTCTCATCTGTCTTTGCTTTGGCGCGAAGATCGAGGAGAGTCGAATCAAAAACATAGAGTGTATCATGAAAGATGTCATGCTTATCACGCTTCCGAAGCTTCCAGATTTCTTGCCGATTTTAACGCCGTTGTTCCGGCGACAGGTGAAGGAGGCGAGGGCGTTGAGGAAGAAGCAGGTGGACCTGTTGGCGCCGTTGATACGAAACAGAAAGGCTTACGTGGAAGGGAAGGTAGATGCTGCTGAGGTGTCAATGGCGAGTCCTGTTGGTGCTGCTTACGTGGACTCGTTGTTCGACTTGGAAGTTCCCGGTAGAGGGAAGTTAGGGGAGGAGGAGTTGGTGACGTTGGTTACGGAGGTTATCAGCGCCGGGACTGACACCAGCGCCACCGCGGTGGAGTGGGCGCTGCTTCATTTGGTAATGGATCAGGACATTCAAGAAAGATTGTATAGAGAGATTGTGGAGTGTGTGGGGAAGGATGGGGTTATTTTAGAGAGTGACGTGGAAAAAATGCCTTACCTGACCGCCGTGGTCAAAGAGACTTTCCGGCGACACCCGCCGAGTCACTTTGTGCTGTCTCACGCCGCCACGGAGGAGACTAAGTTGGGTGGGTATACCATACCGAAAGACGCGAGTGTGGAGTTTTACACGGCGTGGATGACGGAGGATCCGAATATGTGGGAGAATCCGAATGAGTTTCGACCGGAGAGGTTTTTAAGTGGGGATGGGGTTGACGTGGACGTGACGGGAACGAAGGCGGTGAAGATGATGCCGTTTGGTATTGGAAGGAGGATTTGTCCAGCGTGGACATTGGGAATGTTGCATATTAATATGTTGGTTGCCAAAATGGTCCATGCTTTTCACTGGTTGCCCATACCCAATAACCCTCCAGATCCTTCTGAGACTTTCGCTTTCACTGTTGTCATGAAGAACCCTCTCAAGGCTGTTATTGTTCCTCGCTCTATTTAACTACGTAACATTGCACTACTTAACTTGCAGTGCTCGTTCATTCAATGAATATTACGGAACGTGTTGCTTTGTTAAGCGTGAAAAGTATTATGTATACAACAGTAAGTAGAAGAGATCCGAATAAGTCTGAAGATTGGTCATTGCTCTGCTACCAGCAGATTTGCAGTTGCCACACCATGGAATTCCAACATTCTATTATTCCATATCATATTATGATTATTAATTATTTACTTATATATAAGATCATAGATATTTTATTTCATAGAATGTTACACAATCTTATTGTAAAGCAGCGGAACTCGTTCCAGTGTGTGTCCCTACTATATAAGTGATCAATATAATATAATATAGTTTCGAAATTTTATTATTTGCATTTCATGTTATATTCTTGAAGATCTGAGCAGGGCCGTTTAACCTGTCATTCGATTTTGAAGACAAAATTTTCTTGTTTATATTTATTTCAAGATCAGGTAAGAGGTTGTGTTTGACATAGATACAAGGTTTTCACACGTGTAGCACGTACTGTTTCACATATGAACATGTTACATGTATAATATATGATTAAAATGGTTATATAAGAAAAAATATTGGGATATTGTACAAGTAAATGATGATCATTTGAATAAAATTATAATCATCTATAGACAAATCTTGTCAATCACACGAAACAACTACGTACACGTAATTTAAAAGTTATATCTTACGTGTTCATATAATATAATGTTATAATATTACAATAATCAATCTTTCATCATCTCAATATATTTAAAAGCTGACAGAAAAATATATCTACTCGATCAAAATATAAATACATAAAGTGAATAAATAATATATTTTTCAACCTATAAACACTTTTCCGTTACTATTCAATTAATCACTTTAACTAAATATTAAATTGAACATCTGAGCCTCACCGTGCCAAAGATAACACATCAAACATAACATGCTGACAGAAATTTAGGCTTGTTATTATTGGTATTTAACGTGGCGATGTAGATGTTGGCTACAGAAGTAACAACGATGTCACTTCAAAATAGTGAACACAACGGTGTGATCTGTATAGCTGGGATAGTAAGTAGTATCACCCCAAAAGAGTGAAGAGTACAAAATCAAACAGCCAGAAAAATAAATAAAAATAGGAATGGTAGTTGATAGCTGCAGGTGAAATTATTACTTGGTAGCGCACGTAACGGAGTTGGAGACTCAACAGTCAACATTAAAGTGAATTAGTCTCAATTGTAAATGTTCATCTTCAATTACCCGACAATTTGTGAATGTATTATGGCCAACCAGGTATGCACCATTGTACTATGTTCCTGTTCTTGCTTCTAACAACAAGTTAGTAATAGTGATTACAAATAGTTGACCACCATCTCAATTAGATTCAATGAACTGGAACACGATCTCGGTATTTAAACATGTTGAATTTTCTTTCCCTATCAGGGTTAGGGTTAGCTATCTTCCCATTGGAATGTTGACTGATCTCGACCTCATTATTTATTATTGATTCGAATTGAAGTATTTTTCTTTTATATAATAGGATTTGAACACAAAATTCACAATTAAATAGATTTGTTTTTATGATACTTAGTCAATTCATCAACTTCTATAAAGTACGTTCGAAATTTATTTATGAAAAATCAAATAAACATTTTAGATAATAAGAAAAGAATAAAATTTAATAAAATATCTTACTAAAATAGGAAGAATATATTTTTTCTCTCAAACGATTTTAAAAGCTATACACTAAAAATATAAAATATTTTTTTCACAATTATCCAGTCACAAATTAGATTCTACATGATTTATATTCTTAATTTTCGAAGAAAACAGTCTTTCGTATGAAAAGAAAACACGTCACACCATGTGAACATATTTAATAAACTATTTCACAATAATAAAATTTTAGTTTCTTTTTTTATTTTCATCTATTGAAAAAAACATCTAAAATATATTTCAACGTAAATTAAAAGCTAATGGGACCCAAAATTCAATGGTTATAAATATGTCCTGAGGCTTGGTCATTATCATTAACATGGCAGAATCATGATGCCTACCTGCGGAATTAATTTGGCTTGATTATTGAATTCAAATTTTGAATCAATCTGTTTATTTGATATAAATTATTTTTCAAGGTATAACTAATGTTTTTGAAAAGTATAAAGTTTATACAGAGTTATCTTATGATAAAACTGCGTAAATAAAATACTTCTAATTAAGTTAATGATGAATTTCAATTTATATGTAAATTAGTAAATTTAAGCATTGAGATAATACTAAACATTTATTAAAAAATTAGTATAACATATTAGTATTAATGACCCGACATTTAACATTTTCAATTAAATAGAGTGTAGAAAAACTTTTCGTGGGCCATAATTTTCTTCTTCTTTCCGCTTTGACAGACAATTAAGGGTGTGTCGTATGTCCAGAAGAGATGTTGGAAATAGAAAGAAAATAAATATACAGGTAAGAAATTGAGTGAAAATATAAACTATTAGGTGAAAGAGAAATAAAGTGAAAAATATTGTATGATTTGAAAAAAAAAAAGAAAATTAAGTGTTGAATTTTTTGAAATTATTTAATTTATTAAGCAAATTATTACTATATTCTTGTTATTTTTTTTCTTTTTAATATTTATGTAAATTGGGGTGTGTTTTGTAAAAATGGGTGGTACAGAGTGTAACCATATCATTATCAATTATCGCACACATTTTCTATGTTTTTTGTTTATACTTTTTCGTTCAAAATTTGTTTGGATTGGGTTCTTTTGAAGTGGTGCACGTGTAAAGTGCATAATTATTTATACTTTTTTTTTTAATTTTTTTTTAGAAAATAAACAATACTAATGAGGTTAGACAACTAGGTTGAATGGTGAGGGATTTGGTTGAAAATGGTTTGAATTTATCAAGGACTGGGAAGATGAGACATAATATATGTTATTTTATTTTATTTTAATATTTTTAAAATATATATGATGCATCAATTTTAATCGATATGAGTTAATTAAATCATTTATTATAATTAAATAGTTAATATTTATGCAATTAGTACTCTAAATAATAGACTTAAATAAAGTCATGTTTTAGATGTTACCTGTTCGAGTGAGCGCAGTGACCAATTTATTTTAGGCTGTATAGTAGATTGTTCATTTAGTGGTAGTAGATTAATCTTAACTTGATTGTGAGATTTATGAAAAAAAAATACTATTCTTAAGACATCCATAATAAAATATTAATGTAAATTGGATGATAATTAATAATACATTCAGTTATTGTCTGAATATACTATGACTACATCTTATAGATTAATTATAAGATATTAAGTTAACATATAATGTCTTATAGTTGACATATAGGAATAATATTTACAATGGATAAGCCCATTTTTTAAGCCTTCATCAAAACACTAGTTTTTTTTTTTTTTTCTAAAAGAATGTAAAAGACATAAGTCACATTTTCTTTTAATCTTTGGACGGGCCTATATAAAAGGCCGAACATGTCAATAACGGTTGTACACCGTGTTAGCGGCACCCAAAAAAAAAAAAAAAAAAAACCAGAAAGAAAACATACGAACGCAAATGAAGTAAATGAGGTAGTTTGACGGTAATTATGGAGTTACTCACTCTTAGGGTAAAGAAACATATTATTTACTCACTCACCGTGTTATTATTGATTTAAACAAGTATTTTAAAAAATAATTTAAAATATTTTAAAACAAATAAAAATACATATTTAATCAGGATTATGCATTGATTTAAATTGAGATATCAATTTTTATTCATTTTTTATCTTACAAAATAAATAACTTAATTATTTATAACTTGATTTAAATTTCTATACATATTTTAAATATTAAAAGATATAAAATAATGTTATTTTAATTTATTTTTTTTTTAAGAAAATGAAGAAAACAAAATACTAGTATTCATCACATTTCTTGTATCTTAACCAAGTCTCTCTCTCTTTGAACCCTGCTCTGGTCATGTTCTGAAGAAAGAACTGAGATAGATTTGTAAAGTGTAGAAGTGTCGAGCGAGGGAGCATTCTCCACAAATTTGGGGGCGAAATGGAGTGTTGGGTGTCAATGCCAAAGATTGAACTGCATGCTCACCTCAATGGATCCATCAGAGACACTACACTTCTGTAAGCTCTTTCCTTTTACTTTTACCAATTCCCATTAACTCTCTATGCTTTTCCGCACTCTCCAACCTTTTCAAATTTTGTATTTTTCTTGTTCAGTGAACTTGCTAGAGCTTTGGGTGACAAGGGTATCATAGATTTCTCCCAAGTTGAACATGTTATCCTTAAAAGTATGTCCCTTTTTATCTTTCAACGCCTGCCTTTTATCTTTCTTGTGCTTGATATTATTGTATGTTTGAATTTCATTTTGATATTTGATTTTGTGTTTTGTTGCGCTGCTTAATTTCGTTTGCAAAAAAGGGTAGGAAATTCATGACAATAAAAGGGGAAAGAGAATATGACTATGAAAAAAACAATGGAATAGAATAGAACCATCTTGGTTTTTATATTTGCTTTTAGGACTGTTCATGAAATTCAAAAGTTTGAATATGCTACCTAGCAGGCTTAGGCCTAATGCTTTTTTTTATCTTATCTCTGCTTTTAGAACCTCATATGTACCCATATTTGTGTGTTAAAGCTTAATTCTGATGAAAAACATTTGGTAGACAACTTCAATACGCAGACAACCACAACCAGTCATAAAATGTGAAGAGAGAGACATACGTATGTGTATACGTATATGTTCTGTGAGTGAGTTAGTTGGTTGGTTGCTATTGCATTTGGCTGCAAAGTAAAGTTGAATTCTGATTATGGCTATATAAATACAGATGATCGTTCATTAAGTGAGGTATTCAAGTTGTTTGACTTAATCCACGTTGTTACGACTGATCACTCGAGTATTACGAGAATTACCAAAGAAGTATGTTATTATCTGCTTGCCCATTGTCTACCATTTGTATTTTTTTTAATTCCTAATTTATTGCTATTTTGCATTTATGCAAGCAACTTCTGCTATCAGGTTGTTGAAGATTTTGCATCTGAAAATGTTGTGTATCTGGAGCTAAGAACTACCCCTAAAGTAATATTTCTGGCTCAGTTGGTTACTTTGTGTATGTTTGTTTCTGTTGACTTAATGAAGGAAGTGTTCTGTTAATTGCTTATAGAAAAATGATTGCATAGGAATGAGCAAACGCTCTTACCTGGAAGCTGTACTGGAAGGTCTAAGAGCTGTCAGTTCAGTAGATGTGGTTTTCATTCCTGACAGTGAGGAGCCTAAAAATGTTTCAAATTCTTTACTCCCGGGCACAAATGATAAATGTAATGGAAACACTACAAAGAAAATCTTTGTTAGGATTCTCTTGAGCATTGACCGCAGGGAGACAACAGAAGCGGCAATGGAAACTGTAAGCTATAATGCAAAATTATTTTGGGGAAAGCTAAGTCTGTTTGCTACTGCCTTTGAACACTTAACTTCTTTGCTGCAGGTCATGCTTGCACTGGATATGAAGCATTTTGGGGTTGTTGGAATTGACCTCTCTGGGAATCCAGCTATTGGTGAATGGTATATTAGCTTGATTTTGGACTCTAGTGTTAGTGATTTGTTTTAAAATTTAAAATTGATGCTTAAGCCCAATTTTATCTTTTGCAGGATTACGTATTTGCCAGCATTGAAATTTGCTCGACAACAAGGTCTTTATGTAACTCTTCACTGTGGAGAGGTATGCTAATCTTCTTTCTACCTTTTACTCTGGGTTGTTCTCTGGAAGGTTTGTTTTCTGACTATGTGTTTAGGTATCAAATTCAAAGGAGATACACGACATGCTTGACTTTCTTCCACAGAGGATTGGACATGCTTGTTTCTTCGAGGAGGAACATTGGAGAAGGCTGAAGTCCTCTAACATGCCAGTTAGATTTTGCTAGACCTTTACTTTAGTTATATTAATGATAAAGCAAAATAATGGTAGTGTATCGTGAATTCATGATTTGTGTGGTTACAATTTACAAAAAGTCTTATGTTGGTAAACAATAAATTAAAGGTTATACTCTTCCTAAATTTTCTGTCAAGTTTAATGATTTGATCTGGAATAAGTGATGGCCATAATTTCTTGTCTTCATTGATCATCCTTCGGTAGTTCGGAGCTTCTGATTGTTGCTAAGTTTGACTGCTTTAGATTATGTTGTCTTTTCCTATTTTATGAGCAGATGATTTACATATCATGTTTATCATCTTCATTATTTTCAGGTCGAAATTTGTTTGACCTCAAATATTAGGACATTGTCTGTTCCAACATTAGATGCACATCATTTTGGTAAGTTCTTTTGTTTATTTTTGAGGTTGATAATCATAAAATAGGATGATAAAAGAACCTTATTGTATGTTCAACTTTATGAGATTTTATAGGCTTCAAAGTGATTTTGTATTTTGATTAGCTTTGGTTCCTGGTGAAAAGGAAATTCTTTTTTATTTTTGGTATATAAAGGAGAGAAATTCTGGGGTAGTAGGAGGTTTTGGTTTTGAGACAGATGCAAAATAGTGATACTTGCTTTCAACTTTTCTCCTCCCTCCCACCGAACCAGGAAAAGTGCCTTTTTTTTCCCAGAGAAGATCCACGCTTATGTCATGCCATTGTAAATTATTTCTTTGATCATGGAATCAACATTAGGGACCTCTCTTTATCATCATGCTTTTGTTGATGCAGTTGATTTATATAATGCAAAGCATCCTTTAGTCCTGTGTACCGATGACTCAGGTGTATTCTCTACCAGTCTCTCCAACGAATACAAAATTGCTGCTTCTTCATTTGGTAGGTTTCACTTTTCTCTTGCAGCCAGTGGAATTCAAACTAATGGCTATACATTGCTGACTACTTGTTCGTTTTGTTATTATCTAGGCCTTGGAAGGAAGGAAATGTTTGAGCTATCAAAGAATGCTATCGAGTTTATATTTGCAGATAATTTAGTAAAGGAGGATTTAAGAAAAACTTTTAATTCAGCAGCAAAGAATCTGGAATTGTAGGTACAGTTTCATCATGGTGGTATGTATTTAGATCTTAGGACTTGTAGTTTTTACTGGCTATTACAATTCTGGACACAACTTATGATTGTTACCGTTATACTAGAGGAAAGAGTTAACAGGGTAGGTTGGCTGGGGCTCGTGCCTCTTTGAATATTGGATTGGCCATTGATATAAATATTGTTCATAAATCAGACATTGTTAAGTGTTGAGGCATGTGTTAGGCCCAGAGTTTTCATAATGGGGTTGTTGAGGCATGTGTTAGTTTTCACGTGTACTTCCCAGTCCACATATGCGTTTTTCTCTCAAACCATTCTTCTCTTTGAACGTGCACCTCTTATCTCCTGAGATTTGATTCCTATCTATCGTTGTGTCATCAACAACAAAGTAACTATGAGAATTCAGTTTGCAATAATTTTAATCACTGTCAAAATCAAAAGTCATCACAAAATACAAGTCAGTTGCTACGACAAATAAGAGGGGTAAAACAACATTTTCAAATTTTGGAAGAATAAAACAAGCAAATTTAATTGAGTAATAATTTTTTTTTTATCATATTTCTTAAAAATAATTGTTGCAATATTTAAGTTTTTATGCATTGCAAATATTATTCTTGAACACATTTTTCTCTTTTCTATTTTTACGGTGTCTGAAATTTCTGTAATTTTTTAAATCCTATGATATTTTAGTTATTCCTTTACCTATATTTTAAACTTGAACTCGCTATTTTTAAATCATAATATTTTTCCTTTCCAAATTTGACAAATCTTATTTCAAAACTTTTTTGTTTATTTATTAAAATGTTACGTTTTTTCATTATGTTCAAACAAGTTTTCTAGATTTTTAACTTTGGTATAAATTTTCAAATAACAATAAATTTTGAAATTAAATATGGTCCAAATTATTAGGTATATGTTGACCAAGTGAGTCCTGTGAGCAAATTTTATATTTGACTAGTTAGGATGGGCGGCTATGAAATAGTCCATTGTGTCATAAAATAAAACATTTACTTCTATTTTGGGGGTTCCAAATTCCAATCCAAAGTCCCATTTAAGTATCCAAAATCAGCATAGGCAATACTGGACACGCCATCTCTGTTATTTATATCTACGATCATTAAATTTTCATTTAATTCTGTATACTTCATACAAGATTCCATGTGAAGAATTCAAGTCTTTCTAACAAGAAAAGTGCAATGTAACTTCAAATATTATCATTTAAATTGCCTGTTATATATATATATATATATATATATATATATATATACACACACACACAGATAGTTTAATTCTTCAATATTGTATTGTCGTACCATGTAATGAACTTGGCAATATTTGTCATTTTAAACTTACTAAATGACACTATGGTGCAAAATGGATGATATAATAAACATTTTGTTAATGTAAAATTATAACGTATCAACACCATGTTAAATTGTAAGGAGAATTAAGGTAATGTCTATTAATTTAGACATAAAAAGTGGAATATTTTTAATAAAAAATGCAACATTTAATTTAATTGGATAAACTATAGTTTTTTCTCTAGAATTCAAAAGTTTATTTTTAGTCATTCTGATTTTTTTTTGTTTTATTTTAGTTCTTTTTAAATTAAAAATGTATCATTTTGATATTTAAAATAATGTAGATAATATTTTATAATAATTTCTAAACACTATAAGATATATTTTCAAATTAGTAGAATTATAACAGGATGAAATTTTTTAGAAAAACTAAAATCAAATATTTTTAAATTTTACATTAAAAAACATATTTTCTCAATTTAATATTATTAATAAAATTTTATCAAGATTTTTTTTTATGAAAAATACTTTATATATGTAAAAAAATCAATTTCTTTACAACAAGGAATCAATTTGTTAATGTGTTAGGTGTCCATGTGTAATAATGGATGTTAACAAACTCTGACTAATATAATTGTGGTTAATTCCTCATCAGACAGTTAATACCCCTTTCAATCCTTCATTAGTGAAAGAATAAGTATGGTCAAAGTCATGGCGTGCAGGTGAATGTGTGTGTTGAATTTGTTTTGGAAAAACAAAAACAATTGCTAACAGTTTTAGTTAATGTTGTTCAATGAAAAGGAAGTTATAAAGGAAATAATTCGATTTGAATGCATTAATAACATGTTTAAATTCATAAGTAATTTGACAATATGTTATGTGATGATAATGTGAATTTTCTTATTAATATCCTATTAAAATTAAATTTCAAATTTAGCCAATAATATTCTTTTCATTGTTGAATCCAAACCCAAATAAGCCAATAAGACCCTATATACTCAAATCACTGCATATAAGTTATTGTTTAACAAAATCAAATTTACAAAAATAAAGTCCAGAGAAAATTAAATTAAATATACAAAAACTCAAATAACACTTTTCTATGCAGTTTTATGTTCATATCCCACCGCGTCGCATGGCATTATCCAAAGTCATAACAAATAAATCAAACGAGTTAGGTTCTACATTTTGTTTTCTACCAATGTTTGCACCTTACGGTATAGCCGGCAACATTTCTTTTCCTTACTTTAAATGTACTAAAAAAAAAAATGCAAATCAAATCCAAATTAAAATACAATAGCCTTAATGTAGTAATTCAATATTTTGCAGACTTCACCTACTCATGTCATTTATGATTTTTTTTTTTTTTTTTTTGTTTGAAAAAAGCATATTTGAAACACATATGCATTAATTATTTGTCCAATCTACATTAAAAAGAAAAAAAAGAAGAAGTAAGAAAGAAAAGGACTGTGAATGTGAATTTAAAGGGATATGTATATATGTAGGTTGACGGGTAACATAAGCGAGGTTGGGTTGAGCGTGTGACAAAGTTGATTACAAACATGCGTGTTATGCGTTCCGAGATTTGTTAAACCATAAATCAGCATTCAACATTAAGCATTCGACATCGATCGGATTCGGATCCAAATTCCGAATGCGTCACGTATTGGTCAATTCTCTCAACAATTGAAACGTAACTGAATCTGATCGCAAACCGACAATGTCTTGGGGATTGGGATGGAAGAGACCTTCGGAGATCTTCCACCTCACTCTCAGTTACGGCACCGACGATCAACCGGAGAATCTCGCTCGCACCTCAACCTCCTCTCGTTCTTCTTCTGCGTCTTCGTCTTCGTCTTCTTCCTCAGGTTCAACTTCGATTATATCTCAGGACCAGGACCTCGGGTTTCGCATTGAATTGGATTGGTCCGCGTCTGAGGAGGAGGATCAGGTCGCGCTCAAGCTTCAGTCGCAGCTCATGGTGGCGCTGCCGATGCCGCAGGACACGGTGGTTGTGGAGCTCCGGCCGCGGGACGACGACGAGAACGTGGTTGATTTAGGAATGAAGGTTGTGAAGCGAAGAGAGCCTCTCAGAGTTGTTACAATGGCCAAGGCTGTTACATCTGGTCACCAGAGTGATGGCACTGGCGTTTTGATACGCTTGTTGCGCTCCGATTTGCCTTCAACCACAGCACAGCCGCCGCCGAATGTTGGAGACGCTGGTGTTGGCCACCATTGGAACAGTCTTGCTGTGCTTAGTCTCTGCGGCTGTGGCTTGTCGGTTCGTGTTGTTAATTCTTTGCAATTTGCGTTTTGTGGTTTATAATTAACTTCTGGCAAGTGAATTTTGTTAATGTGGTGGTTCCGAAACTTAAGGAGTTGGTTATTGGTTTTGTTTGTTCTCTGCTATTTTCTACAGTAGCATATGAAAGATTTAAACTGTGTTAGTATGTAAGTGTTTGTTTGCTTTGTTCTTTACCTCCGAGGTGCTTAGTAAGTGCATGCATTGGATTTTATGATGTTGGAGTGGAAGTCAAACATTGTTGAGTTGCATTGGGGATGTTTTGAAATCATTACTATTGTGTACAGGTATTTCCGGTGGAGCTTACAGAATTGCCACACCTTGAGAAACTCTTTCTTGATAACAACAGGCTAAGTGTTTTGCCACCTGAGCTTGGTGAGCTAAGTAGCTTAAAAGTTCTCTGGGTTGACAACAACGTGCTTATCTCAGTTCCTGGTAACATTTCATTGTCTGACTTTCGTATGAGTATAGTAGTAAACTAGTTGTTCTCAAGTGTGTCTAGAGGAGGTGGAAGTATATCTTATAATAAGTACTGAGTAAACTAGAGCTGACAGATCTACTAGCAAATAATAGGTTATGTTAGATTACATGCAGCTTCCAACTTAACACAAACTTAGAAAGCATGATCCCATTGGGTATGGGAAGTCCTAGCCCCACTGCACCAGTGCACTTGATTGACCTTGTGGTTTTAGGGAGTTAGTCTATTGTTCAACCCTATAGTATTTACTATTTCAGTATTTTCTTAAGTAAATGAGGTGTTAAGATTAGTCTTGTAAAAAAAAAGAAAAAACCTCGTATCTGATTTTGTTTTTTTGAGCAGCGGAACTGAGACAGTGTATGCAGTTGGTGGAGTTATCATTGGAACACAACAAACTTGTTAGGCCACTTCTTGACTTCAGGTTTTTGGTTTAGATAATTTTGTATAAACTAGTCTAGGCTCCACATATTCCCATGGTCTTATTGTTACCACATATGGCAGGGCTATGGCTGAACTACGGATTCTTAGGCTATTTGGAAATCCTCTTGAGTTTCTTCCTGAAATTTTGCCCCTCCACAAACTTCGTCACCTTTCTCTTGCAAATATTAGGATTGTGGCAGATGATAATTTGAGATCAGTGAATGTGCAAATAGAGGTAGCACTTTGCAAACTAGCTAGACTACTTTTCTGACATTATTCTTTTGAAACATATCACATATTCCATTAATCTTGGATTTTCTGGTCATTGCAGATGGAAAACAGTTCTTATTTTGGTGCATCTAGGCATAAACTCAGTGCCTTCTTCTCTCTTATATTCCGCTTTTCTTCTTGTCATCACCCTTTACTAGCATCGGCGCTAGGAAAGATAATGCTAGACCAAGGAAATAGAGCGTTTGTAGGTAAAGACGAGAATGCAGTGCGGCAGCTTATAAGCATGATAAGCAGTGAGGACTGTCATGTGGTATGTTTTAATGGGTGTAGATATCACAATTTTTTTTCCCTTTTATTTATTCTGCTGATATTTGGTGGTTGTAATTGTCCTTAATATTTAACAGGTTGAACAAGCCTGCTCTGCTCTTTCATCCCTTGCATCTGATGACTTTATAGCATTACATCTGATGAAAGCAGACATCATGCAACCAATTGGAACAGTTCTGAAATCTTCAGGTCGGGAAGAGGTAATATCTGTATTGCAAGTTGTGGACAAGTTGGCTTTCACATCCGATACTGTGGCTGAGAAGATGTTGACCAAGGATATTTTAAAATCATTGAAGAACTTATGTGGCCATCAAGATCCAGAGGCAAGTCAGTTTCTTTTCATAAACAATGATTTCATTGATTCCTTATATTACAGTTCTTTAAATTTTAGATTTATGCTTCGATAGGTTCAAAGGCTAGCTCTATTAGCTGTTGGGAATTTGGCCTTCTGTCTGGAAAATCGTCGCATACTTGTTACTTCTGAAAGCTTACGAGAACTTCTCCTGCGTTTGGCTGTTGCATCTGAGCCACGTGTTTATAAAGCTGCAGCTCGTGCTTTGGCAATTCTTGGTTTGTTTTTGGATGTAAAATTCATCTGCGTTTTTTGGATGTTTTATCCTCATTACTGAATGGAGATCTTCGCCCTTTTGCTTCTGTAGGAGAAAATGAAAACCTAAGGCGTGCAATAAAAGGAAGACAAGTGGCAAAGCAAGGACTACGCATACTCTCAATGGATGGAGGCGGAATGAAAGGTCTAGGAACTGTACAAATGCTAAAGGAAATTGAAAAGGGGACTGGAAAACGAATACATGAGTTGTTTGATTTAATATGTGGCACATCAACAGGAGGAATGCTAGCTGTTGCGCTTGGGATTAAGTTAATGACTTTGGAAGAATGTGAAGATATATACAAAAATCTTGGTAAGGATGTCTCCGAAGAATGGCATGTCATTTTTTAATCAATCTGTCTATTTACCCTACAATTCTAGATAAACTGATTCAAAACACTTGGAATCAGGGAAGCTTGTTTTTGCTGACTCTGTTCCCAAGGACAACGAAGCTGCTACTTGGAGAGAAAAATTAGATCAACTTTATAAAAGTTCATCACAGAGTTTTAGAGTTGTTGTTCATGGATCAAAAGTATGCATTTCTTTCTTTTATGTTGGTGTATTGGTATTTATTTTCCACTTTGCTATTTCCAGTTCTATATATATATAATCCAAATGGAAATGAGATACTTTGCAATATCAATATTTATGTTCTGCAATTTTACTTTAAATTTGTAAGATAGAGTGCACAATGCATTCTTTTCTATTAGCTATAAGCTATTTTGTCAGCAATATGATCTAGGAATTTGAATTTACTATGCCTAAAAGGAGTACCATGTCTAATTGCCTTGCAGCACAGTGCAGAACAGTTCGAGAGGCTATTGAAGGAAATGTGTGCTGATGAGGATGGAGATCTAATGATAGATTCTGCTGTGAAAAATGTGCCCAAAGTTTTTGTTGTATCAACCTTAGTTAGCATGATGCCAGCACAGCCCTTCATATTTCGCAATTATCAGGTTTGAGTTTTTATTTTTCTGTTGGTGTTTATGGCTATTAAATGACACTTGTTCATAGTTGTTAATGTATTGTTTCTTTATAATATTTAATTCTCCATCCCTCTCTCCCTCCTTGTCATTACTATATATAATGCAGTACCCAGCTGGAACACCTGAGGTGGCTCTTACAACATCAGGTAGTTCGGGGATCAATGTATTAGCATCACCTATAGGTGAACAGGTTGGCTACAAGCGTAGTGCTTTCATTGGAAGCTGTAAGCATCAAGTATGGAAGGCTATCAGAGCATCATCTGCTGCTCCTTATTATCTTGATGATTTCGCAGATGGTACTGATTACTCTGCTGTTTTTTGCATCAATTTAACTGTATTTTAGTTTTAGTTATTTCCATGTGTTTTTCTTTTGACATGTATTTATTTTCATCTGCAATGTGCCTTAAGATGTCAACCGGTGGCAAGATGGTGCAATTGTGGCAAACAATCCTACAATTTTTGCCATAAGAGAAGCACAACTTTTGTGGCCTGACACAAAAATTGATTGTCTGGTTTCAGTAGGATGTGGTTCTGTTCGAACTAGGGTAAGTAATTTTCTCTGTTTTAGTTCTGCAATAGCATTCTGTGCTTGAAAATGAAGATCAAGGGCCTTGATGGTTATTCATTGTAACACTTGTTTCATATGTCTGTGAACATGAAAATTGTAAGCAATGTTGTTGAAATTATGGGATTTTAGGTATGGATGGAGGTAGAGATATATAAGAGAATGGAATAATATATATTGGTGTGTTTAAAAAATTTAAAGTACTAACCTTTCTTTATCCTAATCATGATCCTAAACAATTAGAAGAAACAAATTATTACAAGGAAATATAGTAACTGAAGAGATAATGAGGAAATAGGGAAACTAATCCTGAAAGACGATAATCTAAGTTATTATAAGATATTTTTGGAGACAGATGTGATTAGTCATTTTGATTTTAGGAGATGTGTCATTCACTTCTAAAGGCCATGAACTACTTTCTTATATTGTACATTAATACTTTTGTAGGTACGAAAAGGAGGTTGGCGGTACTTGGATACGGGGCAGGTATTAATTGAGAGTTCATGCTCTGTTGATCGGGTGGAGGAAGCTTTAAGTACATTGCTACCTATGATTCCTGAGATACAGTATTTTCGTTTCAATCCAGGTATCATGTTAATGTTTTTGAGTTTGGGAATGGAAGAATCTTTCTTTGCCTTCTAGTTCTATTTGAATCATTTTTCAGTAATTTCCTTACCTATCTTCTTCCAATTTCAACTTCACTTTTTTTCCTTGTTTGACAAAGGAGTGTACTTCCAGTGTAGCTATTGTTGGAAAGAACTTCAATTCTGAACAAGTTTCCTCTGTGTCTTTGCTTACAGTTGATGAACGCTGTGATATGGAACTTGATGAGACAGATCCAACTAACTGGCTAAGGTTGGAATCTGCAGTTGAAGAATATATACAAAAGAATCATCATGCATTTGAAAATGTTTGTGAGAGATTGCTTCTTCCTTTCCAACATGAGGAGAAGCGGTCAGAGCATCTCAGATCTAAATTACCCAAGACCAAGGAATCACTTGAGGGTACTGTGGATTATATGTTGTCAAACTGTAATATTTCACTTTCATTGATCCTCTCAAATATTAAGATTCTTTTGTTCTGTTTTATAAGGTGCTAATGGGCCCATCTTAGGGTGGAGGCGTAATGTACTACTTGTTGAAGCTTTACATAATCCAGATTCGGGAAAAGTGGTCCACCATGCCCGGCAACTGGAGTCATTTTGTGCTCGTAATGGCATACGTTTATCCCTCATGCAGGGTTTGTCTGGGATTGTAAAGACAGTGCCATCAACGACATTCCCAACTCCTTTTGCATCACCTCTCTTTACAGGAAGCTTCCCTTCAAGTCCCCTCATTTATAGTCCTGATCTTGGTCAGAGGATTGGACGAATTGATCTGGTCCCGCCTTTAAGTTTAGATGGTCAACTGGGAAAAACAGTTGCATCACCTCCAATGTCTCCTCGAGGACTTAGACAGCTCTCTTTGCCTGTCAAATCATTGCATGAGAAATTGCAGAATTCACCACAAGTGGGTGTTATACATTTGGCTCTTCAAAATGACTCGGACGGTTTAATTGTGAGGTATTTGCTACTACATTTCATGAATTCCCATTCATTCTCACTAGTCAGTTTTCTCCATGTGGATGGAAGCCTGATGTTGTGGTGCTTTTATTTAGTTGGCAAAATGATGTATATGTGGTGGCTGAACCTGGAGAGCTTGCGGAGAAATTTTTACAAAATGTTAAATTTAGTTTGTTGTCAACAATGAGGAGCCATCGCAGAAAGGGCGCATCTCTCCTGGCCAATATTTCTACTATTTCTGATTTAGTTGCCTTTAAACCTTATTTCCACATTGGAGGCATTTTCCACCGCTATCTAGGCCGTCAAACCCTAGTATATCTTTTTTTCCTTATGATGCTTTATAAATTTTTTAAATCAAATTAGTATATCTATTTGAAACTTGAGTCTGGATATGTTTTATGTAGATTATGGAAGATGATCAAGAAATTGCTTCCTATATGTTTCGTAGGACTATCCCTTCTATGCATTTATCCCCTGATGACGTACGATGGATGGTATGTGCTCTGCTCCTACTTTAATTGTATTATTGTCCCCATGATTGGGATGTACATTTTATGGAGCTTCAGTCGAACTATTTAGAACTTTCTTTTTGGCTGTTACCCAATATTCAAATATCATCATCAGATCCAGAGATTTAAGATATAGAATAATGATTGGGTGTTGATCACATGATTACACGTGAGTCACTTTATACTCTGAAAGTAGTTGGAGGTTGTATCCCAAGTATGATCATCACCTTGTATTGCTCTAGGTCCAAATTTTGTAAGGCTTAATTTGTCTCCATTACTAACTTGTTGTTGGGGGGTTATTTAATCTGGTTGTGCATGGGGACGCCTTATATAGGTGAATGATATATTGGGGATAGAGCTAGAATCCATTTGATCTTTCCTTAAAGAATTTTGGGCAAACCCTTTATTTGGATTAGACTTTTAATTTGACACTAGCTCTGGCTGATTATTGAAGCATCTGAATTCTGTAGGCACTATAAAATTTAAAGATCTATAACCATTATTTTGACAGCTAAGATATCTGTTTTTAGTAGTCAAATATTTTTCTTTTGGCATACTTTTCTAGGAAATAAGTGATAATTTTTTATTTTTTTTAATATCATATCAAGAGAATAATTCCCTTTGATTTGAATAAGAATGGCAGGAGCATAATTGTTAATTTGACTTCTCTAACTGAAAGATTTTTTTTTTTTTTGACTTGAAGTGCAGAGTATGGCTCTTCATTAAAAAGCTAACTGTTGAAATATTAATAAAATGCATACACATGTATAACACACTATGAAGTTGCTAAAGTTTTAAATTTATAATCTGTACTTTACCCTTTTGTGCTCTGTCTCTAGACTCTAGAGTAGACTTCAAAGTAGTGAAATCCGAGTATAATCATTTGGTATAGGCATATAGCCATGTAGGTTCTTAATATAAATGGCAATCATGCTTTCCTTGATGTTTTCAATTTAAGATGTCTATAGTGTTTGGTTGGAGAGAGGGAGAAGGAGGATTTTATGTTGTATGACATCTTTGTTATCCACGACAACAATATTTTCCCTTGGGTAGTATAAGGAAGAGAAATTTGTAGTCAAATCCTGTCATATTCAAGGAGATGCTCTGACTCATTTCTGTTTTCTCCTTTTATTGGTATCTTGAATAACTTAGGTTGGAGCATGGAGAGACAGGATCATAATATGCACAGGGACTTATGGACTAACTCCTGGTCTTATTAAGGCCTTTCTAGATTCCGGTGCCAAAGCTATTGTTTGTCCTTCAAGTGAACCTCCAGAGTCTCAACTGACCAGTTTTGATGGTTCCAAAGAGTTGAATGTGATCGAAAATGGAAAGTTTGAAATTGGAGAGGATGAAGCAGATGATGAGAATGTACCCGCCAGTCCAGTGAGTGACTGGGAAGATAGTGACGCTGAGAGAAATGGGGACCTCAAATTTTCTTTCTGGGATGATGATGAAGAGGAACTGTCACAATTTGTTTGTCACTTATATGATTCATTATTCAGGGAAGGTGCTAGTATCAATGTTGCTTTGCAACATGCTCTTACCTCATATCGAAGAATGAGGTATGTGTGCCATCTCCCCGGCGTACAATAATTCTGTTCACTTAATCTCACACCATAATAACAAAAACGAAAATAAGGGATTAGAGAGGAGTTAAAAAGATAAGCGGAGTCTCTGTGAGAATATGTTCCTATAAAATTATAGTAGATAACCAATTTTGAGGCTTATAAAGATGTACATTTACAGTTGTTCACGATATCCCTTGGTACTTTATTCTGTTCCTATTTAACTGTAATAACATTGGAGTATTAGGGCTTCGTGTTATTTGTATCATAGATTACCATACCTTGTCACTCATCACCGTTGCTAAACTCTAGTCCCTTGCCCATACAAATTTACACAACTACTGTTTTTTAAACCTTCACAGTTATAGTTGTATTGTACTTTCTATTCAACTTGAGGTTTTGTTTTATTATTTTTATCAGCAAATATTAATTATTAATGAAAAGATTTGAATCCGTAATTTCCTCCTTCACTTTCTTCTTGTTACCCCTTTTTCCACCACGAGATTATTTATGTTATCCAAGTTTATCTAATATTACATGTTAGATGGAATTGGTCACAAATTGTGTTTATATTTTCTTGATGAAGTTTGAGGGTGTAGTACATCTCTTTTAGGTTCTTAGTTGCTTTGTTTATTTCCTCAAGTATAAAGAAAAATTATCCTCTCTCCCTTTCTATTTTTATGTTGTCTTGTTCTTTCAGTAATGCTTTTTAAATTTTTTAATGAATATATGTATGATTAAATTTTATCCTTTTCTTTCTATTTGACTTTGAATTTCATAAATATCTTTTTTTAAAGTTTAAAATTGTAAATATATATCATCTCAATAATTATGTCGGTTCTAACCTGAATTTTTTAAGGTCGGTACACATCTGATGAATAAGTAAAGTTTTAAATTTAATTGAATAAAAAATTCAGAATTTTTTTGTTATGATTATCATTTTATATAAAATCCTAGTTGTAAATGTTTTCATCGCGAAAATTCTCCTCTTGTTTTCACATATCACTGAAGCATATCTTCATTTCAAGATATTTTTATTTATTTGTTGGTTTTCACCCAAAATGGCACATCTAACTTGGAAGTTTTCTTTTGATTAACCTCCGAAGTTTTCGAAATATGATTTGACAGAAACATTCTCAATATACTGTTTATCAAGAGATGAGTTAGTATTCGTTCTCGTCGATGGTTCATTATTATTAACTACACTTTATTTCATAAATTATACAGGTTGCATTTATATTATATAATTAAAATAAATAAATATTATATTAAAAGATATTGTAACAAATAAAAATTTACATAAACTTATATTTTTATTTGTGGAACAATATTTTTCTTGAGAAGTTATTGAGATAAAAAATTGATCGAATAATTCGATCAAAATGACAATACAAAAAATATTTTCTATTTAAAAAATTAAGACTTACAGAGAAAGAGATATTTTTTAATATTCAATTTAAATTAAAAATATCAAAAAATTAATATTTTCATTTTTAAAAAAATTTAAAAGATAAGAATATATTTATCATTAATTTTAATTCTTTTTTTATAATTTCAAAAATTTAGGTAAATGAAAAGTATACTTATTTTCATTTGAAATATTTGTTATCTTAAAATTTTATTATAATACATATTAATATTATTAATGAAATAAATAGGTAAATATTAAAGAAGGTTAAAAAAATATAGGAAAAATAAAAGCTATTTAAGATAAAAACAAGTTATAACATGAGAATAGAGAATCCTCAGGACAAAAAGAGTATTCAAACAAGAATAATACATAATTTTTGGAATTTATATAAAAGAGTATGATAAGTAGTATTTGGTAAATTATTTATAAGTAACTAAATTTCGTAAAATGTTACCACCTTCACTGTTATTCCTTCCGAAATCAAATGCTGAGATCAAGGAGATAAAGTAACATAAAAATGGAAAAATTAAAAAGAATTACTATCAAAAGATAAAAGTTATATATATCGACTTCATGAGTCATGAATTCATTCATAAACAATGGTTGATTGTGGGTTAGAATAATTGATTAGGACACAGATAGTGGATATAATTTTCATTATGATGTCTTCAATTTTTATTTACTGTGTTCGCACTTTTTTTTTTCTTTTCACAAATGCCATTGAATTTCCTTGCTGTAATGTGATTATCCAATTGCATTCCTAGCTGATAATATTATTTCAATCACTGGATGAACGAATGCGCAGAGTCTTCTTTAAAAACAATGCAAATTCTCAGTTTTAGATGAATTTAGGAATAGATTATAATGAATTTATATTTATCCCTATTATCACAATTTTTATTTAACAAAAACCTCCAATAATTAGTTTTTAGGATTTATTAATCATGTTTATTAAAAATTGTAGTATTTTTTGTAATCATAGTCACGTTTGATAACTCAGAGGACAGGGACGAAAATTCACAATAATTTAACGTGAAAAAAAGAATCAACCAACAGCAGAACTATCAGAAAACAGCCAGTTACTAGGACCCCCTACCCATAAAGCACACAATCAAGACATTGATTGATCAACCTCTTTTTTTTTCTTTCCTTCAGCCATGGCATAAAAGGTGGAAATTGAAGAGTAACTTTGACTAACACTCTAACAGATATAACAACTAAAAAGTGAACCATTGAGTTCGAGTCTGTAGAAATTTTAAATTTGTCAATATAGCAGTTGAGGAAGAAATTAAGATTACAGAAACCCCATTTTCATACGTACTATGATCAATAATTTTGTATAGTGACTAGTGTGCATAAGAAGCAAGCTATTATATAGTCTAAGAAGTCAAAAGGATAAAGTGTGATGCAGGGAAAACAAGCGAGATTTTATTGCAGACGTTGTGATAATATGATGTTCTTGTTCACTTTATAAAGTTTCAATCATTAAGTTCATGCTTTTCATAAAGCATGCTATTATCTACCATCTAATAAAGATCAAAAGGAGGTGCTCCAAATTTAAAATTAAATTTAAGATGGTGGCCACATCTATCTTCATCTAGAAGCATCCTTCATGAATCCATAACAGTAAATAGGATGCACTATAAAAGTAGTGTTACTACCACTGCCATCAAATTCAAAACCATATTCCCATATAGAATGGCTGCTCCCACTCCAGTTGCTATAGGTACAAGGGGAACAATTGGATCTCTTGTCAGGAAGGAAATTGAATACTTCTCCAAGTTTGAGTTAGGGAATTCACAAAGGCATCAGCCACAGTTTGTGGACATGGTTTCTAGCAGAGGCTACTCAACTTCCAGGTCTAGTTTCTGGGTCTTGCTAAGGACAGGGAAGAGGAAGAAACAAAGAGCTAGCAATGTGTTTCTCCCCAAAATGTGTTCTGTTGCAGAAGTGGCACAAAGCAATAAGTGGAACAGGATTCCTGGTCATGGCTACAGGATCCTCAAGAATGATATCAACAACTTTCAGCTTTGAGTGACTTCAGTTTCTTGAATTAGTCTACATTTGTATCTTGAGTGACCAAAAACTTGCAACATGCTCATGTTATTTTTCACTTTGTGTTGCCAAATTGGAATTTTTTTTAATATATATATTGGGGTTCATGTTGATTTCAATTCCCAATTTCTCTCTACCAGGTCCTCTATTTCTGATGTCCATGTCATTGGTACTGTCCTGTCTTTTGTTGCTTTCAAACTAAATGTAAATTTAGCGCTCTATTGCTTGAACAAGCACATTTGACCTAGTGCAGCTCATTGGAAGGAAATATGGTGCAGCCAAGAAGATTAAGGATCAGATGGTAAATGAATGTCATTATTCTAAATACATATCATGTTCAGATCTATGATCCCTTTGTATTTCTGATCAGAAGCTTCAAGTGCAAGAGTTCATTTGTATTTATCAACACATTTTGTAATTGTGCCAACATTAATTGATATTTTCGGACTTCGACATATCATGAGTGAAATAAAATAGAAACACAAGGTGCAGATGCAAACAAATAGATAAATTAAGTATTCAATTGTTTGTGTTCTTTATTGAGATATAGTCTTGCCTCCTGTTGGACCGAATTGGCAAGTTCAAAATCAGAGAGTTTGGATTGAAATCTTCTGCATATTATTCACTGGTTGCTCAGCAATGTGCTATGTTCAAGAACTGATTGAGTGATACGAGATAAGATCTCAGATCTAGTAACTACAATTTTGTGCTCTTTTCTGTCTCTTTTATAAGATAAAAATGCAATCCTCTATAAATACTCCCGATTCTGATCATACTAGAGGTATAAGTATAACTAGTTAAAGTCTACTCTGTACTCAACCTCTCTGATATAAATACATTGTATTTTCTTACACATGACTAAGATCTTACTCTTAGGTGTAATGAAAGGGTGTAAAAGATTACAAAGTCTTAAAATATATTATTTTTCACTCTTAAAATATATAGCACTTAAAAAAATATAAAAGACTAAATTAAAATATTTTAAAATTAAAAAAAATAATAATCCTCAGCTCAAATGACAATCACATTTAACCTTTTACAGTGGCACTAAAGTGTGCAAATAAAAAATTGGGAACCATTGACACTTGTCAATTTATGGCATGATAAAAATCACGTATAAACCTAAACGACCCTGCGTTTTGGATGTTCCTTTAGCCGTCGCGAATGGAATTCAACGCCGAAGAAACTGTGTCAAGTTGAACACCAACACAACACAACACAACACAGCAACCTACGAGGACATTTGTTTGAACGAGGAAAACGCACGTACCATCTCCATCACCATCACCATCACCGACATCTACTAATCTTCATTCTTCACTTGCTACTACCATCTAAAACCCAAAAACTCCCATAATTTCAAAAAAAATGTTTCAATAATGGTTCTCTTTCGGAAATTCCTAAAATCAATACTCACAGACAAGACCCAAACCAAAACCAAAACCCAAACCCGAAGCTTCCTCAGTTCCACAACCGCATTCCCTTGGTCCGCACCTCACCATAACAACCGTCTCTTCCGGTCCCCATCCGACAAGAAATTCCTCTCCCCCGGCCCAGTTCCAGGTCCAGGCCCAGGCCCAGGCCCACTCTTCCTCACTCGCCCCCCATGGAAACTTTCTCAGTCCGCCACCCCTCTCTATTTGCACGGAAACGCCGTCGTTTTTCCCAAGGTTCACGACCTCCACCCCTTCAATTTGCTTCGTTCCAGAACCATCACTCCCCCTCTCCGGTTCCCTGATCCAGTTCCCTCCAATTCCAACGATTCTTCCCTTTTCCATAGCTTCGTCAATCTCCCCAATTTCATTTCCTTCACTCGATTACTTTCCGGTCCTTTTCTCGCATGGTTGGTACCTTCATTTTTCCTTTTCATTTTGAAAATTAATACTAGTATTAATAATGTGCTTCTTTAATTTTGACTTTTACTTTTACACAGGATGATCTCGAACGAGTTTTATACTTCAGCAATGGTAGGGTTGGCACTCTCTGGTGGCACCGATTGGGTGGGTTTCAAAAACGAATTTTTGTTTTTTGGTTTTTAATTGCTATGCTGAAACTGAACTTTAATATTGACATGCTAAACGTTTTTGTTTGTTTGTCTTTATGTTGTTTCGTGTTATTCGATTAATTGATCATAGCTTGATGGATACGTGGCTAGGAAGATGAAGATTGATTCTGTAGTCGGTTCCTATCTTGATCCCCTTGCTGACAAGGTAAGCTGCACTTTTGTTTCCCTTTCAGTTTGTGTTTTTGTTTCATCTTGTCTTCTCCGTTTGTGAATGCAGGTTCTTATTGGTTGCGTTGCTCTTGCTATGGTGCATAAAGATCTATTGCATCGTAAGTTCTTCTGCTACTTTTTTCTTGTGTATATTTTGTGGCTATGTGGATTAGTTTTTAAGCTGAGATAATAATTGGTTTAAGCATATATGATTAAAGGAAAAAACGAGTAGCAAAGCCAAGATTGAATCACATCCTTGGTTTATCGCGGTATTGAGAATGCTAGCAAAAAACCATCTAGTTTACTCTCATTACACTCTTTGTTATTAGCTCAAATTTGGTAGAAATCACAAATTTTTGTGGGTTTAACTTCCTATTTAATGATCTCTATTCATGATTTTGTAGTTTTCAATAAATTTTAATCAATAGTATAAAATGTGTTAAAAGGAATGTGTTAGAGTGTGTGTTCTAGTACTCCACTTATAGTATTTGGCCATAGCCACAAATGTAAGGCAAGGTTATGCACACATCTATCTCTCTTTCTGAATAGCAGCACGTGTATATTTTTAACATGAGATATTCAATGTGAGGCTGACAATCGGATGCAATTTTCTTTTAAATATATGTTCCGTGCTTGATGATTGAAAGGATGTGTTGCTTAGAATATTGTTGCATTATTCAGCATATATGTTTTGAGAATACAAGTATCACTTTGATCAAATGTAAGACAAATGTAAGACACTTATATTATTAGGCCATAGGCACAAATGTAAGGCAAAGATATGCAGTTATGCACATATCTATGTCTCTTTCTGAATAGCAGCATGTGTAGAGATATTTCAATGTGAGGCTGACAATTAGATGCAATTTTCTTTTAAAAATATGTTGCTTCAAATATTGTTGCGTTATTTGGCATTTATGTTTTGAGAATGCAAGTATTACTTTGTACCCCATCTATGTTGTGCAAAACTATCCATTTTGGTTTCTCATTTTGAAGCTGGACTTGTTAGTCTTGTTGTGTTCCGGGATGTCTTCCTCGTTGGTGGTGCAGTATTTCTAAGAGCAAATAGCTTGGGTTGGAAGGTACGAGCAACATAGTTCTCGACTTTTCCTTTTTGCTTTAGAAATGGTGATCAAGATGAAACCTTGCCGTTGTGTGTTTTTCTTAGTGGAAAAGCTGGTTTGATTTTTTTAACCTTGATGGGACCGGCCGCCAAAAGGTTGAACCACTTCTTCTAAGCAAGGTAAGCTCGATGGGTGTTTGTGTTTATTATGCAGTGCATAGGGCTAGACATTATGTGCTGAGTGACTAGTTGTATCACCTGCTTGTTGTGTTATGCTCCTTAATGGATGTTTAGGGTTAAACTTGGTATGTGCAGAGAAAATTTGAGAATATTGGACTTCGATTTCTTAAACGTGCAATGAGTCCAAACCCTTACTTCAATTAAACCAAATGTTGGAATTTGATTTCTTAACACCTGATTGATGAGTGTAAGCATATCCACATAAGTAATTAGAATAGTTTATTATCAACAGCTACATGACAAAACCCTAACCATGTAACAGTCTCAAATTACATTCCCTACTTCCCAAGCCCTTCTTGCACCACATGCAGAAACAAATAAAAGGCAAGTCCCCCCACCCCCCACCAAGAATTTGGAAACATTACTAATGCATTAGTTACTTCAATTTCTGACTCTACAAAATCTTTACTTTAGTCCCTAAATTTTCAAAATTCCATTCACTAAAATGAAAACTGAAACGGTATGTAGCAGTAAATTAGAGAAGTAGAATATGCTTATCGAGAACCTGTCAATAGTTTCCTTTTATCTATCGTAGTTTTTGAGAAGGAATACATTTGAACAGGTGAATACAGTGTTCCAATTAGCATTAGTTGCTGCAGCTCTTCTTCAACCAGATTTTGGAACCCAGGAAACTCAATCGTATATCACTTATTTGAGGTAATCTTGCGAGAATTTTTTGTTGCCCTCCTATCAAGTCTTCTCAATTTGAACTTGAATCATTTTCTGGTGCAGCTATTTAGTGGCTTCAACAACGGTGGCATCTACTGCAGCATATGGAGCAAAATATTTTAGGAGATATGCAATAGTATGAAACTCAGTCTAGTTGAATTTCCATTGAGATTGAGAGTGATCTGCACGAGCAAGGGCTCAATGCACAGTTTTGGCTATATTGCACCAGTTTTGTTATCAAAGATTGCCTTCTGATATTTGCATCAGTGTCTCAAATGCTTACAAGTAATGACTGGCACATGTTAGATTTTTTTCTTCCCAGAAATTATTCGGTGTCAGAGGAAAGTACTTGTATATTTCTTTGTGATGCAAAGTGTCTTTATATATATTCCTATCAAATAGGAACATTAAGCATACTTACCAATCACATAGTCAGTTTTGATTCAGTCATATTTATCCTTACTTTCTATATCTTACCGTTTCTAGTCTTGTTAAAATAAAATGCTATTTTACTTACAAAATTTTATCTATTCAATTAAATTAAATTCTTTAAACTTACCGTCTGGATTAACTAGCTTGTGATTATTGCAGCTTAAAATTTTTTCTGTAGTATATAAACAATGTTTAATTTAATTATCAAATAATAAAACTTTTATAGTAAATTAAAGGTTTTGAGTATGAAATTGCTTTAAATATTTAGAAAACAAATTTCATTGTGCACAGTAATCTTGACTTGAATAGATTTATTTAAATAAAAAACAAGTAATTTTCCATATTACTACCGTTTCTAGTGTTGTTAAAATAAAATGCTATTTTAGTTACAAAATTGTATCTATTTGATAAATTAAATTATTTTTTTACTCCTGACATTGTGAATTAACTAGTGAGTGATTATTACAGCTTAATTAAAGAAATTGAGTTTGAGTCTCGAGTATGAAGAGAATTTTACTATTCACGGTGATTTTAAAATTTTCTATGAAATATAATTTTTAATTTAATTAGTAAATTAAAGGTTTTGAGTATGAAATTACATTAAATTTAATTATAAAAAAAAAAGCAAAAATATTAGGATCAAGGGATTTGAACCCGACGTGAATCGAACACGCAACCTTCTGATCTGGAGTCAGACGCGCTACCATTGCGCCACGGATCCGAATTGCTATCAATATGGTACTAAATATTTTTATAGCATAAAACACATGAACCACAAAAATGAGCAACGTGGTTTATGCTTTTATAATTTTTAACAAATGTGGTTATTTCCTTAAAAAAAATGTGGCTATTCTTGTTTTATAAAGACAAATTAAACTTAACCATTGGGCCCTTTTCAGATAAAAAAGGACAAAATTTAGACACTAATTTTTCTTTTTTTAAGTTGTTTCATAAATATGAATTATTAAGCTAATATTCTAAGTTTTGACCACTAGGTTCACTACACTTTTTAAATTATTTGCGAAACGGAAATGATTATACTACTATTCATTGATAATGAATATTATCTGTTCTGTTCTATTGTAAATTTGAGTCTATTTTTTTTTTTTTTTTTGAAAGTGACAATTGATCTCTTTTCAATTTATTCCTTCTGTTATTTGTTTTATGTAACTACTATTATTTTTCTGACTGAGTATTATTAATACTTTTAGATATTCAATTTCACCGCAAAGTATACTTTTTATAGTTAACATTTTTATCTAATATAATAAAATAAAACCATTAACTAAGGAAATGAAAAATATATATTACACATGATTACTTAAAATACAATTAATTTATGAATATATTATAAAAACCAATCAACACTAGTGTTTCAATAAACCTATAAAATGTGGTGGAATTTTAAGGGGCAACGCTGGTGATTTTGTTTGGCATATTTTTGCAACGTCCAACCACACTGATAATTTGATTTTGGCATGTTCTTCCAACCTTGCAGACTGCTCCATTACAAGCAGAATTATCGGTTATATTTGGCATGGTATTAACATAGCTAAAAATATCCATTTAAGTTAGAGAATATTGTTGCTGTCATTATACCAAGAAAAGAAAATATAGCTAAAAGTGATGGTTACCATAATCTGAATTTTTGGGTGCAATTAAGTTGTTGAATGATGGTTGTCATCCTAACCACATGCACCAAAATCTTTTGCAAACCATCCTTAACTATAAGGAACAGAATAAAACGATTAATTGGTATAATATTTTATTTTATTATATTATATTGGATCAAGAGTGCAACATTTTTTCTATAGTTTCTCCTTTTCTTATTCAAAGATATTAGCTGACATGGATGTTGTAAACTTTTATATAGAGGTTTCTAATTAAGATTTTTGTTCCTTGTAATAAAAATAAAAAACTTCTACAGACCAAACAAAAAAAATAAATTGATTCAAACACGTGAATAAAGACCTTCACCGTATTTTTACATCATTTAAGTGGTAATTTTTATATCATTTTTAAAAATTATGAACATCATTTGCTCAAAGAAAATTTCTTTGAGCAAAACTATTTTAGGTGGTCACTGAGACGTTAATGTCTTTTCGTCTGTCTACTTATGGGTCAATTTTAATACACAATCAGTTAATTTATTTATAAAAAATATTTATGCATGTATTTTTTTTTTCTTTTTTATATACACATTATATAAAACTAATTATCTGTGTATCAAACTAAAAATATGTTTTATTTTTCTTTCTTTTATAATAACTTCTATAAAATAAAAATATTTTTTTAATCAATAAAAATTTCTTAAGCTGATATTTCTAATGATTAATCAGTCAAAATACTAGTAGTGTTTATTAAAACAATAACTAAAAATCTTTTATTAAATAGATTTATATATACATATATATTTTTTTAATTGGTTCCTATGGTGTCTGTGATAATGACAGTGGAATTGGAAATTTCAATGTTTAGTTAGGATTGGGGAAATGTTCCTGACCTGATGGTAAATGCAGTGGAAGCAACCAACCACCACGTTTGCTAGCTCGAAGAACCTTAGTTGAGACTCTGAAAGAGAGAGAAACAAAGAAAGAGCGCGCCAGAGTTATTCCTCTTGTAATCTTTCTTTCTCTTCTCTGAATTATGTAATACTATTACAGGCCCACACACTCACACTCACACTCACACTCACACTCACTTCAACAATGAAGACTGTCTGGTAGATTACCTATTATCTCTCTCTCTCTCTCTCACACACACACTCACTCACACAAACACACACGCGCGTACTCTCACTCTCACAGTCTCACTAACCGTTCAGCGCAGCAACGCAAAATGAGGAATCTGCTACTCATGGAGATTGCACCTCTCACAAGGTGGTGGGATGATATCAACTCCTCTTCGCGCTGGCAAGACGCTGTCTTCTACTTTCTCTGCGCCGCTTACGCTCTCGTCTCCTCCATAGCTCTCGTTCGTCATTTTTTTTCTTTCCTGTTTCTAATTGAAATTATTATTTTATTTACCGAAACGGACTTTGCGTGATTCTGGTTTTTGTCTTTGGTTCCTGCAGATTCAATTATTAAGAATTGAAGTTAGAGTGCCTGAGTATGGCTGGACCACGCAGAAAATTTTTCATCTCATGAACTTCATTGTCAACGGAGGTTACCTACCTTCAACAAGTCACAGTTCTGTTCATTTTTATCATTTTTATAGGCATTTATTTGTTTTTTGCTTTTGGCCTTTTAATATTGCAGTAAGAGCAGTGGTGTTTGGATTGCATAAACTAGTTTTTCTTTTGCATCCTCAGGTTAGTTTTGTACCTCAGATATTTGGTTAATATGATTGTAATGCTTGTTTGCTGACATAGAACGGCTGCTTATTCGATTAGGCATTGATTTTGGTGCTATTAGATCTACCAGGACTACTATTTTTTTCAACCTATACACTTCTAGTCCTTTTTTGGGCAGAAATTTATCATCAGGCAAGTCAAAAAAGTTCTCTTTATCCTTTTCACATTGTTTATTTTAACTGTCATGAATGACTACATCCTTTTATTGAATCAGGAAGAACTGCCTAGAACAAATTATCTGTCATCATGATCAAGGAAATTCAATTTTTTTTTTCTATTGATTGAACAGGCAAGGGGTTTACCGACGGATAAGCTCAAGCTAGTTTATATTTCAGTAAATGCTGCCCTATATTTTATCCAGGTATCTATCTATCTATCTCATTTTCTAATGGTAATCAGTTAGCTCTCATTGGTCATCCTAATACACTCGAACAAAGCATGCTGACATCTCCCTTGCAACTACTGTATGGTTGCATTTTCACCTGAACTGTTTATGCCATATTCTGTCTGAACTTTGAAGTATATTATTGTTTATTTGCATATTCTATGTTTTTTAGATGGAAAAGTGCTCTTTATTTTGGTTTTTAATTCCGCATGATGTTGGCTAGACACCATCACCCTGTAGCTTCTCATTTTATAATTACAACCCGTTATATTACCGACATTTGGGAACCTGCCTCCACTCACCTTGGAACAGAATAGTTGTGACCACTAATATTGGGAAAGAGAAAGACCGTTTTAGGTTCAGATCTTATGCTTTCTTGAAATATCATGGCATATGAATTTCCAGGAAACTTGTACACGTTGACGGCTAACCAAATGTTCAACCATAACTTATTTGATTTGGGAATCATTGACTTTTAGAAAGGCTATCATTTTTGTTCATTAAAAGTTTATGCAAGATTCAAAATCAAACAGGAACAGTTTCTTTAATTGTTGATGTCAATATTCATAGTACTAAACATTGGCTTTGGATTCAGGTTTGTATTTGGATATACCTCTGGATAGATGACAACAGTGTTGTGGAGTTCATTGGAAAGATATTTATCGCAGGTTAGCTTTCTAATCAAAGGTTGATTACGTTAATATGTTTCACACTCACTTGTGAGCTTCAGCTTCAGAAAGTTTTGTGGTTTTGACACCTTAGATAATACATTGCTATTTTCACACAATTTTTAAAAATGTTTTTCCTCCTTTTCTTCAGTTATATCGTTTATGGCTGCACTAGGCTTCTTGATATACGGCGGAAGGTGAGGCTTCTGCATTTTATTTGACTTGCTCTTTTCTATGAAATAATACCTCTGATCTGAGTTCTCTGTTTCATTTACTCACCGGTAATTCATGGTTGTTATGGTTGGCCTTTCTGATTTCTCTTGTTAAAATTTTCTAGATTATTTTTCATGCTGAGGCGCTTCCCAATTGAATCTAAAGGAAGAAGGAAGAAACTTAATGAGGTATGAGCATTTTCTTCTAATTGTGTCTATTTGATAGTATGTCTCTGCAAATCATGTTGTGCTATTACACTTCGGAAAATCTCATTTGAGACACAATTTAAAGTTCTGTGTGTAGCCTTTGAATTAGAATAAGTTTTCATCATTTTGTGTGCCGAGAAGAACCCCTTCTGGCTTTCTTCTGTAGTATTACAAAAATATAACAAGATGAAATTGAAAAATAACTCTTCATGTCGATATTACTTGTATTCATGTAACACGGGCTGGGTATTGCAGGTTGGATCTGTAACAGCCATCTGTTTCACCTGTTTTCTGATAAGATGCGTTATGGTAATTTCTGCCTTTATTATTATAGTTACCTTAATTGTTAAATTAACATTTTCTTCAGCTTGTCTATGCAAATTTATCATGCAGAATTTTAATCTTTGTCTTCTTCACATTATCATGTGTTATGATATGTCATACTTACTCCATTAATGAGTCTTCTCCCCTCTGCTTGCACCATTAATAAGCAAGGTTACCATCAACAGACACTTAAAACAATGTGACCTTTTCTACTTTTAAGAAGGTAGTGGGCATTCGATATAACGTAGTTGGACATGAAGAATTAAAATGGCTATAAAATTGTTCCCGAGACTTTAATTATGACACTTGATTAGTTGGACAAGAGGATCTTGTAATATGGATTTTGACTTTCGAGTGCAATACTGTTAGACATGCTCCTAAACAAATTTAGTTTGAAAAGAAGTAAGAGGGAGAAGATAGAAATCTAAAGACCACATAGAACTTTTTGTGGTCAGCATGATAAGAGTGATCAAATGCAAAGTGTGTTCTATCTGGAGATGAGTTCAAGGGAAAAAGGAAGGCAGAGATTTTAAGTCTTTGATGCGGAGAACTAAAGCCGTGCCGTTAAAGTTAAATAACGATTTCCATAGTTGTATTCTTCAAGAAGAATACCTTTTCCCTTAATCACACTTTTGATGTGCATGCAGGGTTTTATGTCTGCATTTGATTCACAGACATCACTTGATGTTTTGGATCATCCTATTCTGGACTTGATCTATTACATGGTATGCTGCTTTATTCCTTTAGATGATTACCACTTGAAGTTTGATTTGTCACTTTCTTGGCATTTGGAATTTACTTTTTACTTTTCACTTTTCACTTTTCACATACAGCTGGTTGAGGTCCTACCTTCGGCTTTAGTCCTCTACATCCTGCGCAAATTGCCGCCAAAGAGAATATCAGCTCAATATCATCCTATTCGTTAACTGCTGTGCATATTAGATCCTAATTTATTAAATTACCCGCCCATTGTTTATGATTTTAATGGTTCTTGGTTAGATTATATATTTCTAAATTCAATCGGAGAAGCAGATAAAGAAAAAGGATCCAGATAAAGTCCCATGACAGCGGTTCTTATATGGGCGATATCAAGCAGTTACTAACTGGGAAGGATAATTTTGGATCCAGGTTTTGTACGGTATACATGCAGCGACAAGTCTAAAGAGCTTGAATTATTTTCTACAGTTATTTGTCCATTGGCCACTGCCCAAAGAGAAGAAATGCGGGAGGGGGTGGGGTGAGGGATTTTCATGTAATTTGGAATCTGGATGTTGTAGTGTCTTGGGCACAAGTTTCTCAATGATGGATCTATTTAATCCACCATTTCATACGATGTTGTATCTTAAAAAAGAGTGTATTTTGGATTTGTTTTTAGTTAGAAAATACTTCAATTTGAACAAAATAAGTGTCGCTTCAATAACACGAAGGGGTGTCACTTGGTATCTCGACTTCTTAATTTTGTTTAAAATTGATGTGCTTTTTTAAATAAAAATTTAATTTATTTGTTTAAAAATTAGGCATTCAAAGCTGAAAATAATTTTACATGTTCAATAAATTATAAATTAGAATTTTTAAGAAATATGAAATTATTAATACTAATAAAATTTGGAAGTCTTACAATTCCAAACATCTTATTTATTATAGATTCGTAATTGGAAATCATTTTTCATTGTTAGGATAATATGTACTTTCCAGGCTATACGGCGAGTGTTGTATGGTTACTAAGCTTTAAGGCCGGTATTGTGAATTAATCTGAGTTCTTCACTGAAAGTAACGAGGTATATACATACATCTAACGGTGCCAAGTTAACTTGTGTATACCGTATTTTAGCTGATAGTAATAGTATCTATACCTAGTAAAATAATACAGTAGACACTGCTTTAGGGTGCGAAAGAAAACGGTCAGAAAATTTGAAATTCGAAATTTAAAAGAGAGTGGGCACAGAATAGTGTATTCTTCTTCTTCTTCTTCTCTACTTGAGTTGCCATTTTGTGAGGAACAGAACATAACACAATAGCAATGGATTGCGACGAACCTCCCTCTCCATGTCTCCATTCTACTTCGCTTCTGAAGGACATTTCCAACTTCACTACCCCGAGACGCCCTCCATTTTCCGTCACCGCTAAAACTCCCTCCACTCATTTCTTCACCGCCTCCAAACACACCACCACCTCCTCCTCCTTCCGCCGTCGTCCCAGCAAATCAGCCACCGCCGCCGCCAACAAACTCAAGGCCTTCCAATTGGAGCAGTCTCAGTCCTCGCGTAAGGCCCAAATCAAGAAGGAACAATCTCTCAAATCCCTCGCTAAGTCCCTCTCCGTCTGGCTCAACTTCCTCCTCCAAAACCCTACCTCTTGTGGCTGTCTCTTCTCCGCCGCCAACGCCGATGCCGCCGCAGCTCCGGCCTCCCATGGCAAGCGAGACGGCGCTTCCAGAAACTCCGTCGTCGGCGTCGATTCCACCTGGCGAACGCCGAAACGCCAGAGGAAGACTTGGTCTACCAAGGACAATGCCGCTTCGGAGGTTCCTGATTCCTCGTTTTCGCATCTGAGGGATTCTCTCAAGGATGTTTGCAGCTTCGACGATTTGAAACAGCGAATGAGAGTTTATCTCAGCCTCGCAGCTTGTAAAGAGATCTACCAACAAATAAATCGCGTCACCAAGGTTTTTTCTTCTCTTCCATTACCATAGGTGTTAAATTTGTGTCCATTTTAGTCGTTCGAATAAGTTATTATGTGTTCATTTAGGTACTTTGTATTGAATTATGTGTTTATTTCCTTTCTTAGACAATTGATGAAGGAAGGTTGATTATGAAGGTGCATTGCCCTATAGTAACTGATATTGGGTTGAAAGATAAGGCTATCAAAATTCTCATGTGTTATAATCCAACTTGGTTGCGAATTGGGCTGTATATAATTTTCGGTGGTGACTCCTTGGTGTTAAGTGGTGATGTTGATTCTGATCAAGATGTTGTGTTCTTGAGAATGATCATTGATAAGCTGTTTTTTTCGCATGAGGGTTTAGCCAAAACGTATGCTTATAACAAGATGGTTGAGGGAGTGTATAGGTCGGGTTACTATGAGAATTTGGGGAATGTGATTTTGAAGAGAATTTTGTTGCTTGTGCTTGTCCTGGATAAAGCTAAATGCCAGAGTTACCTCCCACTGGAGTATGGTATTGATGGATTGGATGGGGGTTCCCCTTTGTTATTCAAACCAGAATCTTGGATCAAATCAAGTAGTCAGCTGATTCATGGTAGGCCGTCTTTCATGCTTGAGAGCCAGAGTTCTATTTTCTGTTAATATTGTTGGAACAGCAGCTCCTACATTGTAGTTTGACTTTTCTCTCTTTTTTGATGGAATTAGAATTTTTATCATCTGAGGTAATGCACGGAGAAGGCAATCTTTTAACACATTTGGTGGTTTTAGGTTACAAACTATCTCATCAACAGGTCAGTTATTCCTTCCATATCCTGTGCTCATTTACTTATGCGGGGTGGTCTGTTAGGGTGAGAGCCTGCACAAGGGCCTAGGCAACAACACTTTTTGGTGTCTTGGGAATTTTATCACAATAGTAGATGTTTAGCTTTAATCAGTTCAATGTTTATGCCCTAATGAATTTGTGAAGAAGGCCATTGGGTCAAGTTCAAGATATATTTTATTTGACTGATTTGCGATTATGTAGGAACCGCTTGTTGAGTATGATTTCAAGGTCAGAGATTTATTTGTAGATCTCCAAGATGGATTAAAATTGTGTAGAGCTGTTCAGCTCTTGCAGCATAATTCTTCAATCCTCATGGTTGGTTACATATATTTTCATATGTTGGAAAAGATACTAGCATTTTTTACACTTGTGATATTGTTAATTTTCCTAGACAATCCAATTAGTTAAGAATTGTAATGCATCATCATTGTGTGGACAGAAAATTGTAGTTCCCCCTGATACTTCTAAGAAGAAATTGGCAAACTGTGGTCTTGCTCTACAATATATTAAACAAGCTGGTGTGTCACTTCTTGATGAAGATGACATCATGATTGTGGCTGATGATATTGTTAATGGAGACAAAGAACTCACACTTTCCTTGCTCTGGAAAATGTTTGTCCATTTGCAGGTGGCAATTCTGTTTTACCTTATTTTTTAATTTTCTATACTTGCTTTCAGAGTTGATTACAATTAAACTATAACCTAGATAGCAATGCAAGTTCTTAATTCTGATGTCGTTGGACTTGCACCTGCAGCTACCACTTTTGGTTGATAAAACAAGTTTAATTGGGGAAATTTCTAAAATTCGAGGATTTGGCACGGTATGCTCCCTAAGATGAGTTTTGTGGTTTGATTATTTATTTTTTTTAAAAAAAATATTTGGCTCCTCTAAATTTGATCAAGGGTAAAGCAAGTAATCTTAATTATTGATGAGAAAGTCAACGGTTGATATAACAACAGACCCATGATTTTTAAGCATGTACACAGTATTAGCCATTGATTTTCTCTTAAATAACTGAGATCACCCACTTTAGAGTTTAGAGGAGCTGGATCCACAAACGAATATCTATACTTGTTTCTTCTTTTTTTTTCCTTTTCTTAAGCTCACAACTTCAGTTATACTTGAGCTTTGGCTTTTCTTTCATCTTACAGGATCTCATCAACAACGAGAATTCCAGTCCTCTGGAATTGCTTTTGAATTGGATTCAGGTATAGTCCTAGAATACTTTCATAAAAGCATAGTAATTTTCCTAGATGTTTTCTGATACTGGCTGGTCTGCTACACTTTTTTAAGGATTTTAGTTTTATTTCCTTGCATGAGCTTCAGATACTGCATCTGTAATTTGTGAGATCTGGGTATTTAATTAAAAAAAAATCCTCATGTTATTTTCCCTGTAACCTTCTTCCTATTTTGCAGGCAGTTTGTGATAGTTATGATTGTGCAATTGACAGTTTTCATTCCCTTGTTGATGGAAAAGCTATCTGGTGCTTACTTGATTACTACTTCAAGAAAGAACTTCATAATTCCTGTTCATCGAAGGTCTTTTAACTTCTTTAGATTCCTGCTGACTGTTGATAATATTTTTCTTGTTCATAAGCATTATTTTTCATTTTTTTTGGCAGGAGGTTAATGAGAAGAGTGGCAAGGCATCAATTATGTCAGTCAATGAATATTCAGATGCACTGTATAATTTTATATTATCCCAAAAGTTGACTACATTACTGGGGAACTTCCCAGAGGTAAACACCCCAAAAGTTTACTGCATGAGTGATGCATATATACATGTTTGAATTCATCTTAACTTTTCAATATGAACCCATATAGCGAATAGAATACACGGGATATGAGCTGGTATGTGATTTTTATTAAGAATCAGAAATGTGTACTCTTAAAAACCTGAACCATGGCCTCAACTCCTAAGAGAAGAAGTGAAGTGTTTTTCTCTCTAAAACAAAGTGAAAAATGCATAACTAATATCCACAATTGCCCCTTCCCCCTTTGTGTAATCCTGCTCCCCTGTAGTCTTACTCCATTAAGCATTCTCTTCCTCACTTGTTTTTTTCATCTTATCTTAGAACATAAATTTTCCAAATCCATTTATCCAATTTTAATTTTAATTTTTTTAGCTAAAGTTAGCTAGATCAAGGATGCCAAAATTCACAATTACTACGGACATTCAAAATTGATACTCAAACCAATTCTATCAATAATGAAACAAATTTTATGAACATTAAAAAATTGAGCCAATTTGTCAAAATACACAATTAATGTTGTTGTGTAACCCAAGGAAAAAAAAGAATCATACATGTGCTTTATCTCACCGGATATAACAGACTTCAGGTATTTTCAGGTACTTCAAATTAGTGAGCTACTTCAATACAATGGTGCTTGCAGTGATCGAAGTGTGGTGATTTTGTTGGTTTTCCTAGCAAGCCAATTATTTGTGAAGAAAAATGTGGTAAGTAGAATAAAGCTTATGTCACATTCTGTTGCTGTTGTACTCTCCAATTCGTCTTAATTTGTATCTTTCTTTTTAGGATCACTTAAATTTTCATAAACTCTTGGGTTATGACTGCCAAAGTCCGAACCGTAGATATTTGAGGATGGTACGCTGCCTTTCAAATTCTGAATCAGTACAAAAGTCTGATACTTTAGATGTGCATGGCAATGGAGGTTTGTTGACTCTCTAGTGATTTGTACTTTAATTATTTTTGCATGTCAATTTGTTTGTGTTTATTGTTCCAATTCTATGTAAATTTTAATTAATTTTGGTATATGGAATGAATTTTGCCTTTATAAAGGCTGATATCTTACTTTATCAAATGATTCTATTACCAACATAAAACTACTTATGTAGGTTGTATTGTGATGATAGTTATTGCAGTTGGATTTCTATAACTCTTCTCTAGTATCATGACTGAAAGTGAGAACAATTCATATTGTTTTAAAATGTTTGTAGATCTGTTGGGTTTAATCTTTAAAATATCTGATCTTTTACATAGGTTTTGTCCAGGAATTGATGCTAGCTCATTTGGAATTCTTCCATTGAATGATTGTTGGCTCTAAGTAGACAACATTGTGCCATCTTTCATTTCACATGTTCTGTGGCAATGTTTTCAATGTGATTATATTAGTTTACCAAAACAAAACTTCCCAGATTAATTATAACAAGATTCAAGAAATAGTTAGATTTCTCTCTCCATTTCATCAAAATCTGATCAAAATCTTGTTATTTATGAAAATAGATGCTGGGAGAACATTCAAGGCCATCCAAGCTTGGTGGCAAGATATGGCTGAAAGAAACAGCATCAACAAAACAGTTGTACCTAATTTGCAGATATCCAGAACCACTGAATGCAGCACTGACATTAGAAGAGGTAATTAAATAATTAATTCGAGATGAATCCTATTTGCTACTGTTTGCCATAAATATGTCTACCACAGGAGTGGTAACTTTACTGTATTTGATAGATTGTTACTTTCTTGATAATTATTCCTGAAATTACTCACTAGTGAAAACAAGAAGTAATGCTCTGTTCAACTCTCATCAATCCTAATTTGTATTTATTTACAATGAAAGTGGGTGGTTATTTCCAATGATGATGAATGTATTTCAATAAAATTGACGCAGGCTTTACACTTCTTTCTTTGAGTGTTTGACATGAAAAATAGTCTTTGTACCTTTTCTTTCTTCACTGCATTGCTTAATAAGAGCACGTGGTATGATTGTTTTTCACTTTATATTGCAGCTTATTAATCTTCTGTAATTGCATGCAAATCTTGTGTTGTTGATGTTATTTTGTTTTCTTGTTAACATTCACATTTTCAGAAAATGCTGCAAGAACAATACAACTGCATATCAGAGGATTAGTTGTACGGCGCAAGTTTCTAAAGATTGTAAATGCAGCTACCCTTTTGCAAACTGTTTTCAGAGCTTGGCTAAAAGTGAGGCAAGAGTCAGCCTGCATGATATTATCTGCTGTTCAAGACTGTGATTCTTCATGTGGTATGCAGTTTATCAGTCTGTCTCAAACATTTATGGGTGTTATGTTTCATTACTAATTGGCTTGTCTTGCTTATTGAATCACACAGAAATATCGAAGCAATCAGAAACATATACAAGATATGCCACACTTTTGAATCATAGACATTCCTTTTTGAGGCTGAAGAGGTCAGCACAGCTTATCCAGCAAGCAGTTAGGAGTTGGCTCTATCGGAGGCATCAGCAAAAAAGTAGTACAGGTCCCAATCTTATGATTTCAGATATGGTGGAAGCTGCCATTACTGTTCAGAAATTTGTCCGCGGTTGGATGGCACGATCTAGATATATTCATCAACTAGATCAGAAAGAGAAAGCTTTAAATATTTCCCAACAAAAAGTCATTTTTGATCTTCAAACAAATGCAGCCATTATCATTCAGCTTGCTTGGAAAAAGTTCATATGCTGCAAATCTACTCAGATGCAACACCTTTTAGCAACTAAAATTCAAAGAAATATCTGTAGGTGGATGTTGAGAAAAAGGTTTTTAAATCAGATTCAAGCTGTCATAAAAATTCAATCTTATTTTCGAATGTGGAGATGTGTAAATGCTTTTCAGCACTTCAAAACCGAGTTTAAGGCAGCTGTTGTCATTCAATCATGCTTACGGGGATGGTTTGCACGAAAGGATGCTTGTGCACGTAGGAATCATGTTGTTGAAATTCAAGTAAGACAATGGCTTATTTCATGTGTGTGTATATGTGTGTGTGAATATATTATCGACGATTTTCCAGACTGGCATGAACAAATTAATGAGTCATCGTGGTGTCATTCATAACAAGGCAGAATGCACCCTTAAACCTTTTGTTGCATTGTCCTCAATACTGTGTTTCTTCTGTAGAAAATAGAATTGCTAATTACTATTCTAGCCTGATATTTTTTTTTTAATTTTGGTGAAATGCCTTGCATTTTTTTCTTCGAAAGTTTAGTTCTAGAAATACTATGTAACTTGCTACTTTCCCTTAATTATTCCAGAGGCATTACCGTGGTTGGCTTGTTCAACGGGACTTCTTGTTCCAAAAAGATGCTGTAGTAAAGATCCAGAGTGTCATTCGAAGCTTGAAGTGCCAGAAGGATCTCAATTGCCAGAAAGATGCTGCTTTGGAGATACAGCGCTTCATAAGGGGGCATTTAACTCGGAATCAGCTATTAGGTTATCAATCAATGTTTTATGAAAGCTAATTATTCTTGCTTTAGTTATGGTTTCATATTATCTCACCAGTCACCAATACTATTATCTTATGTTTTGGTTATGTAGGTAGTGCTTCCAAGTCAGGCACAGTCATTCCTGTTAGTTGCATTTCGAGACCATTTGGCTCTTGTAGTTTTCAACTGGAGCTATTCTTGTTTTCGGTTGTGAAATTGCAACGATGGTGGAAGGGTCTCTTATTGCGTAAATTAATGAATAACTCTGCCGTCATTATTCAGTCATGTACTCGTGGGTGGATAGCCAGGCGAAAGGCTACTGTTTACAGACACCAGGTTGCCATCCAAGTATGATATTCTAGTTGTTATCATGATATACTTCGCTGTGGAACTTTTGTATTTTGTTTGGCATTGCTGTTTCACATGCTCATCTTGAGTTAACTAATATAATATTATTGATTTAAAGATATTGTAATTTCTGGGGAAATTTGAGCAAAATCAGATATTTTGTACAGTATGTGCTGTCGTTTAACCCTAAAATTAACGAAAGGGAGCCAATAATGTGTTTCGGGATTGGACTAACTCAACCTAATAACATTTTCGGTTCCTCATGCAGTACTCCGTAATTATATTTGGACAGAAGTTACGAGGCACAAGCTTTTGTCCGAGCTATAGTTTGGGATTTTACAAATCGAGAACCAAACACGTTCTTTTTCTTTTTTTTTTTTAATTATTAAACCATTATGTGCCCAATTTTCATTTCTTTTCAGTTTGCTTATGTATATTTTTTCTTAAATGTTAATGAAGACTCTTAACTGCAATTTGCCAGGGAGATGCCGCATTGGTGATCCAACGTTATGTTAGGGAGCACTTCACTCGAAATCGGATAGTAGGTAAATATTCATATTTTACGAGTGTTTTATACATTATCGCATTAGGCTGGTAAATGCACGATTTGGTTGTGGTTTTACATTTACTGTGTATCCTATTATCTCTTGTTATCCTGATGTAGGTGGTGCTTCCAAACTAAGCGCTGTAGTTCCTGCTGGCTGCATTTCAAGATCAGTTGGCTGTTGTAGTTTTCAACAGGAACATTCTATGCTTTCAGCAGTGAAATTGCAACGATGGTGGAAGGGTCTCTTGTTAAAGAAATTGATGACAAAGTCTGCCATTGTTATTCAGTCTTGTACCCGGGGGTGGATAGCCAGGCGAAAAGCCACTGTTCAAAGACATCATATTATTTTCATCCAAGTATAGTACTACGCTATTGCTCTTGTATTTTCGCTCAACATTTGGTCTTATGATCCATATATTTCACTACTGGATGACCATCCTCATCCAGTGAATCCTTTATGCTGTTACTAATGCTGACAATGAATTCGTAATATTAGCCTCATTTTCATCAATGTTCATTTTTCCTTTTACTACGTTTTCTACCTTTCATTGATCTTCCTTCTCTTTCTCTAAACTTTTGTAGTCCTGCTGGAAAGGTTACCTTTCACGTAAAGGGTCAAAAGAACAGTTATTGGATTTGCGCTTGAGAATGCAAAGGTCTGCTAGAAATGTTGATGACAGCAAGCGCCTCATAAACAGACTCTTGGCAGCCCTTTCAGAGCTACTTAATATGAAGAGTCTTAGTAACATCCTTCATACTTGTTCTACTTTGGGTGAGAGTTACATTATTTTATTTAGATTTTGTTGCTATCGCGGTGATATTTTAAGATTGCTTCGCACTCATGACGTTTAATTTCTGCAAATATGCGCTCTAAATTTAATTTTCATGACACATTAAGTAAAAGTTGGTACTTTATAAATTTATTTGATGACCGGCATAAAAAAAAGCAGATAGTTGTTGCAGTTCATGTGATTTAGATTGTCCTAACTCCTGTTCTTCTGTTGTCCAACTGTAGTTTTCACAAATTACAAAAAAATGGAAGTTATAGTAAGGCTGTTTGGCTTCCATTCATTCTTGTTTCACGTTCATTCTTTAGTCATTTATATGACTGTGATTTTACAGATATGGCTACGGCACATTCTCAGAAATGTTGTGAAGAACTTGTGGCTGCCGGGGCTATCAACACATTACTGCGGCTAATTCAAACTGTTAGTCGGAGTATACCTGATCAGGAGGTTCTAAAGCATGCTTTGTCAACTCTCCGAAATTTGGCCCGCTACCCTCATCTACTTCAAGTGTTGATCCAAAGCCGTGGTTCTGTACAGATAATTGTTTTGGAGTTATTGAGGTTGTTTCAGTACTCAGTTGTGGACATGTAGTCAACCGTTGAAAGTTGATGTATAGGATTCTTATTATAACTTGTGATTTTTAAAACTTCTTCCAGGAACAAAAACGAGGGCTACTTCATTACTTCTGAACTTTTGAAGAAGATATGTTCAACTCCTATAGGCGTTGAGACCATATTCAAGTCCCCTGCCCTGCTCAAACGACTGCATGGTCTTGTTGAGGACCTTACACGGAAGGGAATTTACGAGAAAAGGTAATACTTAGCTTTGCTTAGATGAATTAGTTTTTAAAATGCCAAGTTTGTTGATGAAAATTTAACGGGAAAGCTTTGGTTTTTCTATTGATTAATTAATTGTTTTGTGGCAATGCAGAAATCCTAAGGCTATCAAAGAAAACAGTGAAAGAAGATTGAAGGAGGCTACTGAGATCTTGAAGCTGTTAACAAGAGTCTGATGTGATATGCAAGGAGAATCAACACTTTTTCGCTTCAATGTATATTCTGTCCTCATCTCGTGGATTTTGGAATGAGCTTTGTTGATGGTTGTGATTAATCCTTTGTGTAACACTACAGTTTTTATCATTTAGTTTGAACTACGGGGGCGTGTTCCATTTGGATTTTGATGCATAAATAGATGCTATCAATCTTCAGAGATTCTAAAAAAACACACTAACTTTGATAATTTTTTTGAAAAGATTTCTACGGTTTCGTAAGGATATAATAATACAAAAAAATTTACCATCTAGATTTTATTTAATTTATATTATTAGAAATTTATAAGATTTCAATTTTTTTTTAATTTATGAATCATATTTTAAGAGACTTTATAAATTTATTTAAAACGTGTAATTATAATTCTTAGATTATGATTAATTTTTTTTGTCAAAACTAAATTATAAAAATTTATATAATTATAATTATCACATTTGCTTATACTTTCAATATATTTGTTTATTATTATTATTATTATTATTATTACTATCTAACAAATAAATATTATTATTATTATAATAACAATAATAATAAATGTATTTAGTGGTTACTAGATTAAAAAAAACGTTATGTATATAAAAGCGGAGAAAGTCTCGTGAGAGTACGGTGAGATTGATGCACGAGTGAAATAATTATATTTTTTATTAGACAGTCTTACAAAATTTATGGTATCAAATAAAATTTATGTATTTATTTAATATTACAAGATTCTCTAAATTGTGAAAGATATAAAATCACGTGACTTTTATAATGTTATAAAAAAATGTAATTATTTTAATTGAATAATACAATTTTTTTATTATTTAAAAGTCTTGACCGAATATCATCAAATTTTATAAAAAAATTCTTTAAAATCTATATTTAATACATCTCGATTTTTTTTTTTAAGTTTGAGATATATAAGTACATTTTAGATTAAGAATATTGATTTTCAAAATTCGATTTTATTTAGAAAAATATTAACAAGAAATATATATTTGTCGAAAATCTTTTTTGATTTTAGTAACATAGCTGATTTCATCATAAAATATTACATTTTCAGATAGTTTGACCTTTATTTCCATCGTTGAATTATATCTGGCAGGTAGTAATTGGGTTTCCAATCCTAAATAATTTATTGTAGAATTGTTCAAGGATCACAATCCCTTACAATTAAAATTTAACATATTTACACAATTCTTTATTAAATTTGGAATGTAGAATTATTACCAGCATGTAGTTTATTTCTTACCTCAAGAAAATCTAGACATATTCATGTATGTATAAAACTCTAGGAAATAATAACAAATTTGTATGCATAAAAATTAAAATAATAATAAATTATAAAATTTAAAATAACAGGAGAAACAAAAAATTTATTATATATTTTAAATATAAATAATTAATATGATAATACTCCATAAAAAAATTATTTATGACATAATAGAAATATTAATTTATTTGATTAATAATTTAATTAACCTTTTCTAGTATTTAAATAAAAAAGAAAGAGAAATGGAAATACCATATCCGTGTGAAGAGACACAAAGAACGACACGCCTCACGGTTAGGGTTTGAGTCTCGACCACTCTTTAAAGCACAGTCTCACATTCATCCTTCCCTTTGTTCTCTCCTTCTCTCTCTCTTCTCTTTCTCTCTCTCTTCTCTCTCTCTCTGTGGATTGTTGAAAATTCTGTGATCGAAGAAGATGATGCAATCCGGACCCGGCATGGCCCAACAACCCAACCAACAATACCAACAGCAACAGCAGCAGCAGCAACAACAACAACAACCCTACATGATGATGCCGTCCCAGGCCCAGGCCCCTCCGATGTGGGCCCCATCGGCCCAGCCTCCGCCTCAATCGGCGGCTCCTCAGCAACCCACCAGCGCCGATGAGGTCCGTACCCTCTGGATCGGAGATTTGCAGTACTGGATGGACGAAAATTATCTCTACACCTGTTTCGCACACACCGGCGAGGTATATCCGCTCTTGTTTTTAAAATTTACCCTCAAGGTTGATGTTTTATGTGTATGGTTATTTTTTCTTTGAATCTTTTGAGTTGGATTTGAACCTGAAATTTCTAGGGCATGGTTTTTAGATTTAGGATTTGTCAAATTATTGTTGTGTTTTCGTGAAGGTTGATACTGTTTATCAAAGCAAGGATTTCTTGTGGACTCAAATGGAGACAGATATTGGTTTCTTTTTGATGATGTAAATTTGAGATTAGCTTAATACAGATTTGCTTTCTGTGTTTTCAATCCATGTGGTTTTGTGAATCTTGGATTTGAATAATTGTCTGTTTATTAGGGTGAATTTGATTGATTTAGGTGGATTATTGTTATATTATTGGCAATACATTGCTGGTAATTTAAAAACAATATTTTGAAGTCTGCTGGTGGTTCAAGGTTATATTGAATTTTGGTTACTGATAGAAGTGCATTTGCAGGTGGCATCGGTTAAAGTCATTCGGAACAAGCAAACTAGTCAATCAGAGGGATATGGGTTCATTGAGTTTACAAGTCGAGCAGGTGCTGAGAGAATTCTTCAAACGTACAATGGTACCATTATGCCAAATGGCGGGCAGAACTTCAGATTGAACTGGGCAACTTTTAGCGCTGGTGAGAGGCGTCATGATGATGGCCCAGATCACACCATATTTGTTGGAGACCTGGCTGCAGATGTTACGGATTATCTTCTGCAAGAGACATTTCGGGCACGGTATCCTTCGGTTAAGGGTGCCAAAGTTGTAATTGATAGGCTCACTGGCCGGACAAAGGGTTATGGTTTTGTTAGGTTTGGAGACGAGAGTGAACAGGTTAGAGCTATGTCTGAAATGCAGGGGGTTCTTTGTTCAACAAGGCCCATGCGAATTGGACCAGCCTCTAATAAAAACCCCAGCACTCAGTCTCAGCCGAAAGGTTTGTCTTTTTCATAGTTGTTATGTGCTTGCTGTTTTGATGCAAATATCTGCTTGATATGCTCCTTGAAGATAATTTTGATCTGTTTTCCTTAGATGCTTACATTTGATCTGTTAATGATACACTGATACTGATTTGATTCTGTTCTTTGATTCTCTAGTTACCTTTTGTGTGCATTCTCCGAATGTTATTGTTCAATTTACAATTCATTTCAGTTACACTCTTGAAGATATGCAGTCCAAACACATTTCTTCCTGTAATTTCCTTTAAAAATTTGGGCTAAGTAAATGATATTAAATAATAAAATCTTATAAAACTCCTGTTGTCTCAAAGCAGGGTGTCAAGAGGCTCTGTCATCTCGGAGCCTGGAACTGATTTCAGCTGAAATGGTTACCATTTTAGTGCATGGCCTTGTGTAGGTCAGTTATCTGTTTATGTATTGCCCATTATTTTTTGTGGCATTTTCTTTTCTGCCTCTAATTACTTATATTTTCTTTTTAGCCAATTTACATACCGCAGCTAATCTAATTCTATTTCAAATTACGTTTCATTCCCCCGTTCTTGATCCTTGCTCCTTTAATTTTACTCATTTGAGAATACTGGAAGACCTACATCTTTGAGTTTCTTTTTTAGCTTTCACTTGTTCAAAACAGATCTTGCTTACTTTCTACTTTCTTTCTTTCTTCTATCTGTTCTGTTGATTCACTTTCCAGTTTCTAGTCCATGAGGCATAAATTTTGGGATACTAGTGGTTAGTGCTTTTGATTTTGTACAAACTGCACTCCGCCAAATGGTTTTGTTGGTTATCATGTCAATTTTTTTGACATGATGTAAAGGTCTCTTACCATTCCTTTTAAAATTTTCAGCTCAATATTGACGCAATTTAAGTTGTAATGTACTCTATATTGCTTATTGTCTTGGTCAGACTAATCTATCAAAATGTTGGTTAAATGCCTTGTGATGTTTTCTATACTCTGCAGTAACAAGCATTTTTGAGGTTCCTTTGTCATTCTTATTCTAGTCTCTATGGCAAACTCTTGTACGTGTACCATTCTTAAACATTAGAAAGTTTATCAGAAATAAAAATGTTTCCACTTTCCCTCTGTGTTATTTATATTTGTTCTGTTATTCATATTTATTTACAAAATCCTGCCCGGTCATGTGTGAAGTTTTCTAATGAAATTATCTGAATCCATCATTTGATTTTAGTGTCTGGTTTCATTTATATCAGTAGAAGTGTTCTCATATTTAAACATCAATGGTGCAAGGCGCTGACCATGTTATTGCTTCTCATGGCACCATTTTTCTATTTTATGTACTTGTTAATGGAAAGTGAGGTTGATTTTGTGCTATGTCTTTATTTCTAATTTCTAATAATGTAAGTGTGGTGAAAGGTTGTGGTGCATGTAAGGTGCCTGGCTGTGTTTTGTTACTTGTGGTATTGCTCTACATGTTTGCAATTTAAATACGTTTAGAACAAATCATCTAGAATTGAGTTTGTGATATTGAAAGTTTCCTGCTGAATGTATGAATATTGTGCTGAATCATCTGGACTTGAGCTTTGATGTTGAAAGTTTCCTACTGAAGGTATGGACTATGCTGGAAAGTTGTGCCTCAAAAATATGCCATGCCCTTTGTCTTTGAAAACTTAATTTGTGTATTATTTTTTTCTTTGTTTGTTGTCTGTTTCCACGGACTGCTTCCAGAAATTACTTGTTTAATGTCATCCATCTTTTTACTTTTACTTTGAACATGCAGCATCATATCAGAATCCTCAAGGGGCACAGAACGAGAATGATCCAAATAATACAACTGTGCGTACTTCTTTGCAATATAAAAACTACTCTTGTTAGTACTTGTTAGTGACCTTATTTTTTGTTGCAGATATTTGTTGGCAATTTGGATCCTAATGTCACAGATGACCATTTGAGACAAGTTTTTGGGCAGTATGGAGAGTTAGTGCACGTGAAGATTCCAGCTGGCAAGAGATGTGGATTTGTCCAATTTGCAGACAGGTAATTTAATCATTCAGATTTGATATTTATGTTGTGCTGAATTACTTTCTACTTTATGAGAAGTTTGCCCTGATTGTACCATGATTTTGTATGTTTGTGCATCAGGAGCTGTGCGGAAGAGGCATTGCGGGTTTTAAATGGCACAGTTTTAGGTGGACAAAATGTTCGGCTTTCATGGGGCCGTAGTCCTTCAAACAAACAGGTAACTAAATTTACTGAATTGTTGTAATTCTGATCTGCAGTAGCTGCGATGTGTGAACTGATTTTGATCAATGAATTTGTATTACAATTTTCAGGCTCAACCAGATCAAAACCAGTGGAATGGAAGTGGTGGATATTATGGATATGCTCAGGGTTATGAAAATTATGGCTATGCTCCTAGTGGACAAGACCCCAATATGTATGGCAGTTATCCTGGCTATGCAAATTACCAACCTCCTCAACCACAGCAGCAAATGGGATATAGCTAAGAAGTTCACTTCCGCCCAAATTTTCCGTTATCTTTTGTAATCCTATCTATCTATCCGTTGCTACCCTTTTTTGTCTCATGGAGAACAAATTTCACTCTTATTTAGCCTATGATTGCTGATAGGATTAACATTTTATGAGAACTTCTATTAATGTACCGATAAAATATTTGTTTGCTGAATATCTTGATGTTTATATATTTGACCGTCCACATTTGATATCGTGTAATAATTATGTGATGTGTGTTTACCCTCGAGTAGATGGCAGTGTGTACCAAGCATAACACAAAATGTGTTATGCACAATTGCAGTGGCGGGGTGGTGTGGTGTGGTTTGTTTGCTGTTATAATCATGGTTGGAAACCCCAACTGCTTGTCTTTCAATAGCCAATAGCAATCTGCCTTATTGGTATTGGTATTGCGCTTTCTTTTAAATGCTTTTATTTCGTTTTTCAAACTGTTAAAGAGATTGGTATATGCTTTCAATTTCTCTTTTTCAAACTGTTATGAGATTGACCTCTAATCTATGGATAGTCGTGAAAAATGGTCTGTCGACGGAAATTTGTATTAAAAATTTATGTTGCGTTAATGTATTTTCTTCCTGATGCTTTTGGCTTGAATCTCGTGGCCTTTTTTCTGACAATCAATTAACAAATGAGCATACGAGATCTGCTGCATACAAATTTCCGTTCTTGTTACCCTTGCAGCTGTTTGAAATCAGAAAGCCAGTTTAGTAATGTTATAGAAAGATGATGTCAAGGAAGAGTTTTTGATAGGTTTAGTACTTTGAATAAACGAAGAAAAAAAAAAATCTGTTATTCGTGTCCCTTTCATGTGTGTTGGATGATTTAGAATCCCTTTAGTGCATAACTCAAATACATTTTGGGGATTTTGTGTTTTTCAATCGATTATGAAATAGACCACACTGGAGAATTATTCACTAAAATCTAGCGGATATGGTTCCATTTTTATGAGAAGCTAAGGTTAAAATGGTGCTTGGTAGTGAACCAAAACAGAATACTTAATAACAATCATAATAAAGGGTTAAACGTTGCTAGTCACGGAACCAAGACAAGAAATGAATCTCACGCTTCTTTCTTCATTTGACAACCCAATGAAAGATGGAAGTAAAATTATCCATTCTCATACACGTAGCTAACAATGTATCATGGTGAAAGTCGGGTGAACATTTTTCTTATATAAACATGTCATTTTAGACATGTTTATATATTATCACTCTTATCCTTACTACTATTTTAAAGTATAGACAATAATTCCTCAATTTCATCCCTCTTAACTAAAATTGACCAAACACGCTAGTGCACACATTTTTATTAAGTATATATCTTAGTAAACAATGTTTACTTTCAACTAAAGAAACACCAAACACAATTTTTGTTCTTACGAAAATATATCATAAAACATCTCAATAAACAATGCTTGCTCTCAATCAGAAACCAAATTGTTTATATTCATACAACTGAAGAGTTCATAATTTGCAACATGGCCAACTAGCAGTGAGTTATATTTTCAATCCAACTGCGAGTACCTTCTCCCTCAATACCATGTATTCAGACATTACAGGTAAGGTTAAGATGTATAGACAGTATAGGTTTATCACACAGATTACAATTAGTTTATTGAAAACAAAACCCATTTATTCAAAAATGTGACAGCAAAAAAAAAGTAGGACAAAGCATGATAATTCCAAAGAACAAAAGAATTTATGAATTTGAGACTTGAAACTGTAAATCTAATGTCTACTGTACTGATTTATTCTCCAGCCTAATCTCCAACTACGCCAGACCACCTCCATATTTTCCAACAAAAATTTTCAAGTCCCTGATCCTATCTATTTCTAAGATGCTATTGAATTAGCTAAAGATTCAGTAGGTTAAAAGAGCTACAGTTCTGGGGATCACTCCCCCACAAATCATGTCCTCTAAATGAAAACTTAGACTCAGAAGGTTTGATTCAACAACTGGATTATGTACATCAGTCATTGGTCTTCCATTTGAGTTTCAGGTGTCAACATCGCTTGAAGTCTCAATTGCAAGCTTTGTCTTCATATCTTCTACCACATCAGTATTTGGCAACTCTGGCTTCTCCACAAAGTAGTCAACAGTTTTATTAGTCTGTTCAGATGGCAAGTCTTCACTCTTCCCCGGCAAGTCATGCCCTTCAAATGTAGACTTGGACTCAGACGGAACAGTTTTACCAATCTGTTCAGATGGCAAGAATTCAGGATGGCTGGTCTCAAGTGCATGGTTTGATCCCACCACAGGAATATTAACATTGATCGAAGTTTCAACAGTGCTTGAAGTCTCAATTTTAAGCTTTACATTTGTATCTTCTAGCACGTCAGTTTTTGGCAACTCCTGCTTCTCTGTAAAGTAGTTAACAGTTTTACTAGTCTGTTCAGATGGCACGGCTTCAGTTTCAGCTGCTAGAGGGATCAGGTTGAGTTCAATATTTGACATATTTGGTTCATCACGAGTCACTTCATTCAGCTGGTGCACAAAAGGCACAGGCTGCTCTCCAGTTATGAGCTCCTTATTGGTGTTTTCAAATGATGGAATTGGGTTGGTGATTTCAGATGCTGCCTCTGGTTGTTTTGTTTCGCCTCCATCAGCACTGGATTCCTTTACCCTTGTGGAGTCAGCAAATTCAGGCAATGTTTCACCTTGTTTAACAGTTTTGTCATGATCCAACTCTGACATGACAGGGGCAGACTGATTCACAAGACTGGGCTCTGATGTCCCCGGTGGAATTTTACCACTGGAAATAGAAATGGGTACCAAAGTAGAGGCAGGTTGATTCTGAAGTAACCCTGGGATGCCAGAATGGGTCTCAGTTGGTAGCACTTGTTCTACAGACATAGGCACGGGTAATTCTGGCTCAAGAGGTTGTTTGCCGCGTTGTACTGATGAGGGAACAGATTCAGGCAATGTTTCACTTTGTTTAACAGTTTTGTCATGATCCAACTCTGACATGAGAGGTGCAGACTGATTCACAAGACCGGGCTCTGATGTCCCCGGTGGAATTCCCTCACTGGAAATGGAAATGGGTACCAGAGTAGAGGCAGGTTCATTCTGAAGTATCCCTGGGATGCCAGAATGGCTCTCAGTTGGTAGCACTTGTTCTACAGACATAGGCACGGGTAATTCTGGCTCAAGAGGTTGTTTGCCGCGTTGTACTGATGAGGGAACAGATTCAGGCAATGTTTCACTTTGTTTAACAGTTTTGTCATGATCCAACTCTGACATGACAGGTGCAGACTGATTCACAAGACTGGGCTCTGATGTCCCCGGAGGAATTCCCTCACTGGAAATGGAAATGGGTACCAGAGTAGAGGCAGGTTGATTCTGAAGTAACCCTGAGATGCCAGAATGGCTCTCAGTTGGTAGCACTTGTTCTACAGACATAGGCACGGGTAATTCTGGCTCAAGAGGTTGTTTGCCGCGTTGTACTGATGAGGGAACAAATTCAGGCAATGTTTCACCTTGTTTAACAGTTTTGTCATGATCTAACTCTGACATGACAGGGGCAGGCTGATTCACAAGACTGGGCTCTGATGTCCCCGGTGGAATTCCCCCACTGGAAATGGAAATGGGTACCAAAGTAGAGGCAGGTTGATTCTGAAGTAACCCTGGGATGCCAGAATGGCTCTCAGTTGGTAGCACTTGCTCTACAGACATGGACACGGGTAATTCTTGCTCAAGAGGTTGTTTGCCGCGTTGTACTGATGAGGGAACAAATTCAGGCAGTGTTTCACCTTGTTTAACAGTTTTGTCATGATCCAACTCTGACATGACAGGGGCAGGCTGATTCACAAGACTGGGCTCTGATGTCCCCGGTGGAATTCCCTCACTGGAAATGGAAATGGGTACCAAAGTAGAGGCAGGTTGATTCTGAAGTAACCCTGGGATGCCAGAATGGGTCTCAGTTGGTAGCACTTGCTCTACAGACATAGGCATGGGTAATTCTGGCTCAAGAGGTTGTTTGCCACGTTGTGCTGATGAGGGAACAGATTTATGTATCTCTGTCTGTGGATTAGGAACTGGAATTGGGACCTCTTTCCTTTGGATCATTTTGACATGTGGAGCCAAATCATTTGCTGCAGTAACTGGAGCAACTTGGCCTGGTTGAAACACAACGCCTCTTAAGAAAACATCGCTGTCATCAAACTTAACATTAAGCAGATATCCAGCATTAAAAGTGCCCTCAATGACACCAGTGACTACTTTCCCCACCATTCCATCATCACAAGCATCAGTTGTACCTGCTGTTAGGTTGGAGCTCATCACATTGTCAGTACCAGACTTTACAGGCACATTCTCCCCTTGAACTACTTTTACTTCTTTTCGTGGTCGGCCACGTTTTCGTTTCATCGGAGATCCCGATCCTTGAGATCCCGATCCTTGATTCTTTTGGTCCATCTCCCAGGTTGCTAAACACAGAGATCTCCTTAGAAAATATCTCTGAAAAAGAGCAATATTAGTTGACCAAATGATGTTAGGTCTGATTATCAGATATTCCTCAATCCTAAATGTATGTAGAAGAAATGTATGATGAAGTATAAAGAGAAATCCAATTGAAAAATTCAATTCAAGAATTATTATCATTTTTCTATTCATTAAAAAAGGTATTTTTCTGTGTTTTATTTATGAACAAATAACATAACCAATTAACCATTATGGATGAGTGGAGACCTTGACATTTTAGCATGTATTTGGAGGTAACGTCACATTGAAAAGAATCATGTACCAACGCACATGCAACCCGAAGCAACAATGAGTTGCTTCCATTTTAAAAATTTTCTCCACGATTTTGGTATCAAGAATTGATTAAAGAAACTATCCAAACACACGCTTAATTCTTTGTAGCTACCAAATTACACAGATCAAAGAAAGTTCAATGCAAATCAATACAGTTCTACATGCATACAAAATTATCAGGTAAAAAATAAAGAATTTTTATGTGCTACATTCAGTATCTATCACCCCTTATGGGGGTGCCTTTGTCCATGGTTGTGTATATCTTTATCTTGACAATGGATACAATATATTGTCTAATATCATCACTCTTTCCAAATATAAAATGCTTCACATGTCGAAAGAGCTCTGTCATGTTTTCAAGAAGTCCAACAATTACAACAAGTATGGTCTACTAGTAAAGAAACTAATTGCAGTAAAATTTGGTAAAAAGATCATGCTTAGATTATCAAACCAGTATCAGATTCTTATCCATTAGCAATCTCCCTTGGTACGTAATTTGTAAGTACATCAGAAAGCCCAAACAAAATCTTGTGACATGCCCTGGCTTGGAAATGAAGTAAACTCAACTCCCCTAACCATGTTTGACATTGATTGCTCTTCTTGATGGAAAAAATGAGTATCACTTGATTTAAATTTTATGCTATACCATGCAAGGACCAAAAACACATCATACAAAGTTCGCCAATGAAAATACCCAACCTAATCTTGATGAACTCTGCTAAAACATTATTTTGTATGCAGCATACAAAAGAAAAGCATCAAGAACTAACATTATCACAATCTTTAATAGTTATAAGGAAATGAGATCAATATGCCGTGGTGATTCATATCAAAGAACTATTACTTCTCATAATTTACTATTCAATTCTTCATTAAGGTAGTAAAAGAACACATTTAACAGTGTCAAGAATGAAAGATGAATTCCTAGTTGAAAAGAAAATTGAAAAATGCAGCAAGAAACACTCACAGATTGATGGCAATCCAAAGGCGTTGAGAGCAAAAAGGGGTTGTAGAATCAACAGCAAAAACTAAAACTCTATAGCGAATGAATGAATGAATGTGTTTACGTGTTTTTGAAGATAGGATGGTATTATCAATATCTCACAATGAAAGGAAGAAACTGAAGAGTGTTGAATATTTATAGACCGTTTGGATTTGTTGGATTACGATTTACGAGTAACTCACCCTCTTCCAACTCCAAGATTCTGGCAAGAACAAGAATTCTATATAACAAGATTTATTTTATTTGGATATATATAATATTTGATTTCGTTTTAATAATTTATTATCAAAAAAGAATAGTAAGTTTTAATTTTATATTACTAGGATTTAACGTGTAGGGACTAAGATATTTTTTGATATATAAAATTATGTTAAGATGAAAGTTCATGCTTATAAATGTTTTTAAAATATAAATTATTTTGATATTTATAATAAATAATTTATATTGTGATATAAAATTTACATTTAATTATTGTTAATATTTTTAAATTTTTATTAAAATAAAATTAAGAAATAAAGATAAAAATAATATATTAAAAGAGATAAAGTTGAAAATATATTTTTTGAAAAAATAGGTAAAAAAGTTAAAACACTTGTATTCAAAGTAATGCCCAAAAATACTGTGACCTATTCTAATTTATATATATAGAGGAATAGCTGTTTAATTATATTTTTAAATTCTTAAATAATCTATCTTAGTTATTTAAAATTTAGTTTAATTTTAAATAAAAACGTATATTAAGTTATCAAATATATTCTAATTCAAAATAACATATTAAAATTAAGAATTAAATTAAATTTTAATTTTTTAGTTATTATTATTTAAAATATTTAAATAATTAATTTATATTCATAATTATTAAAAAATTATGAAAATAATATAAATGGGATGCAATGTTGTGTTTGAATAAATAAAAGTGGTATCATTTAAACAAATTTTAAGATAATGAAATTTTTTTTTTCTTTAAAATGTAAATAGTAGTTTTTATTAATAAACAAACTTAAATATCTGAATTGGAGAATTAAACAATAAAAAAAGCCACGGATAAAGAAGCGTTACAAAATCAATATTACACAATAATACATTTCTAAATTAAAAGCCACCTTGTGTCTTAGGCAATCTTTTGGATTTAAGTATCAATCCGAAAGAATGCATAAAAGCCACATTGCCATTTATTTCAAAATAAAATTTAATCACCTCCACAATTTCCTCTATTTTCTCATGATTGTTTGTAAACACAACTTCATTTTTTACCCACATAATGTTCATAGTATTGCGTAAGACACGTACATCTATTTCAGCTTCTTCTTCTTTTTTTCCCTACCTTCACCAAACTTGATAAAAAAAAGTTATGATTATAGCTGCATTATGTTGTACATCCCATCACCTGAAAATACCACATCATATTAATCAAGAAGCATGCGAAACATCTTTGATATGGTCTCTTTGGCTACGATAAGTTAATACATATTTTGGTTTATAACTAAGACTTAATTTCTATGACCAACCAGAATTATTAAAATGTATGACTGTAAAGTAATTATTGTAAAATAAACAAATTTAATAGCTTTATATGAGAATTTAATGTTTTACAGTCATACTAACTCTAACTAAATCATGAAGAAGAATGAACTGATCAATTACAGATTCCCTCAACCTGTATCCTATTATTTTACATGAAAAAGTTGAAAGAAAATCATAGCTGTTCTATAAGATTCCTGATGCGAAAATCTTCTCAATCTCTGTACATTAATTATATGTAACCCTTGGGCACCACTACCATGAATCAACTAATTAACCTCAGGAATATTCTCTAGCACTGGCCTCCAGAATCTGTGACGAGTATCATGATTTCTGACATTTTTCAAGCGAAGCAAAACTTGTTCAGCAGAAGCTCTCACTACTTGCTTCTTATCCACATTCTGTTGGCTCTCTAACAATTCTCCCAGCTCTTTCTTTGAGATCCTTATCTTGACTTTCCCATTGGCAAGAGGAGAACCATTTATTAGTGCTTCCATAAGCTTCTCCTTCTGCACTTTCCTTAAACACAATCCATCAAGACCCTCACCATGAACTTGGTCAAACACCTTGCCTGAGCTTGTATTCTTAGAGTTATCTGTCAAAAAACTCCAGTCTTCGCCATCCCACTCCGTTGATGATGCTGGACTGCAACAGTTTCCCATGATTATTTTTCACAGACAACAATGATATTATGATCCGATGATTGCTTAAAATTCTTTGAGTATGATGTATGCAATTTCTAAAACGAAAATCTAATAACACATGTATTTGTTATTTAAGTGTTATAGTTGTGATAGGATATTTGTGTGATGAGAAGTTTTAATTTGATACTTATATATAGGATGGAGTAATGCAAGGGAAATTAATGGATAATTCACAATTGGTATGATTACTTTATTTTATTATTTGTTTATTTCTGATGACACGGAGAGTTAGACGTGGTCTCATTTCTTGCATGGCAGCCAAAAAGGTATGCTTGGTTGACCAAGTGTGATTAGTGATTTTGACCACCATGCATGAATCTTCTGTACCACCATGCATAAAAGTGTGCCTAACTAGCCAAGTGGAAATGTGAACCTACTGTAGTACGGTTTCTGCTGCTAATCAAGACTTAATATTAATACTTTGCCATAATTTGTGTCTAAATTTTGATGTTCTTGTCTTGATTTAGATCTATATCAATTCGAATCAAAGTAACAAATCGGAGTTTATTTCAATTCATTAAATAAGTTATATAAATAACTATTATAAACTTTAAAGAAGTTTCATGACATCCGTATTTGATTAAGTAGATAAAAGAAAATAGAATCAGATTAAAACAACATATGAAAACTAAAACCGTTAAAGTCTATTATTCCTGGGAACAGCATATTCAAATATCACATAATTTGGTGAACGTGTTTTCGCCTACCTTTTAACAAAGAATCCCAAACTTTCCGAGCAAAATTACTTGCAAGTTGTAAATAGAGCAACCTTTTCAAAAACTGATATTTGAGGCTTTCTGTAGAGCATTAAAATATTGACAAAACTCATCCCGCATCTCGTTTTTTTCGTTTACAAACATAAAAGAGAATTTTTCAAACACGTTTTCTTAGAACCAGTACGTTTTATCAAGTGTCAGTTCTTTTCTTCATATCTTCACACTTCTTTCCTCAATTTGATTGAGGGTTTTATTCCTCACTAAATTTCGTCCATAACTGCAAAGAATTGCGCATATATTTACTTACTTTTCTAGAAATAATATATACACTTAAAAAATAACTTACTGTAGTCTACAATGCTAGGAGCATTTCTTTATTTACAATCTAGAAATGTCCAAAAAGAAATGGTTAATATAAAAAAATTTGATGTTTCAAAAATTTAATCTGCAATATATTATCTTTCTTCTCGGAGCTTGAATATAAGCTCTTGGACATTAGAATGAGTAATCAGATTTATTCGTTATGATTTATGTAACAATGAGTTAATTCAACTTCGCCTATTATTATAAGTCTTTATTTTATTTTTTCTGTCTATCTCACCACGTATTAATAGATTAAAATTAATTAAAAATAAACGATATTAAAAATTTCATTAAATATAAAATTCTTTTGATTAAATAGTTCTTAAAAATTAATTTTAAAATTAATAAATTTTGTATATATTATGAAAATTTTAATTAAAAAAATATAATCTAAATAAGCAAAACACGATGATAATGAAAACTAAATAAAAAGAATTTGTGTGACTCCTCCACGAGTGATTGGTTGAAGTTTTCTATGTGTTAGGTGTCACTTGACTCCACAAGTGATTGATTGAAGTTTTCTATGAGATTCAAAAGACCTGAACTGGAATGTTGAATGCGTTTTCATCAAAACAAGATACTTGGACCTTATATATATATATATATATATATATATATATATATAACATGACCATTTATCTCCACAATCAGAGATTACTTAAAAGGAAAATTATCCTCCTCCGTTCAATTAGAAGTTAAACCTGAAACGGATGGAAACGTAGTTCGTGTTCCATGATTCATAAATTAGTGCACGAAAGTTAATAATATGGCTTTATCTTTAATCATGAAGAGGATAGCTTTAGTTTGATCAGGTTTGAAACAAGACAATTAATATCACTTATTCACATGCGGAAATAATGAACTCTCCTAAACTCTACTATCTTAATTTACATGAAAAGTAATTTAAATGTCGATCTCATCATGAATCAACTAATTAACCTCAGGAATACTTTCTAGCATGGGCCTCCAGATTCTGTGATTAGTATCATGATTTCTGGCATTCATTAAGCGAAGCAAAACTTGTTCTGCAGAAGCTCTCCCTACTTGCTTCTTATTCACCTTTTGTTGGTTCTGCAACAATTCTGCAAGCTCTTTCTTTGAAATCTTTATCTTCACTATCCCGTTTGTATCAGAAGAAGCTCTTAGTGCTCCCATAAGCTTCTCCTTTTGCACTTTCCCTAAACGCAATCCATTTGGACAATCACCATGAGCTTCATCAAACACCTTGCTCGAGCTTGTATTCTTAGAGTTAGATGTAATGAAACCCCAGTCCTCTCCATCCCACTCCATTGATGATGCCCGCTTACAACAGTTTCCCATATTTTCAGGATGAAACAACTGTAATACTGGATAACTGACAAATAATTATAGAGAAAATATATATATATATATATATATATATATATATATATTGAATAAATTAACCTATCAGATGATTGCTTGAAATTCTTTTAAGTATGCTATATACACTTAGTTAATGAAAAGAAGATCAATATCTCCACTAATGTATGTATTATTTAAGTGTTACAATAATGAAGTTTGTGAGGTGGGAGGTTTTATTTTGATCCTTGTATATATAGGGGATGATGAAAGGGAAATGTATAATGAGAATATAGTGAAGAAAACTTGGTTGGTCGCAATTGGATGATTGGTTTATTTATTATAATATTTGTTTCTCACGTACGAGGTACGACGGGGTCTGATGATCATTCTTGTCTGTGGAAGCCGAAAAGGTGGCTTGACCAAAAACTATGTTTAAACCAACACGTGTATGTCGTGTACTACTACGTAATTACGTTTATTTGGAGTTTGGGAAATGAAGAGTGGGAAAGTAGCATCTTTAATTAGGAGTGGCTAACCAAGTGAATGTGAACCTACATATTATGTCTTTGAAATCTTGCACGACATATTTAATTCAGATGTTTGACCTGTTGTTTTTTCTATTTATAATTTCCTCTCCACTTACGTTGACTGTGACTCTTTTAATGGAAATCACATATATCTTTCAGTTTCAGAGAAAGGATTGTGCAAGAGTTGGTAGGATCACGTGTATATGAATCATAATAATACGAATATGTAAGGAATTTATATATATATTCAAGAATTGAGATCGAGACTGCTTGTTAAATTAGAATAATCCCACATTAATTCATTTATCTAGTAATATTTATCTGGAATTAAGTCATAGAAATAAAAAAAAATAACTAAAAAAATTGAGATAAAAGGGGATGATATAGCCATATAAAGTTTAAATGAAAGTTAAAAAATAATATGAACATATTTGATTGATAACCCATTTTAAAGTTAGATTAGTTCCCACTTCTCCTTTTTGGATTAATGGATTAGAGGTTGATATGACCGGTCCATTTCACATCATTAAGGGGTTTGGTTAATCACATGGCAAATCTTTTCACAAACTTCTATTATTACCTCTTGAAATGTTGATTTGTAGTGACAGAATATCGACATACAATTTGAGGAACAGCATATCTGAATCTTTTTTCACCCCTTTTTCCTTCTTTTTCTTTTTGACCGGTAGAAAGATGACATCTTTTGCAAGTTATCAAGAATTACAAAATAATTCTTTACAACATCTATGAAAATCATATGAATCGCCGATTCCAAGAAAGGAAACGAGATTTGCGAGCTTAAGAAAGAAGTATGTAATTACTTTAGTGCGCTAATATTTTCACACTTTCTTTTTATACCTTTTTTTTATGCTTAAGATTGATCAATGCAGACTTGACAAGTTCTATTTTCCATTAACTTTTCTTTTTGTTGCTCACATGTATTATGTTTGAAGTACTACTTATTAAAAATGGATAGTTCTCCTAATAAAAGATAAAACATTAATTCAGTACTATATTGTTAGAGATTAGTCGATTTTAGTAATTTATTACAGCCCCACGAACATTGGGACAGAGTCAGAGGTGACAGTAGCTCAGTCCCTTGCATTCGAGAAAAGCAAAACCAGTACAGTACGATGGATTATATGTTGAACCAGTCTGCTAATTTATTTTTTATTTCATGCATAATATAACAAGAATCATACCATTCATTACAATAAAATTAATCATACAAAGTAATAGTCATATGTTGAACCATTTATTACAATAAAATTATTCAAAGTAATAGTCATTATTTTTCAATATATTTTTAATATACTCATTTATTAAATTAATTTTTCCTTGTCATTATTAATAGCTGTCCAAATCATTCACAACATATTTTTATCAGCGATAGCGATTTCACTTGCGAATTCAAGAAATCCGAGAGCTTTAATTTTACTTTTTGTTATTCAATGATTTTGATTTTTTAGTAAATATATACCGGTGATTGATTACTGCTCGTTGATTAATATTAACTTTTAACGTTTGGTTTTATATTTTAGGTTAATTGATTTAAAAATAGATAATGAAAATAAATAAGATAATTTTTAATAATTTAGTAAAAAAGTGAAACGATATTAAGCTGATTCTATAATCAGGGAGATTTTACAAATGAGAAATTTTATAAATTTGAGAAATAAAAGCTTTAATAATTATTATAATTAAGAAAGTTATAGTTCCTTGATTCTTTTAATTTTAAAAAAAAAATTATATCTTTACTATCTTTTCTCTTTTCTTCTTACTTAATTATCTCGGCTTATTATTTCTTCTTGTACATCTAAATTTGAATTCATATTTTATCATTGCTATCATATCTTTCTATAAATAAATATATATATATATATATATATATATATATATATATATATATATATAAGTTTATATATTTTGGTTTATAGTTAAACCATGATGAAATTCTATTTTGATCTCGTTTCACACAAAACACAGAGAGGAGCATGTCGTATTATTCACTGGCAGAAATAATTAACGTAAGAACTGATTTACAAATCCTACTATTTTACATGAAAGAAGTTTGAAAAAAATATATATACGTACGCTGAATTAAGTCATAGCTGTTGTAAATATACAATTGGTAACGCGAAAAACCTTGTGAATTTCTCTACAAATTATATGCAATTAACGAAGTCGATCTCATAATGGATCAACTAACCTCATGTATAGTCTCTAGCACGGGCCTCCACAATCTATGACGAGCATCATGATCTCTGGCCTTTATTAATCGAACCAGAACTTGTTCTGCAGAAGATCGTTCCACTTGTTTCTCATTCAAATTTTGTTGGTTCTGTAATAATTCTGCAAGCTCTTTCTTTGAAATCCTTATCTTCACTGTCCCGTTTATATGAGAAGAATCTCTTAGTGCTCCCATAAGCTTCTCCTTCTGAACTTGCCCTAAACGCAATACTTGAGGATAATCACCATGAGTTTCATCAAACACCTTGCTTGACCTCGTCTTCTTAGGGTCAGACTTCAAAAAACTCCAGTCCTCTCCGTCCCACTCCATTGATGAAGCCGGCTTACAACAGTTTCCCATGTTTGATATCTCTGATTAGATGATTGCTTAAAATTCTTTGAGTATGATATACAATTGTAGTTAATTAGTATATAGAATGAAGATTGGTATATTAATATGTGTTATATATTTAAGTGTTGGAATGATAAAGTTTGTGAGATTGGAGAATTCAAGATATGATAGTTATATATAGAGGGTGATGTAAAGGAAATGGATGATGAGAATAGTGAGTTTGGATTACACGCAATTGGATGATTAGTTAATGTATTATTTAATTCTCGCGGTGGCAGCTAGATCTGGTCTTATTCTAGTGCATGGCAGCCGAAAAGGAAAAAAGGTGGCTTTCTTGACCATATACTATGATTTTCAATTTTAACCTTTTGTCATTTGTGTATGTCGTGTATGACTAAGCTTTGTTCTTTGTTTTGCGAGTGTGTGAAATGAAGCATCTTCAATTACGAGTGTAATTTCCTAGTGAATGTTTGCGTATACACGTGCTAATAATCATATACTGGGACCTCTTCACGTGTGACCGTGATTCTAACTCATTCAGTTTTAATTTTAAAAAATATATAATTAATTTACATGTAGGTCTTTTATGTTTTTTTATTGTTGTATTCCAATATTTATAATCATAATTGGAATTCCATTTTATAACCTTCATAATTAACAAAGGTTTGTATCGAAATGAGTATAGATATTATCAAAGATGAAACTTTAGTTTTATTGAAAAGAACAAGACTATGTACAAGTACTCAGAAACTTTATCAGTTTAATGTTTCCTTAATTTTATAACGTCGTTGATGTTAACGGAACGAGAAATGCTCAGGATATTACCAATGAAAATCGTATTTTCTTTCTATATTTTTCTAATTGAATAATCATTTTTGTTGAATATCAAAACCCATGTAGGGTCCCATCACCTGCATATATGATAAAGAAAACCTGACCCAGATTATAGGTTACTTTTTTAAAATTTATTTGTTAAAACTTTTTTTAAACAAACAAATCATATTTGCTTCTTCAGCTTATTTAATTCAAAAAAAAATAATAGATAAATTTAAACAAACAGGCTCAGGCAAAATTCAATTCTTTCACGTCTTGCAATATTTTTATAACGTGTTTATTTTTATTTTTCACTGTCATATTATCAATCTAACTCTTATTACCTTTTCTTCTTCACTATCTCTTTAATTTGAAACAAAATATGCAAAATCAATGTATAACTGCATATAATTTCTCTTGTACCATGTATATCCTATAGCACGACAGTTTTGACCTGTTTTTCTATATTCTGTTATTTTTTTTCCTCCTTGGTAAGGATTTTCCATTGTGTGCAATCATCACTTTGACTATGCATGATAACGGTTTAGATCCTGCATTGACAAATTAATTTAATCTAATCAAAATATATTAGCTAATTTAATAATAAGAACATTTTTTTAGGATTATATATTAGTAATGATTTTTTAGAGGATTTTGAAACATTGAAGGGTGTTAAATTGTGTATCAGAAAAAACTAGTTTTGTTTTAGAATGTTGGTTTACAAAATAAACTTTTTTTTTGTACTGTTGTGACACTATGTATATTAAGATAAATTAATTGCATATATATATATATATATATATATATATATATATATATATATATATATATATATATATATATATATATATATATATATTAACTCTTACCGTGTGTAATTTGGCTGGCTAGGAGTATTTATTTATAAACTATATATCTAGACTCGTTTCCGAAATAAACGGTTCAAAAAGACCTGGTCAATGAAGACTTTCTCTAGAGTTCTTCGACATTTTTCATAATTTGATATTTAGATGAAGTTTTTAATGTTTCTAAAATTTAATCTTCAATATATTATCTTTCACTCCGAAAGATTCAAATTGTATCAGCTGCCACAGGTATATACATTGTATTAAAATAATGTTATAATTGCCCTCGATTAATTTTTGATAATGCAATAAATGATTTTTTATGTTTTGACAAGGAGCGATAGGTGATCTTGATAGTTGTTACTTTGTTCGTTTAATTTATTTTCGAAGATAACATTTGAAATGATAAACACGTCCATGAGATTTAGACAATGAAATTTTTTGTCTTTGATACGCTCATCTTTTTTCTTGTTTCATCTTTAAAATTATATTATGAATTTACGATAGACTTTAATTTTTTGAAAGTTACTTATTGTAAGTTTTATAGATATGTTAAATAAAAATGTATTCTAGTATTATAAATTTTTTTTTTTCTCTTTTGTCTATATGTATGTAACGATTGGCATTTGTCACAATGAACCATTAATATTTTTCATGAGTAAAAATGAGATTAACTAATTCAATTTACAATGATTAATTTATTTTTATTTATTTTAAAATGATTAATTATATATATTTATTATATTAATCATTTTTAAGTAAATTAAACTACCCTATATTTTAATATACAAACACTCGTTTCCTTTTGTGCAGTGGTCATTAATGATGAGCGCGCTCGTGAAGAAGAATTTGTCCCCAACACAAGAGATGAATAGTTTATAAAGAAAATGACAATGTCTAAGCTGGACCAGGACCAGGACCAGAACCAGAACCAGATATCTAAAATGGTCAGTCAAAAGTCTAAACGTGTTTCACATGCTTTTTAATCTAAGTGTTGGCTTTTCAAATCACCCAAGAATAAACAAGACTAAGTTCCTGTGCAGCATAACTTATTACACTAGAATAATTTGACATGAGCGTAAATTTATGCATGAATTAACGAATTCCATAAGTTTAAATTATAGCTATTTGCCTAAACACTCAATCCAATTTGATTCAAATTAATACTTTGATTTGGGATGATTCATGCATGTTCTTGCATTTTTTTAAACCCAAACTACAAAAGACTTGGCAATGATGAGCTAGATGAAGCTGGAAAAAAAAAACGTATATACTATTCTAATTTTTCCAAAAAAAAATGTAAATAATATAAATAAATAAATATAAATTTTATTTAAAAAGAATGAATTAGAAACAGATATGGAGACAAAAATGAATTTGTTACGGTTCTTATTATCCAAGAGTCATTAGAATCGCAAATTTCTATCTTTGTTCAAACTGTCTCAGGCCCGGTTACAATCAGTTTATATTGCCGACATAATATCAGTCTCTAATCATTATTTTTCCATCTCTATTTGTCGATTTATACCTAGAGATTTTCAGTCTCTGAATCATGATTCTATATAATGGGCAATCTCTTATTGGAGACAAATATATTTCTCAGAAATTAAGGTATTTAATTATATAAACACAATCATTAGTTCATCAGTTTTTTTAGATATTATCCTATTTTTTGAAACTTCCATTAATTAAAATTAATCTAGTTGTAATAACTTTTTAAGTCTCAAAATTCTTAATTGTCGATATTAAATATATACATACACATCATTAACAATAAGTCAAGATAAATCAATGACAGTACTCCTAAATTTCAAAAGATAAAGTAATCAAACTATTATGTTCCGAAAGTAATTTACCCATGACGAAATTAAGTAATGCTAGTTATTAATGATGATTTATATTGAACAGAAAAATTATCTTACCCTAACATTTGTGCCTTTTTCATCCATATAACTGTAACAAGTAACCTGAACTTTGTCTTTCATTAATGCCAGCCAGGTATGGGAAAACACTGAATCCCATCAACCCTTCACCTGGTTATTTGGCATTGACCAATCCCTTGAAAACCCAACCCAGAAAACTGGTTATTTCAACTACAACATTATTACATTCAATTCAACAACATGGGGCTTTTATATTTCCATGTGATGCGCACGTCTAACTCTAATATATACGTATATTATACATGTACTATATTAAAAGGGTAATGCTAACCTAGAAGAAAATAAAATAACATTCTCTCTAAAAAAAAATTTGTATACTTGTATTGTAAGATTATTCTCACCGAAATGTACGAAGAATAAGTGGGTGTATTGGGCATGAGATAATGCGAGAAGACGAAGAGTTTAGTTATGAATTTGTTGTGTGGATGGGAAGAATGTGTTCACATTGCCTTAAAAAATACTCCAATGTTTAAGTAAATAAGTGATTTAAGAGAATTTTTGAATAAAAAATAAGTGAAAAGTATTATCAAGAAATAACAAATATTTTTTAAAAGTATTTATATGTATTTAAAAGTAAAAAAAAAAAACCAATAATTTCATTTTAGTAAGATAACTAATTATTAGAATTAGGTCATGATAAAAAAAAAAGTTTGTCACATGTGTTTTCTTTATCTGCGACCGGAAGAAAAAGAAAATATTTGGTTATAAATTTAATTTATATAAATACATATAAACATTTTTATTATGCAATTAAAAATTTTAGTTATTTTATCACGTCAACTAAAATATTTTATAATATATAAGTATAATAGTGTATTTTTACTGTAAAGTGGGGTCAAGAACAAAAGGCACCGACGGAGTTTAGTGTATTAGAGTGGAACCCTCGGAAAAATCAATAATCGAAAACAACCATTGAAGAATATTTTCTTAATATATTTTTAATATATATATATATATATATATATATATATATATAGATATAAATAAGTGTTAAAAAAGAGCGCATGCAAAGGAATGGGCATACAAATAATCTGTTGCTAGCACAAGCAGAAGCATCACACTCACACATTCTCTTGTGAAAGCGAAATGAAGAATCAGAATCGGAAACACCCAAACCTAATTTTAGCCCACAACTTGTCTTCTCCAAATGCCGCCAACAGCTCTCCCGTCAATTTCAATTTCCGCCCCAAAACTGACCTCTCCGCCAGGAAACTCGCCGCACGCTTATGGCGCTTCCGCTTCTTCCAGGTTTCCTCTGATCACTTTTAATTTATGCACCGTCTTCCATTACCTTATACTACAATTTTCATATTTTACTTCCTATTCTTCTTCAGATTCAATCTTCTCCGCCACGTGTCAATCGTAAAGATAATGAAGTTGTTGCAAAACGTGCCAAGACTCATAGCAAGAAGCTTCTAGATGACTCTGTTGTCTCTGTTCTGCTATCTGAACTCCTTGTTGCTCAAACCTGCATTAACAAACTCAAAGCACAACACATGTCCTTTCAAAAACACTTTTATGACGAAAACTTTCTCTGCAAGCGTCGAGAACTGCACAAGAATCACGCAATGTTAGAGGACTTGAAGGATAAACTAGCCAGGGAAAGGAGAAGTAGAGAGAGAATGGAATCACTGAATGCCAAATTGGTAAATGAACTTGCCGAAGCCAAACTATACGCCAAACAATTCATGATTAACTACAAGGAAGAAAGGAGAAAAAGACAAGTGATGGAGGAACTGTGTAACGAATTAGCGATGCAAGTTGGAGAAGACAAAGCTAAGCTCGAGGGATTGCAGAGACATTCCATGAAAATTTGCGAGGAAATGGAGGAAGAGAGAAAGATGTTTCACATGGTGGAGCTGTTGCGACAAGAGAGCATTCAAATGAAACTACTTGATGCGAAACTTGCATTGGAAGATAAGTACAATCAGATGATTCAATTGATTGCGCTTCTTCAAAGCTTTTTGAGGTCAAGAGGTGATGAACTCGCCTCCATGGATGCTCAATTGATCAAACAAGCAGCAGAATCAGTCAATGTAGAACTTTCATGTGATTTCACAAAGTCAATTTTTGAGGAGCTGAAAATTAAAGAGAGAGTGATTGATGTTGAACTTGAATCATACTACCCTCACTCATCCACCGTCAACATTGTAAGTCTTGATGAAGATTACTGCCTCAACAATAACTCCGTGTTACATCAGTTAAGCACGTCTCTTGATAATGTTAAATTAGGAAGTGAAGCAGAGTGTTATGAAAATGCAGAGGATGGTGGTTACGAACATTGTGATTCTGTGGCACAACATAACTCGCAAGATTCTACATTTGATAAATGTGATGGGAGAGTCATAAGAAGCTCAGTTCAGAGTGGTGGGATTGGTTCTACTTTTGTGTGTAAAGGTTCTGGTGGAAGTGGGTTCAGAGAATGTGAATTATTTGGGCAACGAAACTTTTCAGACTCTCTGAATCCGCACATAACTCGTGGGATGAAAGGATGCATAGAATGGCCACGACCACGAGGGATTCCCAAAATCAATTCCAAGTTCATTCCTTTGGAAGAGAGAGTGCGAAAACAGAAATCTCAGTTACAACATATTCTTAAGCCGCTGGCTTAAGACCTTGTTTGAAAGAAGATCAAATATAGAAACAGATTTGAATTAAATTCCATTGATTTAATTTTCGTGAATCAAATTTCCAAAGAAACACCACATTCTCACGGATTTCAGCTTATTTATCGAAAACAACGTTGTGCTATTCATGTTTATCCATCTATTCAGGCATTGATCAATTGTAATCATGCTAGAGTCATACTAGATAATAGATAGCATCATGAATTTTGAGTGTGGTTATTCTTATGCAAATCCACGAGGAAATGATGATGGATTTTCATGGGTAAGAGTCCTCCATCAATTCTTGTCTAGAAAACCAAACCATTTTGATAGCAAGAGGTATTATTATTCCTTGACACGTTACATTTTGCACATTACCTTGAAATCATATGTTATGCACACTTTTTTAATAAATCTCTTGATAGATAATCATTTGTTCAGTTCATGATTTACTTCCTAGTGCTTTTCTACCTACACTGTAAACTTAAATGCTTGAAATCCTTGTGCAGCAGATTCAATGATTAACTCTGACTTGTTAAAGTCATAAAATGTTTGCTATAACCTAAGAATGTTGGAGATAAATCCGGCGCTCCTGATGATGCGCCTATAATTTTTGCACTCTTTCTTTGCTGGCAGATATGGTTAGCTTTAACATGGACCCATGCGAGCTTCAATCATACAATATTGTAGACCCTACACGTATTTTTCCTCATGATTATCTTTCTTTTCCTTTTATTTATTTATTTGTGAAGAAATGTTCAAGATGTATCCTTGTGAATTATTTTTATTCCTTTGTGGCCACGTTGTTGAAGTTAAACTCCATCGTGTCATCAATTATAAGAAGAAGAAGGCCTCAGACATAGCATGCATGAACTAATAAGACAATGTTTCCTGTGTCTGCGTCCCACCATTACGCCTATCACTTAAATACTATACCATTCCGTGTGAGCCCCACGGGGGAACAACTGTCCTTCATTGATATTGGTGATTTGACAGTTAATTTGATAATTCCATTTGCCATTAATTATCTGTATAGACATATAAAGTGGAAATGGATTAAGCATAGATATGAAAAGTGGTATCAAACATGAATGTCTAATATGTGTACACATACGTAATGTATATATATACTTGATGGCTGCAGTAGGACTTGGTGGATTGAAAATGACACATTTGTCATGGCTACATAAAGGAGTCATAAGGAACCAAAAGAAAGGATAAGGGTCTCAGGGATCGAAGAAAAGAGGAAAAGGCACACAAATATTGAAAGAGATGTATTTCGGCGCCTGGAAAGAGAGTGGTCAATCACTGTATTAGCACTTACATTCTGGAATTAAACCTGTGAAGTAAAATTGTTTTAGAATTATACAAAAACATAAATTATATAATATATTTTATTTCTCCCTCTCACGATATTTATATAAATTACAATTTTCTGTTTTTTTTTTTTCTCTTTTCATCTCTCTCTTGTTTGGAAAAAAAAATGTATAAACAAACTGGTTAGAATATGTACACTAATGTACCTAAAATTGGTGCAAAGAGCTTCGGAACTCTTTCACAAGCGCACAAGAGGAATGTGGGTGGAGGGAGGATAAAGGTCTCATGTATAATTTTGTTTTATGTATTTTCTGGTTCTTATATTTTGATAGTTTATTGATAATTCTTCTTAAAAATATTTCTCAAGTATTTTATATGTCTAATAAACTTTTTTCATATTTTTTGCCAAAATAAACTTATTTCATACTCTTTATCCAATAATATGACACATTTTTTTAAATGACTATCTATGCGATCTTGAACCGCACACAGTGTTGATGTATCACTCTCGAAGTTGGTCAGGATTTTAAACTTCTTGGTTAAGGACATAAGCTGCTACCACTTGTTTCAATTTGTTAGAAGACACATCCTTAGTAATTTTTATAACAATTATATTACATTTACACACAATCCTCCAACTTCATTATATTACATTTATAATAATTCTTATAGTAATTATAAATAAGAAAAATGGTGAGTTACTGATTCAAATTTTGAGAAGCCATCTTTCCTTCAAAAGGGAAAGAAAGGGGTGTGTATTGATTTTGTGAGGATGGTGATAGAAAAACCCCTTTCTTTTGGGCCATTGTACCGCTTTGGAATATGGATATTGAACCTGTTTATTTCATTGCAATATAGCACTAGCCCAACAAGGGTTCAGATCAAACAAGAGGAACCCAGACCCACGTTCTTTATATCAATTGCAATTTCCTAAGCCTAAAAACATCATTTATCCTATGTCAAAATTAATTTTAATCATAAATTTTACGTTGTATAATAACACCTCATTTTGGTAACAAGAGAAAATGATGTTTATACTTTTTACATCTATTGGCAGAAAATAAAGTTGTGAATACTATAATATAATATGATCAATAGAGAAATAAAAGAAATATAAATGAGGAAATAGTCATTTTGATATTCAAATTCAGTAAATATTTTGAGTTTTTCACTTTGATTCTTAAATTAAAAAAATCATCCTAAAACTCTATTAGTTATTTTAATTCCTTAATGAATGTCTTCTAATTATATATTTATGTCAGTTTAAGTAACATGTTACATTAATTACCATTTTACATACAGAGTTAATCTGAATGCCAAACAAATCAGTGACATTGATTCTGATAATATACAGAAAAATGTACTTGAAGAACCCCACTTAATGAAGAAACTCAGCAACTATAACTATGAGGATGCACCGGAACCACATGCTTATCGCTCTATACAGTCCACACATGCAAGTTGGTACCTGGTTCAATCCAATCCAACTAACTATCAAAGAAACAAAACATCAAGTTTGGCTTCCCAAATTCCAATGTATAGTCTTTCTTGTTGTAAATACCTTAAAAATAACACAGAAAATTAAAAACACTATATAATTTTATTCATTCATTTATTCTAGCTTACATTTTTTTTTCTTTTACTTTGATCTATGTTTTACGTTTCTTATTTTTCCACACATTCAAATCAAGCATTAACCTTACAATACAGTAGCTTCTGTAACTGCAACAGAAATGCGCAACTGTTAACTGACACAGCTACATGTACATGAGTTGTTATGTGATAGGTAGACAAGGACATTCTACCAAACTATTTAACTACGTAGCATAATTATCCCCAAAATTACATTCAGAGACTAACATCATCCATGCGTCACTACAAGTACCTACGCCTGCACCTGTAATTGTGCATATAACTGCAATATTCAGATGGATTATTTAAGAGAACAATTTCCAAATAAGATGTAGTTTTTAGCTGAGAATGGAAATTAATCAGAAGAAGATGTTACAGGACACTATTTATGTTATAGATGTTCATTGATGTTGATACAAATATTTATTATGCGATATAATAACTGATCTCGTAAACAAAATGCCAAACCTTTCCATGAGTTTGAGCAAAATATTTAAACAATTCAAATTACTAAAAACCCTCACAATTTTATCTCTTTCTATGTCTCTTTTCATGTTAAATGATATAGTCTATCACATTTATATTTTTTTTCTTAACTTTTTTATCATCTCTTTGTATTTAATAACGCATGGGACGTTTATAAATCATTTTTCTTAAAATTTATTACAAGAAGTAATCAGCAGAATTTGATTATTCAGTAAGATTATTTATATTGTTCATAAATCTCATGTAGTCTAATTCATAATTACTTCTAATCTACTTTTTATATTTCGCTTTTCCTTGTTAATCGATTTTGTAGTGATTAGCTGAATAGTATATGCATAAATTAGATTCTAGAAAGCAGAAAGCCATATCCTGACTATTGAGTAGTACTGAAATGTTTTGTAAAGTACTAAAATAAAAATAAGATTGTTTTTAAAATGTTCAATTATTTTGTGCGTTATAAAAATACATACAAGAAACATAAATGTTCAATTTTTTATTTGATTCTTGAAAATTAATCAACAAAACATTATATAAATGATAAATTATAAGTATACTATCACATTTTATTAAACAATTGGGGAATAATTAAGATACTAAAAGGATATTTAATTGGAAAATTAATTAAAAATTAAACTGATTTAATATAAAATCTTAGAAGACACTTGTCTTGTCATGAATTAAGAAAAATGAAACTAGTACCCTCCAAGGTTGAGTACCAAACAAAAATCTGGCTGATCTCTGATCAAGTTAGTTTTGTGTCAAACTATACTGGTGCCAACCCTAATGGTTGAATGGCTTTCCCAAAACAAATTAGTTAAAGAATCCCTAATTAGGAATCTGGCAAGTGGCCAAATCACTCTACTATTAGCAAGATAGCAACCTCCACTAGATCAGGGTTTGCAATATGCAGTTACACCTACAAGACTAAGGGTTTTTTAAGGAAGGGTAAGTTATACTTTTACAGTTTGAATGAATGTTCTAAACTTAAAAGCAATTTGAATGTATAAGAACAAAATTAAATTACATGAGCTACTCCTAATTAATTTAATGAAAACCTTCTTGCACTAAGTAAATAATTAGATGATGAAATTTCCGTGCTTTAAGAAAATAAAAGAGTGGTTATATTAAGAATTATATCTGCATGAGTATCATGTATCTTTGTTTTTAAGTATGAGTGAATTAAAAAAATATATATAGTTAATAAAAATTTCTAACTAGAGGACAGAAAACTTCTTAAGATCCTGTCCCTTCACCCTGCTATATGTTGTACAACTGCATAGAATACACACCCCAATGCTAGAACAAGACTGTTAACCTAATCATACAGTGTGGGCCTGTTTCCCTTTCATCACTCAGAAGAACAAAAATAAATAAATTCTAACAATTCAGCTTTGAACAATCATTGGTCACGCTGGTGATCCAGTTTATCCAATAATTCCAAAAAATACAGCCATCATAAAACTAGTTTAGTGCCAAAATAATACCACGGTACATTGATCTGATCTATATAAACCTGCCTACAACAAACATGCATCAACCTATCTGGAAACCATGATATCAATCACATGGGAAACACTTGTGTGGCTGCTATACAATTGTTTAGATTCTGATTCAAATCATGCAAATTAAGATACATTATTAAATAATAATAATGTGAAGTAATTAGGAACAATGTAACAATTTTGCATGAGATAAATAGAATCATGAATCCATGGGAGTATGGAGTGACAGAACTAAACACTGAATGTGGCAGTTTGTGGGGTGTCATTGTTCATAAAAAATTGAGATAATTATAGTGGGTCAAGCTTTTGGGAATTGCCTTCTTATAAACCATTCTACTTGCAAAGTTTAATGTGTGTCGTTTGGGTATGCAACATGGGGTGGGGGATTTCCTAAGATGTGGGATTTATTTTGGTCACAGTGGGCCATTCCCTTATGAGCCGCCAGGGCCTAACTTTTTCTCTCATCCAATTTACCCACTCTCATTCTTTTAAGGCATCACCATTCACCACTATTTCACTAACAAATTAATGCCAACTTCTTTTGTATTTTGTAATTTAACCAAAGTACCAAATGAGAGATTGAGAATAAAAGCAGAGCATAGGATGCTTGGGTGCACTGACGGGTCTAAGTCTCGCAGAGTTGGACCTGGGGCCCATGGCCCAGGGCCCACTCCTGCTAAATCCAACCATTTCCTGCGGGTTCTCCAGTGAGCGTGAAACTGGGTGTGGCCCACTCACTGCCCACTCCACAATCCAAGGCCCATAAAATAAAAACTTATGATAACTTACTCATCATCAATTAATCAATAGTACATTAAAAGATGACAGGTTGCATTACAGTCACGTATTCACAGCTACCTTAACGGTGAATACCTTTCCTTGGTAATTAATTCTCTAGTTAATCAATTAACTCTTTCACAAATATTATATATATATATATATATATATATATATATATATATATTTTTCTTTACATCTTATAATTAATTAATTATCTAATTACGTACTATTATAATATTATAGTTATTTATTAAATATTTTTATATAAACATCTAAGTGTTATAAGTGAGGAAAGCATCACCCAAATGGGATGGCATGGTTGTACCGGGCCTGGGCCCGAAGCCCGTCATGGTTGATGGTGAAATATTTTTTTGTATTTTACTATTATACTATAATTGGGATTAATAATGTTCCTTGGTTTTCAATTCAGAATACGACAGCTCCACCTATGTGGGTCCTACAATGACCCAAACCTTATTGTGGACCGCTCAATGTGCTTCTCTCACTCTGCTCTTTCTCTTGATTTTGATTTTTGAAGATGCTTTTATTTTTTATTTTTTTATTTAAATTCTAAATTCATTGCCTTTCATTCATTCACGTCACACTGAAGTGGGATTAGTTTCATCTTTAATCTAATCGAGACAGCAACTTTCCCAAACCATCAATTAGGATTTACGCTGAGTGTTGTGTTGGGTTCAATTATGTGTCATTGTCATAATTATCGTTCATCCTTGTTCTTCCCACATCTGCAACCTTATTTTCGCAAAAAATTACAACCTGTCATTGTGTTACCCACGTGGAGGGGATAGAGACAGCATCTAAGGGGCCCTTTTCTTTCAGAATCTTACACGTGGTGGGTAGCAACAGGTTACACAACAACATAGTTAACATTCTAGTAACCACGTGGAGGGTGGGATCTTTCTTAGATGCATTTGACGTAGTCAACCTTCTTATTGTATTACAGTAACAGTCTGTGAAAAACTGTCGTGGATATTCATTTCGTTGCTAAAACAAATATGTGGAAAAGCTAACACAATTTGAGTGTTTAACTTTTTTTGTAATACATGATTAGAATGATTATTAAAAAAGTTAAAAATAATGGGTCACATCTTTCGATTATATTAGTGTCTAATTAATATTTAACATTCTTTTGGAAAAAAAATAAATTATTATCATGCATTATGATGACCTCTGGAAGGATAGTTGGGTTGACTAGAATGATGCTTTCAAGATATTCTAATCCACTTCCCAACATTTTAATTAATTTACCTTTTCGTTTTCAAATAAACCAAATTGTATTGGATGGCACATAAATACCCGTTCCTTGATTCATATTCCAAACCAACTTGTTAATTTTGATTATTTATTTTTTGAAAGTTTAGGTTAGTGGATGAAATATATGAAGGCTCAAGTGTGAATAGTAGTGACCAGAAGTAGAAAAGATATAAATCTCTTTATGCCAATTATAGCGATCAACAACGAAAATGGAAAATTGATGGACGATGCACACGTCATGAGTTTGCGGAAATGGATTATCGCATTCTCTTCTCTTCCTATTCCCCTACATTCCTCTATTAAATCTGCTCAAGTGGTCCTCCATGTCTTAACTATTCTCTGTTGTTCCCATTAACTTAAAAGCCTACATTTTTTTAGGATATTACAATTAAAATGTCAGTGCAGAACTTGTATATATCTTTTAACTAAATATAGGTTCAGTAAAATAGAATTAAATCTAGGGTTTGAAAAAAATTAAAACTTATATTAATGGACAGATAAATAAATAAAAATCAAACTAATAATAGTAGTATTTAAAAAATGCCTACACAATTGGCAATAAAAAAAAGAATACTAACTACCAAAGAGAATCTATAAAACACTAATTAAAAAGATAAAAATAAATATTTTATAATATATATTTAATATCATCAGTGGTTAGTATGAGCATTATTTTTTTTAAAGGAGTATGAGCCCTACTTATTAGTATGAATTATTGATGCACCGAATTTTAACTCTCTGCCTCAATTAAAAATTTAAAACATTGGCAGATTGTCAAAAATAATGTGTTATACTGTTTTCTCACTTTGTCTCATGCAATTCAATTATTTTGAAAAAATTATTTATTATCTAACATCCTTGAGATCTTCACCGTACGTCCTACTTAATCATTGAACCAAATTAAATACCTTCATTATTATTTACCAAATAAAAATGATAGAGCGAATAAAATGACGCGCAAGTATAATTATAAAATCTTAAGAAACTTAACTTAAAAAATAAAAACCATGCTTAACATTAATAAAAAATATTCATTCAATTTAATCTCGTCTCAAAAACATTGAAAAATCGACAAAACATATTAAAAAATTTGAGTAAAGATTTATAGTAAAGGAAAATGTGAGACTAGGCAAAGAAGTTGATATATAGTGACGTTTTATTAATTTTTTTATTAAAATGTATTATTTTATATATAGTATACTATTTTGAATAATGGTTAGATTAGTTATTTTGACGGTGATAGTGTGACAGCTTCAATTTTAACCGGACAAGATAGGGGGAAATGCAGACAAAATGAAGTCGAAACTCAAATTGAAATGAAATGAAAGAGTGGTAAGAGTGAGAGAAAAAAAAAAGGCTATATATAGAGGAGCAGGAGAATACACAAAGCTTATGCCAAAGCCAAGGCAGGTTGGAAGGTATAAGAAGAAGAACAACAACAACGCTAGCAATGGAGTTTCTATTGCTATTGCTATCGCTATTAATATTATCATCATAATAATTCTGTGTTTGCTTCGGCTTCATTTTTAACCTCTAACGTTAACCCCACCCAATTCACATGGCCAAAGGCCGCAAATTTACCAACATACCCCGCGACCGTTTCTTGGGAACAACAACTTACTCCCAAGGCTCTGCCGCCACCGCCACAGACCCCTCGGAGTTTCGGGAAGAGGATATTTGGTCGTCGACGGCGGAAGACCGTGACGGTGACATGAATGTCTCTTCCGGAGAGTGGGATACACGCGCGCCACAACGGCGTCGTAACAGAGACCAAGGACACAGACACGTTGGGGGTTTATCGCTCGCGTTTGAAGATCCGGGGAGTAACAATAATGGGTCCGGTACGAGAATCGTTCACCACCAGTACCGCGCGCACGACGCCGTTTCGCCTTCGCCACGTGGACATCAAATGGCCACGTCAGCGCCGGTTAACGTGCCGGACTGGAGCAAGATTTTACGAGTTGACTCGGTGGAATCGTTGCACGAGATGGTGGATGATGGGTTCGACGAGAACGATTCGGAGATGGTTCCGCCTCATGAGTATTTGGCGCGAAGCCGTAAGAAGGCTGCTAACTCGGTTTTCGAGGGCGTTGGTCGCACTTTAAAGGGCCGTGACATGAGACGGGTTCGCGACGCCGTTTGGAGCCAGACCGGGTTCGACGGTTGAGCCGCCGAACCGGTTTGGTTTTTGCGGTTCTTATTAATTAGTATAGGTGGTGGTGGTGGTGGTGGGGGTTAATTTTTAAATTTTGGGGGAAAATATGAAAACCAATAGATTTATTTACTAGAATTTTTTTTTTTTTATAGTTTGGTTTTTGGGTTTTTATTAAAATTGGATGGGTTATAGGTGGGTTTTTGGGGGCAATGATTGGATTGGGTTGGGTGGAGTCGGGTTAAGAGAGTTCGACTCTGAGGCCAGTGAGCCTAAACCATATGAAAATGGTATTTGATCACTGTAATCCGGTTTTGGATAAATTTGTATTCCAGTTACCTCGTGAGCAAGGATATCATTATTCTCAAAAGGAATTCACTATTCTGTTTTTGGATATATTTTCACTCCGCTTCTGCATCCTGTAACCCACACAATAAACACTAAGAAACGAATCATTTTCATTTAATACCAGTTAATCTGGGTATTATTTAATGTTCTTAACTACTAAATAAAATAATTAAAAAAAAGGGAATGTAATCCAGGTGTAATAGTTATTAGGTACATGTTCACTGTTGAGTTGGTTTTTAATCAAAATTATGTGAAAAAAAGTTCTTTTTTTTTTTTTTTTACTGAAAATAAGCGAAATTTTGATTTTAATCAAAGTTTAAACAAATATGTAAGATATTGTACTTAATTTTAAAAATATTTAAATATTACGAGTAATTTGATTAATAAGAGTTTTTAATGTCTTGTTGTGTGACGTGTAATGTAGTGGTAAATATATTTGAAAGTTAGATGAGAAGCAGACAAACGTGAAGCGTGAAGCATGAAATATCGTCTAACCAAAGAAAGTGTCAAACGGAACTTGGGTTGGTTGGTTCCAATGCAAATACTGAGAATCACATATATTCTCAAATTTACCACTTTTTTTAAACAAGAACCTAATTTTTCTTTTTTCCTTTTTTCTTTTCAATTATACACACACACACAAAGGAATGAAAAGTCCCAAGACTGGTTTATTTTAAGAATTGCTTGCTTGGGAAACGATTTTCCTATTTTTCACATTCACTTTAGTACTGAGAATTTCATATATATAAATACATATATTTTGCATAAGTTAATAATTTAATGATAAAAAATATTACTTATGCTAATGCGTAGCATCAAAGACTCAAAACTGAGGTAAAGCATAAAGGTGTGTAATATGCTCTGATAAGAACGGAGCACTATTTTTCCACTAAGCTTTATTGTTAGCTTTCCAATGAGTAAAACACCCGGGAAATCAAATGTGATATGTTAATTTTTACACTCATATTCTCCGCATAAAATCTTAAACCTCCTTTTATAATAATAATCTTAAAACAAAAAAAAACTTTAATACCTAGTCAAATCGAGGAACCTACCAGTAAACATTAAATCGAAATCATTATATTCGATGATGAAAAATTTGTGAACAAAAACATATATAGGGTGAGGCTATAGTGAGAGATGGACACGAAATGCTTTTAATGGAAAAGTGATGGATGGTATAGGTTAACTAGGGTCCAAGAGTGAGAGAGCAACATTAGAACTAAAGAGACAGAATGACAAGTTAATGGTTGCATTCTTCTTTTGCATGAAAATGACGCAACTCATACATGTTGGGTTCACAACTCATCTAGCTTTATGACCATTGGTTTTGCACTCTTGGTGTCCAAGTTTGATGGACATTTTGGTAGATATAGTTTGTGGCTTTGTGCTACACTTTAAAATTATATACCACAATCATGGGTCATCATATTCAGATAAGCACCCAAGGTTTTGACCAATGCAATAAAAGATTAGCACTCAAGGTCTCTTTCTTTTCTACAAGGTGGAACCATAATATACTTTCAAAAAATCGTTTATTATTATACACCCAAATTCATTTTCTATTATTTTGCCTTTAAAAAGTGCTTTGATTAAAGAATCAAAAATGAGAAGAAGTCATGGCTTTAGTAAGAGGAATCCCCATGTAAACTCAAAGTTTGATGCCCTCGTTGATTAAATTTACGTACTTTTTCTACATCTTGTTGTACTTCATCAATTTGTACTTAATTCTTCAACCAAAATTTTCATGTTTGACACAATAGTACAATGAATTTTCATTTCTTAACGCATAATGTAATCTCTCAACCATTCCTCCAATTTCTTGCCATATTATTTATTGCACAAAATTTTTAGTTAGTTATTATTTATCTAAAAAATGGATTAATATTTGTTACATAATGGATTTCTCGTTTGAAAGAAACATCACTCGGTTATAAATAGTTGTATTTTTAACAGAATTAGTAATTTGCTAGTATTTTTGTTTAAGACCTTATTCATCCACGTTTAAATTAACGTAATGTATTTTTAAAAAACAAATAAAATATTAATTATTTGATTATTATTATTATTATTAAATTTTAAAATATTTAATATTTAATATAAATACTCAACCGTTATAGTTCAATAGTTTAATCGATAGAAATTATATCTTATCATATATTATCAATGATATATCATCTTAATACATGCATTTTCAAGAAAATTTTCATACAACTAATGTTATTAAACTCCCAACTAGCTGGCTCAGTTAGGTATCGAGTTAGTGGATTAGGGGTCCACGAATGAGTAATTAATGGATTTATACGCCTTTACTTGATCTATATTAAAAAAATTATAATTAATTTATAACATATATATTTTTGTAGTTTAAAATTTATAAAAAATATATTAAAATTTAACACGTAAAATTAAAAATTCAATCCCAACATAAATGATTATTATTATAAAAGTTCATAATTTAAATTCAATCAATAATTTTTATAACACAAGCTTAATTAAGATTAAAAAAAATATATTATTTTAACACTGAGTCACTGGTTTATGACGAAAACTCGTTAGGTCAAGATATATAACCGATCCGACAAGTAATTTGTACCTATTAAATGGTTGATTCAATCAACTGATCTGACCCTGCATGTTCATAATAGTGTTTCAACTCGGTAAATCAAAGAGAGAAAAAACATGAATTATAAAAAAATTATGCGATTTTTTTTTGGACAAAATTTATATGTTATTTTAAAAACTGTATTTTTGGACAAAAGTTAGAGCCCAGCTATTGGGCAGAGAAACATTCGTAAACCCAATTCTGTTGGGCCTCATTTAACAATGAGGTCCACGCTTAATCTAAAACGAGCCTGCACCCTATTGGATCAATATATTTGAAAGGGATAAACATATTTTTTGGGTCTTCCAAAATTGCCAAATTTGATTTTTGTTTTCATTTTATTTTTATAGTTTTCTCTTCTTCTATTTTAAAAATATTTAAATTTTAGTAGTCATGCTTAATTCAATAAACTTACCTGTTAACATAATTAATACAATAACTTTACCTCCAACTTCAATACAAAGTTAACAAACTAACTCCAAAATATATAAATATTTCTTTCTTTTCATACTTTTTATATATATATATATATATTTATCTCATCATATTTTACAACTAATTATATGATTATTCACGTATTTCAACTTTCAATCAAATATTTTTCTTAATACAATTACTAAATTACACATCCATTTCATGTATATGTTAGTTAATGACACGATAGTCGCATAATCCCATGGTATCATTGGAATTGTTATTAGATGTGATTAAAGATAATAATATTATTGTAATAGTGCTTGCTTTGACTCTTGGAGTATTCACACAGAATCAAGTTTGCAAAAATGATCTGTAATCAACTAAACGAAATTATATCACCACCACTCTTTGTTTGTGTCCGCGTGTCCTTATCTATCTATTTATTAAAATTATAATAAATAGTGAAAAGAGTAAATAATGGATTTAATAGGATTCCGAAATATTCAAGTTATATTTACAACGTGTTGACAGTGTCACTATCGGGTTGGACTTGGACACTAGCTGCATTTTTCTTTTTTCTTTTATAGTTTCTACCTTCTTCACTTCACTGTAACGTTTTCTAGCTTCCTCCTTCTCCTTGTTCAAATCTCATTCATTTCTCCCAAATCTGCACGCGAAAATGGGGTGTCAAGGTAGCAAGGAAAAAAAATCAAAGACAGAATTCAGTAGTAGCTACGGATCAGGCGGCACTGGTAGTGGCAGTGGCAGTGGCGGTGGTTATAACAGTGTTGGAGCCGCAGCAACTACTACTACTACTACCCAAGTTGATAATACATCAGCACCGAAACCGAAACCGAAAGCAGATTCAAATACTGCAGCAAAAGCTTCTCCTTTGACACAGAATGCAAAGGCGGTGCAGAAATCAGAAACAACGATTCTCGGGAAACCCTTGGATGACATAAAGAAGTACTACACTCTGGGTAAAGAACTAGGAAGAGGGCAATTTGGGATTACGTATTTATGCACTGAGAATTCGAGCGGTGAGAGTTACGCGTGCAAGTCAATTCTCAAGAGGAAGTTGGTGTCGAAAGCTGATAGAGAGGACATGAAGAGGGAGATTCAGATAATGCAGCATTTGTCGGGGCAACCTAACATTGTGGAGTTTAAGGGTGCGTACGAGGATAGATTTTCGGTTCATCTTGTCATGGAACTCTGTGCCGGTGGTGAGTTATTTGACCGGATCATAGCTGAGGGACATTACTCGGAGCGCGCCGCCGCCAAACTCTGCCGGTCGATTGTTAATGTTGTACACATTTGTCACTTTATGGGTGTCATGCACCGTGATCTTAAGCCTGAGAATTTCTTGCTATCTAGCAAGGATCATGATGCTTCACTCAAGGCTACTGATTTTGGACTCTCTGTTTTCATTGAACAAGGTCAAGCTTCGCTCCTTGCTTTTACTTTTACTACTTTTATTATTTACTAGCTGATGGAAAAGACCCACGTCTCCTATAGATAGGGCTTGCTGGTGTACATAAAATGAGGTTCACTTTACTAGCCGATTTTGTAAAGTTAGGTCATCATTACCATTTCTAACATGGTATCAGAGTCTATCGATATTGGATCGATATTGGATCACTTGATAAATATTCTCCACGCTGGAGAGAACTGTGTTGGAAGTCTTACATCACCTAGAGATAGGGCATGTTGAGTGTATACAAGTGAGGTTGCTAAGTGTATACAAGTGAGGTAGAAACTTTACCTTACAAGGTTTTGTAAGGTTGAGAAAGGCCCTTCATCCGCATTTCTAACACTAGCATTATTGAGTTACTTTGGATAATGATTTTCATTTTGTTTTTTTTTGTTGTGTATTTGCTTGTACTTTATTTCCACTGGTGAAGCATTTGTAGCGCAATAATTGGTGAGTCGTCTACTCATGAGTACATTGGTGGGACTTGTTTTTGGAGTTCTATCCTAAGGTCCAACACATTCCGTGGATTGTGAGGGCTGTTTACTTTATTTTATTACCTTGATGTCGATGACTATTTGCTACCCTGTCATTGATTATTGGATTTGGAGCAAACAATTTTATGCTTATGATTTGTTGGAGTGAGAATCATTTTTGATGTATGTATGTAGGTATCTAATTAGGCCACTCATTGAAAAGGATAATATTTTATTTTGTAATGAAGGTGACATTTTGTTTGCTTTTGAGTAAATTTTAGATCGGATACCGTACCGCATTGGTTTCTAATTCCTTTTAAGTGAGTAATGTTGAAGTATGTCCACAAGATTGAATATTTTTGTTCATTTTTGTTACATCTTTTGCTGAATTCTAATTGCATTTGACTGCTATGGTGGGTCTAGAAGGCTTACATATTGTTAGCTGATGTGACGATTATTTTTATAGTTGGTAATTCATAGTATTTTCCAAACTTTATTTCAGGGAAAGTTTACCATGATATGGTTGGCAGTGCTTACTATGTTGCTCCTGAAGTATTGCGTCGTAGTTATGGAAAGGAAATAGATATTTGGAGTGCAGGAATCATATTGTATATTCTTCTCAGTGGTGTACCACCTTTTTGGGCTGGTAAGATCAGATTGTAATTTGAATGTGTTGCGTATTTACAGTTTACAGTTGAGATTCTTATTTTAAAATTAACTCTCCCATGTACAATTGGTGTAAGAATATGCTGGCAATATCTTTTGCAGAAACTGAGAAGGGAATATTCAATGCCATACTGGAAGGTGACATTGATTTTGTTAGTGATCCATGGCCATCTATATCAGACAGTGCTAAAGATCTAGTGAGGAAGATGCTGACACAGGATCCAAAGAAGCGGATTACTTCTGCTCAAGTCCTTGGTATTATTAGACTACTATTTCTATTTTTTTTTTGTTTTTTTACGCCAGAGACTATTATTTCTATATTTGAGTTGTGTGTTGAACGATAGAAATAAGAATCAACAAACAAAATCCTGTCCTGGGAAATGCTAATAGCATACTGACATTATGGTGGGAGCTGAATATCATCAACTAACTAAATTTTTATCCATCATTGGCATTGGTACTGTTTTGTCTATATTTTTTTTTTCTAACTGACCCGACTAATATTCTTGAATTGTTTGGTAAGAACACCCATGGATGAGAGAAGGTGGAGATGCATCAGATAAACCAATCGACAGTGCAGTTCTATCCAGAATGAAACAATTCAGGGCAATGAATAAGCTCAAGAAGTTAGCATTGAAGGTATGGCATCAAACTTGGATTAAAAGTAACTACAGTCAATGCTCTTTTTTTACTGGGACTTGAGATTGTTGAAGAATGATGATCACTCTTTTGATTGCAGTTTATAAACTGTGCACACATATATATACACACATACACTCACCCATTATGGAATATGGCTACGGATATAATATTATGATTTATGAGAAGTATTTTTGTTTGTTCTGTCTGGGATATAAGCCGTTTGTTGCTTCACTTGAAACAAATTAAACATGCCTTTTTAATTGGCCCTTTGCAATTTCTTTTCATCATATTTAATACTACAACAATGTTACAGAATGACTGAATGAGGGACTTATGTTGTAAAACTGGCATGCTCTCTAATATATTGATGGAACGTTAGAGTTTATTTCTTCAAATATGTCTCAATTACCAACATTGGTGGAAATTTCTCTAGGTTATTGCTGAAAATCTATCAGAAGAGGAGATTAAAGGTCTCAAAGCAATGTTTGCAAATATGGACACTGACAATAGTGGCACCATCACCTATGAAGAACTAAAGACTGGCTTGGCTCGAATTGGATCACGATTGTCTGAGGCTGAAGTGAAGCAACTCATGGAAGCTGTAAGTAGCTAAACGTTACGGATCCCTACCAAGAATGGAAATAGTTGAACATATGAGCATTCATTGTATCTTAAACCCACCAGGACTGTAGTTCTCATGTATAATTCTTTTCCCAGGCTGATGTTGACGGAAATGGGTCAATTGACTATCTTGAATTCATCTCAGCTACAATGCATAGGCATAGACTTGAACGGGATGAGCATCTTTACAAAGCATTCCAGTATTTTGATAAGGATAACAGTGGGTGAGTTTTACAAGACTAGTATTTTAGTTTTTTCCATATTCCTATTTATTTCTAAACATTTGTGTTTGGACAGCTAGATAAGGTTTAAAGTCGCAGAACACACACACACTCATTTTCATAGTTTTGAAGTGTTTTATCCTTTGTTTTGATTGTAGTTGAGTTCTTTGAGACAAATTTGCAACGAGACCCCATCATTTTAGTATTTCTTTTTAAGTTTACAAGTCCATATTAGACAGTACCATTGCAAATGAGAAAATTTGACAGCTATTTTGGCATGATAGCCTGATGTTTGATAGCACATTTAGTACTAGCATGCTCAGGCATTTTTTTTAGGCACTGAGCTTTTATCTGTTGTGTACTAACGTTTTTATGTTAAACTGCATTAGTTTACTTAACCTGACTTGAGGGGCACACATTGTTGATTGATTTGAAAATTGAATTAATAAATGAACTTTTTTATTTATGGTTGAGAAATAACAGTGTTAATAAATTCATGGACAGGTACATTACTCGAGATGAATTGGAGACTGCTATGACTCAACATGGAATGGGTGATGAAGCAACAATAAAGGAAATAATCTCTGAAGTGGATACAGATAATGTAAGTTGGTTCTAGTTTGTTTAATCAGGGTATAGAATACTGATTTTGTTACTAATTTTTCTTAAACTAACAGGATGGAAGAATAAACTATGAGGAATTCTGTGCAATGATGAGAAGTGGAATGCCACACCAGGGACCACTACTTTAAACCGATTGGATTGCTAATAATTTGTCACGATGGTTGAGTAGTGGCTTATTATTGTTGGCAAATATGGTCTTCAGGAATGGAATGTGCAACAGGCCACTGCATGCTCTAATCATTTCTTTGCAATCCCAAATTTTGTACAAGGTTGCTATTGTGCCTGTCATGTTGTGGATTGCTTGTTCTGTAGTTTGATACACATTTAGTTTTTGGCTGTCACAATTTTCAAGTGTTTTATTGAAACCTGAATATTTATATTAAGATATTTTGTTATCGAGTAACGAGTAATCAGGGGAGGGAACTATTTTTCTTAACCTGTATGGGGAAGTGCAAACTTGAATGCCTAGTTCACATAATGTTTGGATAATATAATCTGTTGTTCAAATGCTAGATTTCCATCTTTCTTTTTTCCCTTCTAGGGACTTAGGGCTATCTTTGGAGGTAAATCACCCGTGCTTTGGTTCGCTAGCTGTCATGGCTTATGTTACCTCATGTCCTGAAATGATCCACTGTAGAATTTGATATTAGAATTGTACCAAAAGTCCTGTGCAAAAGTACTTGCAAATAGTGTGTCACGGACTCATGTATGTATTAAACATGTTTATACCAAATACTTAACAGTTGCGTTGAATGCCTGTAAGTGTATTTTATATACTTTTCAATTTTTTAACTTTTGTTTAACAAAATTTTGCACACAGGAGATTAGTTATCTAAAAGTAGATAACCTATATCTAATACAGATGATTTATAATTAACAATTGATAGATAAACTAGTTGATTGCATTTTGAGTATTTGGTGAAATTAGCAATTGAATTAACTGGTGATATAAAATGATATAAAAGAATATATTGATTTACCCTTTTTTTTTGTAAGTTCTATTCATTTATATATTATTTATTTTAAATTATTTTTCATCCAAAGTTATAATATTAATTTTTAATAATATTTTTTTTAAAAAAATTTCATTAAATAAAATTAAATGACATGGTTGCATGATTTTTTTTACTATTTATATTTATTTATTTATTTTGTATAAATATATTCCTTGTGTTCTCTTGTATTCCATATGTTTCCAAGTATTTCTCACAACAACTTCTCCGCCTATATATATAAATTGTTATTTTTTATCCTCATAATGTAATTGTTACATGTTTTAATTTATTTGTGCAAACTTTTAATTTTGTGTGTGCAACATGTACAACACTTCAAAAGCACATCAAAAAGCACTTTTTTTTAGGAATCCTTTTAAAAAAAAAGCATTTTGGATTCAATATATAGTAAGGATAACACGATAGAGAATAAAAGCACTTAGAATCAAATATTTTATGGAAATTCATTAGGAGTCAGAGCTTTTGTGTGTTATTTGGGAGAGGGTAAAGAAGAAATTTAATTAAAATAGTAATGAGTAGATCTGAGAGTGAAAAATAATAAATCTTATGCCATAAGTTCAATAGTTACTTTAAGTAGTGCATAAAATGCCTCAGGTTAGTGAAAATACCCTATAAACTAATAAAATATTCATTATCAAAAACTTCGTTATGGTAAAAAAAAAAACCTTATCCACTGTAAAGTAGCAGCTTGATCTTGCTAAACATAGCCTATGTTTAGCCATATAAATAGGATTATCAAAACAGTTAAATGAGTATCTTATTATTCTTTTAATAATTCAAATTATTTTTTGAAACTTTGATTCTTTCCCCTTTCAATTTTGTATGTTATATCACAGTCATGTGTGTCTTGCATTTTTTAAAATTTACCTTATATCTGGTATGCTATCTGTCTCCAGAACATTTTTCGTTTCCTGTCTCAAATGTACAAAATTAAGCTTAGTTAATGTCAACATGTTAAGTTAACGTCATTTTATTAAGCATTTGCCAACTAGTCTACACATAGAACAGCTGAAAAGCTTTGTCAGTAAATTATAGACATAATCAGGCAAAAGAAATTAGGAAATGCAATGATCATAAGAGTTTTTTGTTTCTTTCTTTTTTATTTTTTAAATAAACCTGAGAAATCAGATGAACCGTGGGTCCGAAGTTTCATAATATTTCAATTCTTGGGGTAACCTCAGAGTAATCTGGCTACAGTTCCTAAGAATAATCAAAGGCGCTCCAATTGTTGTAAAAGGAGAAATGCCTGATACAAATGAAGATAGTTTAATATTAATAAGATGGTATCCAAGGTTTTAGCTTCATATTCTCCTGACAAAAATTGTATTAAGAGACAACCATTTAGGTTACTCATCCACGTGAGGTTGTTTTTTATACTGAGTATTATGCATCCCACTAACTATAATATTATATGCACGTGTGCATAGGAAACAGAAATTATACAATCTATTTTACAACAAAAGAGAAATGTGTTAAGAGAAAAAGCCTCTCACAATCTCTCTAGTCAAGAGAACGCTTATTCTATGGTTTCTTAATATAATTATACGCCTCTGAAGTTCTTATAATTCATCTCTACGCAGAGCTTGAGTCTTGTTGCTTTTACTGAGATTCTGAATACATTAAAAATAACAAGTTTTGGAAAGGGTTGTGCATCTTTTTTGGCCAAAGGGTGAAGTGGAAATGTAACATTTGACATTCTAAGTTTCAATCAGTAACAAAGTGGACAGAGTTGAGTTTAATATACAATGATATATTGCCTCGGGTGCTCCAACGATGCTGTTAACATGGTAACAGCCTCAGACTTTAATAAAAAGACAATGAAACAGTAACTAAAACATACTGTGAGTTGTCATAACCAGTAGCAGAGCAGATTAATGCTTTGCCAAAAGAAAAATGAAGCCAGCAAGTAAGGCTGGTTAATTAAAATTTACTAAGTACCAGACGTGCATATTCTCTTGAATACCTCTCATTTATTTTAATATTGAATTTGTTGCTAGTGCGATTTAATTTTGAAACAAGAAACGCAAAAACATACTAAAAACCTTAAATGGAAAACAATTACATTTTTGGAAGAGCTTGTGAAACAGAAATATCACATAAAAGAAAATCTTAATAGATGTATAAAACCACTTTGTCCACCCTTTTAAGCTTAAGAGGATGTTGTGTGATTTAACCTTTTGGTATGGCCTATTTGTGCGCACAAACCTGTTAAAAGATTTTGCTTTTCTACAATCTGAAGTTAGCAGCAATAGTGTGGCTCGGAATACAATGATATAGAGAGAGAGGTGCACGTGGTAATGCTAATGCATGCCTTACCTCTAGCTGTTTTCTTTTTCTTTTACGAAACTGAGAATGATATTAATCAAAACCCGAAACAAAAGGACTTGCATTGAGATCACTGTCATTTGCCTCTGTCCATTGACATTAGCTAATGAGTTTAACTTCTCTTCATGGCATCGACTGAGAGTGAAACCTCTTCTCTTCTTAATATCCATTTTGATTCCACTGCACTTGTTTGACTTGCCTTCAGCTTAAACACTACACTTTTGTGTCCTCCAATACCCGTTTACCAATCAAATGGTCCATTCCAGAATCCATTTTTCATGACACTAACGAACTTTAAGAAGTATTGCTATACCTTTCATTGGTGTTATTTGTTCTACTTTGAAACTGCAATGTTTTTATTTTTTCATAAGATTTTGGCAGTTGAAGAATTTTATTCAAGGTTTTTTTATTAGGGGTTAGAGGGTATCGGTAACTTTAAGTAGTTTCAAGTCCAAAGCTGAAGATTTTCAGATAAGATCAGTTACTAAATTCCGAATGGTAGAACTTCAATCCTGTGCTACCTTGGTCAATGCCTCGGCATTGTGTGCTATAGAACAAGAAGTGAGTGGAGATAATGTCAATGTTGTAGCGGAGATTTCAGCCGAGTTAGAGAGGGAAAGGAAGAAGAATGCGGAGCTCATGGAGAGAATATCAATGCTTGAAGCTCAGTTAGGGGAACGAAACACAGAATTTCAAGTACGGTTAGTTGGTTAGTTTAATTTTTCTTATTTGTGCTTTAGCTTAAATAAGTGTTGCGATTTTTTAAATTTAGTGTTTTGTATGAAGGTTCATTCCCTAACTTGATGAACCAACTATGCAAAGCATTGTTATATTGTATCATCCTGCATATGTTGTTATACATCTCTGTGACTCTGCACCTTGCATGATGAAATGAAGTCTAACTATAATTGGCTCAACTTCCTTCATGGTTTTTATGAAGAGGGGGTATACTGCTACAAAAGAATAAGATAATTCCTTAAGTTGAATTTTATTGCTTCCTACTTCTAAGTTCCATTGTTATTAACAAAATCTAAAGTTTCAAGTTAATATGGATTCAGACACTACGATCAATGTGGAAGAATAAGTTATCAGTGTTAGAAAAATATTTGATAGACAATTGTAATACGCAAATAATCAGACAACTAGTTATAAAATGTGAAAAAAGAGAAATACGTACATGTATATTATATGTTCTGTAAGAGAGTTGGCTGATTGCTTGCTTATTATACAATTGACTGCGAAGTAAAGTTGATCAATGTTATGTATATTCATGTATACGAATGACCAACATTTATCACCATGACACTCATTATAATTATAATCTATGTTCCAGATTGTTAAAGTTTTCCATCCGTTTTAGTATTAAAGGTAAAAATTTCTCCTTTGATATCAGGAAAATCATCATCATGCAGTTGCGAGAAGCTTCAATAATTTCAAGAGGCAGAAGATAGAAATGGTAGATGATGAGAAAAATAAGAATACTGTGAAAAGTGAAACGGCCTCTGACTACAATCTCGATATTGTTCCTAAGGATATTGATCCAACAAAGCGCTTAGTTAATTGGATGAGCATGGACGATGGCCAAAATTTGTATGCTGAAAATATTAACCACTGCAACTCTCTTGCAGATTGCAATGGAACAGATAGTGATGATGCATGTGATGATAATTCTGATGATGATATGGATAATAATCATAGACATGAGGAAATTGATTTCGCAACTGAAATGGTTAGTCCACAAAAAGGTTACCATGTTGATCATGTTGACGTGGAATCAAATAAAACATGCATGAGACATTTTTCTGGTGGTCAAGAAAATCAAAACACAAGTTGCACATTAATTTCTCCATTATCCGAGAAGAATGAAGTCAAAACAATCCGAATGACAGAAATTAAGGACACTGCAGCATTTACAGCACCACTTGAGGTTCCTTCTTCAGGATCTGCACGTACATCACAGAAGAAAAAGCCTATGAAGGTAGCTTTCTGCCCTAAAGAAGTTAAAAGGATGATTGAGTCTGAAGCCCTTTTACAAAAAAATGCTCAGTCCCACACTATAAGGAAGATCATAGTTTTTGCATCACTTGGCATAAGGCACGGATGTGAGGACATGTACGATCTGGACTTTAATCATTTTAGCATTTTGAACAAAGGAGAACCATATGTGTCTCAAAGGAACCCTGGGGTAAGAGTAATTCTTACAATGCTACTTTTCTGATGGAACAAATCAACTAAAATATGAGAGAATTAGTCACATGATTCTTGTTTTCATTTCTGTATCATATATCCATAAAATTTTTAAAAAAATTCTTACAATAGAAAGTTGTGTCAATTTTCCACATTCTGCTTAAAATTTATATTCTTTATGTGAAGAAGAAAGATCTTAGGATCATGGTGTTTTTAATCTAGTCTCTAGTTGTGTGCCAAAATGGAGAATACAACCATCAACCAAATTCTATCTGGAACTAAGTCACTAGTTTGCATTCAAACTTCAATTCAGACCATAAAATTTTGGCGCAAATATTTCTATTCTATAAATGCAATAATTTTATTTCGGTCTATGTAGGAGCATGTTTTATATGACAATCCTGGTGTCCGGAGGAAAATATTTTATCCAAATCGACAAAACCCGATATTATGTCCGGTTCAGATACTAGAAGAAGAAAGAGCCATGCGTCCATCTGATGCTAGCTGCCCATCGTGCTTATTCTTGTGCATTAAATATGGTGGAAGGACTAGAAATCTTCCTCAAAATGAGTAAGTTTTTATATGAACTGAGAATCCTATCCCATTATTTTCGTACAAATTTTGTAGGCGGCAATTAATACGAAAATAATGGGGTAGGATTCCAGTTCATATTAATTTTGGACTGATAATGATCCATCTGTGATTCTTTTTAAGTACTTTTCTTTGTTGAAAATGGTGTTGGCTGCTATAATGAATAATGCATCTCAAAATATTTATATGCAGTCTAATATAGAGTAATTTGTGGACTGAATAAAACAGATATGTGAGGCAGAGGATGGGAAGAAACAAACTCAAGTCTTTTGGGCCACTTATGTGCCAAATGGCAATGTTGGTTCATAATCGCAGTGGAAGCTTTTTCTTCAAGGCATTGGGCATCACACTTCTGTTTATGGCAGGATTTCCTGATGATCTAGTTCAGAGAGAAACCAAATACCGCAACTTAGATTTGCTTCAGAAATATTACAGGTCCATCAAATCATATGCAGCAAGCAATCAACGCATAAATGAAACAGCATGATATACATGTCTAGTTAAATAACAGGAACAAATCTTTGTGGAGTATTACTCTAAATCAATGTCATCACAGAAAACATATTGATTGATGAAAATTTAAATATGAAAAATATATAGTAAATCAGAATGTTCTCAGGAAAAAGTACATGCCGCCAACATATGAAGCTCTATTTCAATTTATAGAAAATTTGAGTTTAGTTCTTTTTCTTGTCCAAGAGACCTTCCTAATACACTGTTGTTTTGTTTATGTAACTCATAATTTTTCTATTACAGGACTGATGAGGATGCAGACGGGGAGGAATTGTTTCTTCCACATCCAGTTGCATGTGACAATGTAAGATTACAAATCCCTTATAATGCATGTGAGTTCTTTGTATCAGTCACCTGCATGATCTTTTTCTTTCAAAACTCGTGCAATAATTTCTCAAGCTTATACGGCCGTGTGGGTATTCTAAAATTAATTTAACTGAGTAAACTCAGCTAAATAGTGGCAATTAGTTGTCAAATTTTAATTTTTTACACTAAACAGAAGATTCTAAACTGTAGTCAAAATAGCTGCAATTTTATCACGTTTTGTTGATTTTAGCGGCCTCAAAATAGCTCTTTTTTTTTGGTTCCATGTATTAGATTGTTTTTAATAAGCTTTTGTTGTTCTAGCAGGGTACTCATGAACCCCACATTTTAACTAAAAAGACACTTCCTACAAAATCCAAGGGAAGAAAGCAGGCTAATGCCATAATCAAGTCTCACAATTCACAAAAGATCACATCTCAACAGGCAACACCAACAAGTTCAGCAGCTACACAGTTTGGTTTAACTGGCTATTCCTCAGCTTACACATATCCAATGACAGCATTTCATTCAATGCCATCTCAGTTTTCTTCCCAAGACCCTTCGCACATGCCAAATCCAGCTCTTGCTACTTCCAATACTAATAATATCTCTACAAATCATGGTATGCTGCCACCACAGCCAACAAATACATTTGTACCAGTGATGTATTGGCCACCACCAAATCCATTTCTTCCTGGACCATATCCTTCTACATATGGATACCGGTCTTTTCCTCCTGCTGCAAATTACATGTCATTCCAAACACAGCCTTATTGCAATCATCCAAAGTTGTTAGAAGGAAGTGGAAAGAATGATTTAGCCTCAGATGAAACTGACAGTGACTCTGATAGCAGCAATTCAGGCTGTAGCGAGCGTAAGGAAAAACCTGTGTTCCATAAATAATGGACTCATTGCTACAATGACACGCCATATATTATGTACTTAGAATGTAATCATTTTGCAGATGCTTGAAGTGGCATCATGCATAGCTTTTATGTGCAGCATGTAATTCAAACTTTCTCGTCTTAATGTGATTCTGAATCCATGTTATATAATTGATCAATTATTTATTAATGGAAACACATACAATCCGAGGCCTGTTCCAATTTGTCATGGATTGTAAAAGAAAAGCCTACTGAACTCACCGACAAATCAAACATTGATGTTTGATTTTTCCTTGCTATTAAGGCCATTGTATATACTACTACTAGTTGGTTAAATTTTTCATTATGGTTGTGAATATTGCTATTGCTATTGCTATAGAATAGCTTGTGTTTAGTCTCTTATTGCTTGGAGGGATGGGGGTTGGGAAAAAATGGAACAAATAATACATAATTGACACTATAAAGAGCAATGGCAGACAGAAAAATTATTGCGCTCCATTTCTCTCTAGCGTCTGTAGGAGCATTGATGGGCGTGGCTAGTTGTACTAGATTAAATCAAGTACCATGTTTTGAAAGGATGATGTACTAATATTATGTAACGTATTTTATATAATTACATAGGATAAGATCTATAGAAGGACTTAATTAACTCAACAAAAAACTGAAAGCAAAAATCACACAAATTTAACAGATATACTTATCTTGTTTAACAATTTATGATTGTGACAATGATATTAAGTTATTTAACAAAAATCATAATGAATAAAACGAATTTTAATTTTAACCTGTGGGAAACGTAATATTTAATTTCGCTAGCCAATTTCACTCTTATAATGCGATTTACCAAGAATTACCAACAAGAATCTAGAAATATTTTGTTGATATTCTACGCGTAAATTCAATCCAGTAATCTATTTTGTCATTTCTCATTTGCATAAAAATTGTAGTTTCTGAGCAAAAACGTGGGAATAGGCCAGCTGAATGAAGATGAATTCATTTTTGGCATTTTCTGTCATCTTTCAAATATGAAATTGGTTTGGGCCACATACTCTTGATCAATGGACCACGTATTCAATAGGACCCCCTTGATATATTCTTCATCACATTTGTTTTACCCATCAATAATTATTTTTGTCCGTAGTTCTATATGTTGTTTGCTTATTTTGTTTGCCAACTTTCAAATCAAATGACATAAGATTCATTAAAAAATTTATTATTACTTGTTTCTTCAAGACTTTATCCCAGAGTAAGAATAGAAACAACTTAATCAATCATGTCACAATAATCCGAATTGCGCTTGGTAATCTGATTCATTATATTTAGAACAATTATAATATCAAATGATCTTACTAGGTGCTCTTGGGCATAAGATCTGAGAGTTTGGTGTTTCCCTCACCCCTGAATAGTGGATATTCTAATTAAATTGAATGTAGACGATATGTAACGGAAAATGCATCCTGTGGTGGCCCTTTACGTAGGGATAGTGGATCCTTCACTAATGGTTTATATGCTAAAGTGGGGTTCAGTTTTGATCATTTTGCTAGCTTAAGCCATGGAGGATCCTTTTCTCTTTATGACTCTGAGGTCCCTCCTTCATCTCTCTTGCTCCTCAAGACAATGCTGCTTTGTGTACTTCTTTCTTACTATAAATTTGGAGATGATATATATCACCGAAAGAAAAATATCTGATAGATAACTGTAATGCATAAACAATCAGACAACTAGTTATAAAGATATGAAGAAAAATAAAAATAAAAATATATATATATATATATATATGTATATATATATATTCTGTGAGTAAGTTAATTATAAATGAGTTGACTGATTGGATGCGTTGCGTAATACAATTAGTTATGAAGTAAAGTTAACACGATAATACGTGTTTGTTTCCCCCACCTTCTGTCTTAATTCCTTATGGGACACCAGGAAAGTAACATATGGGACACCAGGAAAGTAACATATAACATATTTTATAATTATATGTTGCTCATATTGTGTGCTATAATTTTTTAAGAAAGATGTATTCCAGTAGGCAAACATTTTTCCAATTATTTTCTAATAACATAGCAGCCCATTATTGTAAACTATTAGATTAGAGTTGTAACTGTCACAAATTAATAATCTTTGAAATTTATACACTGAGGTGAACACGCATAAATAATTAATAGTTGTATACTCATATTTCTTTGATAGTTGGACACTTCATATAGATTTTGACTTGCAAGAAACATATTCTTACAGCACTGCTTACAAAATAACTTACCAAGAATCACCAAAAAGGATGTAGCGGTATTTGTCATTTCTCATTGCTCATTTGGATGCAAAATTGCCAAGTGTAAGTTTCCATACAGAAACATAGGAATGGACCAGAAGGCAGCTGAAGGAACGTGATCTCATTTTGGCATATTCTCCCTTGCACGTTATCACTAAATGTCATTTACTCATTTTCGATGAAAACACTGAGTACTTCACAGCACTTACCCTTTGCAAAATTCTGCGTGTAGAAATATTCTTTATTATCACTCAAATATGGAATTGGTTTGGCCCACATCAATGGACCTCTTTGTTTACTTCATCCTTTTCTTTTAGGGACCACCTATAGTATCTACCAGCAATTATTTTAGTCGCAATTATGCAGATGTTTGCTTAACTTGTTTGCCAACCTATATTTAAAATAATGTGAGATTTAATTGAAAAGATTATGCATTTGTTAGATACTAAAAATTAGTTTCTTTAAGTCTCTATCCTCGGGCCTATGTGTGAATAAAAGTGTATAACGCCCACTGGCCTTAATTTATGTAGAAAAAGCAAGCTTTATGAGTATGGATAATATCATAAACATTGTCACTGCCATCGATAGTAACAACACAAGCATGCATTACATCGACATAATTAACACCATCAACGTGCCCATCTATGCAACAGTAAGCTACCAGTAGCATACTAAATAATACACTTATTGGAATAAAGAAAACAAGAGTTACAACAGAAGATTAAAAAAAGCATTTAAGTCCTCCCATCCACACAAACCTGATGACAAGGTTCAAGCCCACAAATCTAAACGAAAGAAAACACTCAATTTATTTTTGGATTATCTTACAGAGATTTCTTTCCCATAGACAAGGGGAAGAAACTTGAAGGGAGAAGTGGGGAAGAAGTACAATTAAGGCTCCTCATGGTGCTTGTTGGCAAGATTGCACTGCTTTCTGATCTCACCCTTTGTGCCAGTGAGAGGGTTGTTTTCAGAAAGCAAAGTAATGGCCTTAGAAAAGTGCTTGAAGAAATAGTCCTGGCTCTTGGCCATTTTCTTCACATAAGGCTTGGTCCTTTTGTCAGTGGCTAGTTGGTGATCCACTAGCAGAAGTCCCTTGTTGTCCAATATATTTCTGTAGTAGTTGTTGTCTAGAATCATGGGAGTGCCACGGTCATTTCTCACATATTGCACTGCCTTAGGGTCTGGAATGGAATCAGGGCACTTCTTGAGCATGTGAGGAACATGGTCAGGGTTCAGCACTGGATCAACCTCTGGGTACAAACGGTGCACCAACTTCACACAGTGGGTTCTACCAACACTGTGTGCTCCTGTTCAGCAAAATATCTCTATCATTAAATTAAAACTTAAAACCATATACGCAACAATGCCACGTATTACCTATTGAACTTGTACTTTCTTTTAGCATGTCATGTATGTATGTATATGTGGCTGCTGCATCTTGCATCATGTATAAGCCTAGTTGCATCTGGTTTTATCTCTGATTAGTTATCATCCGGACCCACTTATATTTAAAAGAAATAGGATACATAAAGTTTCTTATCTTATGCAATATAAATATAAATTAACTTTAATTCGCAATTAACTGCAATAACCAGTTAACTAATCAACTCACTCACAAAATATATGTCTAATATATGTCTAATTGCAGTTGTTTAACATATATTTTTGAATATAAATAGGGTAAATTATTACATACTGTAGTTTAGAATGGTGATAATAATTTTGTGGTGTATGTGGGGGCATGTCAATTTCATGAATGTATTTATGTATGTATGTATGTATATGATGGGATAAGGGAGAGAGTAGTATACCAAGCAATGAAACCACGCCGGGAGTGTCAATTCCCATAGCACCAAACTTGTCAAGAACTGAAGAAATGGATTCATTGTGGTCTGGGAGGTACTGTTCAACCACATCAACTCTGCTCCTTCTACCATCCCTTCTTCCAGTTTTAAGAGGGATATAGGGTCCTCCTAGCTGCAACACATAAAGTTCAACCATATCAATATTTAATTTCCCACTTGTTTCCGAGTAATAATGGATAAACAATCAAAGCAGTTGCCAAAACAAATCTGCACTAAATAAGTCTCCAACTACTCCCTTCACACTAATAATAGACCAATCTTAGCACAAGTTACAATGGATAAACAATTAAAGCAGTTGTCAAAACATATATGAACTAATTAAGTCTCCTACTACTCCCCTTGCACTAAAATTAGACAGATCTAGTAAGATTAATTGACATGTGGATAGGATATACGTACATAAACACTACCCTTCAAAAGTTTAGTTCTTTTAAGAGAAAAAAAAAGAGAGAGAAGAAAAGGAAAGGGAGAAAGAGTGGTAATTACCGAAACAATGCCATCTCTGGCAGAGAGAACGAGAATATCAGCACAGGAAACAACTCCAGGGCATTCTCTTTCTACAGCTTCTTTGATGGTCTCAATGTACCTGAAATTCCTCAAACCAAAGCTTCTGTCTGACTCCTTCTCAGACAAGCTCCTTCTTGTGGAGTCCAGCAACAGTGAAGCATCACAACTCTGCCCACACAAAAAAAAAAAATGTTTTTTTTTTTAAAAAAAACACAACACTTGAGTTACAAGTTAAACTGAAAAGCAAAAAGTAACCAAAAGGTTCCTTGTTGCAGACAGATAAAAACAAAAACTAAAGGAAAGCAAGCTAAGTTGAATTACTTGAACAGCACAATCATGGAAGATGTTTCTGAGCCAGGAGAAAGCAGTGTTCTTGTGACGCTTGTAGAGAAGCTTCACTTGTTCTTTGATGATGTCTTCAGCCTGAGGACATGTCTCCTTGTAAAAGTTCATAACAAGGCCAACATCTTGCCCTTCCTCTGCAAGAGAAGGACTCAGAGACAGTGCTGAAAAGGACAACACTGCCAAAAAGATTAAACCCTTCAAAGCCATTCTCTACTAGACTTCACTCACTCACTCACTTCCTTTGCTTTGTGCTTGTGCTTAAATAAAGTAGATGATGCTGATCAAGTAAGTGCAAATAAAATATACTGTGTGAGGGAGCTTTGGTAAATTTGGTGTTTGAGCTTTAGGTTAATAAAGTGGGTTGAGTCATGTATACATGTTTTCATCACTGTACCATCTTTTTCACTTACTATATTAATTGCGGACCATGTGCCTACGCTGTGGGACTTGCTACCATTTTCCTTTTTCCTATTTTTGGCTTCATATTTTGACTTTTGTTCATAAAACTAACGGAAAATATACTAAAAAAAAATGTTTGTGACGTTGCCAATTTAATTTCCTGCGTCACTCAATTGATTTGTTGAAAAAAATTATCATATTTATTATTTTCTTAAAATATTTCTAAAAAATATTGTTATATTCATAAATAAAAATAGAATAGAATAACGTAAACATTTTATTATATATATATAAACTATCAATTTAATTTTTAATTCTTTGAAATGTTGTTATATCAACCATTAAATTTAATATAATTGACAAAGGCAAAAGTTGTTTGCACTTGGCAAAGCCAATGACCAACACATCATCTCAGAACTCAGCTTGTTTCAAGTGGCTTCACAGATTCTGGCTTCTCACTGTCAAGCCATTTTCAAGCTTCCTTCAGTTCCTGCTAATACACCCTTACAATCATTTTCTTTTCAGGATTTAAGCCTTAATTATATTCATTTATTAATGACTTATGAATCATTAATCTTGTATTCTTGTTATTATGTAATTACAAAGTTTTATCTACTATTGTTATTAGTCAATAAATATTTTTTTTTAAAAAAATATAAAATATTATTAATGCATATTCATCATATTATTCAATGAATTTCAACATGGTTTTTAGTAACAAATTTTATTAATAATTAAAAACAATATTATATCATGCATATTAAACTGTGTTATTGTAAATTTAAAATATAATTAAAATATTTTTATTATAAAATTTAAATACATAAAATAAACATTTATCATATACCATACATAAAATAAGATGTTAGTATTTATTAAAACAGAAAAAGTATACGAATTTATAGTATATTTTTTTATATTGACAATTAATTACCCTTCATTATATGTAATAAAAATTAATATTCTTTAATATATAAATTATAGATAAATATAAAAAAAATTCTATAACACACAATTTTATATATTAGGGTAGCTACTAGCACAAATGTAATCTGTAATTTAATATATTGATGCACCCTTGGATTGCCTCTTCTTAATTTATTGTTGTTAAATGAAAATGGTATTTGGATGGATCTGCTTCACAATTTACTATCACAAATGCTAAGAGGTTCCATGTTTTCAGCTGCATGCATTAATATTCTTTGGTATTCATGGTTTGTGACAGTTCCACCGTCAGTGATAAAGATGAAATTATGAAAACGCCATCGAAAGCATGTGGTGAATTGCATTGGCTCAACACTGTTTTGAAAATCACGTATTTTCTCAAGGACGTCGAAAGTTGTTCCAAACATGCACTTGTCGAGTTAGTGAGTATTTTGAGAATTGTTTGCGATGATATTAATGAACATTAATGCATTCTTAAATTTGGTATTTATGACTGAGTTCGTTAATTAATTTGCAATTTGGATTAAATAATGATGACTTGCCGTATCATCTATGCATGGATCAAAGATTCTGATCATTTGTTAAATAAATTTTATGTATATTTAACCCTCCAGATTCAGTTTTTGACAGTACTTCAGTTTTGTCCTCCTTGTGTTTCTTTATATATTCGCCACTTCGAAGTTTGTTTTCAAATAGATCATATGTTTATCCTTTTTGAGACATCATCAAATAAAATTTAACATTGTAACCTTATTAATATTTCATGAATATCTGTTAGTATCCTAAGTGTTATTAATAGAAAGATTTTCATTAGAATATGTGAAATTATATTATTTTTTATGAATATAACAAAATCCCTGATATATATAATGAAAATTTAAGCACTATTCAGACTATGTAATAGAATCCCGGTTCTACAAAGTAACAATCAAATATTATCATAAATACTAAAATAATATAAATAGTGTGAAATTATTTGTAAATTAATTATATATTGAATCCATTAAATTTTTATAAAATATTTATTATATAAATGTATAATACTCTATATAGCAGTTTTTTCTCTTTTCTATTTTATCATAGAAGAGTATTTTTAATCACAAATATCCAAATTCATATCACTCGTGCACTAATTATTTATCGTTATCAAATTTTGTATAGTACATGTATATTCTAACCTCAACTTTCATACGATTAACTTAATAAGTTACCACTATTTTTTAAATATCTTTTACTCTATTTGCATCAATTACTTCACATATAGGGGAATTTTCCAAATCACCTCAAGCCATTTGAGGAACAGTAAAATTTCAATAACTTATGAGAAAATAAAACAAATATTTTTTAATGCAATTAAAATTAAATATTTAGCTTTGATGGCTGAGCCTTGGAAGGATGAAGCTGGCTTGGTGGAGGGACCCTCTGTGACCACCGACAGTGAGTAATAATAACAAGAGTCCCACAAACTAAGGTGGAACCCCCAAACAATGACACATTCACAATTGCATTTAATAGTATCTTACATGTCCTGACAAAAGTGTGAAAGTGTCTACAATCCTCACTTCACACACATCAAACCTCTTTCTTACTCAGCATTTATTTATTGTCACAATAACTAAAGTTTAGAAGTACTAGTATTTAGAAGAAAAAAATTGATACAAATATTATTATTATTTTAATTATAAATGACATTTTTCATGTTCTCATGCAATAAATACTTTTTAAAGGTTAAATATATATATATATATATATATATATATATATATATATTATTTCACTTGATCATTTAAAAATTGAATAATATTGATTTTAACTGATGTAACTTTTTTATAATTTGTCATGTCTCATCAAATTAACTAGATTAGTATTTTCAATTAAGAAACATGATATCTCAACTGACAATATCGTCTTCATGAAATCAATACTATGGATAATAACTATTGAGTGCTACAACTTGCAAACTAGATTTCGTAGTCACAAGACTCACAACACAATTGCGATTGTTGGATAATATTATTCAGGTAGGTTATTTTTTTTATTAAAGAAATCTTTTACTCTGAAACGGCTTTCCCTAATGAAATTACTTGAGAAATTTTAAACATTTATTTAATAGTCAACTATTCTAAAAACGATATATTTATTCCCAACAAAGTTCCTTTCCTACAAAAGAAAACTTTAATAATTTGTCAGTTTTTACAGATAAGTTTTATTTCTAACTAACTATGAAGGTGAAAAAGTTGATTATTTCTATATATTCACATAGTAATACTCTAACGGATCTAGGGTATATGAAACAAATATTTTCATTTTTATCAAATATGACAAATTGTGGATTCCATGTCACTGTCCAGATTCCAGAGTGTTAAATCCTTCCCTATATTAAACACTACCTTACTGGGGAAAGAAAACAAAGGATCTTGAGGTTTAGACCCGTGCTTTAAGGACAAATTCTGTGGTGAACCCATTAATAAAAAAATATATTTACCAGACAATTAAATACAAATTAAAAATACGTACATGTATAAAATATAAAAAGAAATAAATATATATATATATATATATATATTGTAAGATAAAATCTCTACAAATTAATAAATTGATATATAATATAATTTTAAATTAATTTATACTAATAGATGTACCATGTTAACTTTATACTCTTGTTCGTTTGTCATTGGTTCACGCTAGAACTCACCTACTTTTAGAGGAATTTCATGTTTCTGAAACTTTTCTGTCTATATACCGCGCGTACCAGCTTTCTTTCACTTACGATTTAGCACCATATGAGAATAAACCATAACCTACCTACGATTTCTATGATAAAACGGAATTTCAATTATTGAAAACTATAGTAATGTTATAACAGAAAGGCAGGACGAAAACATGCTTGTTGAGCAAAATGAAACTACCCTAACTAGAAACTGTCCCTCTTTGAATAATGATTGGCGTTCAGCTTTTAACTACGTTTTAGGACCACTTTCCGTCTTTAAGGAGACAACATTTTGGGTTCAAACCATGCAGATTAAACAATTCCATATAGTCCCTCTCATAATTTATTAAGTACAACAATAAAAATTATGAGCTTGGAACTAAAAGAGATGTATAGAATCCAAACAAACGACAAATGACTTTGGGCTTCATTGTAGCCCAAATTAACAAAACATTTGACTAGCTTCATGTTACAAAAATTGAAGCCCTCCCCTTTACTCACCTTCCTTAATTCTTACTGAGGGATAAAATTATCGATTACAAATTATTATACATGAAATAGTAATACACAACTCTTGGAATAAGAAGCGATTGTGTCATTACCAAATTCAATAACCATCATCCAGTCCACCACCTCTCCCATGCACAACATTAGCCAATCCGAAAAATGGTTGAAGAGGGTTTTCTGAAGTTCTCAAATCCAGAATCAGCATTTACATTTGCTACTGGCATTAAAGGTAGTAGATCAGTTAAGAATCTTGGCATATAAATATTCCTCGTGACATTCACATTGCTTGCATGCAGAAACCAGTTTTTAACCACAAACACCAGCTCATTTGCTATCTTTAATCTGCCTGCATCTTACATCAGCTACAACGTGGCGTATATGTGGAGCATACCATTTTACCCTCTCAACGTGTTCTATAGAAACCTCCCAACAATAACCTTTGGGTATCATAATAGAGTGGGTTAATCAATCGTAATTCCCAAAATTAGATTTCACAGTTGCAGTTGGACAATGTCAAAGTTGAACAATTTAAAAAAGAATAAAATTAATGATGCTACCTTCAGATCTAGCAATGTCATATATTGATTTTGATACATGGTCAATCCACTGGCTCTCCTCTGAGTCTTTTGCATTCCCATGGACATGTAATATTCCACCTTCTCTCCTGCAACGTTTATTCAATAAGAGAATGAAGTTGGGCATGAAAGTAGAGGTTCAGAAGTGAATCTGAGCAGAATTAAGCAAGTCATATCCACACAATTTTCACCATTTTCCTACAAGCGTATGCTTCATATACTAATTCCAATTTGTAAGATTTCGGTGTCAATGACAGAAGTAAAACGGTCATAAATTTAGAATTTAGTTACTGATACAGTTTCCAGATGCAGTGGTTTCAATCAGGCAATTTAATGGATGAAAAGTGAACCATAGCTTCAGGATCATTATGATTGAAATTGGTAGAATTTGAAGATAATCCAACAAGCCAATTTGAAAATTACTCAGGAACAAGGATGTGAAGACAACTGCAGATGATTTCTACTAGAATAATACATCACAATTAAATTCCAGCTAAAATATTGAAACTGTTATGACACCTAATGTGACAGTTTTTCTCTAATTTTATTCACTTTGGCTATATTTTTAGAGATGGACATTAATAACTTCAGGAAAATAAGTTCAAGAGCTCAGCACCACAGTTTTTTCAATGTCAATCATCATAGTCAGCTATGGAGAACATTAGTGAAGAAGAATTTTTCGGAAGAGAAACGAACAAACAATAATATCATTGCCATTCATAGGTCTGCTATAGTTAAATTGTATGGTGCTAAATAAGGAAGCAACGTAATATAGTTTGGAAGCAAGATTCCACCAACAATAAGAATTTATTGATGGCTAAATGCTATCAACAGAGTACAGAGTGAGCAAGCAACTTAATAAGGGTCGGGATACAAGATGCAATCACCAATAATATTTTATAGATCAGCAAGATGGCTAAATGCTAACAACAGAGTGACAGGACATAAATATGTAGAAAGCAATGATAAATATTCCAATAAAAGTACTCCAGATTACCTTAAAGACCTCACAGCTGTGACCCAGCTAAGCTCACTAGATGGAATGAGACCAAGACAAACTCTATCTGCCACGTTCTGTAAATGAAAAATCAACTGATTTCACTAAATTATTTCCTTCTATATGCATCAACTAGTGTTAAGACATAAAGAATTGATGGAATCATTTTCCTTAGTCAGTGTTTACAGTGACTTGCTGAAACAAGTGAACAACAGAACATATAGTTCATCAAATCACATGTTTCCTTCCTAAGGGCAATCAAGGCATTACTGACACTGGGTGCAAAGGGTGCCTGATCTGTGGCAATGATGAAAAATGTATCATTGGCTACTCCAGGAAATTAGGGAACTGCAGCAAGTTTATTGGTGAGTTAATGGGCAGTATAGGAAGGTTTATCTCTGACATAAAACATGGTCTTTAGATGGATTATGCCTCAGACTGACTCCAAGGTGGTGATCCAAGCTCTTTCTCAGATAAGAGGTCAACAGGGAGATGCCAGCGGATTTAGTAAATCAAATTTGTCATCACTGGGTGAATAGACAGTTATGTACAACTATACCTTGGGAGCTGTAATTCGGTTATCTCCTTCAAGTATGATACAGCGATCAGCCACAGAATTTGCTTGTAGATTATGTTTGAGTGCTTCTACAGCATGAGGATTCCACTCACAAGCATATACAAGCTTTGCCTGGGCCCTGCTTGAGAACATACAAAAATGATAAAAACAAATATATATTAATATTATTAAGTATTTAAAAACATCAGAGGCAGCAATGCCGGTAAATTGAAGTTTGAAAAAATAAATTATCAAATTTTGTTTAGGGTTCAGGGAAGGCTAAAGGGTAATTTTGCTGCAATACCCAACACTTTAAAACATTACAATATAATTAGAGATTAAGTTTAATGCACAGCTCTGCTACTACAAAGTACAAACAAACAGAATACCTGACAAGAAAAGGAAGTACAAAGTATCCAATGCCAGCAAACAGGTCTACTACAACCTCATCTTGACAATCCAGCTTGGCCATCCGGAGCTTTTCAGAAAGATTACCCCATGAGAACATGCATTTTGTAGCATCAAAAGAGTAGAATATTCCATTTTCTCGATGATTGACCCAACCATTATCTCCAACAAGAATCTGCAATGTGCTATCTCTTGTACCAGTTGCAGCAACTGCGCCCTATAATATCCCAACTTATGTCATAAATAAATGAATTCACTGCACAGCTATTGCGGGAAGAATCGCACCACGATTAATAAACTAAAACTAATAAAAAAATTATATCAGTAAGAAGTATTACTGGTAAGTCCAAGATTTTCTCCTTTCAAAGATCAACCACTGGAAATCACTCTTGGTTTGCATCTTAAGAAGAACTGTCAATTCATTCCTCTGTAAAGTTTACCCTTCATAAATTTGTCTAGACACTGATTCCTTCTTATCTTGGAGAAAGATGTTAAAATTGGATTCCATCCTAGACTGAATTTCTATATGTATATTATTAGTCAGAGAATAGCATCTCTTATTGGAAGTTTTAGTATTTCATGTACTTATAAAACGTCATCATCACATATTCACTTATCTTTCACATAGATTTAATAATTTATATGTTCTGATTATTCAATAAGAAAATTTCAAGTATATCATGTATTAGGGAAAAAATGAACCAGAAAGATGAAGCCCAGGAAGAACAAGCAAACACACAAATTAATGTATTAATCATGCATATGTGATTACCTGGCGAGCTAGACGGTGAGCCTTGAGTGTTTTGGCAACAATGGGCCAAAGCTCTTCTCCAATAGAGTCCCACATGGAATCCTTAAAAGAATTACTTGGAAGTATAACAATATCTCCAAGTAGATCCCATCTGGAAGAAAAAAGAATTAGTACAAAGAACACAACAATAAAGGGATTGCGTACAAGGGAGAAAAACCAAGTAAATGGAAAATAAGCAAGAAGTTGGTAAGCGGGAACCACAAAAGCAATTTTAATGAGAGAACCTTGCTGGCAGTTCCTCCAGAAGCCGTGGTGGTAGGCCTTTATGCTCAATCAAAGACGTTATTGCTTCATTCATCACTTTCAAAGGAGATTTGGCAGCTTTTCTTTCTTCAACAACTTTGTCTAGCATGACAATAGCACCATATTCATGGAGAAGTGTCAATGCTTCAGAACAGGATAACTCATTTAGCAAGTATTCATCTCGTTTAAGTGGTTTTGGAAAGGAAGCAACATTTTTTCCATCAAATGCATCCCCCAAATGATGATTCCTTTGATGAAATACAGCAAAATAATCTTGATTGACAGGAAAACAGATATGTACTCCACCCTCTGCAGAGTATGCCTTCCTCCCCATGTCTAGCCATCCAAATTTCTTCAATATATCCTTACCCAATTTTGCATATTTCTTTTCTAGTTGTAAAACATGATGTAATGCACTCATCTGACTTTGACCATTCAAGCAAGGCAAGTTATCATTAAAAGATGAACTTTCATTTTCAGATATATCTGGAGCATGTTCAAGTCGTGGACCACGAGAATTTTCAATGTTAGTCCCGTTTGTCCCTTCATTTTGGTTAATCACATGCCTTCTTTGATTTCTGACAGGCATATGCTCATCATGTGAATGCATTAAATGGAGCAAGCTGACTTTTGCTGGCTCACTGAACTTGGTTCCAAATGCATAGCACGATGCCCCACCCCCGACTATAACAAGATCATCACCAATGACATTGGCTGTACTACGCACAAACAAATCTCTACCTACAGAATTGAGGGTAACATGTTTCCATAGATGAAGCTTCAAATCAAGTAAAGCCAACTCTTGACAATGTTGTCTAACAGGACAGCCACCAAGAACTCCAAGATAATTCTTATAGACAAAAATTGAGTGGGAGAACCTAGCATGTGGATTCCTTCCAGCTGTTCTTTCCCTAGTCCATTGACCCTTCTGAACATCAAAGCTATACAAATCCCCAAGTGCTTTCCCACCATTGTATCCACCAAAAATGAAAATCTGAGAACCAGATGCCACCATAGCATGTGAGTGGCGTGCACATGGCCAGTCCCCAGAAACTGGTATTTCTTTCCAGTGTAAATTGTTTGTGTCAAAAACATAAAAGGAAGAAAAGATAAGATCATTATCGAGCCCCCCAAATACATAAATGCTTGAACCCACGACAGCTGCAGCATGACGATGCCTATCCAACATGTAAATAACTATATATTAGACTTACAGTGTGAAAATAATATTACCAAACCAGTCAACAGCTAGTAATGTTACTACACCTTATCATAGATACAGATACAAGAATTCACTCAATATATAAAGTGATCCTATAAGAACATCCAAAGCTTATTTTGCCCTTCTGAAAAATTGGTAGAACAGTGGCTTTCTTTTGAATTGGAGAAAGGCTGAAAGCTATAATGCAAGAATGTCATTAAACATTACCTGGGAGGAAATACATTGTCATCACATTGCACCAACTTCCAAGAATTCTTAGTTGTATCATGGATCCATACATCATTAAGAATTTTATCAGGACCAGTCCGACCTCCAATCACAAACATGCAATCTCCAACCAAGGAAGCTGTATGGCCCAAACGCGGAGATGGAGAAGCACAGCCAACAGTGTTAACCATTTCAAGATTGCCAGAACATGGATCAAGCAGCAACAAATCATTTCTTCTCGCGTGTCTCCCCATACCTCCAAAGCCACCAAATACAATAACTTTCTTGTGGTCAGCATCATCCAATCCACAAGCCGAGTGACCCCAAATGAAAAGCTTCTCCACCGATTCGCCAACAATTTTGAAATGGTCTATTGACAGACCACAACCAGGAGAACCCACAATCCCTGCCAACCATTCAAAGATTCAGACTTTTCATCGATATTAAAAGGAAAGTTCTCCTGCAATCAGATACATTCCGATATGCATCAGTACTAATTTCATCACTCAGACACATGAATTCCGATCGTAATACATTTACAAACACAATCCTATAAATCATAAACTCAACATCAAATGCAACATAACGTGAATCCCTCTCTAATGCAAAAGTTGACTAAATTTTAAAACAGAAAACTGTTTACTTTATTGCACTTTTGATTCCCATGCTATCGTCATTTTCCTCATAAATTTGATCGTCACTATTTTAATTGCCTAATTTTGGTTCATCCATTAACTTAATGTATGTGCTTGTATGGTAGTGCAGTAGAGTGCCACGTAAGCATGTGCAAAAAAGTTGACTAAATTTGAAAACCGTTGACTAATATACCTGAAGAGGTTGCAGCATTCCCGTTTTCGTACTGAGATTCATCTTCTAGTTGAAGATGATCGCAAGTTTCATCTGTCTGTGATAAACGGTTACCGCCATTAGCAACGAGGGGTCCATTGGACTGCAAAATTTCGAAAAACCTTTGAGTTCTTTTCATATTGGCTTCCATTTTATCGTTTGCGACGTGAACGAGGTAACGAACATACTCAGGAGAGACGAAGATGTGGCGCGTGTCTCCCAACGGCACCTCCATGCGAATGGAACAGCGAATGGCGATGATGAAGCGCTTGTTGGCGTTGGTAATGCCACTCTCTCTGAAGCCACAGGAGATAGCGAGTGAAACGAGGGAATGAGCAGAGGAGAGGTCACGGCACTCGAGAGCGATGATGAGAGGTTCGAATCGGAAAACGAGTTCGGAGACAGGGGAGGAGGAGGAGGAGGAGCGAGTTGACTCGGAGGGGAAGAGGAGTGAGATGACCGAGTCGGGATCGGCGTGAGAGTGGGAAACGAAGAGCCATGTGCCACCTCTGGCTTTCTTCTTGGGATTGAGCGATGATGATTGAGAAAGTGGTTGAGAGAGTATGGAGATTCGACCAGAGCATGAACTGGTAGTGAAGTAACTAGGGTTTTCGTTCAGAGTGTTTATCAGAGGAATGATTGGTGTGTCTAATGAACCCTTTGGGGATTTGTCCCATTCCGTTGAGCCCAGTGAAGCTATCGTCGCCGCTTTTCTCTTTTCGAACTCCATTCTTCTCTTTGCCAAACTCTCGCGCTGATTTTCTTCTGCTTTTCTTCCACTCCGGTTATGGGCTTCTCAACTTATGGGCCCAATCTTATATGGACTCCCTTTCAATTCTACGTTAAGGCGCGAATACAGTGCATTCCAAAAAAAATAAATTAGTAGACAAATAAATATTTCAATCACATGTTTTCACGTCTATTTTAAAAAAGATAGAAATATGTAAAAATTTCTGTGTTAATGAATTTTAAATTTATGCAAAAAAAAAAATTCTATTTCTAAAATGTTTAATATATATTTTATATCTTTTACGCGTGAATATTCAATTTTTACTCAATAAAATAAGATTTCTTTATTTATTAGACCAAGTCATTTCAACGAGCGGATCATTTATGTTTAAGAGAATAAATTACAAGAAAATAATCCAGAATTCTTACAAGATTGAAATCATGTCATAATAGACACAAGATATCCAAATAACCAAACAAAATTAATAATAAAACAAAGAAAAACAAAATATATATATATATATATATATATATTATAAATAAGCAAGTTAATTGGTTGAGCCGTATACCAGAGTTGGATAAAGTTGTTTACAACAATATATTAAATACCTAGTATAAAACTTTTATTTATTTAATTTAAGTTTTGGTTTTAGGAAAACAAAAGTAAGACTTTAGAAATAATATGTCTTAGGCTAAATATTATCTTTTAATATTTGAAGACTTTTTTATTTTAGTCTTTTAATCCTAATTTGGTCATTTATATTTTTATATGTTATATTTTAATATTTTAAGTAATTTTCTGTTAAAAATATATTATTTATAATATTAACTTCTTTTAGCAGAAAATTACTTAAAGAATTAAAATATGATATTTAGACTGAATCGAAAATTTTTAAATTGGAAAATAAAATATCTAAGCTTGAAAAGACTAAAATTAATATTCAGATATATATATATATATATATATATATATATATATATATATATATATATATATATATATATATATTTGAAGCAAGATACTGGTCAATGTTTGGCTAAGTCCTATGCAAAAAGTTAGGTGCTAACAGCACGACAAGATCCAAGGAGGAATTAGTACATATTTGGTTTTGGTTGGCATAAACCTTCCGATGAAGATTTCTCCCCACGTGGAATGTTGGAATTTGATGTTGTAAAACCTCTATGATTCTCCATGTTAGAGTCCTATTAGTACGTAACTAACCACCTATTCATTTGTTAAAAAGACTTAAGTGTTAACAATCACTACTCATAAATCTCTCTGTCATATGAAAACCCAAGATTAATTAAGAGGTTGCAGCACAATTACAGAGTAGAATAATCAGTTCTGGTTAATTCAATTCCTAAACTCTTCTGCCATGCCATTGCCATTATCATTGATACATGTTTCTATATCATTTTAAAATAAAAAAAATTATTATTTTCTCAAAAATGCATACTCTAACACGTTTACATTTTTGATGCACAGATTCTGAGAGAATGATTGGTAGAAGAAACATTTACTCATACATAGCTTAGAAGAAACAGCAGCAGTAGAGATCATGGATTTGTCTTTGCAACTGAACTTCAAAACGGGGTTTTACAACAGAAGAACCTGCTTCACTAGCCAATGCCACCAACTAGTTACTCTCTTAATTCACCTACTACCATTTTGTTGTTCTTCTTCTTTTTTAATTCTTAAACTTGATGATTTAGTTCACCCTGATCAAGTAATGGTCATAATTTCTTTCAAGCAAATATTAATCAATATCCTGAATTCTTACTAAGGAAATATTATTAATGTATTCTTTGTTTTTATTACCATTGCGACTTGAATTCAAGGCGGGTTGGCGTTCTATTTGCATCAATGCCAGTGCAGGTTTATTATCTATCCTTATTCTGCTTTTTTATACTTGTTATGCCACATGATTGATCCACTCCACCCCACTCAGTTCATGTTTGTAAATTTCTTCTATATATATTTTTGTTGATAAGCAGTTTCTTCTATATAATTGAGCTTTTTCTTTTGCTAGATTTTTCGCATAGGAGACAGAAGAGGGTCTTTGTTGCAAGGCACAAGAGTCATGGTTCTGATTCAAAAGGTTTTGTCCCTAGACCACTTATTGAAACAAGTAATCAGAGGAGGATTAAGGTTCAAAGCAATATAGTTGGAGAAGATGGAAATGTTCATATAATCGATGAGGGGGATGTTCTTGATATTTTTGGATTTGCTAGAGAATCAGATGTTGATGACACTAATGATGAAGTAACTGGAGAAACCATAGATGGAGAAATAAATGAGGATACTGATGATGTTATAGTAAACGAAGAAGCTTCTGATCTATTGAAGTTACAATTGGAAGCAAGTTTACGCAGACAAGAAATAGAAAGGATTGCACAGGAAAACTTGTCACTACAGAACAAGTTGTTTGTATATCCTCCTGTGGTTGAAGCTGGTCAAGATATTGAAGTGTTTCTTAATAGGAGTATTTCAACTCTCTGTAATGAGCCAAATATTTTTATTAAGGGAGCATTTAATGATTGGAGGTGGAAATCTTTCACCATTAGATTGAATAGAACACACATCCTCAATGGTGATTGGTGGTCTTGCCAGCTACATGTTCCAAGTGAAGCATATGAAGTGGACTTTGTGTTCTTCAATGGGCAAAATGTCTATGAGAATAATGACAAAATGGATTTCTCCTTACCTATTGATGGTGAAATGGATGCATTAGCATTTGAGGATTTCTTGCTTGAGGAAAAACATAGAGAATTAGAAACAGTGGCTAAGGAGAAAGCTGAAAAGGAAGAACAGGAAAAAGAGAGAAAGAAAATGGAAGCACAGAAAGCTGCAAATGAAGAGGACAGGTCACTGGCTAGGGTGGAGATAGAAAGGAAGAGAGAAGTGTTGCAGCAGTTAACAAAAAATGCAGTAAAATACGTTGACAATGTTTGGTATATAGTACCTAGTGAATTTGATGGCAAGGACTTGGTTAGATTATATTATAACAAAGGATCAGGTCCTCTTGCACAGGCTGAGGAAGTATGGATTCATGGGGGGCACAATAGTTGGATAGACAAATTATCAATTGTTGAAAGGCTTGTCAAAACTACTTCAAAAGATGGTGATTGGTGGCATGTTGATGGTATGCCCATTTACTTATTTTGTTCTTTATCTCTGATGTTAGTTCATTTAATTGAAGTTAGTAAATCATAAGAATAGAGAAAACATGAATATGATGTGGCATGCAAGGAAATAGAGTCTGACATATACTTATTTTAGAAAAAACACATATTTGCTCTTTGAAGTTGGAAACAATTTGAATCTACTGCAATGTATATATTATGTTTTCCGCTGGTACATGATTGTGAAGTCATAGGTGAATGATTAGATGCTGATACATGATTTTGAAGCATATTTTTTGTTTACCAGAAAACCCAATATAGAAGTGAGCTATAAATATATTTTGATGGTTCCCAGCATTTAATTCAAACATGAACAAGTTGCTGATTTAAGGCTTTGGGAAATATATTATATTTATGCTCATCATTTTGTTCAAATCAAATTTCGTTTCATGCAGTTGTGGTACCTGACCAAGCCGTTGTCCTGGATTGGGTCTTTGCTAATGGTCCACCTGGACATGCAAGTGAGTATGATAACAACTTTAGTCAAGATTTCCACGCTATTGTCCCAAAGGTCATACCTGATGAAGAGACCTGGGTTTTGGAAGAACAAAGGATATATAGAAAATTGCAGGAGAAGAGGAGATTAAGAGAGGAAGCTATACGAACCAAGGTTAGTTTTCAGGAGATATGACATTAAGACTCTATAAATATCTTCGTTGTATGATTTATGTTCATGTTCTTTTCAATATAAATACATGCAGAAAGTTAAGATAATATATACATCTAGTGTTTTCTATCAAAATTGGAGTATGAAGTTTACCTTTTTGACTTTGATCTGGTAGCTTATTTAAATATTTGTGTTGAGATTTCAGTCCTAGATTGATTCCAAAATCTTTGGGAAGAAAAAATATTGACAACATCTCCTGAATTTGGACGTATTATGTTCTTGTTTCAGGTTGAAAAAACAGCATTTATAAAAGCTGAAACAAAGGAAAAAACTTTAAGAAGTTTTTTGCTTTCTCAAAAGCATATTGTCTTCACTGAGCCTCTTCAAGTTCGAGCGGGGAGCACGGTGACTGTATTTTATAATCCCAGCAACACAAACTTAAATGAAAAACCAGAGGTTTGGTTTAGATGTTCGTTTAATCGTTGGACCCATCGTAATGGTCCATTGCCACCTCAGAAAATGTTGGCTATTAAGGATGGTACTTATGTCAAAGCCTTGGGTGAGTCTCTCTTATAGTTTACATTTGAAAAGATATTCAAGTATGTTACAAAAACAACTTTATTTCGCAGTACTGTAATAAACGCATTCAACCAGCTAACTAACTCATTCACAGAGATGTACACATATACCTATTTCTCTCTTTTCACATTAACTAATTGTCTAGTTGTGTGCTTATTACAGTTGTCTATCAAATATTTTTCTTATAAAATTTGTTTCATCAACATAAATGACATGTTGCTACCTGTTCATGTTGTTTTATAATCTGTACCTTGACCTTTGTCTAAATGTTGACTGTTTGACATAAAAAAAAGAGTGATGATCAGCAACAATAGCGTTTCTAGGGGGGTAGATTTACATTTATTTTAGCATATTTGGAAGTCTGCATCTTGGTGCAATAAAAGTATTTGTGCAATCAATTTGTTCTATACAGGTAAAAGGACTTAAAACCAATTCATTTACTTAGAGCCTTGGACATTTGTTCCTTAGTAAGCTCTGATTTTGCACTTCTACAGTTAAGGTTCCATTGGATGCATACATGATGGATTTTGTATTCTCTGAGAAAGAAGACGGTGGGATTTTTGATAATAACAATAGAATGGATTATCACATACCTGTTTTGGGAGGTATTGTAAAGGAAACACCCATGAATATTGTCCATATTGCTGTAGAGATGGCCCCAATTGCAAAGGTAAATTAGCTTGTTGCATCTATATTATCTCTACATCATCTACAAGTCTCTGTGTAGACTTCTTTTATTTATGAGGATTGAAAATATTTGGAATTTACAATGAAAAAAATCACCAAATATATTTTTATTGTTTTAGTCTATAATGGAAAATATAGTTGTCACAGGGTTATGGTATTAGATGATCTCTTAAAAAAAATTAATATCAACATGTCAGTCACAGTTCTTTAACTCTTTGAATACATGTATATAAAAGGTGGAGTTTGAAAATGAGTATGATTGTAAAAAATAAATTAACATTTGTCTTAAAGTAGAATCTAGAACGTTTTAGATGTTAAAAGTTTATGGATGAGAAAGAAGAAATAATTAAAAGCAAAGAGTTAAACTTTTTATAATGTTTGAATTCTAAAATTCAGTTTGAGGATATTACAATGCATCCTGCTTGATGGGCATTGCCAAAGCATGTTGTGAGTGATTTTAACATGTTTTTTCAGTTATGATGATCTATATATTTTTGGCAGGTTGGAGGCCTTGGTGATGTTGTGACTAGTCTATCAAGGGCAGTTCAAGATTTAAATCACAAAGTGGATATTATTCTTCCAAAGTATGACTGTTTGAACCTTAGCAATGTAAGTTTTTTTCTGTGCATCACCCTGCATAGGATATTTAGAGTTTATTCCTTAAATCATGTTTTTCTCTGTCCTGTCCTAATGAAAAAGCATGATGTCATGATTATTTGTAAGTGTTATAGCTTGAGTTTCAATGTGAAACTGAAACTGGGCTACATTAATTTGTGAAATTGGTGGAGATGTTCATGAAAATGTATGGCTATTCTTGAACATGTTTCTTAACATTTGTTTCTTGAGCATCTGCATAGGTGGCCCTCTAAAACTTACAGCTATTATTGTTATGCTTTCTAAAACATGGGGCTTAAAATTCATATATCATGTTTGTGTTGTAGAAAGTTATTTTTGTAATATTTGTTAAAACTAAAATATCTTTTCTTATGCAGATAAAAGATTTTCATTATCACAAAAATTATTTTTGGGGTCAGACTGAAATAAAAGTATGGCACGGAAATGTAGAAGGTGTATCTGTCTACTTCTTGGATCCTCAAAATGAGTAAGAATTTTGGCTCTCTATCCTTAAAAATATTTAGGAAAAACTGTTAAGAGAAACACCAAGCATAGAGTGCTAAAGAACTTAAGGGATAGGAAATTGGTATTCTAGTTTTCTGTGAATAATCTCTGGAAGGACCTAAAGAGGACCTCCATTTGATTCAAATAATAAAGGGCTTTTACCTTGGATGATTTAATTAGAACATAACAAGCATGTGAATTTACTTTTCTTTTACTTTAAAAAAAATGCAATGCAAGAGTTAAACTGTAAGAGTACCTAACAATTCGTGAAAATGAAATGGAGATGAACTTTATGTGTAATTCATGGTGTAATGAACTTAAACCGTGGCCAAATAAAAATTCTTGTATTCCTTAAAAAAATTAACTGAGAATAGAAGATATTGACTGTATGTAGAAACATAGTGATAACTAATTGATTATATACGAAGCAGACATGGAATAAATAGAAAATACACAATTGTATCAATCTTGAAACAAACTCGACTATTTAAATTGTTAGTAAGATGACTTGAAAAACTTCTACTATTTCATAAATTGAACTATGCTTAACAATATTTGTATTTTTCTCATGCAGATTTTTTCATGTTGGCTGCGTGTATGGTTGTGGAAATGATGCAGATAGATTTAATTTTTTTTGTCACGCTGCTCTAGAATTTTTACATCAAAACGGATTTCATCCTGTAAGATATCACTTGACTAGTAATTGAGTCGTTATTATCAAAACTTTCATGATATATTTCCTTTGCTGTTGTGAAACTAAGATTTTATTTTTAGCTTGTTTGTGATTGTGGAGCTTAAAGTGTAACATCCTTTATAAGAAATGAAAATTAAAATCCAAAGTTTTTTAAGATATAAACTTATGAGCCCTGACTTAACTTAAAGTCATTAGGATCCAATTTGAAAAAATAATCTTAGAAGAAAAATAAAATGGATTGATTACTTATGATGTGTATGACTTCAATTAGTCTTTAATTTAACCATTCATGTATGATTATGAACAGGATATAATCCACTGCCATGATTGGTCGAGTGCACCAGTTGCATGGCTTTTTAAAGAACATTATACACATAGCAAGTTTAGCAAAGCAGGGGTTGTATTTACAATCCATAACCTTGAATTTGGAGCTCATTTCATTGGTAAAGCAATGGCATACACAGACAAGGCTACAACTGTAAGTGCTGGATATGCACTAAATTGGTCCATTTTTCTAACTTTATTGTAACAAATGTTTGTTTTTATCATTGATCATTTTCATTATCAATATCAGTTACTATTATTTAGTTATAATATTCGTTTCATTCTTTCACAATTTCTTCTCTTTTTACCTATAATATTAGTTATAGTATTAGTATAATGTAAGTAAAATCCTAAGATGATTTACTTGTAATGTTGATATATTACTAGCTAGCAGCTATTTTTAATGGAAGAAAAAGTTGAGTTGTTCATGAAAGAAAAAAAAAAGTGTGAATTAATCAGAGTATCTTTTGAGTTTGATTGGACCTCTTTTCTATCTTGTATTATATTGTATCAAAAAAAATTGCTGATAGATAAGATTTTGAACTTTAAACAGAATTAGATCTTAGTCATATATTTAATATATTGGCAGGTCTCCCCAACTTATTCTAAGGAGGTTTCTGAAAATCCTGCAATTGCTCCTCATCTTCACAAATTCCATGGTATTATAAATGGAATCGACCCAGATATATGGGATCCATATAACGATAAGTTCATTCCTGTAAGTAGGCATATACACTTTTTTTATCCTTTTTTCTTTATACTGAGAATGTAATTGTCAAACTTAAATGCCAACACTGTCACTACTTGAGAATTTGATAACCCAATAATCTATATCTTAAAAATTATATAATGTATTATGTGCTCATCTTATATTATTCGAATATTGTCAAATTACTTGAATTTTGTATTTATGCAATATAGGTGTTGAATGACCATTTTATTTCATTGGCTTTTACTTCTACTAGATGAATTAAAACTAACACTTACAGATCCTATATCAGATTTTGTCCATGATCTACAATAATGAAACAAATTAATGTAAAGATACCTGTGACATCTTTTTCTACAATGGTACATAGTTAGGATGGATCATATTCTCAACGGTCAATAACTTCACACATGACATTAAGTTTAACAATAATTTATAACTATTTTAATGAAGATGAACTGATAGAATAGTGAATGCACTTAAGTTCAGTAATGACTGTAATGAGTTGAAAGCATTACCTTAATCCTTGTACCTAACCTGTACTTATTCTTTAGTTAATTGTCAATGATTTTCTTGGGATCATTCTAATTCTACTAGTCCAATTATGACTAGCTCAATCTAACATTATTGCAGGTATCATACACATCCAAATATGTTGTTCAAGGTAAAAAAGCTGCCAAGGAAGCCTTGCAAAAAAGACTTGGTTTGAGAAGAGCTGATCTTCCTATATTGGGAATTGTTTCTCGATTGACTCATCAAAAAGGAATTCATCTCATCAAGCATGCTATACATCGCACCCTAGAGCGTGGTGGACAGGTTTTTTATTTTTATTTCTCATCAAATTGCGTACTACTGTATGTATATATGCATTGCTTGTGTAACAGCATATATGGACACTATTATAGAACCAAAATTAATGTAATTTAAGATTTTAGATAAATATATGCTTAAGATTTAAACAGAACCTCAATGTATACTCTTACCAAACGAAAAAAGATTATGCCTCAAGTATATGCTTATGATATTGGTAATTAATGTCTTAACAATTGAAATATTTGATGCAGGTTGTATTACTTGGTTCAGCTCCAGATTCTTGTATCCAAAATGATTTTGTAAATTTGGCCAATCACTTACATTCTCTTCATCATGATCGTGCTAGACTCTGTCTTGTATATGATGAGCCCCTCTCACACTTGGTAATTTATTGTTGAACAGATATATTTGTTAAAGCAAGAAATACTAGTATCACACTTTTTTAAAAACATTTTATCATAAGCTGAGAACTATATGTAAGCCACACTGAATGATGTGGGTGTCAATATCTATTCATCCCAATCTCTATTTAGTGGCATCTACATGGATTTCATCTAATAATAAAATTTGTTAAAAAAAGTGTGTAAGTTGATGGCGTAGCTTTCCTCTTGGTAAAGTTTGAAACAGGGCATTATTGACTAATTTGAAACGTTTTATTCTAGATATATGCCGGTGCTGATTTCATTCTAGTTCCGTCAATCTTTGAGCCATGTGGTCTAACTCAGCTCACAGCAATGAGATATGGTTCAGTACCTATTGTTCGAAAAACTGGAGGTTTGTACATGCTTTATCTTAGTCCCTCAAATAACAAATGGTCTTGTTCAGTACCTATTGTATTATCTGGATTCACCTTGGTAATGTATCTGATAGTCTAATTATTACTTTTCCTAAAAAAGATTTGGTAGTCAACTTCCATCTTCTTTAAACTTTTTTCCATACAATTGTGCAGGATTATATGATACTGTATTTGATGTTGAGCATGATAAAGATAGAGCACAAATACAAGGTCTTGAACCAAATGGGTTCAGTTTTGATGGAGCTGATGCTGCAGGTGTTGATTATGCCCTCAATAGGTGAGTTATATTTTGTGCAATGACTTGACATTGGTGTCTGAACATATGAAAACCAAATATGCAACTCACAAAATTCTAAGGCGAAAAATTGTGTGAAAAACCACTCTGCGGACAAATAATATGTACACGTATTTCTTTTATTAATTTTTTTTTTTCTCCTTCTTTTTCTTCAAATTTTATAGGTAATTGGTTGATTATCTACGTATTTGAATTGTTCACTAAATAATATTTCTGAACTAAAATTAGTCAATAATTAGCGAAGAAAAATGTTTAAAAATAAAATCACCTTTATCAATATTCATGTTGGATTATGTCTCTTATGGCTTAAGCTTACAAGGGAAAAGTTCTTTTACATTTATGTCAAACTTAGTTATGTGTATAAAAATCATATTTACTAAGAGTTACTTAGGCTAATAACATAGCACACTCTCACAGAAAATTAGTGTTTCCAAAGTCCTAAAATCTGTGATTGCAATAATAATTTTAAAATGGACTTTTTCAGGGCAATAACAACATGGTATGAGAATCGAGATTGGTTTAACATTTTATGCAAGACTGTGATGGAACAAGATTGGTCTTGGAATCGACCTGCTCTTGATTATGTGGAGCTCTACCATGCTGCACGCAAGTCAGCATGAGATTTTTCACTAGACAAAAATTAAGTTTCATCTATTTTGTACATATTTTTGCTTCATTTTAAACACACTTGATTGGATGGGATATTACATCTCATTTAATTTGATATTAGGACCTTGTTTATTGTTAAATTGAGAATTTTTCTTAATGATTAAGAAGAAATGTGGTAAAGGTGTAAATTTTAATTTTAATCCATTAAAATGTAAACGCTTCAAATTATCATTTAGCATAGAGAGAGTGAGAGTTTGTTTTAAGATATCATTGAAAAATAAATAAAAAAAGGCTGAAAATGTCATATTCTTAATATCTTAATCTTCCACTAAGTTAATTTAGTTCTTAGTTTTACAGACTTATTTATTCACTATTTCTTAATGTTAGAGACTAATATAATATTATGGTATAATGTATGTGAATAAATTAATAGTTTATTCTTTAATATTTTTTAAAAAAACACTAATATCTTAATATTATCATAAATTGTTTTTAAGATAAAAAACTAAAAATATGAAATACTTCATATATATAATTCTAATAAGAAAAATTATATAATATTAAAAATTATTTAAATTTAAATATACATATGCTCATTCAAAAATGCAATAATCTCAGAAAAGGTACCCGTATTAATGCTTATTTAGCTTAAAAATCAACACTTATTTAGTTCTTAAAACAATAAGATAAACGTTGAATGTTACAGATGAAATAAATAGTGTTCAATAACTAATAAATTTTTAATTTATTTTTATAAAAAATCTATAAAAGTAAACATAACTTTTGACTATTATTGGAATTAGGACGGAAGGATTTTCTATTAACAAGTTTGGAGCCCTAATTTCATTTCAGCCATTATTAAAGCTACATTTTCCTTTTTCTATTCTTTTTAAAATTTAATTAATAAAAATATTAAAAAAAATCACGTGTTAACCAACGTTATCAATATCATGGTTAACATTTATCAAATTGGTAAGAGAACCAAATTTTTTAATAGTAAAGAATTAAATGTTCAAACTATAAAAGTAGAAGATAAAATTTTTAAAATGATAAAAATAGAGATATCAAAATTACATTTTTTTAAGTCTATTTATTACCTATTTCTTGACATATTGTCATACTATAGGCATTAGCGGAACGGGATTGAAGAATAATATCATTAGGAGTTTAACCTGATTAATTAAAACACCAAATTACACTTGACACCTTTTGTTATTATTCGAGATTTCACGATTTTTTTTAATTTTAATATAAAATTTTCTAATTATTTTAAAAAATATTATATTGAATCATTACGCTGACCTTTAGAAAATAAATATATTATACTAATAATCTCTGTAACAAGTAATATTAAAAAAAGAGATACCAAATACCATCTTTAAAAAACATAAAAAATATTAATACATTTTACTCTACTTAAAATGAAGTCAATGTTTAGAAAATCAAACAATCAAGTATTTTGACACAGATAATTGTACAACAGACAAACTTAAACGTGAGACATGATATCAAGTAAAAATCAAAAAATTTAATTAAAATAAACCGATGAATATCTTATATTATCTTCAAATTATATGCATAAAATTATATTTATGATCATAAAGTGATTCTAAATTTAATAATTAAAAACATAATATCAACAGTGGCATTAACCCAGTATAAGATAACATGAAAATTAAGAGTAAGAGTTAAAGAAAAAATCAAACTTAACATGAAAATTATATAATCAAAGTATTTTGACGTACGGATAATTTTTAAGTAGTAAAATTTAAAATCCCTGTCAGACATAATTAAGTAAAAATCAAGAAATGTAATTAAAATATACTAACAGATAATTATCAACAAATTATACATTGTTATAACGATGAAATTTATTAATGTTTATAATAACAAGTGATTCATAATCAATTAATAGTTTAAATTTTTTTAAATTAAACTCAAACTCAAGTTGATCACATCTGATTAAAAAAATCTTGATATGAAAATAAAAATGTCATTAATTTAATATTATTGTTTATGATTAGATTAAATGTCGAAAACAGAAATGCAGGATTTGTAATCGCCTCCAACGGCTAGTGTTGCCAAGTCAGATAAAAGGAAATAATCCAACGGCTCTAATTCATTGACCGTTTGAATTGGTGTTTAAAAATATAGCCGTTACTGTATTCTTTGTTCCAAATCTTTAAAAATCTTTCGAAAACGTATCGTCATTATTCTCTTCCTTGTATTCTATTCACTTTCCCTATTCAATTCTTCAATTCAACTGCGTACATTCATGCCTTCTGCTAACAAACCATCTTCAATGTCATCAAACCCTAATCCAAGAAGCTCCGAAATCAGTAACCCTATGAGAAGGAGTTTCAGTGGAAACCCCTTTTCCAAACCCTCTATTGTGCTAAGCCATGCAGCAAAAACTCCCGCCAACAGCCCTTCAGGTATTTCCCTCTCTCTCTTTTCTCTATTTTTGATTATTGTTTGGTTTCTGTGAAAGTGTGAGAAAAATTTGAGTGAAAAAACGGATTTTTAACGGCTTCAGGGTTTGGTGTTTTGCAGAATTTTCAAGAAGAAGTGCTGTTGGGGTTAGGGAAAGTGGGGGGTCGTTGAGAGACTTTGTGGATGACAAAGAAAACGGGAAAGATCAGATTTTGAAGTCGGTGAAGGTTCGATCACCAGCTGCTTGTTCAAAGGGTTCAAAGAATTTCATGTCTCCCACCATTTCTGCTTCGTTCAAGGTCAATGAGTCTCCCAGAAAGAAAGTCCTGGCTGAGAGGAATGAGGCTGTTCCGAGTCCAGTAGACCCGAAAAGCCATGTTCGCAAGGTAACTTTTGCTGAGCCCTTGGAGGAGAGAAGGATTGATGGGACCATCTCAAACTTTGAGGATGTCCCTAGATCTTCCTTGACTAGTGAAGATTTGAGTGGTGAGAGTGAAACTAGTGAAACTCATAATTTGATTTCAAAGAATGATGCAGATTTGCTGTTTGAATCTGTTGATGATATGAATGTAAATGTTCCTTTAGTTTTAGAGAATGACATTCATACTGAAGTGATTGAACAATCATTTGAAACTCAGCCTGATTGTGTTAACCTTGACCCTACTTTTAAGCTTAGCCCCATGGCCACTCCTCCGGTTTTTAAGCTTAGCCCCAGTGCCACTCCTCCGGTTTCATTCAAAGCTACCGTCATAGCTCCTCTTGATGAGGATCCCTTGATGGCCCCTTATGACCCTAAAACCAACTACCTCTCCCCTAGACCACAGTTTCTTCACTACAGACCAAAACCTCGAATGGAACTCTGCAGGGAACGGGATTTAGAGAACAGTTTGTTATCTGAAAGCTTCTCAGAGACAGAAGTCACCGAGGATGCCCAATCTGATGGCTCACAGAAGGAATCAGAGGATGTTTCTTCAGATGAAACTGTCAAGGAAGAAGAGGGCCATATTTCTGAACCAAGTCCTGCTAGGAGCACTCTCAAGGCAGAGGAAACTGTTGAAGCAAAAGCAGTGCCAAAACCCCGTTTCACAGTGAGAGGAAAGGCTGTTGCTCTTATCTTGCTTCTTGCAGTTGCTTTTGTATCAATCTCGGTCACAGATTCTCCCGTGATTGATCAAGCTGTGTTTGAAGACTTCTACAAGGTTTATCAAGCGTCTGAATTTTTGGAGTTTGCAAGGGCTAACTTTAATCAATTCACCCAGTTTGCAGAAACAAATTTTGATGAGTTAGCTCGAAATTTGCAAATTTGGTTTACCAAGTTGCTTTCTTCAGTTTCTGAGTACATTTCGGATATGAGAGGAGCAAACAATTTGGACAAATTTCAATATTATAACTTGACTGTTCAGCAAGACTACTCCATGGTGGTGGATCAGTACCCTATACTTGGTCATGGTGAAATTGAAATAGGCAAGATTCATGAACCAGTATTGAACGCTGAAGAAAGTGATGCTGCCTTTGATATTGACAGTGATGAGGATATTGTGGAGGATATTTCAGCAGAGCAGTATGAGGTATACGAAGAACAACTTCAAGAAGACATTGCAACAATTACTGGAGTTGAAAATGCTTTGGATGCTCCAGAATCTGGGGTAGTGATCGATACGATGGAACCAGAGCCACTGGCTGAAGCAGGAAACTTAGAAGCAAATCTGGCGCAAGAAGCTAAGGCTAACTTAAATGTAGAAAATCAGCCAAGTTTGAATTCAGAGGTTGCTGAAATCGTCATTGAAGAGGCATATGGATCAGAAATAGAGCAGGCCCAAGAAAACGATGCTGAACTCAATCTCAACAAGCAATGTGAAGTAAGTTTAGATTCAGATGTTGCTGACGTGAGTATTGATGAAGCAGATGAAAAATCAGTAAGCATGGATGCTGTGGTTAAAGGAAATGAAGAGAGATTAGGAGCAATTGACATTCCTCCACATGCAGTGCTATATTTGGTGCTGTGTGCAGGTACTGTTTTAATTGCAGGTGCAGCTTTCAACAGTTCAAGGAAGGGTAAAATCAAAAGCAGATCCATGGAGAAATCCTTTCCATCCAAGAACAAGCAGATTTCTCCAGAGAAGCCATCTGGGCCCATAGAAGACGTGCTTGAAGATTCACCGTGCCCTTCAGAAACAAGTAGCTTTCAACAAAGCTCATTCAACAGTGAAAAGGTAGTGAATGAAAGTCAGAAGGCAGGTCTAGAGAAGAAGCGCAAGAATAACTACAGGAGAGAATCATTTGCCTCTTCATCAGACTACTCCATGGGTTCCTCATCTTATGGAAGCTTAACCGTGTACGAAAAAATTCCAATCAAGCAGGTTAGTATTTGTTTCTTAAGAGATGTGCATATTGTTTGCAAAATTATTCTTGTCTTAAGAGAGCATCTCATGTGAATTGTTCCTCATGTGCTTCATTATATTGTTTTTTCAGGGACATGTGGAAGAGGAGATCATCACTCCTGTTAGGCGTTCAAGTAGAATCAGAAACCAAGCCACTTCTCCTTTATAACCTGATTTTGGGTTGTTCAAGTAGGATTAGAAAACTAGCCAGTTTCTCCTTTGTAACCTGACCTGCATTAGATGTTTTACTTTAAGCAGAAGTGTCTTATCTTCTGAATCTTGACTCTGTAGAAGAAGAAACTTATTGTTTGAATGAATCACTGATTTGAATTAATCTATCACTTATTGCAGTTTACTTCTAATTTTGCTTTGTAAGCTTTGGAATATTGTTACATTCCTTGAATACTTCTTCATTTAAATGTATTGCTTTGTAAGCTCGGAATTTTGCATTGAAATTCGAAGTTATAACTTGAATACATGGTATTGCCTGGTTCAAAATGGTGGCCAAGTTACAATTCCTCACTTTTGCAGTCCCTTAAGTTTTTCATTTTATATTTTATTTTATACAAAATGTGGTATTGTCATTCTGTCAGAATCTGAAGCGAACAATATTTAAGTGAGTATAGTTTATCTAAACTGAGGGGCTGTGCTAAAGTGTATTAAGAACGATTAATTAGAAAAGAAATATTTAAAATTGTAATTAAATTAGATTTTGTATGAACTTGTTAAATAAGTATTTTATTGTGAAGCAAATAATATAAAGTTCAGGAATTAAATTGAAGTAAACGTGTAGGGAACAAATGGAAATGTTTTAAGGTGTTAACGTTAAAGGATTAAATTGAAGCATAACACTTTTAATGGCCCCAAAATTTTGTGTTTTCAAATTGTACATTTTTCTTCTTGTACCAATGCTTTAGATAAAGAGAAAAATTGTGTGTTAGAAAAAAATACACACTAAAGAATATAAAAGAGAAGTTTAAAGACAGAAATTAAAAAAAAAAAAAAAACATTTTTCAATTGATTTTCTTTATTACTGAACAAAACGTTACCTATAACAAGTTTGTGTTGTACTTTTTCCCTTTGAATGGGAGTGTAAAAAGAAGTGGCTAGTGATGGTGATATGTTTATGTGGAAATGATAGTACATTAGCCACGTCAATGACCTAATTCCCTAATCACATAGCTGGCAAGCTGGCAATTAAGATGCATCTTCAGATGATCCTTATTTTGGAACTCTCACCTACCCTCTTTCCTTACCTATTCTCACCACAAAACACTTTTTTAATTCATAAATATACATTACTAGTTGGAATAGCTGCTCCTACCCTCATACTATATGTAAAGTATTTGAGCAAATTCAATGGACCAATTTCAATTACTTATTATTGCTTTCTACTTTTTGCATACCGGTTTTCTCTGTTTAAAAGTATTGTTTGTGTAAAATTAGAATGCATATTAAATTGTCATAGTTGTGCTTCCTTGTATGAATTATGGATGCTAAGAATTTAACTCTTTCACTCTACCATACCAATTCCTTAGTGGAGATTAACTCATAACTGGCCCACTCAACACTTAATTGTATTTTACAATGCAGTTATGGAATTTCTGGCTGGCTAGTGAACATTCTCACCTGTGCTGGTATTCTTTAATCATCATTATTTCATTATATAAAATATTCTATACCATTTTTTTTTTTGACAACTATACGAATTTCATTGAATAAAATAATGTTATTTTGATATTTTCTTTTGCAACAGTCTAAAAGATAATGGGATTTAAATGCTCATATCAAGATCATATGATGAGGCACATTCACAAGGATTTTGCATGGAATTTGAAATTTATTATGGAGGAATGATTTTGTTTGGAGTTGGATCATAAATTGGAATTCTTGAATTAAAGAAGTGAGGTGGCAACAATTTACAGCCAATGAGAGTTTTTCTTAATCTGCCTACACAACTTTTATGTATCAAAAAATAAATATGAAAAGCTAAGAGTCATAATATAATTTAATTGTAATGTAAATTGTAATGTATTAATAGTGTAAAAAGTCCTTTATATTATCCCATCATCAATATTGTCATGTCATTAAAAATCATTAATTTTTATAATAATTATTTTAAAATCGTGTTTATTATATTATCAGAAATATAATACTTTAATTGTAGAAAATAACTCATGGAATGAAAAGAGTCTAATATACTCAAAGACTTATGAGTAATTAAATTTCTTAAACATGTAGTTAAAAGTTTGATTTTTGTTTATGTATATTGATATATTTGATTGAGAGAGATAACACACACTTTAATGATGTTTATATTTCTAGAGTCTAACTGTTAACAGAAGATTATCTTTAATTAATGTAAAAATAGTTAACTTCTCAAATTGATCTATATATTAATTTTTAATTCTTAGTCAGAGCATATGTCAAATAAAAAACATTTAACTTTTTTCCCGATTGAGTTATAGTTTTCAACCCAAATTTTAGTTTGATCCACTTCATTTACCTATCAAAGAAAACATGACAAATATTTCTTACCAGTAAATTTTTATTTTTCTGTTATCTAGCATGTATTAGCTTTATAACATGAAAAAATGCTTTATTTTTTATATAAGTGCATATCAGCCTTATCAGGTTTATAATTTATATCCTTAAATACATTTTTTTTTTTATTTTTCACTCTTAAACCCTAATTTTTAAAAAGTTTCAACATGTTAAAAAGAAATTTCAAACATTACACTTCTAAGTTATCTGTGGGAAAATTTTATAGTAACTGAATGTTATCCTGTAAACTAAATAATATATAAAATAATACAGCTTATATGAAAAAATAATTTTGAATAAGATGGAAGTAATGACAGGTAATAATGAATATGCAAAATGGCCTGAAGAAAGCCTGTAAGAAGATAAATCAATTATGGTTTTTGTGCCAAGATAGCTGTCAATGTTTCCAAAAACAGCTTGTTACGAATCCAAGTAATAAATGTAAATTGATATATGTGCACAATTGCTAACTGATTATACATTGCATCCATTAAAAAGTTGCAGTGATAGGATGGATAAGAACTTTAATTAGTGGAGCACAAGAAAAACAAATAATGCTTTGTCATTATGAAATGTCTAAATTAAACCATCGAAACAATAACAAATAGGTTATGTTATCTATACCATATTATATTCATACCATACCGTCCATGTAATAATAACTCTGAATCATGGTTTAACAGATATAATTTAATTACTAGTATAACTCAAACTTGTTAAACAAATTAAGGATATCATGATTTTTGTTATAAGTTGGTGTGGTTTCACCCATTGACCACAATTTGAAGCAGATTCACACAATCTAAGAGTGCAACTCATTAATGATCCCACAACACAGGAAGCATTGAAGGAAAAGGTGGAAGATAAAAAGATAAGGATTAGTCACAGTTAAAAGGCATTGTTATTCGTCAGCAAAAACTGGCTACATATCTCAATGTTATAGTAATAGCCAACCAAATGGCTTTTACATAAAACTACTACTATACTTGGTAGAAGGAGTGCACCATCTCCAAGACTAATTAATAAAGGGTGCATAGGCTCACACTTTCAAGTTTCACAGAGTTAGAAGCACTCACCCAATTAAACACTGTTTTCTCTTGTTTTGTTTAGTTGTGTATTCTCTGTTATTACCGCCGAATGAGTTACTGCTACGTAACATTAGTTGAGTTGAGGATAAGGTTACAGATCCTTGAGGTACCTTCAAGCCAATAGTGCAACACCACCTCTCCCAATCAGAATGCAGCCTTTCAGAACAACTTTGCAAAGATATTGAAAAAACAAAAACCATTTTAGTTTAGTTTCTGCTTACATAGATACAAAGCATAGCATGCACTGCATCTGCAACTGAGTGATAAATTAGGCAGGCAGCACCCTCAGGCTGTGTTAAATTTTCTTCCCTCATCTTAATAGTGCTTCTGCTATGATATGATGGGACTTTCTCTTTGGCTTTAGCTTGATACCGCTATGCCCATGTCCTTCTTCTGTGGTCTTTTGGACTTTTGCAATTAACCAGTGGGGAGAGATATCAACTCAGACTCACTTCAAGACCCATCATTTTCTTTCTGCCTTCTTTAATATCCATATGAGGTTTTTTACTTATGGGCCAAAACTATAATAACACAACCTTTTTTCGAGTGTACACATTTGCTGTTTTCTTGTCTTTTTCTGCTCCTTTGTCTTTTATCAGGTACTACCATTCTGTGAGTCTGGCCTCTTGAAACCTGTGATTTTTTATTTTATTTTTTTGCCTTCGAGCTATTAAGATCCGAGGAAGAATTTTCAAGCCTTGCTAATACCTTTTCCCTGCTTGGTTTTTAAAAGGGTTTATCAGGGTTCCCATTTGAGAATTATTTTTTTTTTTTCAAAAGCCTTTCCTTTTTAGAGGGTATTGAAACAAGGGCAAGGTAGATTCCTGATAGTATTCTCTTCTCTTACACCTTTCTGCTTTTTAATTCCCAATGAAAGGGAAAAAAATATATTTTATTTCATTAGTAAGTAACCATGATACATTTAGGTAAAGAAAAAAGTTTCAAGTCATCTATGTTTATATATACTAAAATAGATAACTGTGTTATCTATCATGGTATCACTCCCTGTTACCTCAATCCACTTCATTCCTTGGTTTGTTTTCTCACAAGCACCCCTTTATCTGTATTTGCAGGCAGCAGAAGGGATTGCAGAACTTATACCAATGGCAGATTGGGGTGGTTTTCTGAACAAAAGCAGCGGTTTTGGTGGGAGGTCAATAACGAATGAAGATTTTGATGAAGATGTGTGGGGTGTGACCATGGAGAGGGATTGTTTAAGCCAAAGTATGAGTGTTTCTAAACAGTCCTCTGCTTCTTCTTCTGCATGGCACATATCAACCTCTCCAAGAAAGATTCCAAGGACTAATAGTGTCACGCTAAACTCCTTGGAATCTGATGCAAATGTTGTTCAAAGGTCCTCAGCACCTATGGACATTCCTGATTGGTCTAAAATATATGGAAAAAAAGGAGTCGAGGAGGGTGATGTGAACAACAAAGTTGATTGTGGTTATGGTGATCATTACCATGATGATTATGGTGATGATGATGGTGATGATGAGGAAGGTATGGTTCCTCCTCATGAATGGATTGCTAGGAAACTTGCAAGGAGTCAGATTTCATCTTTCTCTGTGTGTGAAGGGATAGGGAGGACACTAAAAGGGAGAGATCTTAGCAAAGTGAGAAATGCTATTTTGACCAAAACTGGTTTCATAGAGTAGTTGGTGGATTCACATTCACCACTATATGACTCATTGTCATGTCATTGTCAGCTTCATGTTTTGGCATAACCACAATGAAGTCATCACCATTGTTACACTAGGATCCAATGCAATCTTTTCTATTTGATTAATATTGGCACTCATGTATGCAATGTGAGGTCCTGCTGCTGTGGAACTCATAATTAATAGAGCATGTACGTGAAAGCTAGAGGTGCCCTTTTTGTTTTTTTTGTTCTTTTTGTTTTCTTGTTCTAAATTTCCTGGGGAAAGGAAGTTTTAGCTAAGGAAAAGGAGAATGGAGGAATGGCAGCCTCTGAAATTTTGTCTGGATTTGTATTAGAGCTTAGGCCAATATGAAATGGACCCTTTGTTGTTCTAGAGTTTAATGGTCTTCAAGTTTTCACTTCTATTAATTTTAGATATCTTTTCTATCATTCGTGCATGATCTCTGTTATCTGTTAATATTGTTTATCATTGTCATTCGGATTCAGGTACAATCCTTTGTTTCTGTACTTATTGTCTAATCACTGTTTGCATATTCAAGTTATGATAACTTTGGAACCAAAATAGCCCTCAAATTCAATGTATAAATACTAGTAAAACAAGACAGCAACTGGTTATTTTTTTGGGTGATACATAAATCCTCAACAGTTTTTGTTATCTTTTCTTATTTTAATGAAGAATATGACATCTTTTCCATTAGAAACATGGACCACCACTAATATTATATGGTACAAGTTATAATAAATGGATGAAAATATTGTTGCAAAGAGTGTTTGAGCCAAAATAGAATAAAGTTGCATCAGTTTAATTCTTTGAAATTTTTCTGATACAAATGTCAAGCTTATTTGGATAAACTTGACAAAGGAGTTTTTTTAAAATATTTTTTAATATATCTATTAATAAAAAATATGAAAACTCTCTTTAATATATCTATTTTTTTAAACTTGACAATGCTCTTTGTTTTTGGATAAATAAAGTGCTATAATTTTGTTAAGAAAATAATATAAACATGTCATTTCTCTTCTCTATCAGCTAATAACATTTCTTCTCCAATAAATGGAACTCCAAATTAAAACTCAATTTTTTTTTTTATTATTATTACAAAATCCAGCTTTGAGACATTGGATTTCTCTCACAATTATTCTTAGGAATGTGTTGTTAAAACACTGGCTCAAGTTTTATATGCATTCCTTTAATTTTTTAATTCAGAAAAAATATTTCTATTTATTTATTTTTAAAAAATTAAAATTATAATATTTTTTATGATTTTTTAAAATTTTACTTAAATTATAGAAAGTAATAATTAGAGAAATGAATTGAGATAAGCATATAATATCTAAATGGTAAGTACATAAAGGGTATGATATGAATTTTTTTAAAAAAAATAATTAATAAAAATAAGTTTTTTAAAAAATCGATATAGATTATATTTTATTCTGGCATGATCCGTTGGGCTAAAATTTAGAAAGCAAGGTCACACACAACACAATAAATGAGAACATCATAATTCAGATATTTTTAATTGATTAAATATTACATGTAGAATTATTTAATTATATATTATTTTTAGATATTTTTAATGATATAATTTTATTTTTTTAACTTTTCTTTCCTATATTATTTATATTCATTCCAATATTTAAAAACTCTTCTAATCTGATGACAGTGAATTTGATTGGTTTGAATTGTATTTTTTTTTTAATTAACTCAAACCAAATCAAACGATTAGAATTAATTTATTTAAATTTTACTTTCTCCTGAATCCTTATGAAATTCAAAAAAACCTAAGCTTCTGATTTTACTTCTTGACACTTATGATCACTCTACTTGATGCAAAATAGTTCATAGCGTACTTCACTTCTTTAGTTTGACGCTGAAACATATGTCACTTCTTCAGTTTTAATGGACAAACAAAAGAAATCAATGAGTTGGTGTTATTTAAAAATTTTAATGTGAGAGAGATTTTCTGTTAAAAAAAAAAGCAAGCATTGACTATTAGTTAATCCTAACAAAGATTAATTTCTACAAACAAAAATTAGTATTTTTATGTACATAAAAATAACAGTTAAATTAATTTGAATAGTATTTTAAATTTTAGAATTGTAACGTTTAGTATTAGCAGAAGAAGAATATGTAGAGTTTTAGAAGCGTTACAGTTGAACATGCCTTAAGACAAACCAAACCAAACCAAACATTCCTGTTTAGTGTTAGTGACGGTTTGAATAGCACAACAATTTTGTTGAACTGCATGCCCTAATTTTGGGTGATTCTGACCGTAAGCCAAACTATTTTACTTGAAAACACTTTACTCCAAGTGGGTTCCATGGATTCAAGTTCAACCTCAAGTGCATAGTAAAAAAAATTATACTTTCTTAGCACCAACCGACACTTTTTAATCCAAAATATATAAACAAAATAAAAACGCCACTCTGTGTAACAAAATTTGTTTTCACTTGTTTTAATGTGGTTTTATTTTTGGGATACAATGTTATTAGTGTTAATAAATTGTGATTTATGAAACAAACCATGTACCTAGTTGAGCTGAATAATTGTGAAACTGAAGGTTTTAGGAGAGGAATGTAAGTGAAGAAGAAGAGAAACTGTGATCGAACACTTTAGTAACTGTTACCGTTTTTTGTTGTTGTAAATGTTGTTCCGGTTTTCGTTTATGGTGTGAAGAAGCGTTTGTTAAGAAGGGAGGGTTTCGTAACAGTGGAAGATAAGAAGAGAGGGACTTAGTGGGTCTCCTTGGTAGTGGCTGGGTGCCATAGAAGCTGTAAAGTTTGCTTTTTTTTTTTTCCTGCATTTGTTTGATTTTGTGATTTTTATTCTGTTTGCAGTTGGGGGTATCATTAATTGTATTTATTATAGTGAGGCGAGGAAGAAGAGGAAAAGGAAAATGTCCATGAAGAGCAAGGGAGGAGCTTTGGAACTTAGTGCAAGGAATGTTCTACACAGGAAATGGGCTCTTCTGCTTTGTGTAGCAAGCTTCTGTGCTGGAATGTTCTTCTCAAATAGGTACTTTTGCTTCTGGGTTTCTATATTGTATCATCAAGTTTTGATTTTTATTTTAGTTATTTTCAGTCTGTGTGTTTGAGTATTCAAGGAAGAACATTTTATTACCTATGTCATGCCTTCTGCATTAGGACATTTAATCCATTCTTTTGTTTTTTTTTTACTATTTTTTTTGTTAGTTTTATTCTTCTATTTAGATTGTGAATTTTTGTGTAAGATTCCCCATCCCACATGGTTTTTGATTGTTTTCATTAAATGTCCTAAGCTATTCAGACTCATTTTATTCTTCTATCTCGCACTTCTTGCTTCTTCTACTATTCTGCTGAGTCAAAAAAGGGATAGGTGGGTTATCTATATTTTATTCCATATGTAGTTTCTGAAAATGGTGAAGTGTCAATTGAATGAAGACATTGAAGTGAGCTTAATTAAATGAGGGCTTCTTTTCATATGGCTTGACCTGTCATCCTAAATTTATGGACTTTTGTTTTATCCTCCCTTTGTCTTATATCTATCCTGTAAGTAGTTATTAAAATAGATCTTAAGGGAGCTAATCATTATGATACACGGGTAATGCTAACCACAATTCTGTATCAGGATATGGTTGACAGCTGAATATAAAGAAATTTCAAGGACTTCTGGTGAGACTGAAAGAATAAAATTAGAATCTGAGGGTTGTAATCTAGATCTAGTAAGTGTATCAGTTACTCATGCTATATTTTTGCTATGATTCTGCCTTGCATTTCGCCCTATCGCATAATATATAGACAATAGACTGTTACTGAACTCCTGCTGGAATTTATAACAACCTTAGAAGTTCCCTCCCCATGAAAATGATCAGGAATTTACAAAAAAAAAAAATCATTTTTGGTAATTTTCATTGGGAGTAAATGCGCCTTCAGAGTTAAGCTGTCAAGTGCATGCCTAATGTGGTTTTTGGCAAAAACTTGTTTTAGCTTCACTTCTCCTTGTAAGGAGAAACTCCTCAAATTAGTTTCTATAGAAGTTTTCTCTTTTGGACCAAACATTTACGTAGAGTATTCTTGTCTCTGGTATGCCCTGTCATTTGGATATGAAGTGTGGACAACAAGCACATGACAGCAATGCATTGTATTGGCTTAAATTTAATTTAACTAAAATACTAACTATTTGCTTTGTGTAAAAGGTTGTAAGGCCAAAGTCCAATTACAGTCACGTGGAAGATTCAAATGGACAGAATGTTATCAAGTAAGCCTAGCCAATGCTTATTTGAACTGGATTTACTTTTATGATTATCAAATAACTATAATGCTAAATCCATTTCTATACATGAATTGCAGGAAACTGAGTAAGACAATATCTTCTTTGGAGCTGAATCTTACATTTGCTTTGCTTCTTCCATAATTTATGCTGAATGGTTGTCCTGTATCAGGGAAGTCGGAGACAGTTGAATCAACTGCAAAGAAAAAATATTTCATGGTTATAGGGATCAATACAGCTTTTAGTAGCAGGAAGCGAAGAGATTCTGTTCGTGCAACTTGGATGCCACGAGGTGATTTTGTGATATTTCAACATTTTTTAGTTTTTCCTCTCTTGAAAAGTTCTCCTTTAGCTTGTTTATACCGTTCCATATACATGTATCTGATCCATGGTTTCTAATGGAACTTCATTAGCTGAGGAAAGAAAAAAGCTGGAGGAAGAAAAGGGCATAATCATACGATTTGTTATAGGTCACAGGTTAGATTTTATGATATTTACTGTTTTTTTTGTGTGTGTGCTTACCTATTTATGATTATTCTGTTGCACTTAATTCCTCATATGATCTGCTCATTGGAACTTCTGTTTGGTGGTGTAATCATCAAATTATTTCCAGCAGATAACTGGTACTCTCTCATTCTAATGCAACTTGATTGCTTTTTATTGTGTTGATTGGTAGTATACTCATTTTTTTATTTGAAGGAATTATGAATAAGTACTCTAAAAAATCAATGACACAAAGTGATGAAACCTTGGGTCATGCATGATTAGTTCCTATATGGTTGATTGAATTCATATTTCCTTGTGATGTTAAATTAACCAAATAGCCTAGAGTTAACTAGCCTTTTTATCTGTAGTTCCACTTCTGGTGGCATTCTTGACAGAGCTATTGAAGCAGAAGAGAAGCTTCATTCTGACTTTTTGAGGCTGGTGATCTTTCTTGCCTGTCCCTTTTCATTTGAATGCATAACCCTACATCTCATTCATATCGTGCTGACTTATTTTTTTTGTTGATGATACAAAATACATCTATGTTAAGCAGGACCACGTTGAGGGTTACCTGGAACTATCAGCTAAGACAAAGATCTACTTTTCAACTGCTGTTGCCTTGTGGAATGCAGAATTTTATGTCAAAGTTGACGATGATGTTCATGTGAATTTAGGTAAATAGAAAAAATATTTGATGTTTCCGATAATGATAATATCATTAATATGATATATGTGTGCAGTTATAGGAGAAGTAACTATGATAGACTGAAACAATAAATATTTGAATTTATTACAAATGTTCTATAAATATGATAACTGAGTGTGGTAGGATACTTCAAAAAATGATTGTATTAGAAATCTTGTTGAACTTTTACTTTGTAATTAAACTTCTGGAACATATGTCCACTTGATATTAGAATTATAGACGTGGAAATTTCTTTTATGCATTTTTTTTATTAGTAAAATTGCTTCAGATGTTAGTAAATAATGAAATAAAATAAATTATCCCAGGGAACATGATGAACTTTGAAATTCCTGTCAACTTGTATTGTGTTGTACAATAGAGCATAACCGTGGAACTTGCAGAACTACTAAAATCATTTTTCCATCTGTTTCCTTAATTGTTTGCATTAAAAAGTTGAGGTTAGTATAAACTGTATGCAACAGGTACCATTACTTAAGTTTCCGATTAAGCCATAACAACGCATAGATTCTTCTGTGCTTGGTATACTTAAGTGTTATATTTTATGCTTACTACAGTGTGTTATGTACTGAGAACTGGCACATTCACTATAGAATCTTAGTTATTTAACTAAGCAACCATAATTGTCATATAAACATTTCATGACTTCCTTCTTTGTTCTTATTGCTTATTTTTCTGTCCCAGCAACACTTGGATTGACTCTGGCCATGCACCGTTCAAAACCTCGGGTGTATATTGGGTGCATGAAATCTGGTCCTGTACTTGCTCAGAAGTAAGGAAACCTGCATTTAATTTTATGCAGTTAGTTTAAATTCACTTCCTAGTGTAACTGTCTTACCACAGGGGAGTAAAATACCATGAACCAGAATACTGGAAGTTTGGAGAGGTGGGAAATAAGTACTTCCGTCATGCTACAGGACAATTATATGCCATTTCACAAGATTTGGCTACTTATATATCAGTAAATCAGTAAGTGTTTGTTTTCCTAGCTCAAACATGTTAAATCATACACAGTATTCTCTACTAGTATAGAATTGAGTATTATGCAAACTAATCTGACCTTTAGTATTCATTTGATGGATTGACCACAGTTGATTTTATTATGCCAGGGATGTGCTGCATAAATATGCCAATGAAGATGTTTCATTGGGATCTTGGTTTATTGGTTTAGATGTGGATCATGTTGATGATAGGAGAATGTGCTGTGGCACACCCCCTGGTATGTTCCTTTTTACTTTTTACCATAATTATTTTAAAGAAAGTTCGTATGACACCATTATCATTGATCAATCACTTGTTCAGAAGCATTGTAAAACTTTGTATCTGTTTGTTCATATACAGTTTGAGATGTCATGTTATGTTATTTGAAAAGTAGTTTTCTTTTCTCGTATGAAACCCGAAAAACTGTGATTCCATTTAAGCTTAACATGATGATCATTTTCCATGGTCTACTCTCCTGCAGATTGTGAGTGGAAGGCACAGGCCGGTAACATCTGTGTTGCTTCGTTTGATTGGAAATGCAGTGGAATATGCAGGTCTGTTGAGAGAATGAAAGATGTTCACCAGCGTTGTGGAGAGGATGAACAAGCATTGTGGAGTGCAACCTTCTAAAACAAAGAGAACAAATAGTGCCATTCACAAACATGAAAGAGAACATACGAGTGTTGCAGGCTATACACAGAGTAGATGGTTCAAAATGATATATAGAGGCAAGTCTAGCTGCTTGGGAATCACGCTTTATCTTAACTGAGGAGATAACCCCTCTCAGCAGAAGAGAATGAAGAAGAGTATAGTAACACAACCAACCAACCCATTCTTTTGTTAAATGGCTGGAAGGCTTTATATTCTAGTTCCCAGCCATGCCTAACGCTTCATAATAATTGCTTCTGTCTTTTCTTTTACTAATTTAATATAATTTTATTTGTTTCCCAAAAGAGTCACCTTTTCATTTTTGTTTACCAAACCATCCATTCTCAATTTTGCTGCTTTTTGGTCTAGTGTGAAAATGAGAATTTATGTTCGGTTACTTGTGATTATGGAAGTGAAAAAAATGTTTGTTTTGTCGTTGAGTTGAGCCAATTTTTAGGTAAAAGTTATAACTTGGAAGGTTTAAAAATTTTACATTAGAACACGAAATTTTTTTGTTGAACATGATTTCAACTCTAATCTAAACATGCATTTAATCCAACTTAACTTGTTTTTACCTTGTCAATTAAAAATGGTGATTGGTGATGAAGTGGAGAAAGACTAGAGGAGAGGCTAAGGGGTTGGAGGGGTGATGTTAGTATGAGGCTGAAAGAGATATCTCACTAACTGCACCAAAAAGAAAAGTTGGGTGAACTTAGCACAAGATGAAGTGACTCTAGTGATTCTATTTTAAGTATTGGGGTTACAACTTACCATGAATTGTAAATGGGGTTGTTTTACTGAGCCTTGGACTAATCTTCAACCCAATGAGACATTTTGGATATTCTAAACCATGTCCAATTGGGTTTTGGTTGAATTTGGGTCCAATCATATAAATTTAAGACATTTTTTCCATACACCTTATAAATCTTAACATATACTCTATAATGCATATTTTTCACTCTGAAATATAAAAAAGCATGTTGATATTTATAAGGTATAAGGAGAAAATATCTAAATTTTGGACAAGATACAACTCTAAAAATAAATCGCAATGTCATTTAAATTTACATTAAATGGTAAAGTGAGAAATTGAATAAAATGATAGGTCCATTCTATAGTTATATTTTCAATATTAAAATGACTTTGTTTTTTCATCTTAAAAGCTAATCAAGGAAGGACCAAGACTTTCTTTTATACGAATGTTTATAGTACTTGAATATCTATTATTGTAGAAGAAAATTGAATTAAAATTTTTTGTTAATCCAAAAGACTGTTCGCCACAAAAAGATAAACTAAACTAACTAGGAGATGATTACAATTTGTATCATCAAGAAGATTATTGGAATTACTACCTTAGTACAGTACTGCTAAGGAATTATTGTAGTTAGAAGTAAACAATAAAACAAAAAAAAAAATAAGAATTCGATCGAACCTTTTAATTTTTTTGGTGAAATCAAAATATTTGTTTGGATAGTCGAATCAAAGTTCTCATTTTTTCTGCCGATCAGGAAAATATTTTTTCTTTTGAAAAAAAGTTCACATCTTTTTTTTCTAGTTGGAAAAAAAAGTTTCAAGAAATGATCTGCTAATGTAATTATAACTACAAGTTTCTTACTGTAGCAAAGAGCTGAATAAAATAAGAATTTAAAACCTTGTTATTTCCAAAATTAATAGAAGCTATTTAAAATGCAAAAGCAAGATAAAGAAGAGACATTGTGATCTACTCTATTGTCAAAAAAGAGATGAACCTTTAAACTGAAGCAAAGTAAACGAAAAGAAAGATTATCTAGCCACTTCAGCTGCTTCTGATGAGGTCCCTACCATTCTGAAAAAGGGGAAAAAGTAACAAATTTCCTACCTATACCATACCAATTCACACTATTTCACACCAAAAAATTGATCACCACTCTTGAGAGACACTCAAAAACAAAAAAAAGAACATAAAGTGACCACAGCAAAGTAGCTAGCAGAATGAAGATGAAATCTGCAGAAGAAAAAAACAGTTAATGGTACTAGTACTCACTTTAAGTACATGCCAACAATCAACAAACATGCATAAATAAAAAACCTTTGAGGTGCTGAAGATTGGCAAAGAGGAGAGAAACAAGTGATAGCCAAAGATCAATTACATGTGATATTGGCACGGCTCAATCAAATAACACAGAGTTTTTGGATCATAAAACACTGCTTTCTGATTGAACCGCACCAATATCTCAAGTTCTCAATCAAAGTTCCATTCCTGCACTTTCTAAAGAAACAAACAACCATTGTTAATAGTAAATGCAATGAGAAAAACTTACCCCCTATGCTGGTAACTCCAATATCTTATGTATGACTAGAAAACATAACACTTGGAAAGTTTGATGAAGAAGGCAACATGTTCCCTTGGAGTAAATATAGTGTGTCCTGTGAGATTCTTAAAATATAATGGAAGAGAGAGAGGAATGGACAGAGACAGAGAGATGCAGAGCCTTAAATATGTTGACATTTAATTTGCCAACGACCAAGCATAGAATAGGAGAGTACACATTAAATTTTGAGGGTGTAAACAAATGGAGAAAGGCACATATTTTGAATTGTGACAACAAAACAAGGCCAGTGAGACAAGAAATTGAGTCTAGCTTTCAGGTTTTTATTTATGATCTCAGACAGTAAGTTGGTCTGCTGCCAACCACATTTCAAATTCAAATAGGAATTGGCTTTTGGAAAGTTAGTGAGTGGTTGGTGTCAATATGTGAACATACTCAATTTTTTTTTTTTATTGAGTCTTGCTATCTCATGTTATGGATTGTATTTTCTATTGGACCAATTTCATAGTTGGGACCAAATTCGGTTTCTCAGCAACATTTATATGTGCAAAAAGTTTGATTTCGTCAATATCAAACTGATATTCACTTTCTTCCACATTCAAAGGCACAGATAGATATACCTTTGAGTGGAGTTAGTTAAAAATAAAATATACAAACGCTCTTGGTATAAATCCATAAAAGGAACCACATAGGAAACTATGAATTTCTATTCATGATTCATCATTTATAATGTACATTTTCCTTCTTCTGTTTTTTCTTTTTAACATGAGAAGTATGATATCCATGGACTGCATCTCTTAATATACTCAACTTAATTTAAAAAAATATTTTTTTTAATAAATATTTATTTAAAAAATGTATGAACAAAATCCCATTGAAGAGGTGGTTGTCATGTCTATAACATTCGGAAGAATTTTATACATCCATTTGAGATTTTGTCCTTGATTCGTATGGCTTTAGGTCCTTTTCACATAATATGTATAGATTCGGTCGTGATTGTGTGAGGAAATTAGTAACCTCAAGGTTGGACTTGAATGTATGTGGCATATTCCCTTAATTAGATCAAATATGTTCACTGCTTGTTTATAGAAATTTTTTATATAACTTGTACACATTTAAAGTTGAAGCTAATGTTACACAAAGATATATATATGAATTTTCAAAATTATTGTTAAAATTTGTTTTGATATAGTTGTTGTGCCAGCTGGTTCTACCTAAATTCTCCTTTTTGAGACAGAATAAGAATAATAGGTTAGCATAAACAGTATTAATTAGTTTGCATGCAAACCTGAGAGGGACCCTGTGACCTGTTGCTCTTAGTATTTCCGCCAGTAATGCCCATAACTAAGGCGAAGATTTATTCGGCACACGTTTTGGACTGAAACTTTTACTTTATCAACAAGTTGGCACCACCACTTATGATGGCAGGGCAATTACAAGATTTTGAAATTAATTAAATAACTCATAATTTTTATTAGAAAAATCAACTTTTGTTTTCATTAAATAACTCAAAATTCTTTGGTTAATTATTTGCTTTAACACCTTACTCATGAGAGTTCTTTAGCTTAACTCTCTAACAATGGCTCTTACCTTACCTTAAATGTCCTATTTTCGCATTGTACTATTAGAACACTGCGTTTCTAATAAAGTAATACAACGTTTTAGGTATGCACATTTCTTTATATCGTCATCTTTATATAGTCATCTGAACAATATTTTGAAGATGAAATTAATTTATAGACAACTAAAATATATAGAAACCCATTATAAATTGTGAAGAGAGAGAAATACACGTGTGTATAAAATATAAAAAAAAATTATATATATATTTTATGAGTGAGTTGTCTGATCGACTGTTATAGTTATAAGTGAAATAAAATTATTTAAATACCAACAGTAAAATAATGACCATTGGAGTCCAAATTAGACCAAAGAGTTGGCCAAATGTCAATTCCAAATAAATAGTCGTGTCCCCAAGTAGCCAAGTTCTTTCTGTGATTTAATATACACAAATTCATTAATGTTGCTCAGAAAATTTATAGGTTAGACATGTTAGATTCTGTGTTTGTTTTAGCCATCAACATTTATTTTTGGAGATGAGAATTTGACAAATATCACATTTTTATGATTCGCATCATTTTTTTTTACTACAAAAACACATTCTTTAATATTGTTGATTCTTAGGAATATATACCTAATATTTATATTTATCTTACTTTTTTTAAACAGTCAGCAAAAATTTCTTACTTTTAATACGATAAAAGTGAGTATTATGTATATTTCAGTAGAAATGAAAGTTTTTTTCTAGAATAACTGCTTTCCTCATTTTATTCTTCTTATTTTGTGTCAAAAAAAGTTTAAGTTGAATATGTGTGAGTTATTATAATTTTTTTTATACTTGTTTTTTATTGTTATGGATAAAAAAAAACTCTTCTCCATATCTTTTTCCATTTCAAAATTCTAACTAAATAAATTTATTTTTTTTCTAAAATTAATCAAATTTGTTCATAAGAAAAAAATAATCAAAACATAATGCTTTCAAAAATACTAACAATATACTTTCACACATTCTTTTGAATATACTTTTTGTGATTGGCTAAAACTTATTTAAGATTAGATGCTTTTAGTTATTCAATAATTTTTTCCCTGATTTTGTAGTTTTAATAAAGTCTAACTTATCAAAGAATAAACATTAAAAAGAGTTTGATAAAAAGTGTAGTAACACTTTTCTAATATTTTTGAGAGTGCAATACCTCAAATAGATGTTCCTTTAAAAGTTTATAATATGGATTTATAAATAAAAATATGGCAACAGATTTTTATAACTCTGTAAAGAAGTGGGATCAATATTATCATACGTGTTAACCTCGTGCTAAAAAATTTAATTCTCACATCAATTATATATATATATATATATATATATATATATATATATATATATTATAACGTTATATATTTTACAAAAATTAAAACTTCAAATATTTTTGAAAAATAAGTGAGGAGGGAGGAGACACAAACTTACCCTCTCTCCCCTCTCCCTCCATCCATCATGGCTCATCTTCACTGCTTAACCAGGTTGCTTCAATCATATTTTTTTAATTCATAATTTAGCTAATTTTATTTTATTTTAAAATATGAAATGAAACGGATAAAATTAGGTAAAATATTCAACACAAGCATGCACGAATATTCATTTGAAAGCTTGTTAGCTAAATCGGTTGATGATTTTCTTAAAATATTTCAAGATCATTTCTAATAATTATCCAATAACGTTCATACAATCTTTTAAGTTTAATATCCTAATAAAAAATTATAATCTCATTCGTTTGATTCAATTTTTAATCATAGATATAAATTTAGTTTAAATCTTATTAAGTCAGTCTCCTATGATGTCTATGAGTTTGAATCTTACGTAAAAAAGTCATATAAGAACTTAGAAAGAAGTAAAAGATAAAAGGAAAGATATCATCTTCTTCTCGTGCCATTGTTAAAAAATATTATTAAAATTAAAATTGATTTACTTTTAAATAATAAAACTTGAATTTTAGTTGATTTACTCTCTCGAATAAAATTTATTGGATACAAGTGAATTTTTAAAAGAAAATATAATTCTCATAAAATTACAATAAATATAAAGTTAGACTTGTAGCCAAAGAATTTTCTCAAAAATAAAATTAGATTAGTTTGATATTTTTGCTCAAGTTGCTAGAATTTCTCTACACAAATTACAATTGCAAGATCAACAATAGAGTCAAAGTTTATAAATTTAGAATTGACCGACAGTGAAGTCGAGTGGTTGAAAAACTTCTTAGTGAACATTCTTCTGAAAATAAATCTAACATCGTCCATGTCAATGTATTGTGATTGTCAAATGACAATAGTCATCATAAAAAATAAAACTTTCAATAACAAAAACAAACATATACAATTAAGGCATAATATAGTAAAAGATAAAATTATATTCATTGATTATATGAAAATAGACATAGATTTGACTGATCATTTAACAAAATTATTGAGAGGAAAATTTATATATAAACATCAAAAGGAATAACACTTAAATTAATATGAAATTATCAATGAATGTAACCCATCCTTTATAATTGGAGATTTCATGAAAAAAGTTTATACAAGTAAAAAACAAGTCACTTGTTAATTTTGTTAACACAATGTTATAATTGTTAGACTACATTATTGGATGGAGAAGTTTAATTACTTTCAATGATTTTCATATGCCTTATGGACTATGTATGAAGTGCGGGTACACTTGATGAAATGTGTTGAGCAGGGCTGCTGATAAGAGATTGTAGCAAAATCTTTAGACTAATCTTAAATACCAGGTAGGTGCATATATAACGGTGTTTTGATGCAAAGAATACAAGAATTTTATCTTGATTTGTGTTCCTATTATATATATATATATATATATATATATATATATATATATATATATATATATATATATATATATATATATACTATTATGATACTTCATATTCAACTAGAAAGAAGTTGTTATATATACATTCCGCGAATTAACCTAACGGCGTACATCTTTTAGATCTTTTATTTTTCAGGTTTTCTTAAGGGTCACCGTTAAAAAAAATAAAGAACTCAGTACTCAGATTATTTTATGTCTGAGTACATATTTAGAAGTCTATACCATGTTTCTAGACCTCACCCAACAGTAGTAAATTGCTAGGAACAAAGAAACTAAAGATGAAATTTGGGAGTTAAAAAGCTAAAATATGGTTGATATTGGTGAACCGTAATAGAAAAAAGGAAAAGTTGAAGGTTATCAAAGGAATTTATTACAGGTTTTTTTTTTTTTTTTTTTGTATAATATAAGTGGGGAAGAAAGCAGAAAAGTAAGCAACCTTATTCTTGACCGAAGTCCTACCAAAACCACAAGTGTACTTAGTAGCCCCGTTATGTCCCTATCCTCATGTGAAACAATGTCTTTTCTTTCACCTTCTTTTACACTAGAAAACAAGCTCACTTGAGTAATGTCTGTTTACACAATAACGTGTAAATCCTGCAACTGATACCCCCACCTCCTTTTGTCACACTATTCACACTGTCTAATAAAACCTCAGAGTATTAATTTGAACTAGTATCATCTTTAATGTGTTGAAACGCTTTCATTCAATTCATGGAATCTTCAGACAGGTGCAATAAAGTGTTCAAGATCATGGTCATATATCGAATCTGTAACATAATAAAACCAACAGTTGCCTCTGAGTAAAACCATAATATAGTAATTTACAAATTTCAAAGTCTACCTTAAGGATAAAAAAATGTAGGGTTGGTGTAGTTAATGGTATCCACCTGCTAAAGAGAGGCTGTGAGAGGTTTTTCCACCATCAATATTGCTCGTACTTCTGCCAGCACAGTAACATAATAATGCACCTCTTTAGGATATATAATCTTGACTTGTGTTCCTTTGCACTTTTCAGGAATTTCTTCTTCAAGCTTGTAGGATCCTCACAGCTGCTACGTGCTTGTGTGGAACTTGAAGGAGTAGTAGCAGAAGTAGAGTAACGGTTGTTGTCCATGTGAGTGTGTGTGTGAATAGGATGTTATTTTTGTGAAGAAGGTGTAAGAGTTTAAGAGAGGAATTTGAGGACACTAGAATAGAAACAGATAAGTGAGAATGGCAATTGTATGTGATGTGTGAAGAGAATTGTTAGAACTTAGAAGTGAGTTACTGACTAAGGGGAATTAAATTGGCAATGGGAAGTGTCCAATGCCATTGTGGTCCTGGTACGATCTGACTCACACAGTGGCCCTCCCACAACTCACTTCTGGGTTCTTTATTCACTGTATTGGCCAGCTACTGTATCCTAAACTAACTTACATTTCATATAGATTCATAATTAATATCACAGATAAACTAATATCAACTCGTTTCATTAACAAAAACTGATTACTGTTCACTGTAACAGACAGACATGAACTTGATTACTGTTCACTGTAACAGACAGACATGAACTCAGTATTTAAAGAAAAATATTTGGTAATAAACTGTCATACTTCAAAAATTAATTATAAGATATAAAAAAGAGAGAAATACATCTATTTCATCATATTAAAATTGATATTTAAAACAATCTTAATATTTTAAAACTTGTTTCATTACTTTTTTTTAGAAAGACTTAAAATAAGAAGAGAAATTATCAAAAAGTTAAAATTAATTTTTCTAAATTAATAAAAAACTCAAATTTGAATTTTACAGAATAATTTTTTTTATTTTTTCTTCTTATTTTCTTCTTTTAAAAATATTCTACAAAGACTCTTACATACAATGCATCCATCCATACTTTAGACAAAATGACCTACCTGTAGAATATGTGTCTATTGTGGTCCTTGCATATGTCTGAGACAGATGTGAACTTGTTTGCAAGTTAATCACTAAAATATATCAGTTAATGCTTTACAAGTTTGATGTTGTTGAAAAATTTATTTTGAATTGAATTCAAACAATTTTATGCAGTTTTTTTGGTCAAATAACATTTTTGTAAATTTTTTTATTATTTTTAGAATTAAAAACATTTAATTACAGCTTGCATGTATCAGATTATTTAATTTAAAATTAATTTGAACTAAAATAATTCCTAATATAATTAAAATTTTAATTTGTATATCAGATTATTTAATTTAAAATTAACTTTATGAATGATCAGTCAAATATTCAATTATTCAAAGAGAAACAGTCAACAACTAACATACATAGAGTATATTTATTTGATGGGATTTCTCATAAAGTGTAAAGGTTTAAATTTTAATTTTTTTCATTTTCACCACCACTAGAGTAATACTATGATCCATTATTATATATGATTATGATAAAGATAAAATAATATACTGTATGTGACACCAAAGTGATGTATCTATAATTAAGTTTTAATCTTGACATAAGAACTATCATTAAATTTTTTCAAAGTCCATTTAAATCTTACAAAATCTTAAACATAAGAGTCATTTAAAAAAAACAGATGTATGTTAGACTCTTCAAGACACTTTTAAAAAAGACAAATGTATGTTAGCGTCTTCAAGACACTGGTTACCAAAATAAAATGATACTACTCAACCATTTTTATTTTTTACGCTTACTTGTGATTTTGAACATTAAATACCCTTTCTTTTCTTAAAATAGTTAATCTTCCAAAATATCTTATAAATTATTATGTTACCATCAAATCTTTTAAAATTTAAAATATCTATATACTAAAGTAACAACACATGTTTTATTTGTAAAATAGATTTAACTTTATTTTTGGAAAATATTATGTAGCAAAGAATGTGTTGTAAAAAAGAGTGATAAGAACAATAAACTATGTAGTTAGTGATTACAAAACAACAAAAAAAAATGGTGCAAAGTGGAAATTTCCACAACTGTGTCCTTATGAATGGTCGTATTCATGGTTTAAACTTTGAAGTATACACATGAAATTAATTGTGGTGAAATTTTAAGTTCGAAAAGAACCAAATCAATTTGGATTGACTTGGTTGGGCAAATCTAGCCCATAAAATTATACACAGTCTTCAAAACTATTGGGTCTATTTGATCCAACGCTTATTTATTTATTTTCTTGTAATTCTATATAAATTTAGACAAATAATACAATGAGTATCCTACCCAATAAATATATGGTCCATAGAATGTTCCCTCCATTTTTTTTTTGTTTTTTTTTTATCTTGACCTGCCCAATTCAACTATCTATCTTGTTACTTTTACTAGAAATATAATGTTATGTAATGATAATAATGTAAGATAATTACAAGACATAAAGATACTTAAAAGATATAATAATAGTTTATCCTAAAAAAACTAGAATATAAACATATATATAATCATAGACAGATTAGTTTAAATCAGGAAAGATACGAAAAATTAACAAATAAAAAAATAAAGGAAATTTAAATAATGAGGTAAAAAAAAAAAGAAATAAGAAAAAATAATTAAGATAATTATTTCAATTTATATATAAGACACAAAATATAGGTATCTAAGAAATTAAAAAAGAAAAAGAAAAAGAAAGGTAATTAGGAATTGAAGATAGTAAAGCCAGGTGTAACATTACGTCCTAGTTGGAATTCGGATAAGAATAAGAATAAAAATAATAAAAAAATGGAATTATTAATTAATTATACGTTTCTCGAATTCCATATATCTCTTCTCTTCATCAAACCTAATTTCCATTTCATTGATTGATTGATTGATTGATTCAACTTTACGTCTTGAGTATGTCAATCCTCTGTTTCCTTTGCGATCCATCTCGTATTCGCTTCGCTATGTTTCGTTTCGTTCATCAGATTTCTAATGTTTCGTTGTTTGAATTTTGCAGAGAACATGGCCAAAAGCTCTTTCAAGCTTGAACATCCCTTAGGTATTCTTATTCAACTTTTCTTTTCGTATTTTTACTTTGATATTTCTATTTTGCGGCTTAATTCGTGATTTGTTCCGTTGCCACAACACAAACATAATTAGCCGCGTGTTTTTATCACCCTAAGAATTCTGCTTAGTAGGGTTTGCGTTTAATTAGTACAGTTTAAACCTTTCTCACTTGTATTGTATTGTTAGGTTTTTCATTTGTCGAATTCAAAATCGATTGCATTTACTTTTTGTAGAAAATAAAATATTATTGCAAAGGATAATTCATCTAAATGAAAATTGAGCTGATTGAGATTGTTTGTTCTATGACAATTGAGATGGACCTTTGGTGTATTTTTTTTTTTTTTTCTCTGGGCAAATTTTTTCATCCTTTTATAAGGATTGTATTTTCTCTTTACATCTAAGGTGTACTTTGTTTAATATTTTTCCTTTTGAACTCCTGAATTGAACTGATTGGTTTTCCCCAGAAAGAAGGCAGGCTGAATCTGCTCGCATTAGAGACAAGTATCCTGATAGAATTCCTGTAAGATTTTTCTATAGATTGTTTGGTTGTTTGATTGCATTTTTCATGAGGCACTTTTATTGAAATGCTGTCATTGTGCGCAGGTGATTGTTGAAAAAGCTGAAAGAAGTGATATCCCAGACATTGATAAGAAGAAGTTAGTGATTTTATCATATTCCATTTACACTATTGTATTTAAGTATAGTTTTGCTGTCTCAAGTCAAGGGTGTGATTTTTTGTTGGCTTGAAGTCGGTTAATGCTTTCGGTTAAGATTTTGGGGCTTTCTATTTTTCTTGTGTTAGTAATAATATAACAATAGTGGTGTTTTATTCATAGAAATTGCATGACAGCAGTTGTTCATAAAAAATAACTTATGGCAGTTGTGTATTAGGATTAGATTTAATAGTAGTGTGTTTTATTAGTCAAGTGTGTTGTTATTTTCAATTTGCGAATAGAAAATACTCTCTGTTGGATACTTTTTGTCTTTGGGACAAGAAGTGTACTGCTGCATTATGTATGATTTCTGTGTTAGGCATTATATTTTATTGGATTAGATTATCAATTGGGCTTCTATTATTTTGGTCTGACCTATCTGATCAGTGGGAAGGATTATCTGTGAGGCCAGTTAGTTGATCATTTGTCAATGGTTAAAGTTTCTCATGAAATTAAGAGGAAAGGATTCATTCTATTCAGTTGTCATTTGTAGATTGAGCTTTTACTAATTGTGAAAGGAGAAATCCTTGGTGAAGAGCAAGCCATTTGAGGAGAAGAGATCTCTCTCCTATTTTCTGTTCTTCCAGTTCAATTCAATAAAAATCTTTCTTCTCTTTCCCATTTCTATTTGTAGTTCCTAACAAGACATGTGGAAGAGAGGCTTCTCTCTATGATACAGAATCTGTTTAGGAAGAGAACAGTGGAGGGAAATGGAAATACCAATCAGGAAGTGAGTTCTTCTAAGCAGGGGTTAAATTGAATTTCCAAGTTTAGGATGAGTAGCATATGTTAAGTAAGAGAGTGGTCTTCCAATGTTTGATGGGGAAGACCTTGTGGGATGGATCACCAGGGTAGAAACCACTTTGAAGTGAAAAATACTTCAGAATGAAGTTTAAACTGGCTAAATTAAGTATGGAGGAATCAACCTTCCATTGGATCAATCTTGTGAGAGAAACAATAGATGACCGCACCTGGGGAAAATTAAAAAGGGTTCTGAGTGCAAGTTTTAGCTGATAAAACTCTGCCACAGTATTCCATCCTCTGTTCTTATTTTACATGGAAGTGTAGATTGTTAAGAAAGAATCATCTCTGTTATTGGTGCATTCAATGTTTGTGGAAAGAATAAGGTAGTTGTGAAGTCTTGGCCACTGCACTAGATATAAACATAATTGCAGCTTGTGTCTGGTTACACTTATGTAATATGTACTTTATATGCATGTGTGAAATGTTTTCCTTTCTCTTCGGTTGTATTTATAAAAATATAATACTTCAACGTAAACAATTACATGCTAATCACTTGTGCGTAGAAGATTATTTTATGGTTAAACTAGTTTGCACCCACATCATAACTTCAATTTAATAAGATATTTGCCTAAGAATGATATACCATTAGTTAAATTAGGCCATAATGCATCAAGTTGTGATTCTGTGCGTTAGTGGATTCTCACTTTGTTCTGTTTATCTTGTTGTGATGCTGTAGGTACCTTGTCCCAGCGGATTTGACTGTTGGTCAGTTTGTTTATGTTGTTCGTAAAAGGATTAAGGTCAGTGCGGAGAAGGCTATTTTTGTTTTTATCAATAACACTCTACCTCCAACTGGTACGTAACCACTGCTCAATCTGAATTATAAATAAACTATGTTGCCAATTCTTACTGTACTGGTGAAATGAATCTCATGTTGCAGCCGCCTTGATGTCTTCTATTTATGAGGAAAATAAAGATGATGATGGCTTTCTTTACATGACTTACAGCGGAGAGAACACGTTCGGCTCCCATTTGGGTCAAATCTAATAATAATCCACCTTATGCTCTGTAAATATATAAACTTTCTGGTGTCGATAGTCAACTGCCTATCCTGTTTATTGCTTATGGTTTACGTATATCTCTTGAGCAGTATTTTCTTGTTCTCTGATTATGTGCATTGTCTTTAAATTATTGATTTCAATATATCAATTTAGATTTCAATATATCAATATATTAACTAGTGATAAGACATGTTATCCTTTGTAGAATCGGTTCCACTGTTCATTTCATGTTCTGTTACCTTACCACCAAATGTCCAAATGATATGGCACTATCTTCTGTTGTAGCCTTCTATGCTTCCAAAGACGGAAGAATAGACTTTAGCTTAGTTTTATAATAATGTAACTATTTAGTATTTTCTTTTAATGAGAAGTGGGATAAATGTTATTTTATTTATTTTAAAACGTTAATTTTTCTGAGTAAATTACATATGTTCTATGAAATTATATCGAATACTCATTATTTTTTAACATTATTTTTATCATTATACTATTCTTCAAGGGTTATTGGTTGTAATACAGGAGGAAGTGTTAACGTGATTTTATGTAGAAATTTAAAAGTACAGGTGTTTATGTAATTTCACAAACATTTTAGGAGTATTTGTGTAATTTATTTTAGTTTTTTATTAATATAAAATAGGTTCATTTAAACACATGCACTAAAAGTAATTAATTTTGATTAAATTTCTCGCGCAAGACACCCACCGCAACAAACTTTTGATTTTCCCGCAATTTTCAATTCCGCTGACCTGTTTTATAAAAGAGAGACAACCACTTTGCAGCATTTTGATCCTATAAAAAATTAAAATTGAATATTATGTGTTAATAATTAAATAATTTTAATCAAAAATTGTTATTATTGAAGTTTGTAAGAATAAATACTTTTGAAATATAAATTATTTTTTAGATTAGTGATAAATAAATAATTTTTTAGTATAATAGTAGTTCGAAAAATCAAACCTAAGATCCCGTACATATTATATAAATCATTCACCATTAAGTTAGCAAAATATCTATGAATATTCTCATTAAATAAAAATTAGTCAAAAACAATTATAGTGAAGAATGTCTTTAAAAGTATTGTCGTAAAATATTTTAATTTTAATTTATATAGAGATATATTTTAGGAAAAAAAAAACTCCTTGGAAGGTTTACCAATAGCGATTTAAGAAGTATTTTTAAGCTATTAATTATTAATCATGCATTGTTAAGCGAAATAATGACCCACTATCTGAATGATTACTTTACTATTAAGCAATGAATTATGCAGTTAGGTTAGGGAAAATAATGAGGTAGATACCCACTAATACTAAATTTAAATAGAATCTACTTCCACAATAAGCTAATATCATTGAATTGAGCTTAACAGTCTGAAACACCTTCAATTCATTAAAAGGCAAAAAGAAGTTACAAAACTGCCAACTGGTTTTTTTCCATGATATGCTAAATTACAAGTGCACACAATATATCCTGTCGTTTACTGCTTGGATGTACTCTTTCTCTTGCACAGACTTTTTATCCATTTCACACAATTTGAAGCAGTTGCTTTCACTTTTCCAAAACCACCCTTTGGACCTGAATTCTTGTTCTTGCCACTTTCCTTTTGAGATCTTGTGTCTTCATCTTCCATAGCACCAATTCCACCAGCACCCCATTGATCAGCCCAACTTGGTGCTTCACTTGCCATCTTTCCTTATGCCTTTACCATAAAATAATACTATATATTAAATAAACTTAGATAAAATACAATCTACCAATCTTAAACTTTTTAGATACCACACTATTTCTCAATAAATCATTGCTACATAACAAATCTAGGGAAGTGAAGCCTTATACTCTAATAATGAACTTTTTCCTTTGATGAATTTATAACCAATTTGATCTTAGGCTCACATATACAAAGAAGAAATTTAAGTACATATATATAGCAAAGAAACTATGGAACCTTAAAATCTATAAATATTTGCAAAGTGTGTGTGTGTGTGTGTTGAAAACTTGAAACAGAAAAGGTTAATTAAGAAGACAAGAGCAGTACCTTAAAATCCAAGGATTGAAGTGGAGTTGGATGGAGAAGATTTGAGAAGGTTGATGGAAGAGTTAAAAGGGACAGAAGGAGTAGTGAATGAAATCATATTCATAGCTATATAGAGAGGACTAAGTGGCTAACTAACCATGTTAGATGGAATGGCCTATCTATCACTCTCCTGTTACATTGCTTTTTCTTTTTCTAATTTTTCTTTATCTTTTTCATAAGAGGACTTGACAACTCACCTATTTTTTTGAGTATTCCCATCTGGTTAAGCAAACTATGTGAGGCATCTTTCAAAGCTATTTATTTATTTAAATACTTAACCTTATCATAAAAATATAATAGTGGATGGATACTTTGGTTACCAATATAAGTTGGGTTTCCCACTAAGGCCTTGTACCCTTGTTTTTGTTCAACCTTGGTGTGGTTGTGAGGTTGTGAGCCACTGTCATAGATGGCCAAAGGTATTTGTCAATTGTCATCCTATGTTGTTAGCATGAGTTTAGCCACTTTAATCAATAATGCATAGAATTGCTTGTCTCTCCTACTTTTTTAGGTTAGATAAGTTTTAGATTTCTATGAAATGTTATATATTTCTTGTTTTAGTTTTTATATAATAAAAAAACATATTTTTTAATGTCTCGTTTATTTTATTAAACAAATTTAGTAGTTCTCATGATGAACTAAACAAGATAACGAATTAAAGAACAATTTTTCTTTCATGTCAGTTGATTTTAATGCTCAGAAATCAAAGTGTGAAAATTTAAACACACAAAAAAATTAATTTTGTAGAGACTAAAATGAGAAGTGAAAATTTATTTCTACGGGGATCAAAATTTACCTTTTGAGAGCCCCATCAAGAACACAATTACTGTTGGCAAAAAGATAAAGAACATATATTCATCAAACTATGATTAGTGGGTGGCCTTTTTTATAACTTGAAGAAGGTACAAAACACAAGTCTATTATCCTGTTATCTATCTTTAGACTACTAATATATATCAACCTCCTTTATTGATTGTCTTCGCTATTAAGTTTCCAATATGCTTTCAAAATTTCCTGGAAAACTTGTTTGCATAAACCGAAGGGAAATTGTGTAGCAGTACCCTGTTGTAATATCTAGACAATTGCAATGAACAAAAAAAAAAAAAATCTTTAGATAATTGCTAATGCTTCTATTGTTTTTTTTGTGTGTGTATGAAAATATGAAACTTTTTTTTTATTGAAAAAACTGAAAACGGTAAAAGATAACATTGTTGCTCAAAAATATCTAACTCTTAAATTAAAATAATGACGTTCTGGGAATTAATTGGATCCAACCAAAGGTGTGATTTAATGCGACAATGAAAAACACTTTAAAAAGAAAAAGGAAGGTTTGTCAAAAAAGAGAGGCAGAAGGGAAAAAAATTAAGGATTATGGGGTAACGTGTTCTGTACGAAGGAGGCTGTATTTATGGAACAATAAAGTGAATGCATGTGAAACCTAATTCCTATTCAAATCTAATCAACCGCAATTAATTATGTTTTGGGTACAGATATTAAATTAAATTAAGTACTTAACTTTAAGCATTAGAGGGTGATAATAATTTTTTATTTGTAGAGTTATAATAATTTCTTCTTATGTTCTTTATTTCTCTACTTTGTCAATTACAGATTAAAAGTTATTTTCACCAAGAACCTGTGAATTGAACTATTCCTATCATTTTCACAATTTTAAATTTGTGTACTACGTGTTTTAATATTTATATAAATAAAACTATATTAGTTTTTCTTATATTTTAACTATTTTTTCTTATTATATAATTTTAATTTGAACTAAATTTGTTTTGTTTAAAAATTTAAAAATCTGACCCAGTCTAACAAAAACCAATTTCATTACTTTTTATTTGTTTCGTTTATTTAGATTTCAGTTTTTCAAAATAATTTTTAGGGTTTGCATTAAACCGAATTACATAAATGTTCATGGTGATGCTATGTTACCAATTAAACTAGAATAACAATTAGAATCACAAAATTAGACGTACGCCACTCTCAAACATTCAATGCATAGTTCAAGTTAAAATGCGTCTTTTAATTGCAAGTATAATTATATTGAATAGATTAAATTTATGTCATTATGTGTATAGTGTACTTCATTACACAAAGAGTATTGGCATTAACAGTGAGTATTGTTGCTAAATAAAAGATTTGATCGTGTTTTTTCCATTTTAATTATTATATGATTTGCTTCTCTTCAAATAAAAACCAAACTTTCCATTTAGCCAAATATTGCATATAATACTCGAATTATACTATTAATTAATTACCGGTCAAAATCTTAATCACAGACATCACTAATTAAGCACAAGCTAAGCAGTTGTTTTCCGTTTAAATGCGAGTTGAACATGAAGAATGAATATGAACTTGGCCGAATCATGTTGACGTTACTCAACACAATATAAAGCGTTGGCCCCTTCTTCCTTCTTCCCCAACAAGTAGCATATGCAGAACCAACAAATTGAAAGAAAATAATCTATGTAATTAAGACAGATAAAACAAAACTGTAATAATAGAAATCTAGTCCTAGCTTCTAACCACCTTTTCGGTCATTCCATTAGAAGCAGCTTCTAAGCAATTCTGTGAACATAATAATTTGCCACTAACCCCACGCCCCAGTTATGTAAAAAATTAGACGGGATGGATATCTACACATTAGACGTTAAATAAACCTAAAGACACACAATTCCATTTACTTAGACTTTCTCACGGACCTTGACTTTTTCATTTTCCGCGATTTATCATCCACACTCGTCCATGTATACCCTGCAGGAATCCCAAAAGGGTCCGAATCCAATGCCATGGACGAACATCGTTGCTGCTGCTGCTGCTGCTGTTTATTCCCCGACACACTATTATTTCTTCTCAGCCACGTCGATGCCACTGACGATATGCTCGAAGTGGAACACCGGTTTTCTGCTTTGTAACGTTGCTCTTGCTCATGTTGTTCTCCTCTGCCTGTACCTGCGCCACTCAGCAAATGCCTTGGACTCGAAAACGGCGTGTAGAACTCATCCACAGGTTGCAGCTCCACGAACTTTGTGAACGTTATCACCACCCTCACTGTAGGCACCACCGGTATCGCCACCTGATACCCCACCAAAACCACAATTATTAGTATTATTATTTACAACAAACTCAAACATCATTGTCCAAAACCACATTCCTACACTTGCATGTGAAACTAGTTTTAATCCTAAAAATATCTGGTGAATGTTGTGTTAGTGGTGGACAAATCATGGTCAACCCCCCGACATTGACATGCCCATGGACGTTATCATTAGGGTCACTCTCACTCACACCACTACATGCCAAACACAACAAACAGATCCGATCCGCCACGTCATTAACCTGTGGGACCTACTCTCATGTCCTCATATAACTGTTTATATTCAAATCATGAGTCTTAAACCGACCACACAGGTCCCACCAAAGCTTCTCTACTCTCTGTCAAAAATTCTAATCCCCACAGGGTTTTTCATTTTCCATTTTCCAAGACAAGTCCAACAAAAATAATAATAATAATAATAATTTAACAGTAAAAAGCCTAATTAGAAACTGATTTCAAATTAAGGTTTCAATTATTATTCCGATAAGGCCCTTACCTTAACGGGGAAAGTTCCTGGCGGTAACGTGGTAGTGAGTAACTCCCTCAGCCTCCTAACTGCTTTGACCTTATTAGCGAGTATGTCAAGTAACGGCAGAAGCTCCTCAGTCTTTAACGGAAACTGTTCCGTCAGCCACACTGACGGCCGTAAGCTTCTAACGTACTCTTTCTCCTTGGTCTGTGGAATGGTAACGCTTGGCTGTGACCTTCGCATCGGTGGAGCCGTTACGGACGTTAGGTCGACGCTTTTTCTTCCCATTGGGACCCACTCTCTATCTTCTCGAACGAAACTACTGTGTCTTCTCTTGTCTGCCATGGGAAACCCGAAATTGGGATTCTCCGCAACGAGAAAACCGTCGTCGTCTTCGTCAAGTTCCAACGGTAGCACCTGCTCGCTCCCTGCCACGTCAGCATCGCCGCCAGCTACTTTCCGTGACCGGAAACTGAAAACCACGTTATGCATTTCGTATACCTTCGCCTTCCACTCTCCCACGCTCTCTGTCTTCTCCTGTCTTCGCCAATTCGTTCTGCCTACGAGCTCCGCTTTTGTAACATCCATGCCGGGACGGTACACGCTCGTCTGAGAGCAGAAACCTGCCACGTCGGACTCGTTCATCGGTCCGCCGGCGTTCTCAAATGCGTCGAAGATTTTGCGGTCGTCGCGGTTCAAGACGAGGAGCGAACCGGAGGCGATGTCGTGCGTGTCATCACCGTCACCGAGGAAGAGGAAGCTCTGGTCAGCACGCTGGATCTTGAGGCCATCGAAGCCGGCGAGGGACGTGTCAGCGCGGAGGTTTCCTTCGCGCTTCCAGATTCTGTAAGTATCGGATGGTGCGATCTTACCGACGAAGGGAATGACAGAGCTCTCGAAATGGAAGGAGATCTCCATGTAGAAGTCACGCATACGGCGGAGAGCGCCGACGACGCGAGGGAGGCGGCGGCGCCATTTGGACCAGGCGTTGCGGTGGTGGAGACGAAGGAGGATAAGCGCGATGTCGGAGGAGCGGCGGCACAAGGCCTCCTGGAGTGCGTTCCAACCGGAAGAGTTCTGGAGGGAGACATCAGCGCCGGCGGTGGCGAGTGCGCGGGCGGAGAAGAGGTCGTTGAGGCGGACAGCGAGATGAAGCGGCGTTTCCCGTCCAGGAACGTCGCGACGGTCGAGGACGGAGGAGATCTGATCAGCGATTTTTTCTTGCGCAAGAGAATCGGATTCAGTTTGTATAAGAGACGGATCAGGTAAACGAGGGAGTGAAGAGATGATTCTGGAGAGTGTGGTGTGGTCACCCAATGCAACGGCGTAGTGAACCGGACTATGGCCGTAATTTTCAGGTTTTATCGGCGGAGGAGTGGTGGACTTGGCCATGTTCCACCGCACACACTGTAACAATAATAATAACTTTGGTTAGGAGAAAGAGTGAGAATTATGTTATGTTATGTTATGAAGGAATGAAGGGGTATTTTGGTCCGAACATTAGGATTGGATTGAATGGACGAATCGTAAGGGGAAGCAGAGGAAGCGGGCACGGCTTTTTGTAAAATGAAAATGAGTTTCTGTTCAAAGTGGCAAAGTGCAGTGTTTGTGCCGGTTATGAGGTAGCATTGGTCAATTACACTTCAACTATGTTACTTTGTCACATTCTCTTTTTTCCAGGGGTCTTTTCGTTATTTCACCTCCTTAGGGTTAAATCAACTAACTCACCTTACTTAAGCTATTATTAAAATTACAGTTGGGGTTGCCCTATGTTTTAATGTTGTTATTTAATTGGAATCAATGACTCACTAGTGAAGTAGATAACAATAATGGGTTCACAATTAACATGCTTGCCCAAGTCAAGCAACCTATTTATATTTAGGGAGCATTTTTTTCTTAATGTTCAATAATTATGGCTCTCCTAATTTTTTCTTTCTTTTTGAAAATAATCAATCTTAGAAATTATGTCATGAGTTTTGGAAATAACTAAATTGTGTTTGATTAATTATAAATACACTCGAGAGTGTTTGTATAAATTTTCTACCAAACGAAATTACTTGCCATATTTAATAACAAGTTGTTTTTAAAACTATGTATAATTATATTAAATGAATTAATAACAATAATGTGACATTTTAAAGAATAGAAATAATGTGACGTCCACGCAGCATTGAGCTTTTCTCCGTACTTAGGAAAATGAAATTCCCACTTTCCTATAAGAATAATTTTTTAGGGAACGTAGATGTAATAAAATTTTTTAGAAACAATATTTTTGAGAAATATTCAATTTTTAAGTCGTCAAATTGAAGCCCAGAACGTTAAGTTTGATTGTGATGGGATAGATTCAGTGACATTGGCGACTTTAATAACTTTTTTGTGTTTTGAATGATTAAATTAATAATTAAATTATTAAAAAATTAACTTAAGTCACTCTCCATGTGCTCTTCCGTCAAATATTTAATTCATTTGTTTTACATGAAAATGTTTGTTTTGTCTTATAGCATATTAAATCCACCAAAGTCACAAACCCTAGTGTAGTGTTGCTAACTTGAAAAGGTGGATTTTATTTTTTTTCGGTTTCTAAAATCTAACTTTTTATATTGGTGATGATTAAAAGTCTTAATTTATTATTAATTTTGTTTGGCTTCTTTGTTTTGGAATTTGAATTGTAGTTGTTGGATTTATTCATATTTTTCATTTTCTTCAAATCACTGTTCATTAGTCTGCATCGTGTATGTTGTAAGAATTTCCCAATTATGATTTAATTTTCATTCATGGGGTGAGAATGCTGTAACTAAGTCTATGCTATAAATCTCATTCTGTTGCTTAAAATTGCAGAACATGTATCTAAAATATCATATGCAAAATATACAATTTTACCTCTAAGAAATTTTCCATTTTAGAGTTCTGTGCATGCTGGATGACACAGGTTATCTCTAAAGGTCCTAAAGCAATCTTCTTCCAAAAACACAGTGAGAAATGTGAGGAAATGTTGACATCGTCATTGATAGAGTCTCTAGTTCTTCAACTTGGTGAGATCTCTGCTGTCAAGTTTGGCAATTTCAAGCTGAAATCCATCATCTCTCAAACCCTTATTTCCTCAGTCTCTTCAAGCTGCATGCAATAATTAAATTGACTGAAATGGTGAAAATTATGAGCAATCATGGGAAACTCGACGAGGAGATGGTAGGGGTTGTTATGAAATTTTAAGAGGAGAATCTCAAGGTTGCTGCTTTGGCAATGGTGGAGAAGGCTGCAACTAAGGTCAAGGCTTTGTCTTTTGGGGAGAGGGCTAAGCTGTCCAAAAATCCAAAGGGAAAGAGGTTGTTTGCGATAAGGAAAATATTTGATAAACAACTGGAATATAGAAGGAAAAATAGCATAAATTGTATATAGTCTGTGAGAGAGTTGACTCTTGACTCCGTGCTGTAGTTGGCTGTATAGTTGTCGAGATAATGGCTTAGAATGTGAGTATTCTGTGTTTGGCTGCCGATGTTGGAACTGCAGCTGAATTGTTTGAAATTGCTGAGAAGGTAGTCCTGATATCATTTTTTGGAACAAGTACTATGTTGATCACTTTGATCATCACTCATCAGCTAGCAGAATACTTTCTTAATTAGTCCATGCAATTCTGTTTTCTCGCTTATATACTTGAAAGGATCCTGTGTTCTGTGCCTTATTAACATCAGCTGGATTCTATTGAGAAGATTGGCCATGATCATATATTTTCTTTTAACTAATTTGGCTGGTTTCTCTTTCATGTTGGACCTGAGATATGCTTGCTAAAGACTAGTGGATATTTTTCCTGATTTTGGCTCTAAGCTTCTCTCGGTATAACTCTTAAGCTCTATTCTTTTTAATATACCTTTTTTTCCTTTTCAGGATAAAACGAAAAAACCTTTAGATTCCTGATATTATTGACATCAGCATAGTAGAAAATTTGCCTGAATTTATTCAAACAGGACGGTGATTCCTGCCTTTTACCTTTTGATAAGGGTGTGATAAGTTTCAGGCAATCTTTTACATTTCTGGTCTAGTTGTGTCTAATATGTGCTTTATTCTATTGAAGATTGCAGAAAAACATAACTTCTTAATCACTGAGGACCGTAAATTTGCTGATATTGGTAATACAGTTATCATGCAATATGCAGAGCAAAAAAATAGCAGAGGATGTAGTGTTACCCAAACAGTGAGAGATTTTAAGTTAATTTCTAATTCTTAACGTGGAATAAATTACTAATTTAATACTTTAAAGAAACTTATATGGTATTTTAAACATTTTTTATGTTGAATAAGACATTTTTTTTAAAAAAAAAGTATTTATTATAATGTATATGATAATAAATATTTTTTAACATGGATAATTAATTATAAAATATTAAATCGTAAAATAAATTGACTTTTATTTGATTACTGTAAAAATTATATATATGAATAGTGATATATTGAATGCTTAAAAAATAACTTACACTGATATGTATAGCAGTTAAATTAGTGTCAATGGGAAAAGCCTCATATTTTTCTTTCTTTTTGTGTAGGTTTCATCCCTCTGCCCCCACTCAATGAGCCTTTGAAACACTTAATATAGTTAGATTAGAGTGTAGAGCATGTCAATTTCATCCACCCAACTGAAATTCTTTCTTAACATTACCTAATCTTCATTTTTTCTGAGAATCTTTCCACTGAATACCTTTATTATAAATAGCACACATACTTTGTTTGACCCAAATACGTTTGAAGGTATTAAATTGGAGGATGTGTAATGCATAGTTGTTGAAACGAGTGTTAGGTGATGGATGCATGCATACTTAGTTTAAAATATATCCCTCCTCTATATCTACCTCCGCAATACGCATAATTTTTTCTAGAAGCTCGTTATTACTAAACTGAATCAATAATAACTCTTTTCTAGTTCTAAATATGAATCCTATGCACCTAAAATTTGAGAATTATAATAGTTTGAGTTATTCATTAAATTAATTATGTCTTTCATTTAATATGACTCAATCCGTTTGGTCATTAAATTGCTGGTCAAAGATTGACCCAATTAGGTCACATTATTATTATTATTATTATTATTATTATTATTATTATTAATATTATTATTATTATTATTATTATTATTATTATTATTATTATTATTATTATTATTATTATTATTATTACTTCATTTTAAGATTGAGTCGGTTTGAAGCCATGTTTGTATTATTTTTTAAGATTACCCAAAATAATATATGTATACTATATTTTATTAATTAAAAATGTTATGCTTCCTTTTAAAAAATGTACAGAGACGCAGCTTTATGTAACGTTGTTACTGAATTATAATTTTATGATATTTTATGTTTAATGTTAGATCAAGATTTGGTAGATCAAGAATGTCCCTAAGTTTTGATTAATTACAGCACAGACGAAACCAAGCGATCAAGACTTGCTAAGACGAAACCAAAGACAGACGGAAGATGGCCCTTCAAAATGTGAAGTGTTGCGTCATCCAAGAGCCAAGATATCGACGAAAGCGATCAGATTTAAACTCAAGCTTACTCACTTAATCTGAATATTTGCATCGTCCGTCCTGAGAAGTGAAGACCAGACGATACTAGTACAGACGATAGAAGGAATATTCATGATGAAGACCTTCGTCTGTCCAAAGAACGAAACTGGCACAGACGAAAGAAGAAGTTTTTCAAGAAGAAGACCTTCGTCTGTCCAACAGTGAAACCTTAAGACGAATCAACTAAGACAGAAAAGAATGTTTTGTCTGTTGGAGAGTGAAGACAAAATTAAGACGCGCCAAGATTCTCAAATTTGAAGGAAGCAATCATGAGAAGCACTCAAGTCAAAAAGGGGTCTTAACCTTTTGCATATAATATTATAAAAGTGCGGCGCCTACAAATCAAAACCCAGGATTTCCGCTGTGTGTCTCATGACAACCTGGAAAACACTCTCAAGAAGTCAAACAATTCTCAACGGCATTATTATGAAGTCTAACGGCTACTTGAAGAAGAAGCATATAAAAGGACTTCACTGCACCAAGAGAAAAGTGGCGAATACGCTTGCAAGACTTACAAAGTTTAAAATTCGCTCACTCTGATTTTATTGTATATCCCTCTCTGTGAAGAGGAAATTTCTTTTCTGGTTTTAGTAAACCTTATTAAATCCACTTGGGTGGTACTTTAGCCTTGAGGAGGTCGCGTTCCAAAGAATACCCCGTTTTAGCCTTTGAGGAGGCCGTGTGTTTAAAGAATACCTGGTTTAGCCTGAGGAGGCTGTGTGTTCAAAGAATACCTGGTTTAGCCTGTGGAGGCTGTGTTCAAAGAATACCTGGTTTAGCCTGTGGAGGTTGTGTTCAAAGAATACCTTGTTTAGCCTGTGGAGGCTGGGTTCAAAGAATACCATTGTTGTTTAGCCTAAGAAGGCTGGGATCAAAGAATATCTGTAATAGCCAGAAGTGGCTGGGTTCAAAGAATACTTGTAACCATTTCACGGTTTGTAGTGAAAACTCAGTAGTTGTTGGGTAATCTGACGTAGTAGTCTTGAATAGGCGAACCAAATAAAAATTATCTCAGGCATTTATTTTATCTCGTTGTTCAACTAACGGGGATAAATATACTTTAACAATTATATTAAAATTAATCTTTCAAGATAAACATTGTTTCGTCTGATCAAGCTTTGAACTCACAGACGAAACCCACAGACGATAGGTACAGACGAAAGAAAATTAATTTTTTAGAAATCACAATTCAACCCCCCTTCTTGTGGTTTATCTTTTACAGTTTGGTATCAGAGCTCAGCCTCTAAGGGTTGAGCACTTAACAGCTGCTAGAGGAAAAGATCCGGGATGGCGAACTTTCAGACAATGCTCATTGCAGAAGGCTCCTCCATGAACACTCCTCCAGCCTTCTTTGCAAATGATTATCCTTACTGGGCAGACCGGATGGAGATGTATATCAAGTCTACAAATTATAGAATGTGGAAGATCATAACAGAAGGAGACATTCCCCTAACCAAGCCTGAATCAGAATGGGGAAATGAAGAATATACAATCGCAGAGCTCAACAACAAGGCACGTTATGCCATAACGTGTGCTCTTTCTAGGACAGAATATAACAGATTCTATGCCTATAAAACAACCAAAGAGCTTTGGGATGCGTTAAAGATCTCTTATGAAGGAACTGAAGATGTCAGACTTAGGAAAGCTGCCACCCTTCAAAGAGAGTACGAAATGTTCTCCATGGAAAGAGAAGAATCTATAGACGGAATGTTTGGAAGATTCCAAACTATTCTGAATGGGCTAGCTGCATTGGAAATTACTTTTTCAAGAGCCCAAAACAACATGAAGATTTTGGACAGTTTACCTGCACCATGGGAAGCTATGTCCACTGCTATATCTGTTGGGAGAAATATGAAGACCACTTTACTCGAATGAACTCATTGGAGCAATCGAAAGTGCATGAAGTTCATTTGTGTAAAATGGGGAAGCTGAAAATTCAAGAACTTATTGCTCTATCCAACATTGATAAGCTTGATGGAGAAGAGTCAAGTATGAAGAAAGCAGAATCAACAGACTCAGAAGATTCCTCTGAAGAAGAAATCTCATTGATGGCAAGAAGATTAAAAAGATTGATGAAGAAGAAGGATCCCAAAAAGATTAGAAGAAAGAAGAAACAAACATTTTGGGATGATCTCGATGATGAAAGCTCAGACGAATCATCTGAAGAAAAGAATGCAAATATTTGTCTCATGGCAAGACTATCATCTGAGGTAAATCTTTTAAATATATCTAGTTCATCATCATCTTCTTCAGATTCAGAGTCAGAATATGAGGACATGTCATATGATGTTCTTCTTGCTAACTCACATGTTATAGATCAAGAATATATAAATTGCAAATCTAAGCTCAAAAAGGCTTTAGAAGAAATTGAAAACCTGAAAGCTATAAATGTCAAGTTATCTGAGAAAAACATATCAGATGAATCATCCTCTTCGTCTGATACTGAAAAGAGTCATCTTCTTCTTAGTCTTGAATATTTAAAAGAAGAAAATGAACTCTTAAAGAAAGATTTAAATAAGTTCATCTTGAGTTCTTCCAAGCTCAAAAATACTTTAAACTATGGAAGATCTCCTCTTAACAAGAGTGAACTTGGTTATAATCATGTGACAGACGAAAGAAAATCACAAATTAATTCGTCTATATGTAGAAACATGCATATTTGTCATTTGAGGTCTCCGAAACAGTCTGAAGGTCATGTAAGAACCTATGACAGACGGAACCTTACAACTAACAAAATTGGACCCAAGAAAATCTGGGTACCAAGATCAAAAATAATTTTTGTTGCAGATAGAAAGAGAGAATGTATGAAAATGGTACAATCTGGACAATGGATAGATGCAACATGTAATCATCAACATATCCTTGTTCCAAAACAATAGATCATGTAAGAGATCTACCATCTATGCGTCTTGAGAAGACAGATTCACCAATTTAGATGGAAGAAGCAAAATTTTTCAAAGAATGCAAACAGTTTAAAAGGCTTTTGTGATGCTGGATTATCTGGAGACAAAGTGGAAAGAAAAAGCACAAGTGGTGGATGTCAATTTCTTGGATCATCACTGATATCTTGGTCAAGCAAGAAACAAAATTCCATTGCACTCTCAACAACTGAAGCAGAGTATATTGCTGCAGCAGGATGTTGTTCACAACTACTTTGGATAAAACACCAACTGGAAGATTATTCCAGGTTTGAAAATCTTATACCAGTATTTTGTGATAACACAAGTGCAATAAATCTCAGCAAAAATCTCATTCAACATTCAAAAGCTAAACATATTGAAATACGTTTTCATTTTATAAGAGATTATGTCCAAAAAGGTGTGTTTGATATGCAGTTTGTACAAACTGATTTTCAATGGGCAGATATTTTTACAAATGTATTAGACGAAACACATTTCAATTTCATTAAGGAAAATCTTGGAATTATACCCTTAGAAGATTGAAAATTGTTCCGTCTGAATCATTAAATTTGTTTCGTCTGTACATTCTTTTTATTCTCTCGTTAAGACGAAACTTTGCGTCTGATCAAGTTGGATCAGTCTGATGAAATTAAGTCAGACGCAAGGATATTATTTAATATTTTTGAAGTGTGTGCAGAGGACAAATCAAATGGAGCATTAAATGCATCAGTCATTTATTGCACTATTTTAGGATAATGATGAGCACGCGCCTAGAATGACAAAGGTTAAATCAATTATTGAAAAAGGCAATGACAGTGGCACGAAAAATCAGGAACTGTCTTCAATGAACACGTCATAAAAATGGCAGTTTTCAAAACCCCTTTTGTCTGAAGAATTTGAAACAGTTTCTTTTTAACTTTCAAATATAAACCCCTTTTGAAAGCTCACTCTTTACTAAACTTGCCATTGCTATCGTCTGAGCATTTCTAAAAACCCTTATTCTCTCTGTTTTTCAAAAAATCAACAATGGCCGCCAAGAATACCAAATCCACCAAAGCTGCTGAAACTACTTTCTTTGCTCAAGACTTGTTCTTGCCAAGCAAGTGGATTTCAAGAGAGACTCTTGAAGGTGTTTCTGAAAGAGTTGTGAAAATCTTTGACCAAGCTGGTTGGATGGGCTTCGCTGAGACGAAAGGCCCATGGCTGATGGAGGCATACGCCGAGTTTTGGAGCGATGCCCGAGAGTTTGATGATGGGATTGTCGGCACCATTGACAACAAAGAGTACATCATTACGGTGGACTCTATTGCTGAAGCAGGAAACTGTAAAGTCGAGGGACGTTTCTACTCTCCCAACTGGGAGAAGAATGAATCAGAGGAGCATGTTAACAAAATACTATATTTGAAAAAACCCAACTCTGAAGATCCCAAATCCTTCAGATCTGGAAAACTCGCTCCTACTGCAAGAATCATCCATAACCTCCTATATAACATCTTTACGCCAAGGACTGGTTCGAGGGACAATGTAAGTTTCCGAGACAGATTCTGCATCTTCTACTGTCTAAGGAAAACAAGATTAAGTCTTCCTCATATCATCCTCAACCACTGGGTGAGTGCGTTGAAGAATAGGAACATTCGTAGGAAGAGTAGCATCCCCTATGCCACTCTCTTCTCCACTATCATCATCAACCAGGGTTTTGATGCTACTGGAGTCATATGGCACCCTGAGGGAAAAGAGGTAAAAGCTAGCACCTTTGCGAAGATGCAACTCATACCAAAGCTTCTACTTCGCGCACCAGATGAGGAAACCCCTCTTTCACCTATCACCAAAGAACCACACAGAGCCTGCATCAAACGCGCCAAACCACAAAAACAAGCACAAACATCTCCACCTCAAACACAATCACCTCCACCATCTGTAATAGTCTCTGAAACTTACCTTGAGGATGTTCCTGAGGAACCTCTCAAGAAGAAGAAAAGGACTATTAGAATAAAGACTGTTGCTGCCAAGACGCATGCAAAAGTGTTATCCCCTAGTAAAGATGAAGGGGTTAAAGTATCGTCTAAGGATGCTTCGTCTGTGAAGATACTAACAGACGAAGAAAAGCAGAGAAAAGCCGCTGAAGAGAAAGCTGAAGCAAGAAAAATTGCTCTTCAGAAAGCTGCTAAAGGCAAGGAGAAAATGAAGCAAAAACTTGCGTCTGTGATAGTTGGTGAGACAGACGAAGCAAGAATGCTGAAAGAAGCCAAGAAAGCTTCTATTTTGCTTCAAGCTGAGAGAGAGAGAATCTTTCTAGAAAGCACTCAAGGCATTGGATCGTCTGAGGGAGCACCTGCTCAAGCAACCTCAGAGGGCATGAATAGTGAAGAAACAAATTTCCAGATCCAAAAAGACAATGCCCACTTGAGGAGTTGGAAAATATGCTAAATGAAGAAGTCTCTACAATGGAGACTCTTCCATCTACAACACTCCCAGACGAACAAATGGCAACTGCTTCTGAGCCAATTGTTGCGTCTCCGCTAAATGCTTGCCTAACACAGACGTTTCCTGCTGCGTCTGTAGAAGAAGAAGGAGCACTTCACAGTCAGATGAAGGAAATTCCGTCTGAAGACTTTGTATTAGTTGAAGATGCAAGTTCTTCGTCTGATGAAGAAACTGTGGATGCTTACAGGGGAAGATCACATGCTGAAGTAATAAATCCAGAAGATTTACCCCCAAAACACAAGACTGACTATTCGTTCCTAAACGAATTAGTCATGAGGAGATCTGCTGAGAACACCCATGCTGAAAAACCAATCAAACCAGATTGGATCATTGGAGCAAAGTTTGATGAAGTCTCCATTGAAGCTGAATCGTCTGAGCCTGCTTCATTAGCAGACGATGAAGACCCATACATTAGGGGAACTCCTTATATTGAGTTGAAAAGCCCATACATGTACAGAGGAAAGAAGGGCTTTCATCTAAGGAGATCAGAAAACCCCATTCTTTACAATAAGTCCCCGGCTGCCGAGATCTTGATGAGAATTTTATCTATTCACCGAGAGAGTAACGCAATTGGCCGAAGCGTCCGCCCAGGATACACCGGCATCTTTAAATATCAAGGGATTAGAGAAAATAAAAGAATACAAGGATCATCTTGCTGCGTCGGAGATTGAAGGACCAGCACTTGGCTATGAACCTTACATCCCTCAAAGAAAGAACCCAAGATGGAAGGCTCCGATCATAGTAAACGCTCCAGTTCTCCATCATTGCAGATTTGGAGACTATGAATCCGACCGTTATGAGCCAAAAGGTTGCACACATTGGCATCTTGACGCTCTAACTAGCCATGATCCTTTAAAATTCACAATTCCACTCAATCAGACAGAGTATGTTGGTTTAGGCCACACTCTAGGAATTGTGCTCCCATGGACGAGACCCCATTGCTCTGGGATTCATCCAAGATACTCCATCCTCCTCAATGAATTTGAAGACTCTGAAGATTTTGCTCACTCTCTCCCTGAAGATTACAATATACCATTTGAACTAATGGCCAAAGCATATCTAAGAGAAGCTAAGGAAAGAAATATTTCTTTCTTTCATATTGAGCGACATGCTATGAAGAATCTGAGACGATCTCCTCTCATGGTGGGATCTCAGTTTTCATCATTGGTGACAGACGAAACCAAATATTATATCGTCTTAGACAGAAAGAGGCCATGCTTGGTAAAATATTTGGCTAAGGGAAAAGAAAAGAAGCATCCGTCTGAAGCCGCGTTCCAACACTGTTCTGGAACCATTTATGATGAGAAGGACTCTTCAGTCTGTGGCAAAGTATTTCCTGGAGGTGCATTCGTCTACTCTCAGGAACAACCACTTCTTGAAGTATCCATTCCAACAAAGTGGTACACTTACCAATGGGAGCGGACTTCACCGCCTACCTCGACCTTCCACTATTTACATTACGTCCGAAGAAGACCACACCAAAAGATCATTATTAATGACACCGAACCTATCAGGAAATATCCTCAAACACCACTGATAATTGAAGATGTGGTTGAGGTTGCTGAAAGAGCTGAGGTTGATGAATCATCTGTAAAGGCTGATATAACAGACGCAGAAGAGTATAAAACTCTGAAGCGTAAATATAGTGCCTTGGAACAAGATTGCGAGCACTTAAAAGCAAAGAACAGAGAACTTGAAGAAAATCAAGCCTCTCTATCATCTAAAGTGTAGCAACTTACAGACGTTGTGATGACTCTGCTGAACGACAAGACAAAACCTTCTTCTTGATCAGAGTTTTGATGATCACAAATTTCAAGGGGAGAGAAAAGAAAGCACAATCCAAGGGGGAGAGCCTAACCCAAGGGGGAGCAAGGAAGAAAAGCTTCGTCTGAGGGGAGAAGCAAGAACAAGGAGTACCGTCTTAGGGAGTTATACTGTTAATTTTTTTTCTCTTGCTCTGATACACATTGTTGTTTTCTGCTCTGTAATACCATTGTAATATTCGACTCTGATTACATCACATTGATGTAACAATAAATCATAAAGAGGTATTATTCAGAAAACATCGTCTTGATGTAAATCTGGCTCATAAAACTGCTATTTCTGTCTAACCTTGTCTTATGCAGAATTTCGTGGTATGGTCTGTAATCATCAAAAAGGGGGAGAATGTTATATCAAGATTTGGTAGATCAAGAATGTCCCTAAGTTTTGATTAATTACAAAGCACGCATTTAAACCAAGCGATCAAGACTTGCTAAGACTTAAACCAAAGACAGATTTAAGATGGCCCTTCAAAATGTGAAGTGTTGCGTCTGTCCAAGAGCCAAGATATCGATTTAAAGCGATCGAAAACTCAAGCTTACTCACTTAATCTGAATATTTGCATCGTCCGTCCTGAGAAGTGAAGACCAGACGATACTAGTACAGACGATAGAAGGAATATTCATGATGAAGACCTTCGTCTGTCCAAAGAACGAAACTGGCACAGACGAAAGAAGAAGTTTTTCAAGAAGAAGACCTTCGTCTGTCCAACAGTGAAACCTTAAGACGAATCAACTAAGACAGAAAAGAATGTTTTGTCTGTTGGAGAGTGAAGACAAAATTAAGACGCGCCAAGATTCTCAAATTTGAAGGAAGCAATCATGAGAAGCACTCAAGTCAAAAAGGGGTCTTAACCTTTTGCATATAATATTATAAAAGTGCGGCGCCTACAAATCAAAACCCAGGATTTCCGCTGTGTGTCTCATGACAACCTGGAAAACACTCTCAAGAAGTCAAACAATTCTCAACGGCATTATTATGAAGTCTAACGGCTACTTGAAGAAGAAGCATATAAAAGGACTTCACTGCACCAAGAGAAAAGTGGCGAATACGCTTGCAAGACTTACAAAGTTTAAAATTCGCTCACTCTGATTTTATTGTATATCCCTCTCTGTGAAGAGGAAATTTCTTTTCTGGTTTTAGTAAACCTTATTAAATCCACTTGGGTGGTACTTTAGCCTGAGGAGGCTGCGTTCCAAAGAATACCCTGTTTTAGCCTGAGGAGGCTGTGTGTTTAAAGAATACCTGGTTTAGCCTGAGGAGGCTGTGTGTTCAAAGAATACCTGGTTTAGCCTGTGGAGGCTGTGTTCAAAGAATACCTGGTTTAGCCTGTGGAGGCTGTGTTCAAAGAATACCTTGTTTAGCCTGTGGAGGCTGGGTTCAAAGAATACCATTGTTGTTTAGCCTGAGAAGGCTGGGATCAAAGAATATCTGTAATAGCCAGAAGTGGCTGGGTTCAAAGAATACTTGTAACCATTTCACGGTTTGTAGTGAAAACTCAGTAGTTGCTGGGTAACTGGACGTAGTCTTGAATAGACGAACCAGTATAAAAATTATCTGTGCATTTATTTTATCTGTTGTTCAACTAACGGGGATAAATATACTTTAACAATTATATTAAAATTAATCTTTCAAGATAAACATTGTTTCGTCTGATCAAGCTTTGAACTCACAGACGAAACCCACAGACGATAGGTACAGACGAAAGAAAATTAATTTTTTAGAAATCACAATTCAACCCCCCTTCTTGTGGTTTATCTTTTACATTTAATTTTAGTATTTTTTAATGATTTTGGAACTAAATAAATGTAAACAATAATTATGAGATTTTTTAAAATTTATTACATTTGAATTTTTGTATTTTATTTAATTTTATATAATTTATATATTTTATAACTAAAATTTCATATAATTATAATTATTTTTTCTATAATTTAATTTCTTTTGTTTAAGTTTATTTCTATATTTTATGAGTATTGTATTATATAATTAATATTTTCTTATAAAATTAATGCAATATAATTAATATGTTATATTGTTATGTTTATATAACCAATACTTTATATATAAGTTTCTTTATTTAATATATTTAATAATTAATTATAAATTTAATATTTCTATAATTAATATATTGTTTAACTTTGTTTTTTTATTTTGATTTTGATTTGTTATAGTTCAGTTATTTTAACTGAAGCATTGTGGAGGAGAAAAATACAGTTACGAAAAATTCTACTAAATTTTACGATTTTATTCTTCAATAAAAATCAAAATCAGTTATTAATAAAATTGATAAATGCTTTAAACTTATAATATGAATATACAAAATTTATTTATTAATATATAAATATATTTTCAGTATATGAAATATGTCTATTTTATTTTTTTAATCATTTTAACCTATAAATAAAAATGAAGCTATTCTTTTAGTTTTCGAAATTAGATCACGTGTGTTGAAAGACTCAAAAAACAGTAAAATAAATATTATATGAAGATGAAATAAAACATTTTTCATTAAAAATAAATATTTGAATAAGAATTTATGTAAAGGAAAATGAGAAGACGTCTTGATAGATGTTTTAATTTAATTCATGTAACTAAACTTAATCAAAGAGTGAATGTATAATACGTTTCTTTAAAATATTTAAAAAATTAAAATTCCAATTTAGAAAAATAGGTTTCAAATAACGTCATGGGTATTGGAAAGTTTATTAACTTAGTTGGACCAAATTGAAACCATCACGAGAGTGGTAGTTAGGAAATGTGATTTAATTAGGTAGAATTGCTAGCCTATCAATTTTCTTTTTTTTTTTTCTTATAATATTTTGACCTAGAGTGTGTATAAGATTTATTTTTCAACAAAAATACTCTTTAAAAAGGTACCAAATCCTAAATAAAATCTTAAAAGAATCTAACTCAATCAATTCAGTGTACTTGACATTTATATTGGATTCTTTGACATAAAAATTCCCTTGATCAACATTGGCTAGTTTTGGAGAAGCAAGTTCATCTAATTTATGTGTTTCTCACTGACACGTTAGATACAATGTCAATATATTATTAACTGCTTCGATTATTTTGTTACAATACAATCTAAGGAAACTTGTAACTAGCGACAATTCTGGTCACCGACCTGTTTGTTCCGAACTGTGTTGTTTTGTTTTGTTGGTCTTTTTTGTTCTCTGAATTCTCACTTTTGAATGAATCCCCAATCACGACCTTTCAAAGTGAATTCAGATACTTTCACCATCTGTTCCATTTATTTGTGGGGTCACCCCAATGTGCCAACCGTAATTCTCCCTTTCATTCATTTATTCACACATTGCTTAAACAATTTTATTCTCTGAATCGCTCAAACTCACCAACCACGACCACTCTCATGAACTCTGAACTTTTTTTTTTCTCTCTTTCTATCATTTTCTTCCTTGACATTGTGGATTGAATTGAATTGAATTGCTTCATTTTGATGGCTTTTAAGGCTGTATCCATCTGGGGTTGTTCCAAAGCACCTTCTCCTCCTCAATTGATTGTTGGTGTTGTCAATTCTCATTCTACTCTGGTTGGGAATCTAAGATATGATTTTGATAAATGCCGCAAATGGGAATGTTGTTGTTTGGGTGTTTTAGCTCAGAGAGCTACCACTGCTGTTGAAGATGAGAGGCCTAGTGTGCTTCCTTTAGTTGAGATTTCTGAGCCTGCTGATGATGGTGTTCACCAAATTGAGTCACAGGGGTTTCACAAGGACATAAACCTGCTTCCTAGTGAGTTATTTCATATCTCCTTCCCTATCTTAAAATTTTGATTTTTGTGTTTGACTGGCATTTTGAGAATTTCAGTGCTATGCTGATGATTTTTATGTTATAAATAAATGTTGCATATTTCAGAATCAAACTCAACTCATCAACTAATGTTTCTCCTATTGGTGTTTGGAGGGATGATTTTGTTTGTGATGGATGCCTATTGTTTTCATTTTTCTGAAACAATTTTGTGGTTGGGGCATGATATTCACAGGATATGCATGTGATATCAGCATTGAGCGAGTTTCTTCTTTATAATTTTTTCTCTTTCAAGGCCCCCGTTTTTCTGTTAGGAGAGAACTTGGAACAAGTTCTTCTAATTATCCATTCAAATGATGAACCATGAATGTTCTATCCATTAATGAATGAGTTCCATTGAATATGTGTTTTTAGTTTTAGAATTTTGAATAGATATTCATGTATTATTGTTTAATTGGACAATTTAACTGCGAGGATGCAAGAAACTTGATCTCAGTTTTCTGCCTTTTATTATCAACCCTGGGGACAGCCCTGTGTTAATGGATTTGATGTTTCTTAAATATGTTATTGTAATTCCCTACCATCCCAGCAGGCTGCAGCTATCTTTTTCTTCTGTTAAATGTATTCTTGGTTGAAAATTTTGTTGATAATAAAGATAGCCAGACAGAAGAAGAGCCTCTATAAGTGAACACAAAATCTGGAACTTGCTAATAGAATTTCGTGAGGAACAGGTATGAAGGTATAGAAGAGAGAGAAGACAAGCCATATACAAACTAGCCTCTCTTTTTCTCACGTGTTTGCTCTTAATTGTTTTTCACAGTTCCCCTAACTTTACTATTTGGAAATGAAAACTACCTGAAAGAGAGAATGTTTGTGGCATAACTACTTACATTTGTAGATATGTGGAAAGGAGATATACTGATTATGCCATAGAACCTGAATATTTCTAAATGGTTGATTATGTCCATTGCATCTGATGTCATTTTGATGATCAGTAACAGACTCATGGTGATACTGCCTAGATTCTTGGCTCGGTATGATGGCATCAACTGAAAATGTTATGACCTTTTGAGTACAGGCATTCGCTAATTCTGACTTCAGATATTATGAATTCTATCAGAGCAATATATATACAATTGAGTGATCTTCATGGCCGCCTAACCAATAAATTCAAGCTTACTCAGCTTATTACAACTCTATTTTCCTTATGAAGTTTTATGACTACCATTGATCTTGCTTCTTACAGTAAATTGACTTGATGTCTTAGTTAAATACACTTTTAATCATGTAGCCATGCTGGCATATACATTTGTATATATGCAGATAAACAAAATTTCATAATATCATGGGTGCAATTTATGTTTTTATGGTAGCAGTAACCAGTAAGTGATATAGTTCCTTTTGCTATTTAATTCTACATTTTATCATGATTATGTAACTTGGTCAATTGCAGAGCCTTTAACAGCAATTGACATTTTGTCTCCAAAGGATGGATCAAAGGTGCGAGTGGCTTATCAGGTATGATGCTTAATTGCTTATTTTCAAAAAAATATTCACACATTATCACCTTTGCTCAGTAGTCAATTGGCTGATACAGGGACTTCCAGGGGCATATAGTGAGGATGCAGCTTTGAAGGCATATCCAAAATGTCGTACTGTGCCATGTGACAATTTTGAAGAGGCATTTAAGGTTCCATTTCTTTTTTTATTGTATCTTCTCTCTCTGCATTTAAGGTTCAATTTTGAATATCCATTGATTTGTAAGTTATAACTACCGCGGTGATATATTTGTATTATTCTCTGCAGGCGGTTGAATTATGGTTAGCAGATAAAGCTGTTCTACCCATTGAAAATTCTGTTGCTGGGAGCATCCACCGTAATTATGACCTACTTCTTCGCCATAGGCTGCACATTGTTGGGGAGGTGCAGATGCGTGTTAACCACTGTCTTTTAGGATTGCCTGGTGTGAGAAAGGAGGAGCTCAAAGCTGTTGTGAGTCATCCCCAGGTTGGTTGTTTCATTGAGTGTTTTTCCTACTTTATACATTGCAGTAAAGAGTGAACAAATATAATACATTGTGTTTCCCATTTGAACAAAGTGAATGGGTACGCATGATTCTGCCTTAAGATGGCAACAACTTCACAATAATACAATTGACTGGATTACAATCATTACATCAAACATATTTACTGTTCTGATATGGAATGATGACTTTTGTGACAACTGAGTATGTCACCAAACTAAGCTTACCCGTCAACAAATACCTAGCCTTATTTAGAAATTTTAAATTGTTACACTAATAATTGTACATGCAGGCTCTTGTTCAATGTCAGGAAATGCTTAGTGCTTTAGGTGTTGTCATGATTAGTGCGCATGATACTGCTGCTGCTGCTAAGGTGCATATGAATTTTCTTTTTGTCTGAAAGTAAGTGCATGTTTGGAATCACATAGTATACTTGATTCTAAGAATAGAATTGAGTTTGGATAGATTTTGATATGTTTGATTTCTAACTAGAGAAGAGTCTATAATTGATTGTAAGTCCCAAATTGATTATGAGCTGAGCTGGATCAATTTTGGGTAGCTTTTGCGTTAGACTAAAAACTTTACTGAGTTTTGCTGCAAACTTAGTTTTGTAATAAAAACATCCAAACAAATATCATGTCACTTTAAAAGCATTTTTTACCAAATCAATATTGTCATGTCACTTTAATATCATCCCAACACATATTAAGCATTGATTAGGTTGTGCAGTGGCATTTCCTAACAATTTGGTTTTTGAGAACAGACAGTGGCCTCAAATTGCGCAAGAGACACCGGAGCTATTGCAAGTTACCGAGCTGCAAAGTTGTATGGGCTTGACATTCTTGCAAAAGGAATTCAAGTAAGACTTCTTTTACATTTTATGGAATATTTGATGGGGGATGCCTAACACAATAATAACAATTCAACAAAAGAGCATTATGCACAGCGGAAATTAAATCCCCTATTTGCAAAAATCAGTGAGGAGCACCAATGAAATAGAGCAAAATAGAAAATCCAAACACACAAAACACAGATTTTTAATATGGAAAACCCTTCAATGTAAGTTAAAAACTAGAGTCATCCAATTGTCTGTAATATTCAGTTTTCTGCTTGAAAACTTATCTTTGAAATGCCATGACTCATGATATGAAAGTTCTTCTCAAATATAAAAGCTTTAAGTGTGAAGGTAAAGCTGCAGTCTGCAACATACAAAGAAAATGCAGGTAGAAGAATCCTGTGGCATTTGACAGTGCTGACATGTACTCTGACTTGATGGGAACTGACATCCAAGTTAGTTAGGAAAGGATCCATTAATGGATTGGAGCTAGTTAATAGTTAATCATTAAGAGTATATGTGATAGAAAATAACTGGTTTCGTATTAGTAGAAATATTAGAAAGCTGTTATGTGTTAGAATTACATGATGGCAGTTATACACACAAAATAACTGCTGGTAGTAATGTATTTGGAGTATATATCTGGTCGTAGGTTGTGTAATTAGGGAGGTGTAGTTATTTCCAGTTTGTGGATAGAGAAAATTTTCTGTAAGAGACTTTTGTCTTCGAGACAGAAAGTGTATTGTGTGTGATTTGGTGTTCAATATTATATTTTATCAGTTTATCATTTGGTGTTCTGTGATGACTGTTCAGAAAAAATATAAGACCGAGTTTTCAGTGAGTTCATTATTCATTGATAGGTATAATTTATGAAGAAAAAAAAACTTACTGATATTCCTTTCTCCAATTTTAACTTTTATTGGAAAATATGTGTTGTTTTAGCAACAAAATATAGAAAACAAAACATGTTAGTTGTGCTGGTGAATTGAAGATTACTGTTTAGCTTATTCATTGTGATTTGATAGGATGAGGTTGAAAATATTACCCGCTTCTTGGTCCTTGCAAGGGAGCCTAGAATGCCACGAACTGACAGTCCCCATAAGGTATTCAAACTTTAGTTCTTTACATTTATGTTTTTACAACTTTGCTGATGAGTTCATGACTTCTCTCTCAGACTAGCATTGTTTTCTGTCTTGAAGAAGGTCCTGGTGTTCTTTTCAAAGCCTTGGCAGTTTTTGCTATGAGGGATATTAATTTGTCAAAGGTTTGTTATATTAATTGATAATGAACTTTTGAAATTAAAACACACATTCATTGCTCTTAATTCTTTCCTGTAAATTCAGATAGAGAGTCGTCCGCTGAAACAGCGACCATTAAGGGTTGTGAATGATTCAAATGAAGGGAGTGCCAGGTATGTAATTTTGTTTCCCGTTTGAGATTTGCAATACTATAGTTCAGGGTGTCATTTTTCTAGTTTAGATGCAAGTTAACCAATGGTTCATAGTTTATCCTGTGAACATTTATGAAGATAATAATAGGAGTATGGATGGAGTATAAAATAAAGGGCAAGAAGCTCGATAGAAAAAAATGGGAGGGCAAATAACAAAGTTCACTATATGTTGAAATCCCTTTAGAGATTGACATCACTAGATTATCAAGGGTGTATTTGGGTTAAAAGCTTCATTCAACACTTAATAAAAAATTTATGCTTAAGCTTTACTGTGAAATTTACTGAAATAATTTGAAAAGAACTTATTTTGATAACATCTCCACTATAGCTTTATCCTAAAAAAACACATTTCCAAGTATACTCAAAAAATTGAAAGGGAAAAGTTCTCAGGGGGTTTAATTTTACTTCATGAGTTTGATCTAATGATTCTGGTATTTTGTATAGAGGTATATTGCAGAAGTACGATTTTAGGCATAACACTTTTCTGGTAACAGGTACTTTGATTACCTCTTCTACATTGATATTGAAGCTTCTATGGCAGAACCTCGTGCACAAGCAGCTCTAGGACAGTTGCAGGTCTGCCCCTTCTCTCACCAGCTTGAGTTTATTATCTTATTCCTTATCGAGTCACATATTGTCACATTCTATAAAATTTCTGAATGCAGGTGCACCTGATATAATTATTTAATAATACGTATTTTCTAATATTGATGAATAATGTGTCTAATTACACAATATTGAGGTTTAGATACTAACAAGGATGACAAATTTTGTTAAATCAAATGCTATCTCTTATACTTGGTAACATGTATTTATTTATTTCATTTCCTTTTCAGGAATTTGCAAGATTTCTTCGAGTTCTTGGTTGTTATCCAATGGATACAGTATTATAGAAGTTCAGATCCTTAACTAGAAGCCATGGTCAATGCTGTTCATTTTGCTGATAACATAAGCAGCTTCTACCCGAGGTTCATCTTCAATCAGAAACATGGGGAGAAAGTATCTGTTACAACTTACGAGCATTGCCCCACTCACCTCTTTGGAAATTCTTTTCATCTCCTAAGGAGATGCTGTGGAGTAATCATCATAGTCATGACAGTGGAGTGAATGCTGCTATACTCACTTGTGTTATTATCTCTCATTTAGATTTTAGACCCTTCACAATAAAAGAAATTGCGATGGAACTTAGTCACCAGAGTATATAAATAACGCTCATTGAATGGAGTATCAACTTTTATTCATGTTAAAATCTATTAATCCAATCTCAATATAATATTTTGTCATGTTATTTGTTACATTATCCTCATCAATAAAATTATTTATATTCATGACATCAGGAATGAACAAATTGATCCAAACTCAGTAATTTCTCTAAACCATTGCATGCACTACTTTTAAAACAAACCTAACAGGACTCAATATATGATAAGTTACAAGATTAATGATAGATAGCATGTAAAATGAGATTTGAATGGTGTTTTTAAGTCAACAAAAGAACCCCATAAAAGCAAGCAAACATGTTGATGAGTATCAAAATGATATAGATAACCTTTGTGACAAAGCAAGAACCATTCTCCAGTCTTAATTATTGAACAACTTCGTCAATTATGCGTAATAGGATCAAGACGATTAGTCATTAACTAGGAATATGTACCAATAAAAGGATTGTTTTGAAATTTGTTTCTTGTTTAATTTTCACCATAACTAGGAATATGTACCAATAAAAGGATTGTTTTGAAATTTCTTTCTTGTTTAATTTTCACCAAAAATAGTCTTACACAGAATCGTTTATGCGATCCATCATATGTTGTTGTCGTTTTCAGTAGTGCGTGAGGTCTTGTGTATTTCTAGTGTGGGGATAGTTTCCTCAATTATCACATAATATCAAACCCCTTCACATCTCCAAGGGGCATGTAGCATGCTTTTCAATCAACACTAGTAAAAATTATTTTAAAATAAATTTATTTTTAAAATCATATGATCAATTTTTTAACAGAATGCAGACACATTTTTTATCTAATGTAAAAAAAATAAAATGCAATTGCATATATCGCCACTGCTGTCTCATTTCCACGAAGCTCCAATGGATCGATGTCATGGCTTTCGTCGGAAGAGTAATGCTCGTAAACTGACAAAAGAGAGTGATCATCAAATTGAACTTTTTGAAGCATTTTGTATTAAATTAGTGGCTTCACCAATCATCATTCCATTCACACATTCAACCATGGTGGGTTACTTGTCGACATTCTTAATTGTTTCATGCGCAGCCACACTGCACTTTCTTACTTTATACCAAATTATATTATATTCTCTTCACTAACCCAATCATCCATTTATTATTTATTAAATTAAACTTATTTAGTCAAAACAAGTATAATATAACTTGTAATGTTTTTCTAAAACCAATATTTCACTTAAGCATATAACATCTTAATTTCTTTTCATTCTTACTATTGTATCATTTTTTTATTATATGTCAATTTATGTTATTTTATACTACGTATTAGCTAATTTAACAATTAATTGAATGCAGAAAATATAAGTACTAGGTTTGAGACAGGAAAGAAAATATATAAAAAGAGAAGAATCCCGGAAATGAGTGGTTGTGATTTGTTAATTACTGAATGGAAGAAAATTAAACGCGATCTGATCTGACGGAAGCGATGAAGCCATAGATTTTGTGAATACATGCCACGTCAGCATACCGAAAACACGTCCAGGTTCAATGAATCTGAAATTGGTTTTGGTTTTGGTTTTGGTTTTGGATTTTGCTATCCTCCTTTTATATAGCTACGTAACTCTCCTCTTTCCCTCTTTATAACTACACCAATTCCATTCCGATAACACATTTCATTTCATTTCATTTTCATTTCATTTACGAAACAAAACAGTTAATTACGTTACTCTTAATTAATGGCCCTCGCTTTTAATTCTTCAATTTCTACACCAACTTCAACCTTTCCATCAACAGACCCAAAACGTAATACCTTTCTCTTTCTTCTCACATTTTTTTCCAATGGCATTCTATTAACTTATGACTAATTCATTTTTTTTTTAATTTTATTTTCAGTTCCGCAAATTGGGTCAATTAGGATTTCAGACAAGCCCAGTGTTAATTTGAATTTGAATTTGAATTTGAATTTATCTGAGAGACGGAGCTTGGTGAAGCCCGTTTACGCGGAACCTTCACGCGGCAAAGATTCCGTTGTTCCCCTGGCGGCAAACACCGTTGCTCCTGGTACGTATAAATCGATTTAACTTTTTAAGGAATCAAATAAAATTGATTATGCAAATGCCATTTTATGAATGATAATGTAACGACATCGTTGAATTTGCAGAGACGAAAGAGGAAAATGTTGAACAGATAGCCACTGATCTCGAGAATGCTTCTCCTCTTGAAATCATGGATAGAGCCCTCGAGAAATTCGGCAACGACATAGCAATTGCCTTCAGGTAATTAATTAATTACTTAGTGCATTTCATCAATTCATTGTTCTATTTCAGAAAATTCGTTTTTTTAATTGTTATTATATGTTTTGTACATTAGCGTTGGATAATTAATTGAATTGATGTTGTTTTTCCTATGTGAATTTTGATGGCTTTGCAGTGGTGCTGAAGATGTTGCTTTGATTGAGTATGCAAAATTAACGGGTCGACCCTTTAGGGTTTTCAGTTTGGACACTGGGAGACTGAACCCTGAAACTTATCAATTTTTTGATGAGGTTGAGAAGCGTTATGGGATTCACATTGAGTATATGTTTCCTGATGCTGTGGAGGTTCAGTCATTGGTGAGGAGTAAGGGGTTGTTTTCTTTCTATGAGGATGGTCATCAAGAGTGTTGCAGGGTGAGGAAGGTGAGGCCATTGAGGAGGGCACTTAAGGGTCTCAGAGCATGGATAACTGGTCAGAGAAAAGATCAGTCACCTGGTACTAGGTCTGAAGTTCCGGTTGTTCAGGTTGATCCTGTTTTTGAAGGGATGGATGGTGGAATTGGCAGTTTGGTCAAGTTTAATCCGGTTGCCAATGTTAAGGGTCATGACATATGGAACTTCCTTAGGACCATGGATGTGCCTGTGAATTCATTGCATTCAAAAGGATATGTTTCAATTGGGTGTGAGCCATGCACTAGGCCTGTTTTACCTGGCCAACATGAAAGGGAAGGTAGGTGGTGGTGGGAGGATGCCAAAGCTAAGGAATGTGGTCTTCACAAAGGAAATTTAAAGCGGGGGGAGGATGTTGATGCTCACCTCAATGGAAATGGAAATGGGGTATCCCATGTAAATGGTGCTGCCACTTTGCCTGACATTTTCAACACCCACAATGTGGTTAACTTGAGCCGGACTGGAATTGAGAATTTGGCCAAATTGGATAACCGGAAAGAACCATGGCTTGTTGTGCTTTATGCACCATGGTGCCCCTATTGCCAGGTAAATTTAACTTCTTCTTGTTGTATTCTGTTGATTAAGATTGTCTCACTCACTATGGTAGGTTGAAATATTTGTTATCTAATGAGCTCTATATTCTGAATTGCAACAGGCCATGGAGGAATCTTATGTTGACTTGGCGCACAAGTTAGAAGGGTCAGGGGTGAAGGTTGGAAAATTTAGAGCTGATGCAGAGCAGAAAGAATTTGCAAAGAGTGAACTGCAATTGGGAAGCTTCCCTACTATATTATTTTTCCCAAAGCATTCGTCTCGACCAATAAAGTATCCCTCAGAAAAGAGAGATGTTGATTCCTTGATGGCTTTTGTTAATGCCTTGAGATGAGGGTTATCAAGAAATCTCTTCTTTTTTGGCTTGAATTTTAACTGAGAATATACGTACAGATTCCTTAGGCTATAGCACTCATTTGCAGATTCTTCTGATAATTGGAAGTGGGAATGGAGGTTTTGGCTCTAGTTTACATAAATAAAATCCTCAGTTTTGATTAGTTTTAGACCATCTTGCCGTGGTTGTATTGTAGTAGTCATTTTGTAGGGGAGTAGTTGGTTTTCTTCTTTTTTAGATGAGTGGTTTATTTATAATTGATTATAGATAATGCTGTGACTTTTCCCAATATGAATATCAAGATATCTTCCACGAATCACTGCTATTATTCAATTCCATACTTCGCAAAATATAGAATTTTGCAGGAAACTTGACTCGATAGTCTAATGTATACACTAGAAATTGATTTCAGTTCTTAAAAAATACATCATTTATTCAGTTTTGAAAATTTCTTTTCAATCTTTATTTGTCTTTTTAAATTTTAATTACTGGTTTTATACAAATTAATCACGCTTAGATCTTGCAATCTCTCAAACTAATATATCCAGACTACTCTTAAACTTGTATTAATGAAGTTATAATGATATTAGTGTGGAGAGATTTAATGACAAACCTTTTAAATTATAAGAAGTTTTTTTAAATTGGTTTTCTTTTTTTTTTCTTAACTTTGAGGACTCGATTAATAACTCCACGAAAACTGTAGGTCCTACAAATTAATTCAACCTGAATTTAATTTATCTTTGTCATTTTACATTCTCACGTTTTTACATACCAAAATACAAAACTGTTAAAACAATTTTTAATTAATTTAAATTAAATATTAGTTTTTTTCCATCACTTCAAATCCAAATAATCGCTCGTGGTTTATAATAAGATTATTTTTGAGAAATTGCAAATTGACCTTAGATTCATGAAAATAATATCAACTCATCCTATTTCACAAATTTATCACTGACAAGTTACAATGATCCAATTCATATATACAACCATCATCTATTTTCTCTGTGATATTGTGGCAATAACCTGAACTCATTCCAAAAGAGTTTGTTGTTTTCAGGAAAATTTTCACATAATTAAAATACTTTGTGTGATATGGAAAAATAAAATAAAATAAAGAACTGAAGCTCTTAGATTATCAATTCCTCCAACCTTTCTTTCTAATTTTTCATCCATATCCTTTAATTGAGTTTAACATGTTATATCATCTTTCATTACTAAATAACGTTGTTAAGAAATTATTTTATCTAGTTTTGCTTTAATAAACCTATAGGTTTTTGCAAAAATGCCCTCTCTGGGCAATAAAATAAAGGAAAAAGTTAAATATATTATTTTAACAATGTTGTGTACAGTGATTATATATATGCACATTTACAAAAAATCCTATGCAGATAAAGTAGTTCAGAACTACTGTATAACAATAAAATCTATCGATCAGGTTTACTTAATACTCCTACACTGTCCTCTGCTTTGAATGGAAGAATATAATTTTGCTGGCATAATTGAAGCAGAAGCATCATGTCTGCAATTCATGGATGTAGCAATCTTGCTGGCCAATAATCTAAACCATCGAATAGCTTGAAGTAGTGTTGTGTCGGAACTACATCATACACAATCACTATTAAGCTAGCTGCACAGTTCTTGTCACCACTCACCGCTCAAATACTTGTTAGTTTGTATTTGCTATCATTTTAACTTCAGTTACCACATTCAAGATTTGGCCAAATGAAGTTTCTTGAGTGGGAGTTGAGTTAGTCAAGAAAAATTATTCATAATGTGGAATTACATACATACAGGTACAAGAAATTAATGCAAATTAATAAAATGATCAACAATAATTATGGCATTTTATGCTAGGCATAATTGAATATTTTAGCAACGAACTAGTGATAGTCACATTGAAAATTGACCCGGTAAAATGCTGTTTGCAGGAAAAGAAGCAGTATAGAACGTTGAAAAAATAAAATCTTACAATTACCATTTTGGTTTGTTGCCAGAACAGCTTATTACTGTTTTAAGTTCAGCAGCAAGGTTGCAACAAAAAAATTTGTCCATTAATATATATAATCTTCACTGTGTCTTTTATGATTGGCTTTTTACCATTTTCTCAGTTGATGTCTATTCTTTCTTTAATTAATATGATCATTAGTTTGGGAATATACATGTTTCATGTTTGTGGCCGAGCAACCCCACTTTGAGGGTTCAACAATATCCCTAAGCTTTTCTAAGGTATAAATAGAGTTTAGTGGGGCATTTATTGATCTAAAGTCATTAACCCAAGCAAACATAATGATTGTTATTCTTTAGTTAATTATTGTAATTATTATTAAAATCTAAAAGTTCAAAGTAACAAATTATGAGCGGCACTGGCATGTCGGTGGCCCAAAGTAATTATTTTTTTGAGATGAAGCATTCTATATATTACGGGCTATTCAACTATTTATAGATTTGACAATGATGAATGAAAGGGTTGATTGGATGTTTTTGTTGTGATACTCTATGGTGTGGCAATTGATGAGAGCACAAGTGATTCTGTCATTATGGTTTACTACATGTATTCTACTAAGTGATTTTATGTCATATGGTAGAAATTAACAAAGCCACATGTTTTTCTCTGTTTGCTTCCGGAGCAAAACTGCCACTTCTGCTAGTTTTCTGAATCTTGCTTGTTTTGTTGCTCTCAGAGTTTTCACATGTGAAATCAATAACAATTCCTGCTGTAATCTAAGAACCATTGTAATAATTCACTAATGACCGTAGGTTTTTACTTAATTGCAAAATGATTATAAAAAATTAATCACTATTATTATTAAAAAATAAATTATTTTAGGAACATGTCAGAACATATATCAGGCAGAAACTAGAAAGTAAAAATAGGAGGCAAATAGTACCAAAAAGAGATTGGAGGCAAACCACTGTCTTCCACCAAACAGCTTGTGAATTACAGATTTACCCCTCTCAATGTCCGACAATTTTTATTTTGCGCAAATGTCCTCTAAACTCTGGACAAAGAAAGCCAAGCCCCTTTCCCAAATTAAGTCCGTGAGATGTCTTTTTTCCTAATCCTAATTTAATAACTAAAACATCCTGTACCTTTGTGTGAACGAAAGGGAATAAAACCAGAACATAGAAAAAGCTTTTAAAAAGACCATTTCAAATATTTTTTCTAGGATTTTCCTTTCCTAACTCTGTCTTAAATTAAACAAAAGTAAAATTAGATATTTTTCCTCTTTTCAACGAGGTTCTACTAAAGAGTGTTTTAGACAACAATTTTACTTCACTACGTAATTATTTTTCTCTTTCACGTTTTATAATATGTAACTAATTATAATAAATAACTAATCAATTAACTCACTAGTAAACTATATTTCTCTTTTTTGCAAATATTTTTCTTACATGTAAATGATAAAATGAAACCAAGAAGGTGAGTGTGAGTGAAGTGGGTTTGAACTATCATCCAACTTGGCATTCTCCGTTTGGTAGATCCCTCTCTATCCAGCTCTCTACTCTTTCCTCTTCTGTTCAATCACCCATCACCTACCTTACATTACTATATAATAATAATAAATAATAAATAAGAAGAATAATAAATATTCAACCTAGCCTAAGAAATTAAATAAATAATAAATGTTTTGATGAGATAATGCAAGAATCTGTAGCTGTAGCAGCAGCAGCAACAGCAGGTGAAGCAGAAGCAAGGGATGAGGAAGTGAAAAAGTGGAGTCTCAAGCTCATTTTCAAAACATTGAATGGCAAACTCTAATCTCTTCATTCTCATTCACATTATCATTTCCATCTTCTCATTGGGTAATAATCATTCAATCACTTCCAAAGTAGCATACCAACCAATAGTTAAAAAATTAACTGAATTTGCATTGCGTTGCAGCTGAAGCAGAAACCTTAGAAGAGAAGGTTCCATTCGTGGGAGTGAACATAGGAACTGATGTGTCGAACATTCCATCAGGGGAGGAGCTGGTGGAGTTTCTACAAGTGCAGAAAATAACGCACGTGCGAATCTACGATGCAAACCAAGACATCCTCAAAGCACTGTCGGGAACTAAAATCCGCGTCATCATCAGCGTACCAAACAACCAACTCCTCGCGATCGGTTCCTCAAACTCAACCGCTGCCACGTGGATCGACCGAAACGTCGTCGCTTACTACCCCGAAACCCTCATCACCGGAATCTCCGTCGGCGACGAAGTTCTCACCACCGTGCCTTCTTCTTCCCCTCTCATTCTACCCTCTTTAGAGTCTCTCTACAACGCCCTCGTCGCTTCAAACCTTCACCAACAAATCAAAGTTTCAACACCACACGCAGCTTCAATTATTCTTGACCCTTTTCCACCTTCTCAAGCTTACTTCAACCAAACCCTCGTTCCTTTCATTCTCCCTCTCCTTCAGTTTCTCTCACGAACTGGTTCTCCTCTTATGATGAACCTTTACCCTTACTACGTCTTCATGCAGAACAAAGGTGTGGTTCCTCTCGATAATGCTCTGTTTAAGCCTCTTACTCCTAATAAGGAAATGGTGGACCCCAACACCTTGCTTCATTATACCAATGTTCTTGATGCTATGATTGATGCTGCTTATTTCTCAATGAAGAATCTAAATGTCACTGATGTTGTTGTTCTTGTCACTGAAACTGGGTGGCCTGCAAAGGGTGATTCTAAAGAGCCTTATGCTACTAAAGACAATGCTGATACATATAATTCAAATTTGATTAGGCATGTTTTTGATCGCGTTGGAACTCCTCTGCATCCTGAAACTAGTTCAAGTGTGTTTATTTATGAACTTTTCAATGAGGATTTGAGGGCTCCACCGGTTTCTGAGGCCAATTGGGGATTGTTTCATGGGAACACCACACCGGCTTATTTGCTTCATGTATCTGGCATTGGGACTTTTCTTGCCAATGATACTACCAATCAGACTTATTGCATTGCCATGGATGGTTTTGATTCCAAGACTTTGCAGGCTGCGTTGGATTGGGCTTGTGGACCTGGCCGAGCCAATTGCTCAGAGATTCAACCTGGGGAGACTTGTTACCAGCCTAATAATGTCAAGAACCATGCTTCTTATGCGTTTGATAGCTATTACCAGAAACAAGGGAAAGCTCAGGGGACTTGTGATTTCAAAGGAGTGGCTTTGATCACCACCACTGATCCCAGTAAGTTCAATTTTGTGTTTTTTCGTTTTATCATTTTCCTGCTCAATTAAGCTGGAATTGGAAACAAGAGAAACTAGAAATAGTTCCTTAATTGTATTAAATGTCTTGTTCAATTAGATAAACTGTGTCATTCTTTCTTGTTTTCTCTAATTTAGCTTACCTTAATTATATCGCAAATTTGCAGAACTAACTGATTAAGAATAATAAAATGCCTTCATTGTCTACTTTTTTCTAGTCTACCAATGTTAGTTTGTTAGTATTTTGTTAGAAATATCAGTGGGGAATTTGTTAATGAAAATTTAAGTGAGTTGAGTCCTGAAAGTTTACTAAAGGGTTAAGACATGTCTTAAAGCTCAAAACTTTCAATTGTCTATTGATTACGGGGTTTACTTTATGAGAGACTTTACTTGAAAATGAATTGAAAAGAGAGGTGTAGTGAGGTAATGATTCCAGGCATTTTTGTGCGGTGCCCACGCACTGCAAATGCACTTTTGGTTTGGCACTGTTATGTGAAAATTGAAATTAGAAAGAGGGTAATTGCATTGGCATGTAGGCATGGACTGGCACCTACTCCATGACTTAGTTGGATGCTGGTTTGTCTTGGAGCACCCTGTTTCACCTGACAATTGCAAATTTTCTGGTCCGTGTCTCTAGATTATGTTCACACACTTGTAGTTTTCGTACTTTTCCAATTTTTTACAGGCTAGTTTCTAACGAAAAATATTTGGTAGACAACTGGAATACGCAGACAATCAGATATAACCAGTTATAAATTGTGAAGAGAGAGAAATATGTGAAGAGATAGAAAGTTATAAATTGTGAAGAGAGAGAAATATGTGAAGAGATAGAAATATATATATATTTTGTGAGCAAGTTGGCTGGTTAGTTGCGTATTGCTTGTAAAGTAAAGTTAAGTTTTTAACTGTGGTCTTGCTTGGTAGCTCAAGAAAAACTACTTTACAAATTGGCTCAGTGCAAAATGGGCTCCACGGTCTTGTGTATTTTTCTCTTTATTGTCTATTCCAGGTATAGCACTTGTGATTAATATGTATTTTTCTTTTATGTGGGGAATACCCTTGCAGGTCACGGGAGCTGTATATTTCCTGGAAGGTGAGAAACATTGTCTATCCAGTTGCTGTATTGTTTTTTATATTATCATGTTCCTATAATGAAGATTTTTGTTATTCTTAAATCCATGCTCAAAGTGTAAACATTGGAGTTTTATTGACTCCTCATTCATTTTGATGCAGCAAGAAAGTGAGCAACAAGACAAAGGAAGTGGTGAACTCTACTATTGCAAGCAGTGCAGGGGACAAGTTGAGGTTCAAAACCTTTAACAGCTTAAAAATAAGTGCAATTCACAACATTTTGCACACTTTCTTGGCTGCATGTCTCCCTACTTTGTTGTTGGTCCTTTTATGAGATGCAAATAATTCAATTTTTTGTTCTTTTTTGGAATTTTGAATTTCATAGAGTTAAGGATGAGATCATAAGAGAAAAGGAACCGTGCATTATCTGTAGGTCTAGACTAGACTTAGTGCTTATGTAGATGCTTCCTTTTGTGAGAAAGTAGCCATAATAATTTTTCGTGGGACTCTTGTAATTAAAGTATGTATTTCTTGAAATTATATTTGTTAATCAATTTGTTTAGAATGTGTAATCATGTGACGCGACCATTGTCTGTTTGAGGCCCCGTTATTTTGGGCATTTATCATGGTCTTTAGTTTCTTTTCCAATACCTTTCAGGGCTCTACATGCATTCTCTTTTTGGCTGAAATTTTCCTCTATATTTACTTACTGAAAGTGGGAAAAAAAAAGTGACCAAATAGGCAAATACAACCAAACAATTATTTTTTTTTTCTCATCCATCAACAAAATAAAAGTTAGTTTTGAAAGGTAGCTCTTGCTGTGGATGCAATTTTTTCTTGCCAAAAACAGGTGCTAGTGCTCACACCAACCATTTCTCATTTTCAGATAATATTGTGCCAACTTTTATTTCTCTAAGTTGCAACGTGTTTTAATATATGGAGAACATACACGTAATTTAGTAAAAACATTGTTTTAAGAAATAAAATTACAGAATAATTCCTGTACATAATTCAATCCAATTTGAATTTAAAATTTAATAGAAGATAAATGGGATCTTGTCAAAAAGAAAAAAAAAATGAAGAGAGAGAGAAACTGGGAATAATTTATGAGTTTTTATTATTGTTGTTAATGATACTATAATCACTCTACCAATTTTGGTCACACTGTTATGATCAGGACAAGAGTTGAGATAATATTTTTGGAAATTTTAATACTTATTTTTTGATTTCAAATCAAACAATGGGAAATAAAAAGTTTGTTGTTTTAGAAGTAAAAATGTTTTCGGATAATTTAGTCTTCAAAAGTTTGAAGCTACTCTTGTCTTTAGTTTCAATGTATTAAGTGTACAATTTAGTCACGAAAGCTTTTGAATTTTTTAAATTTAACTTTTTTCACGAGTTTAAAGGTTATATAAAGTAAACATTTTTGTACTTACATTATCCACCAAACTAATCACGTGTTGCTGTTTAAAGCACTTTCAAGGTATATACTATAAAAGTTAATAATAAATTTATTGTTAGAGAATGTAAAATAGGTTATGATTGGATAATCACGTAAAATAGTCTATAACTATTAGTGCATAATTTTTTTTTAATTTATTCTTTTATTTATAATTTTTAAACGAATATTTTATAAAATATTTTTTTATTGAAAAGTTTCTGCTATTTTTTAAAATTTATTTAAATATTATGAGTCTTTATTTATTTTTGTCTATTTGAATATTATGATTTTAAATTTAATTCTTAAAAGATAAAATAAATTTTTTAATTTAAAAAAAAAAATCAAACAAAATAATGAAAAAAAAAAGAAAAAAAGAAGAAAAAAAAGAAAACAAAATATTTTAATGCGGTGAACGTGGATCGAACACGTGACCTTCAGATCTTCAGTCTGACGCTCTCCCAACTGAGCTATCCCCGCAATTGATTTTTCAATACGATATTTAATAAAAAATAAAAGAAATTGGACAAATTATGGTAAAAATGAAAAATGTCGTGATTCACACAATGAAATAAAAAATTACTCTAAATAATAATCCAATTCAATTGATTAAATAAATTGCATTGGTTATCATAATTTTTTTAAAATAATATATATATATAAAAACTGTTGTAACTTGAAACTTGGAACGTTGCGTTTTGAATGTTTTGATTGGCGTGAAATTTGAAATGAATCAATTGCGAGTACTCTACTGTGTCTCTTTACCTTCATTTTCATCTTCTCATCCCATAATCATAAACCCTAGAAAATTGAAAACAGTTCCCATTCCATTTCCATTTCCATTAGCGATGTCTTGGGCGTGCAAAAAGTGCACCTTTCTGAATCCCTCTTCTCAAAAATGGGAATGTGAAATCTGTTTTTCCCCCTTTTCCGCTTTAACAGGTCCTTCTGCTTCTTCTTCGTCTTCTTCGCCCCCAAAATGGTCGTGCAAGGCGTGCACTTTCTTAAACCCTTATAACAACCCCTCTTGCCAAATCTGCGCCACTCGTTGCCCCGTTCTCTCCCTTTCTAATCTCAATGACTTGAACGACGCCACTGATCACGATTCTTCTGTCTGCTCTGTTTTCTTCCCTCTTCAACCCTGTAACAAGAGAAAGGCCATCGACGCTGTTCACGTTGTTGACGACGACGATTCTTCTGAGGACGTCAATTTCAAGCTAAAGTCTTCTAAAATGGCTACTACCATTTTAACCGGTGATGGTGAGTGTGTTTGTTTCTATGCGTTTTATCATTGGTTCTAATGTCTGCGCTGTGCGTTGTATTTTATCTGAACAACTTCTATGTGTGGCAGATAATGCTGATTCGATTAAGATTTTGAGTTACAATGTTTGGTTCCGGGAAGATTTGGAATTGAACAAGAGGATGAAGGCTATTGGTGACCTTGTTCAGTTGCATTCCCCAGAAGTTATCTGTTTCCAGGTTTCACCTTCTTTTTTTTTTTTTTTTTTTGTTGCAAATTTGCAATTTTTGAATTTATGTGGCTTTCTCTAATTTGGATTGGTACTGCCTCAGGAGGTTACTCCAAACATATATGATATTTTCAAGCAATCCACCTGGTGGAACGTGTATCGTTGTTCGGTATCTTCTGATATGGCTTATTCAAGACCCTACTTTTGTATGCTGGTAAATTTCATATCATTCATCTTTGGACTTTGGCCCTTTATTTATTATATACCTTTTTCATGTTTTCCAGAGTGAATCCTCCTTTATAGCGCGTGGTGCATTCATTTTAATGTTGAGGTTATTAATACATTCATTTGGTTCTTATATTTGTCCTTATTTTAAGTTTTAGTCCCTATATTATTGCATATTTACATTCATTTGGTCCCTAAGTTTGTCCTTATCTTAAGTTTTAATCCTTATATGAAGAAACTGCATGGAGGTTGATCGCTGCCACAAAGTTTTTGTAGCGATTTTTGTCTAGCCAGAAAATTTCTCTGTTGTCAATGTTAGGGACCAAAACTTAATTTTTTATGTATGAGTATAACTTATAGTAGGGACCAAAACTCAATTAAAACAGGCATAAGGATGCAAATGAAGAATTTAACCTTATTTCAAATTCGATTTTAATGTATCTGTCATTATATCAGTTGTGCTTGGCAGAGGTTTTATTTTTGTCTGCAAAACATGCAGTTTGTTCACACTTCACAGCAGTCTGTAGAAAGTTAGACCAAACTTGTTCATGCTCACTTAATTTTACACTCAAGTGTATTTTAGTATTTATAATCACAATGATAGTCTATCCTTTGAACAGAGTGTCCTTCTTTTGGCATTTAATGGATCATCTTCTTTGGCTTGGAGTATTTTGCATGAGTTGGAAGTTATATACTTTTGAGTGAGCTTTTAAATTTGGCATGGATGGAGTTATGTGTCTAATGACATGCCTGACTAATCAATTGCAGTTAAGCAAGCTGCCTGTGAAATCTTTCAGCAATAAGCCCTTCAGCAATTCTGTAATGGGAAGAGAGCTTTGCATTGCTGAGATTGAATCTATAAGTGGAAAGTCATTGGTTGTTGCCACTAGCCATCTTGAGAGTCCGTGTCCAGGCCCTCCGAAATGGGATCAGATGTACAGCAAGGAAAGAGTAGTGCAGGCCAATGAGGCTATAAACCTTCTCAATAAACAGCCAAATGTTGTTTTTGGAGGTGACATGAACTGGGATGACAAACTGGATGGTCAATATCCTTCACAGGATGGATGGATTGATGCCTGGTCTCAGCTTAGGCCAAATGAAACTGGTTGGACTTATGACACCAAGTCAAACCAGATGTTGACAGGAAACCGTTCTCTCCAGAAACGATTGGATCGCTTTATTTGCCGCTTCCATGATTTTAAGATAACCAATGTTGACATGATTGGGAAAGAAGCAATACCTGGTGTTTTATACCACAAAGAGAAGAAAGTAAGAAAAGAGATAAAACAACTGGAACTCCCTGTTTTGCCTAGTGATCATTATGGCCTGCTTTTGACAATTTCTAGTAAGTAGTGCCGGTCTGGAGAATGTAAAGGACATGTTATGCCTGATGTTTTTTGTCTCAGCGGTTGCTGTATCTAAGTCATGCCTTGCATGCAATTTTGTATAGATTACAGGAAGAATGTAATGGACACGTTATTGACATTGTACATGGAGACAGAATGCTGTATTGTCTGAATTTTATCTACCTTGGGCAGTAGATATAATTTTCCTTTATCGAAGTATTGTATTTAACTTGCTTTTAAGTTCCAATTTGTCGTACTATTCTGTAATTCAAGTACCATTTTATTTTGTCCAGACAGAATCTGTAGTTCACTTGGATGATAATTTTAGTTTAATTTTAGTGTTGGTTAGTGGCTACCTTAATGTGAAAGCTGTTATCACTAGTGGTGATGGGGTGTGAATGTTGAAATGTCAAATAGTATATTCAATACTTGCCGACAGATGACAATTCCGTCCCCAAATTGATTATTCGGAATATCGGGTGCTTTTAACTATTTGAGACATTTCTGCCAAAATAGTTAAACATGGCCAAAATTTAGCCAGAGTAGAGAGTTTAAAAGGGTAATTGTATTTGTAATTTTATTTAACTACTTTTTCTTCTTCCTGTTTCTATAACAACACTATAACAATTATGTCTATTACTTTTCTCTCGCTTCCACTCCAAATTGAGGTGTACATTCAACATCTTTGGTTTAAAAAAGCTAACAAAGTTATTCTAACTTGTAAGGTGTGCTTGCATGATATTTTTCAAGACCTGTGGGTTGTTGTTGTTGTTGACAAACCAACATAAGGATAATTGGCAGGAATAAGAAAGTGTGGCAAATTTGGCGAAGACAACGTTATTTGTTGAATTTTAATGGATTGATTCAGGGATCCATTGTTCCTGTACTGTTACCAATTCAGATTGTATTTATTAAGTTGCCAATATGCTTTATTTTGCAGGCCCCGCAATCCTCAACTTTGAAGACAAAGTAATGACTCCATCTTAATGGTTTTCAATGCTAAATCATAAATATATTTGTGCTTGCCGACGGCATCTATGTGTGTCTTTTCTACCTGTCTTGTACTGTCTACAGCGCTCTCTAGCATTTGCACCTTAAAATGTTTAGTCACTGTTATGTTTAGGACAAGAGTTGAGATAATACTTTTGGAAATTTTAATACTTGTTTTTTTATTTCAAATCAAACAATGGGAACGGAAAAGTTTGTTGTTTTAGAAGTAAAAAGGAATTTGTGTGGAAAAAATTAAATGCGGTGAACGTGGATCGAACACGTGACCTTCAGATCTTCAGTCTGACGCTCTCCCAACTGAGCTATCCCCGCAAGTTGATATTTTAATTTATTTAATAAATTAATAACTTAACAGTTCAACTACTTATAATTATGCCAGAAATTTAAGCTTCATAGATGAACACAGACTAATAGAACTTCATTCATTCATACTCCTTCTTATTGAAAATTCTGTTTGTTAACATTGTCTTGTTAGTGTTCATTAATTATGCATAAATGAGCTGTTACATAGCCTTTTTAGAAAGAAATTTGTTCCAACTTAGCCTCAAACACCTTAATTTGTATGATGGGTACATAGCATTTACCTGTTTACATGTGATAAGTATAACCCTCCACTGAGCCTTCTTCGTGTTGGCATAAAACAATATTATCTACTTAAATTCATCCATCCATGGACAATGAAAGTCAAGGTTTTTATGACTAACCCAAATCACACTGTCTTAGTCATTCACAAACAATGAAAACACTGTAAATAATAATAAAAAGGATTATTCAAAATGTCACATGCACACGGTCAAAAAAGAAAAATAAAAGTCAGATGCACGTGACTTCACTTCATCAACTTCAATATTAATACAGAACCCAAAATTAAGATAAAAATGATCTTAAAATTATTACCATGAACCAGTGTCTCACTCTCACACCATCTTGTTGCTAGTAAAATATTGATCATATTTACTACTAACAATTTTATAGTTTTGTTGATAAGAAAATGTCAGATGCATGTGATTTGTGAATACTAGAAACTAAACACGAATATGGTTTGGAATCGACGAACAGTGATAGTGATAGAATAGTCAGGTGAGGGTGGACCACTCTGAAGCATGTGATCACGAACGTTCATTTATTTGTAACACTGGATGACAACTCACTCCATCTTTCTTTGTTTTCGCTACCAAACAAAACTTTAACTCATCACGATCCAACCCTCCATTTTAATTCCTCAATTTTTTATTAAATATGATAATTATATCCAAATGAATCATTGATAATAAATATATGAGATAAACAATAAAATATAGTCATCTCCCATTTATCCAACTTTATAGAAAATCTTATACTATGTTATGAGATTGCTAACAACATTTCATCACTTTATAGAGAAGTGCTTTTTCATAAATCTTATGCTAGCACTTTTTTATATTTTCCTAATATTTAATTCATATATATTTCGACACAGATGATATTAAGCTACGTACTCATTCGTGTGTTTCGTGCATGGTCGATTCATTCTAAATAATACTCCCCATTTTTTTTTTTGTAATACATTATTTATTAGAAATGATTTAAATTTATTATAAATTACATGAAAAATTTAATAAGTAAGAGTGAAATTTACAAATCATATATTTTTAATAAATTTTAATTGATAGTTTTGGTAAAAAAATATATATTAAAGGATATGTTCTTAATAGTTTCTGTCGTTGTAAAGGTATGTTCTTAACATTTATTTAAATTATTTTTATTTTAAATAAAAATAATTATACAATATAAATAAAATATGTGCTATTATTTCATATAAATCAATAACATACTTATAATTAATCAAAAGCACACGACAACTTATTTAACACAAACATATATTATATTTTATATTAAATAATAGATAAATACACTTTGGTTTCTTATATGGATTTAATTTTTATATATATCAATACCTTAAAGAATTTTTATATCGCCAATAGATCATAAAATATTATATTTTTTAAAATAAATAAATGAGACCATACATTTTTTGGGTTAAGTTCTATAATAGAGATCATGGTTTAAATGAAAGGTTTCATATACAATAAGTTTGTAAATTCATATATCTTATTTTTATCTTTATAAATATACGTGTTTATGATTGATATTTTAAAAATTAATAATAAATGTTTTTTGTTCAAAAATTATTTATTACATAAAATAGTATAAAGAAAAACCTTCAATGACTTAATCAACCTTAAAGGCTAATATATATGAAAATAAATCAGTGATATTTGTAGTAAAAGAAAAAGTTCTCAGAACTCCACTTTCACTTTCTGACTTTCACTTGTCGCAGTTCCACCAATGCAAAAAATAATAATATCCAGATAAACAAAAATAAAAAAATAAAAGACACACTACGAGACACTTAAAAAAGGTGAAACATTGTATAGTTGTAGACATAGAAGTAGGTTGTCTTCTCTTATTGACTTGTGCCTAAATCTCTTGTTTTATAACAACAAACAGATCTATGTGAATAACTTCTTCACATCACAAGCAACAACTTCACAACACTCTCCTTACTCTACTCTTCCTTGTGAAGTCATTGTATGCAAAATGAGACCATGCAATGTTCTCTCTTCTCTCATTCTTCTTGTCACATTCCTTTTTACTTCTGTTCTCTCTGAAGATCCATATAGGTACTTCACTTGGAAGGTCACCTATGGTGACATCTACCCTCTTGGTGTTAAGCAACAGGTACTTTCTTTTTCCCTTACTAACTAACTGTCACTCTTGTTCCTTGGTGATCTCATGTGTCTGCTCTTCTGAGAAAGAAAAAGCTTTTTTTTTTCTTAGCCTTATCCTCAGTACATTGAAGGGTAGTATTTGACTGTTTGTTGAACATGTGTTTTTTTTTGTTTCAAATTTTGCAGGGGATTTTGATTAATGGACAATTTCCAGGGCCTCAAATAGATGCTGTTACAAATGACAACTTGATTATCAACGTGTATAACTACCTCAAAGAGCCTTTCCTTCTTTCATGGTACATTTTTTTAGTTGTGTCTTATTCCTACTCACATTGTTATGTTTTTGTTCCTTGAATTCTTGTCCTGGAAGCATACTAGATAAGTGGAATATGCTATTAACAATATCTTTGAATGACAGATTTTTTTATTTTTTTTTTCTGAAAAAGAGTTTTAAAAGTTCCTCCCTTTTTATCTAGCAAAATTACGTTTTTGGCTCCTTATCTTTTCTGATAAAGAGGGTAAATCTTACAATATATGGGGGCTTGTGAACTTTTTTGTCCTGTCAATGTTATCTTTTTGGCCTGTTGTGTTTGATTGATTTTTATTTTTTAAACTGTATAACCACTTTCAAACAAACAACTAATTAAAGGTCAGATTCTATTTTTAATTTTAATGATGCTTTATGATCAAATCTCTGTCCTATGTTACTTAACACGGGAATTATGTTTCTATGAGTGACTGCATAAAAAATTACAATGATTCATCATTACAATATTCTATTTGAGCATCTTGCAATTGACTTCGTATCCAATTTGGATATGAATATGATCTCACACTAATCTTTTATTTGATTTGACAACCATTAGAAATTGAATCATATCCCTAATAACGTAGCATCAATATAGAAGCTTATGAATTATGGACGATTAGAAACTTAATACATCAACTTATAGGAATTTAAGGCTGGGAGAAATTACTAGAAGAGAACTATGATATCATCAAATCATGGACTTACAAAACTGATAACTCGTGAAAAATTGTTCACACTACATATCCTCTATATTGTCACGGGTATCATATCAAGCCCGCAAACATAAATGATAAACCTTTTTTTTTGGTTTCTCATTCCAAATGCTTGATAATAAAGTTCATAACATTCAGCATTAACTTGGTTCAAGTATTCAACTCAAAATGGAATTGAATTCCCCCGTAAAGTGAAGTACTTGTAAAATTATCATGGTTTTCTGTGAAGGTAAACTTAAATCCAACATATTTATGCAGATTGAATCACGTTTCATGAACAAATATATATATGCTAACATTCAATAAATCATGCCATTTCATAGGTTTATCCAATGTCCAATCAATACCAATAATTTTTACGAACACAAACCAAGTGAATGATACGATGTATTCATTTAGCAGCTAGAAATAAATGCAGTCTGTTAAAATTTGATGATCTTATATATTTCTGCAGGAATGGTCTACAGCATAGGAGGAACTCGTGGCAAGATGGAGTGTCTGGCACAAACTGTCCAATCCCACCTGGGAGGAACCTCACTTATGCTATCCAAGTAAAAGACCAGATTGGTACCTATTTCTACTTCCCCTCTCTTGGAATGCACAAAGCTGCTGGGGCATTTGGTGGCATCAGAATTTGGAGCCGTCCTCACATTCCTGTCCCTTTTCCTTCTCCTGCTGGCGACATTACCATACTGGCCGGAGATTGGTTCAAGCTAGACCACCGAGTAAACTCCTTGCCTTCATTTCTATTTATTCTCTTTTCACTTCATCATTTCCTTGATACTTAACCTTTGTTATTGTAGAGACTGAGAAGAGTCCTAGAGAATGGACATAATCTCCCCTTCCCTGATGGCCTTCTTATCAATGGACGCGGTTGGAATGGAAACACATTCACTGTTGATCAAGGTAGGTAGCCAAGCATTGCTGAACTTCCTTATGATCATGCCTTTTACTACACTTACATTGTTTCAATGTTTTATCTGGTGCAGGTAAGACTTACAGATTCAGGATATCAAATGTGGGGCTGACAACATCAATAAACTTCAGAATCCAGGGGCACAGTTTGAAACTTGTGGAGGTAGAAGGATCTCATACCCTCCAAAACACATATTCTTCCCTTGATATCCATCTGGGGCAGTCCTATTCGGTGCTGGTCACAGCTGATCAACCTGTCAAGGATTACTACATAGTTGTATCTACAAGATTTACCAGAAAAATACTCACAACAACTTCAGTTCTTCATTACAGCAATTCACGCATAGGGGTATCTGGTCCTGTCCCTGGAGGACCTACCCTTGAAATTGCATCGTCTGTCTATCAAGCTAGAACTATCAGGTACTCTTTTGGTTACTTATTGCTATTCTGTTGTTTAAGTCTATCATTATATCCCAATAACTTAATCTTCTGTTTTGATGATCTGAAACCAGGTGGAACCTGACAGCAAGTGGACCAAGACCAAATCCTCAGGGATCTTACCACTATGGATTGATCAAACCTAGTAGAACCATCATGCTGGGAAACTCAGCTCCTTATATCAATGGCAAACAGAGGTATGCTGTCAACGGTGTCTCATATGTTGCACCAGATACTCCATTGAAACTCGCCGACTACTTCAACATCGGAGGAGTTTTCTACGTTGGAAGCATTCCTACCAATCCTACTGGCGGCAATAACGCCTACCTCCAAACTTCTGTCATGGGGGCAAATTTCCATGAATTCGTCGAGATTGTGTTCCAAAATTGGGAGAACGATGTGCAGTCATGGCACATTGACGGCTATTCCTTCTTTGTTGTAGGGTATGTCTTAATGTCTTATACATAAGCAATCACCATTTTACTAACAACTTTACTTCACATCACAATGCATTTGCAGTCAACCGGCCAACTCATTTCCAGAACAAAACATATATATATTTCTTTCTCTTCACATTTTATAACTAGTTGTCTAAATATTTTACCAAATATTTTTCTTTTACTTAATAACTAATTACTGATCCACAAATACATTTATGGAGAAATTATTACAAGGTCCACTAGCTAGGACCATGAATACTGATAGTCTAGAAGGAGCATGTAATAGTTTCTTGCATCTTGCGAAATGTTATGCAGCTAACTCCAACACGCATGCAACTGTTTATGTATTTTTAATTTATTAGTTTTCACTCTCTTCTTCTTTTTTTTTTTTTTTTTTTTTCCCACATTTTACAAGTTGATGTTTGAAGTTGTCTAGCAAACATTTTTCTCTGTGATATAAGTGTTACTAACGTATGATTTGATGTGATGAATAATAGGTATGGTAGTGGACAATGGACACCAGACAGTAGAGTGCACTACAATCTGAGAGACACAGTAGCAAGATGCACAACTCAGGTGTATCCAAAGTCATGGACAGCAATATACATGGCTCTGGACAACGTGGGAATGTGGAACATAAGGTCTGAGAATTGGGCAAGGCAATACTTGGGACAACAATTGTATCTAAGGGTGTATACACCATCAAAGTCATGGAGAGATGAGTATCCAGTGCCAAAGAATGCACTTCTATGTGGCAGAGCAAGTGGTCGTCGTACAAGGCCTTTCTAAATTTCTTTTATTTAGGTAGCTATATATTCCTAGTTCCTATTACTTAACAATAACATCATGCATTGCAATTACTTCATGTCACGATAGGGTGCCATTTTGTGATTGCTTCTATTTTTTTAGCAGAATTTATTTACTATTATAGCTCACCTTGAGCTTCGAGTAATTGAATTTTTGTTAAATTTTTTTAATTAACGAATGTGATGCGTGTGTAACAAGTACGAAGTTCCATCATTTTCATGTATTAATAAAATGAAATGCCGAAGAAAGAGTCAGCATTTTTGGAAGTGTGTGAACAAAAAGCATGGGCACCCGTGACTTCGCGCTGTGCAGTTTCTCTTGTCTTGAACGTGCTCATGACCCCTTATGTCTTTTCTTTCTTTTTGGTTTCATCATTATACACTGGCATGTATAAAGTCATTTTAGTCCTCCTTTGTCATTTTATTTTTAAATATTAAAAAGTTTACTTGGTTTTATTTTAGATTTTGGAACTGTCTATTTAGACCCTAAAGTCATTACTTAATATATATCTAATAGTTTTTGTCTTTTTTTTTTTTTTTTTTTTTTTTTTACTTAAAAAGAGCCCTCAATTTCTATATTTTATTCCTGAATTCATTATATTTTTAAGAATTAAATCCATAGTAAGTAAATATTTTTAAGAGTTAAAAAAATATTAATAATTATCTTTAGGAATCAAAATGACGACAAATGTTTGAATATTCAGATTATTTTTGAAATAATCTAACTAAATAAGCAAACATGTCTAGAACAATGATTATTGAAAAAAATATAATTTTATTGATTATTAATAATATGATTAAAATATATCAAAATTCTCTTTTTTCCCCTACCAAGAGCCAAACATGTAGTAAACTATAGAAAACAAGTTAATTTGGACAAAAATATGTTTTTAAAAAACAATTCATCCAACACAAACATACATTACCCTTCAACATGAATGTAGCTATTGTTTATATCTATAAAATTGATTTCACAATAATAAATACATGACCATTATCAATTTCTACAATTGTTGATTAATTTTTATTTTGGGGGTAAACCAAGAGAGAACAACTCCAGTGCTATACTGTTGATAAGAAAAAATAGAGAAAATTAGTAAGGTTTATAAATATAAAAATATAATTAAAATAAAAGTAAAAATATAACTAAATATTTCTCTCTGTTCTTTTTTTTTTTTTTTTTTTTTTTTTTTTTCCTCTTTTCATGAGCAAGGCAAGACAACAATGAACTGTTTTAATATCGCATCGTGATCTGAAGCCCAACAGGGCCCAACTGATTATGTAAATTTGGAATTGGACATTTTTTGGGCCGTATAAATAGTTGGGCCTACTGGAATGAGAGATCCAACTTAAGCAAAAACCCTTCTTCAACCTCAACAAACAGATACAGATAGGGGTTTCAGGTTCAAAACGAAAAACAGCATCCGTTTCCGGCGTTGAAGCTGTTCTTAACGAATCAACATGGCGGACGTAGTGCAGTACCGATTGGAGCGCATGGTGGATGAACTCGATGACTTAGAACAGCGAGGTCTATTCAGCCGTCGCGAGATCGCCGAAATCGTGAAGCAGCGTCGTAAATTCGAGTACAGATTGAAGCGTCCTTGTCCCCTGAAGCAGGACTTCTTGTCCTACGTCGAATACGAGACTCAGCTCAACGCGCTTCGCGTACTCCGCAAGAAGTCGGTGGCGCGTGAGTTGATGAAGCAGGGCAATAAGAAGCTGAAAAAGTCCAAATCCGATGTCGCCGGTACAGTTAGGATTATGGATATTTACGAGCTTGCTTTGAAGCGTTACAAAGGTGACATCGATCTCTGGTTTCGCTACCTCGAGTTTTGCAGACTCAGAAAAAATGGCAGGATGAAGAAGGTAAAGTAACCTTGTGTATCTATACATTTGTTTATGTATGTAATATGTATGTATATGTGCATTATGTATGTATGTGTGTATGTATGTATGCAATGTATATGTGATATGTAATATGTGCATGTGTGAACTTGTGTATGCTTGTGTATGTAATATGTAATTATATGTGCATTATGTATGTATGTGTGTATGTATGTATGCAATGTATATATAATGTGTAATATGTTCATGTGTTAACTTGTGTACGCTTGTGTATGTGTGTGTGTGAACGTTTTTCTTTTTAATGTTTTGCAGGCATTGGCGAAAGTTATTAGGTTTCATCCGAAGGTTCCGGGAGTTTGGATTTATGCTGCGGCTTGGGAGTTTGATCATAATTTGAATGTTGAAGCTGCACGTGCTTTGATGCAGGAAGGTCTTAGAGTTTGTCCAACTTCTGAAGACCTTTGGGTGGAGTATCTTCGGATGGAACTTACTTACCTTAATAAGTTGAAGGCGCGGAAGGTTGCTTTAGGGGAGGATGAGGGAACTCTAGCTCGTGATCCTAGGATTTCTGATGAGAAACAGTGGAGGGATGAAAACAAAGAGTTATTTATGTCGCTTGATGAAAAAGTGGACAATGGTAATGAAAATGAGGATGATGGTGGAGTGAATGTTGGAAGTGATGAATCTAAAACGAAGCAGGAGTTGTTTGAAAAACATGGTATGGATATTTTCCGAACTGTCTATGGTGGAGCCATTGAAGCTGTGCCTTCAAGTCTCAATCTTAGGAAGCGTTTTTTTGAAATATTGGATGGTACGAACTTGTCACATTATGAAGATATGCGTGAGGAGATACTGAATGACATGAAGAGGGATTGTTTGAAACAACCTGAATTTTGGGACTGGCTTGCTAAGCGTGAATGTGATCTTGAAAATGATCAGGAGATAAGTGAAGATGTCATAATTCCTCAGGTGGAAAAGGCAGTTCAGGTATGAATCTATGAGAACTACTGAATTTGTGAGGTGCATAGTATTTTAGTATATGCTTGTATGTGACTGAGATTTATGAATAGGTTTGTTTTGATGTTAAACATTAATATGGTAATGCTGAAACTAGGAAAAATAGGCAAGTTTTGATGTTAAGGGTTACTGTGGTAATGCCATTTTAATTGTATCACTGCTCTAGGAATAATACTTGTTAGATAGTGTTAATGCCAGATTTTTCTATGATTATTTTGCTGATGTGCCAGTTAGTGTACTGAACCGTGGTCCCTTTTCTGTTTTGTAGGTTTATGAGGAGGCTTTGAAAAATGTGCCATCAGGAACTATGTTTAGTTTGTATGCAAATTTTCTAACAGGTATTGTAGTTTCTAAAGAAGGAGAAACCAATATGACTGGGTCATCAGGTCATGGTGTCAACTATATATCACATCTCCTGTCAATATATGAAAGGGCTGAAAGCATGGGGTGCATTACTGAGGATCTTGCTTGCAAGCATGTGTCTATATATTTGCAATTGAGACAACTGGATGAGGCACGGAAGCTGGCAGCAAAGCTTTGCAGTGGAAAACTTGCAGAATCGATAGAGTTATGGGGATTAAGGATTAATATAGAAATTAGATGCATCACAAGAAGTTCTTCTCCAAGTGACGTTGATTTACAATCCCTTTTTGAACTCCTTCAACAAATTTTGATCAAAGTATCTGTTTCAAAATCAGAGAACTTGTGGCTAATGGTATGTTGTCACCACCAAATCTGTTTCATTAAATTCATTTTAGACTCAAATTTCTGTTCCCTTCAGGGTTTAATTTATACAATATTTCTCTGTTCCTTGATCATTTGATTTTTGAATAGTTCCTTGTTAACTAGCTTTCTTTTTCCAATATGGTATCCACATGCTAATCAGTTCATCTTTTAATCCTTCACTCGATACAGGCTCTTAAATTCTATGCAAATCAAAGACAATATTTTGATAAGCTGGTGGAGATTTCTACTGTTACTCTGGTCAGAGATCATGGCAGTGAAAATGGATTTTCCCTTTCTTCTGCCATTGTAAGTTTTATACTTCAAAAATATGGAATTCAACAGGCCAGAGATATCTATAAGCGGTATGTGCAGTGGAATTATAGCTCAGACTATTCTTTACCAAAATATTCTGCCACAGGAGATTTTCTATCTTGTATCTATAATTCTTCAACTCCTTTTCATTGCAGATTTCTAGCTTTACCACATCCCGGCCTTGCTTTATATAGGCATTGCATTGACATGGAAACAAACCTTGCATCAATAGGAGATAAAAATGGTCTTGTAAATGCCAGGAAATTATACGAATCAGCACTCGCAACTTATGACCAAAATGTCAGCTTGTGGCAAGATTACTATCGCATGGAGACCAAGGTAAGGGTTTTCTTTTACTTTTTTTCCCCTTTTGGTATTACTACGGCTGAAACTGGCAAAATGTCTTCAATCGATCTCCTGTTCCTTTTTAAATTCTTTGCTAGATTTGGTTTGTACCCTTGTCTAGCGGATAGTTTATCATTCAATTCAAATGACGCATCCGTGACTTCATTTTTTGGGGTTTATTATGCAGATGGGAACATCCGAAAAGGCTACTGGTATCTATTGGCGCGCAAAGAAAGTACTCAAAGATGCTAGTGAATTTATCGCATCCCCTGAAACGTGACGATTCTCAATTACAACCCATGGCTATTGGAGTTCAATTTTGACCACTCTATTTATTTGATTTTCCTTCAGAAATTTGTTCTTTTTGACAAGTCTAGTCTAGACCCAAATTTGGTTTTCCTCCCCAAGAGGTGAGGAATAGAGCTTTTTCCTTTTCTTCCAAAGGCTAATTAACTGTATTATACCCTTGCACCCCTGTATGCGTATGTTGGGTCATGCTAATGTGAAGGATGTTAAATGTATCGTATATACACAAATGGAGCCAGTGTTTCAAAAGACTGTCAAATACGACTGTTTCATGTTAACCGTGTGTAGTAACAAACCAATTGTGGATCACATCAGAGTGGAAAGTATTATGTAAAATAAAAGTAAAAATGAAATGAACGAAACAATCCTCTGTTGTTTGGACCAATTGATAGTCTTCTCCTCATTGCGCATAGCACTAAAATTGAATTATATATAATATGATATAGTATTTCACTTTAATAACATACAAAATAGAAATTCTTATTGACGCATTGAACATACTTAGACTACATTGCAAATCAGTTTTTTCTTGTTCCTTTTTAAAATCCTCTCGCACGATGTTGCTACGTTTGTTAGCATATATGGAATACAACTCAACGTGAAATTGTTGGGGGACAGATTTAACTTGATTCCATGCTCTATGCTCTTGGCCACTGTGGACTTACAACCTGCAACAATTAATTCACAACATTATATTCTATTTCTATTTTTGATAAACTGTGTATTGTGATGAGCATGACTCGGGACATTAAAGAATTATAATCTCAAAAACATCCATGTGAGCCTCTGTCATTCTCTACTTACTATTTTAACAAGGTAAAAATCCAGTAAACGAATCAATGTGAGATCCATGTTCCTTAAAGTTGATCATATATTGGTCCATTATCCATAAACATAAAAATAGCTCAAATATACCTTAGTCCTCATGGTAATAATTTCCATACATAGATAGTAAAATGTAAATTGCTAACCTCAAGTGTACTAAAGACTAATCGCATTCGGCTAGCAACAACTGAAGGTGTCTCAGCTTCACCCATCACAGCCGTCTGTTCCAATTGAAGAGTCTTCACGGGAAGCCTTCAATAAACACATGGTAAGCAATAACGTGAAGTTTATTACTTGTAAACTTCAATTAATTCACTACACCTACTAATGAGTTAAAGACACTTAAAATGGTAGTAAGTAGCAACAACAATGATTCTGGTAGATTGTGTAATTTTGGGGAAGAAAACATACTACTAGAAGCATATAAATAAAGAAAGAAAATATATATATTTAAGAAATGTAAGGATGTCATCTCACCAAGCCATTCCCTTCATAAAATATGCATTTGCTATTAGAGCACAGAAGCCTTTCCACTGAAGTCGGACTTCATCTGATACTGGAGGTGTAGATGACCATCTAACAATAGTTGGTTGGGGTGTACACAGTATGGTGATGAATATAATGCTTAACCAGAAGATGCATTCATTAACCTGTATTATACAGAACATTAAGAACAACTCCACTGAGATCTAGGAGAATTATGATCAACAGTTGTTGTTGTTGATTGATTAAGATGATCAATATAAAAGGGGAACATGTATTACAGGAAGCATGGAGTCATCTAACAAGAACTAGAGTAACAGCTAGGATGGTACCATTCAGTTACAACTAAGACAGATAACAAGCTTAACAAACAACTATCACTTGTATAACTTGTTACTGTGCTCTTCTAGAATGACTCAGGATTGAAACCTCCCTGAAATAATCAAAAGAGGCCTAGCTTCTTTACATAGAGGCAAGTCTGCGTTATGAAACTGTAGTACATAAGGGAGAAAATCAGCTCCCTTCACACAAACACAGCTCTAACAGTTTACAATTCTCATAAGGCTAATCCTCTTAACAAATTCTTGTGATCACCATGATTCATGACTTAGAATTAGCTGGTTAAAATCAAAGTAGAACTGACCTCCTCTGAGATGATCTTAGATTTCAAGCTTGTGCTTCCACCATAACTTTGCATTACTTCAATTTCAATCCCCGAGTCCTTCATGTCCATAAGTTCTTTCCTTAATCCTTCATCAGTGCATCCAAGCGCATATGCATTTACCCCAGCAGCAATGAATTCCTGAGAGTAAAAACACACAACATAAACTGGTAATTGAAACATCAAGAAATGAAAAAACCAATAAAGGGTGTAGAGGAAGCATGTCAATGGAAATACTTTTAGATTGTCACCTCCACCACGATCAATGAAGTTCCTATAACGCCTGAACAAACTGATGGCTATGTTGCGTGAAGAACGGTACTCATCATCAGATGAAATGGAATCCTGCATCCCACACTTCACATGATGCCAAAACATATCAATCAGCAAGAGCAACAATAACTGAAAAATCAACTAAACTACACACAAGACAATGAACTAACAAACAAACACACTTACTAGCCATTTATGTGTAGCAACATGATGGAATATATGGAGGCCCTTTTGCAGCTTATCACATTTCCCAGAGAAGGAGGAACTATAAAATAGTATATTACTACAAGGATTGCCAAAAGGCTTAGGATTACAATTCACGAAATTAACATTATTATTGATCTTGCATGGATAAGTTTGTTGAGCAGAAGCTGAATCTTGGTATAATTGGCACTTTAGAATAGCTCTAGGAGCATACACCGTTAGCATGTTTGAACCATTATATTGATCCCTTCAAAATAACCAATAAATAAACAGAAAAAATGAAAAATGATTGGTTAAGAAAAATAAACACAAGAGGAAGAAAATAAAGAAAAGGGGGGGTTGGAAAGGAAGTGATACCTGACAGAGGGTAAGCATAGACTAAGCTGATACAGCAAAGAGAAATAGCAAATAAAATGAGAAGAGAAGAGAGAATTCAGAAAAAAGTATCTGTGAAACGAGGATCCAGGGGAACCACGAATTCTATGAATGGTTTGCGGCTACAGCGATCGCTTTCAACTTTCAACTCATAATATCATAAATTTCCCTGGCTCTCTTTCCCTGCGTAACAGACAAACTTGCCTTACGTGTTCTGTTTCAAAACTATCTTCCTCTCATTTTTCTTTTCTGCTCCCGACATCCACACGCTTTAATTAGATTTTATTTTCGATTCCTAAGATGTTATCTCTTACTTTTGCCATCACCAAAGGTTGCTAATTCCAGTAGTTTTAGATGATATATGATTGATTCTAAAGTAACATTTTATGTATTAAGTAATAATCTTGTGATCTTGTCTCTTAACAAGGGTGTCACGTACATATACAAACGGAATGATTAAAAATGGAAAATTATATTAAAAGATTATATGTGATAACAAAATATCTTCCAAAGTTAGAGAAAATTTATTGTCTGACAGCTGCTATATTATGCAGAAAACTAGACTAGTTATATCGTATAAAGATTGAAATTGGGAGTTGATAATAATTTTTTTTTTCTAGTCAGTTGACTAGATAATTATGTGTGGCTGTGAAGTAAATTTAACTTTTTAAAGATCACAATTTTTTTTTAAAGTCATTGGATAACACTTATCTTGTTGGTTAATTTTTTATTTAAATATATTAAGAATCACATAAATTATGAATTCTTAGCAGATGATTACGTAGAATATTTTAACTATATAAAATATAAAATAAATATGTAGTCAGGTAAAAAAGAAAAGACACAATTTTTTTTTTTATATAATAAGATATTAGTGTGATATCGATTAAGAAAATATGACAGATACACAGTAAGTTTATATTTTAGACATATACACCAATGAGAAGAATAAATATGTTGTAATGATTTATATACAAGAAACAAAAACATGAATAATATTTTTGCAAATTTAATTTTTTAAGTTAGTCAAATGACATTGTATAATACATATGATCTGTTGCAATGGTTGTTGTTTAAAAAAGAACAATTTAAAAAATTGGAAAAATATATGATTATGGCCAACAGTCACAAGATAATTGAACAAGTGGAGGTATATGTTGTGTCTCTAATGCCCAGTTTGGAGGCACCAACCACCCAACTGATTCGTTCAAACGTTTGCAATAAAAAAAACCCTTTCAAATCAGCTTCAGAGCATCTCACCAACTTCATTGTTTTCCTCCTTTACGATGTGAAATTGCAGCAACAGCACAAGAATTATTACCATAATTACCCAATTTTTGTGATAACCTATAAAAGTTAGGTAAATTAACAAGATTGAAAATTAATAATTTTTTCTCTGAAATTATTCATATTCCTCAAATCATGGCATATTCATTTTACTTTGACCTGATAAATTAAAAATCTATTTATTTTTATTTAATATATATATATATTAAAATTATTTAAATTACTGTTAATCTTATCTATTTTATAATTATGCTTGGTTGTAATAATACTTTTTTGAATGTTTACATATTATAATTTTTTATTATGCAGTATTTTATCACATTGAAAATCATTTTATGTTATAAGTAATGTTTACTTGTGTTCTTTTTATGAATTATAAAATGTAATCATATATAATAAATTCTATTAATTAAATTAATTAAATTATACACACATATATTAATTCTTCATTTATATTAACACTGGATATTCTGAAGTATTTGTAGAATTTGATGAAACAAGTAAATAAGTATTTGTAGTTATAATTGTAAAAGTAGTAAGTTAATGTATAAACTGGAAAGGGATTGGGAAAGTTTGTCGGATAGTGGTTCTACCACTCACTAACGATGTGGTATTATCGACTCTCTCTACAGCCACCAACTCCCGCTTTCTTTATTTTATTTATTTTATATTTATTTTTATTTATGTCCATGTCCAATAGATAAGTGTGCTTTCTTTTGTTTCACACAACACACTTGAGAGTGCAGAGGCTTCTCTGTTTTGCTCCATTCTCATTCCTCAACAACAACACAAACCATTCTCTTTCGTGTATGTGCTCTTCCCTTCTTTTCTCACTTGCATTTTATCATCTCTTTTTACACCCTTCGCTTTGGAATATAATATATCATATTGATCCGTTTATTTGGTTACTGGGTTTCTCATGATCTGGAAATTTATATTTAGATCTGCAAAAATTATTCAGATTTGGTTTTTCTGTCATTCTGTGTGTGTGTTCGGTGATAAACAAACTCATTTTATTGTTATGTCAATTATGCTATATGATTTATGATTGATTCATCGTGGTGTTTTTCTTATGCCATGTTACATTCATATGTTGTTGACTTGATTCAATTTCTCAGTTTTGCATAATGTCATAGGTGGATATTTTTCTATGATAATTTTCATGAAATGTGACGTTCAAATGGTTGATGCAAGTTTTATTTCCTTGTTGAGCACGATCACATCTAGCTAGTCTCAATTAGCCTTGTTTTTGTCTTTGTCTGCAATGTCACAGCAAAATTTGCACTAAATATGTTGTTTCAGTTTTAACATGGAAATTTTGGCTAGGGAGACTAAGGTACCATTGTCTTGCCACTTGTGTCATAATGGGCGTATTTCCCATGCTATGAATGATAAATTTTCCATAACAATTACATGAAATTCTGTGACCCCTACCAACGAGGGGTATCAATAACTTGTTGTCTTGAACTTATAATGATTTATTCTTCTGATATTTAGCTTAGAACATGAGGGGGGGCTTGTGGCAACTTGGGCAATCTGTAACTCGCCGTCTTGCTCATGGAGATAAGAAGGGTGTTGCTCGTCGATGTTTTGCCTCAGAAGCTGAGCTGAAAAAGACAGTCTTTCATGATTTCCATGTTGCTCATGGTGGGAAGATGGTTCCTTTTGCTGGATGGAGCATGCCAATCCAATACAAGGACTCAATCATGGATTCAACTATCAACTGTAGGCAGAATGGAAGTCTTTTTGATGTTTCCCATATGTGTGGGCTGAGCCTCAAAGGGAAGGATGCTGTTCCATTCCTTGAAAAGCTAGTCATTGCTGATGTTGCTGGGCTTGCACCTGGAACTGGGTCATTGACTGTTTTCACAAATGAAAAGGGAGGGGCAATTGATGATTCAGTAATTACTAAGGTGACGGATGACCACATTTATTTGGTTGTAAATGCTGGGTGCAGGGATAAAGATCTGGCTCATATTGAGGAGCATATGAAGGCATTCAAGGCCAAAGGTGGTGACGTGTCATGGCACATCCATGATGAGAGATCTCTACTTGCTCTGCAGGTCAATTCACACGCTCTTCTACATTGACATCATGCTGAACACACTTTCAACTTGCTTTGTCTGTTATGCTTTACCTATCTCCTACTGCTTCTGAAGTTTTCTCTTGATATCCTTATTTGCAGATATATGCATTTTAGTTGTTGAGAAACATACACCACACATTGAAGTATTCACGCACATGTGTTTTTTCCAATCCTTGGTTTTTATGTTTTTAAGATAGAAATGTTTAAATTTTTACTTTAATGCTTTTATCTTCTTGTAAACTTTCCTCAGTCTGTTTTACTTGAGATGGTTGCTGCGTGCTCTAGAGACATTAAACATAAAGTGAACGATTTAGGAACATATTCAGTATACTCTCATATCTACTGCCATTTGCATCTTTTGTGGTAGTATCGCATACTTTTTGGCAATGTTGCTTGTTATCTTTTCCCCTGCAGTAGAAATATTAAAACTTTGTTTAACATAATCATGATTCACTTGTTCAGATGATTTATACTCATGTTAATATATACAAATAAGTTGAGCGATTTTTAAAGTAGTGAACTGTTCCACATATTAACATCAATGAAGGATTCTTATTATCTCTGGTGCAGGGTCCTCTTGCTGCTCCAGTTCTTCAACACCTGACAAAAGAGGATTTGAGCAAGCTATACTTTGGTGAGTTCCGTGTGTTGGACATCAATGGCTCACAGTGTTTTCTTACACGGACAGGGTATGCTTTTCTTGTTATTTTCTTTCACCAACATTACCTATTTTTTATTAAAAGTTCATTCCACTTGTAATCATCTTACCTAAAACATCATCTTGTATTACTTTGGTTATCTTTCCTTTCCTTTCCCAGATACACTAATTTTCTTATTGTGATAAAGTAATTGTAGTTTTATCTGAGTTTCTCAGGGACACCATGCTTAACCTCATTGGTTGTACCATGCATAATATACTTGCTTCACTGAGACTTTCAGGTATACTGGGGAAGATGGATTTGAGATCTCAGTTCCTTCAGAGCATGGAGTAGATCTTGCCAAGGCTATACTGGAAAAATCTGAAGGGAAGGTAAGATTGACAGGATTGGGTGCTAGAGATAGTCTGCGACTTGAAGCAGGATTGTGCTTATATGGGAATGACATGGAACAGCACATTACACCTGTTGAGGCAGGACTCACATGGGCTATAGGGAAGAGAAGGAGAGCAGAAGGTGGTTTTCTAGGAGCTGATGTTATCCTGAAACAGCTTCAAGATGGTCCTTCCATCAGGCGTGTTGGTTTCATTTCTACTGGTCCACCTCCCAGAAGCCACAGTGAGATTCAAGATGAAGGAGGCAAGAACATTGGGGAAATCACCAGTGGTGGATTCAGTCCTTGCCTCCAGAAGAACATAGCTATGGGATATGTGAAATCTGGACTGCACAAGGCAGGCACCAAAGTAAAGATTATTATTCGAGGAAAAGCCAATGAAGGAGTCGTTACAAAAATGCCATTTGTACCAACAAAGTACTATAAGCCATCCTAATTTACTTTGTATTTATACCTCAAACATTTCCTAATTACTCCCCCTTATTGACAAATTTTCCCATAATCTGAGTGTTTACAATCAATGTTAATGTCATTGTCTTAAATACATGCCTTTCTCTTGAATCCATGGCACGATATCAATTTTCAGTCATGTATGAGTTGAATTTGGTATGTTATCATTAAACTTGTGAGGAAATAATCGTAAACAAAAATGTATGAAGTAGATGTCTCAATTATTCACATATACAGTTATCACTGATGCACGTCCAACACATTTAACATTTTTCTTTGACAGCTCCATAAGTTTTGGACATTGGATTTAAAGCCATGACCATGTATTTTCTAAGATTAGTTTGCTCAGAAAGTTTGAATAGAGTATGTGTTCCAATCATTCTTCATTCAAGGATGAAGATTGAGCAAGTGAATTCACACTTTTATAGTCTCATCAAACTCTTTGGGAAATATTAGGTGATGAATGTGAAGTAAAGGAAATGCCAAATTAAGAGAAATAGCTAATTACACACACACAAAAAAAATAAAAATAAAAAATAAAAAATCAGGAAATATGACCCATGTGCAACAGGTGAAGTTCAACTTGGACGGTTACAAACATGTATCATTATGGATTAGGCTTCAACCCAATTTTGTATGATGATCATTCCAAGCCCAAGGTTAAATTGATCCAAAGGCATAAAGTGTTAACTGAAGTCAACACCAATAACAAGAGTACTAACTTACAGTTGTGTCCAGTGAATCACAATCCGGCCAAGAGTAAAGATGCAATGATATGCATGCGATACCTTAGGCCCGAGACAAAAAATGCAAGTTATATTTGACTTCTAATGTCATTGTAACAAATATGCTTTTAGTACACGTAGTCACACTTCTGAAATTATTTCTAACTTGAGCTAATTATCTACCTATTTCTCACAATTGTTAAACTTCACTATCCTACTAAACTCGACAAATCTCAGACTTTGATCCTCCAAAAAGCACCTCAAAGTTAGGATCCACTGATCTACCAGAAATTAAACTCATAATCATCATTCTACCTCAATCACATTAGGAGTCCATCTCAAACATATAAGCGTTGACAATCTTGGACTAGGCAAGTGCATGACAATGTTTTTCTTATAATACATAGAATAAGTTAGGATGCTCTCATAGTATTTTAAAAAGAACGGTTGTCAATGGATTTTAAAAATGAAGTTTTAAATTAGATATGGTAGGAGTAGCCGAGTAGAAGACCAGAAGCTGCATATCCAAAATTTTATAGAAGTATTGTTCCAAAACTAAATTTTCCCTTGATTTCTATACCAGACAACTTACTAAGCGACCCCTGGGAGAATGAAAGTAAAGGACCATGTGTTTATTTAGATAGTGGAATCCACCACCACATATTAGGTAAAGTACCCATATTTCTTATCTCTAATTTTTCAGCCACACTGCCTTCATGAAAAGTTAAAATAAAGACATTGGACGCATTTGTCTCAACATTACTCTTTTTCTTTGAATTTTCCTCTCCCTCAAACTAGTGATATATTTTCCTCTTTAGGCATGAGCAGCCTCAAACTACTCATCATCTTTAGTCAATTCTTTCCCACTAATTGTTAGGTTTCTCAATTTGGCATTATATATGGTTGGTGTCCAATGTCCATCTTGTTTCCCATTCTTTATAACTACAGATAAACTATAACATACTACGTCAGAAACCATATTAAACAGTGTATATAAACAATTAAAACATTAACTTGAGAAATTTCTTATCTGCTTCATACTCCTCGCTAGTAAAATTAAGCCAATTACAAGTCATGCTAATTGAATATTTATGTTGCAAGTTATGAAAAAATATTTATTTTGTAATTAATTAATATATGCCATAGTAATAGTATATTACCATCATAGTTGTTAAAACCGGACGGACTGGATTGCGTGACAAAACCAATATATACAATTGATGCAGATTATGAGTCCAACTTTTACCATGTACTGCTGCACAGGTGCCCCAATCAATTACAATATTTTCAGGGTTAATGACTTACAATGAATTCTTAAGTATTCAAGTTTGTCAATTTGCGATAAATAAATAATAACATAAAGATGACAGATTGAAATGTTAAGCATAATAAATAATAAATAAGATCACACTTTGAAAGTAAACAATGAGCATTATCATTGGTTAAATATTTAAAGTTTATCTATCCACTAAAATTTATTGTATATCATATCCTTCCGTACTTTTTTGTTTTTTCAATTCTAAAATGAATGTATCCTACCTGAAAAAGCCACTTTGAAATTTGGAAAATCCTGTACTTTGAACCTTATATAAATCCCCAGACCTGGAGCAAAAAATGAGTGAGAAAATCATTTATTCCAAAGATCTATAGGTATATGATTATGATGGGTGACACTGAAATCAAGCCATCAGTTGAGGTAGTGGTATGTGGTTCCATGAACAATACTAGCGCAAACGACCACACCCTCCCAACGGAACCCACCAAGCCATCCCACTCACACTCAGCAATCCTTACGAAGGTCCATGTTGATTACTTTTTCATATGCCTTTCCTTTGGTGCACAAGCTTTGCTATGGAACAGTTTGAGTGAACACAACAAGGACTCACAGACTCTCTGGCACGGTTTTAACTTGATGCCTTCCGTTGCATTTATACTACTTTGGTGTGTGGCACTTCTCGCTGCCACTATTTTATCCTTTCTTTACTTGCTCAAGTGCATCTTTCACTTTGACGTGGTAAAGAAAGAGTTTTCTCATCATATTGGTGTGAACTGCATGTATGCTCCTTGGATTTTTTGGCTTCTCATGCTTCAATCAGCACCCATGATCATTCGTAACACTTCTTCTTATCAAGTTCTTTGCTTGTCCCTTTCATTTGTAATATTGCTACTTGACATAAAACTATATGGACAATGGTTCACAACTAAAAAGAGGTTTCTGTCAATCGTGGCTAACCCTATGAGCCAGGTTTCGGTTATAGGGAACTTTGTGTCTGCTAAAGTTATTGCAGAAATTGGTTGGAAAGAGTGTGCATTTATAATGTTCTCACTGGGGTGGGTATATTATTTAGTTATTTTTGTAACGTTATATCAGCGTTTGACAAGTAGCAACAACATGTTTCCAACAGTGTTAAGGCCAGCTTATTTCTTGTTTTTTGGTGCACCAAGCATGGCAAGTCTAGCCGTGAAATCCATCGTCTCAGGTGCTTTTGTCACCCCATCAAAGATGCTCCTCTTTCTCTCTGTGTTCCTTTTCATATCTCAGGTAGGTTCTTTTCTAATTCAAATTCTAAGTTTTGTATGTTTCGTTTCTGTTTTAAGAAACTTGTTTTAAGCTTCTTTTTATTTTTTAAATAATAAGAAAAACAGATGTTTATATTAAGCTGATGTCGCACAACATGCAACACCACTTTAGATATATAATCTACACTCTTGAGTCAGGAAGGAATGATAAAAATATGTTTAAGTTGTTTCTATTTTTCTTTTTAATTTTTACAACACTTATTTTAGAAATATATAATTTTCAAGAAATTAAATGATAATTAGTAGTATATAATATTATTTTAACCTATTTGATTAATGTAATGGTTAGATATCCCATGATCTATTTAACCGAAAATTATTACGTGTTTGATGTATTTGATTCTATGGTACATGAAAATTTGTTGATATTGTGAGAGAAATTAGTTTCTGATCTAATGGGTGAGGATAAACCATCCGATGGCAATAAAAAAATAATATTATTTTAGCAAGAAATTTTGTATTTTGAAAAAAAAAAAAAAGTGAGGAAATTATATTACCCTTTAACTTAATTTTTTTAATTTGCTTGTTTATTTTAAACAGTTTTTCCCCTTGAATACAGGCTTGCAGGCCAGCCATGTTCAAAAAGTCGATGAAGAGGTTAAATGTTACATGGTGGATCTACTCATTTCCTTTGACCTTTCTTGGTTTAGCTTGTGTTAAATATGCTCAAGAGGTTAAAAGTAGCATGGCTTCTTTGTTAATGCTTGTTATATGTATGCTCTCGGTGCTTGTTTTCATTGGTTTGATGATCATCACTGTACTCAAAATTGAGAGGCTGCTCCATAAAAATGTACCCATTATGAGTTGAAATAAAATATCGCTAATTTCAAAATTGAGAGGCTTAAAAAAAATTATTGCTATATTTTTCTCTTCCGTTTCTAAGTTGATAGTTGATCATTTAAAAAGAGTTTAGTATATTTTTGTTTCAATCTCAACCATTATAAAATAATTTATCATTTGCAATTGTTGGAAATGATAAAAAAAAAAAAAAAAAAGGCCACATCACTGACTTGTATGAATGAAATGAAAGAATTGGAGAAAAAGTAAAAGGAAGGAAGCAAAAAATTTATCCGTGTAAATTGTGTCTGTTTTGAACAAGAATAGCACACTCTGACACTCCCTATTTGATGGCTCTTTACTGCGTCGAACATTCAAAGGGAAAGAAGAAATCCAAGGCAAACCAAAGGGTTGAAATTTAGAACTTATATTATATATTCCTGATCTGGAAATAGTCCGCGCCCACACCACGGCCAAGTCTATTGTTTTCATATTTATACATTTTGTTGTGTCTAGAATAGTCAACCTTTTCTTACGTGACTTGGTCCTTTTTGTGTCCTATAAATACGCCCACCCTTCTCCCATTATTTCTCATTCTCATCTCCGTTCTTTTCCATTCCCGAAATCGATCATCATCTCCTCAATACAATTACATACACAAATTAAGAACACAAAGACCCTCCAATTCAAATCCCATCATCCCATGGCTTCTTTACAAACCGCAGCTATACTCTCCTCTTCCTGTTCTTCTCTAAGAAAAGTCAACGCTTCCATCCATGTCCCTAACCTTCCAAGAGTGAACTTTTCTGTTCCTAAAGTACCCTCTAGAAAGTTGCCTATTCAAGAATTTAATGGATCTATTGACACAACTCCATTAGAGAAGAATGCCGTCACCACACATATATATCAAGATTTATACAGCCCCAACAACAAGTCTAATAAAGTCACCACTCAACTCTACGCAATCCTAGAGATTGTAGCTGACAGAATTGAAATGCACAACAACATTTGCCAACAGAGAAACAATTGGAACACACTTCTTCTTAACTCCATCAACATGATCACTCTCACTGCCACAGCCATGGCTGGTATTGCTGCAGCCACCAGTGTTGACACTACTGCACCCCTTTTGGCCATCAAACTATCATCCACTCTCTTGTTTTCTGCGGCCACCGGTATGTCACTTATCATGAACAAAATTCAGCCCTCACAACTTGCCGAGGAGCAACGCAATTGTGCAAGGTTGTTCAAACAGCTTCAGACACAAATTCAAACCAAAATCGCTCTAGGAAATGCAACAGAAGAAGATGTCAAGAGTTCAGTGGAGAAGGTGTTGGCTCTTGACAAAGCTTATCCACTTCCCTTGTTGGGAGCAATGCTTGAAAAGTTTCCCTCAAAATATGAACCTGCTGTTTGGTGGCCTTCATCTCAGTTCCAAACAAAAAGTAAAAAGCAAGATAGGAATGAGAATAATGGATGGAGTAAAGATCTTGAAATGGAATTGAGGGAAGTGATTGAAGTTGTTAAGAATAAAGACTTAGAAGACTATGAGAGGTTAGGCAACATTGCATTGAAGATAAACAAGAGTTTGGCAATTGCAGGGCCTTTACTGACAGGCATTGCAGCAGTGGGCTCTTCATTTGTTGGGAATGGGTCTTGGGCAGCTTTGGTGCCTCTCATGGCTGGCTCATTGGCTTCAGCTGTTAATTCTTTTGAGCATGGTGGTCAAGTTGGCATGGTTTTCGAAATGTACAGAAACTGTGGTGGATTCTTCAAGCTCTTGGAAGAGACAATTGAAGCAACGCTTGAAGAGAAAGACATTGAGAAAAGAGAAAATGGTCAAGTATTTGAAATGAAGGTAGCAATGAAGTTAGGAAGAAGCGTTTCAGAGCTGAGACGTCTTGCCTCAAAATCTGATTCCTATCGTATGGAAGGAATTGCCGTAGATGAATTCGCCAGCAAGCTTATTTGAGACAACGTATATAATACCATTCATCATAACTCATTCTTTTATTCGTTATTAGTTGTACAGTCCATTGACATACCTGTATATTCGATTGACATATTTTTGTACCTTCACGTAAATGAGTCAACGACAGATATTAACTTACAATTGTTCTCGTTTTAACACACGAAGATTTTTATTTATTAATATGCTGCATTTTGTTTTTGTTTTTTTGAGAGGTGATATGTTGCTGCATTCACATGTATGTCCGGAAGGAATTAATTTCCAAATTGTTGGGTTTAAAAACGGAACGAAGAGTGTATATATTTAGAGTGTCAAAATATTAAAACTCGTAGAAAAATATTTAAATCATATATGGTAGGAGCAAGAGACCAGAAGTTGCATATCCAAAATTTTGTAGAAGTATTGTTCCAAAGCTAAAATTTCCCTTGATTTCTACATCAGACAACTGTACACAAAGAATTAAAGAATAATATGTTGTGATTTCACTATACAAAAATACGAAGTCAACGAATTAACTAACGTTATAGCTTAGAACAGTTTGCTGGCAAATTCATCAACGACAATTCCCTGGGTGCGACATGAAGCTAATTTTATGGTGAGTTGTCTGAGCTGTGAGAGAGTTCTACCCAACATCAAAGCTATCTTCATTTCAAAGAGTTCACCATTTTGCCTTATCTCAAAGTCTGTGTGTTCCAACTCAGCTTCTATTGTCTCCTCTAACAGTTTGAAGAATCCGCGGCAATTTGTGTACATTTCAAAAACCATACACACTTGCCGGCCATGCTGTAATGCATTCAGTGCAGCACCCAATGACCCTCCTATCGCTGTCACGTTTAGGTCATTAGCTCATACTTTCTCGGGGACACCATGCTTAATGTCACACTGGTTGTACCATTCCAAATAATAACATAAAATTCTATTTATTATAATATAATAATAAATAATATATATTTTTAGGTTCACATTTAGAAACCTTATATCTAATACCTAGCTAGGGACAACAATTACCTGGGTTCAAATTCTTTTTTTAACGTAACCCACATAGATAAAACAGCCCTGCGCGTATGATGGGGAAGATATATTTGAAATTGGGTTCGTTCAAAGCATGGTGTAGATCTTGCTAAGGCAATACCAAAAAACATAGCTAAGGAGATCGACCAAGAAAGAACATTGGGAATAACCAATCGTGTATTTAGTCCTTGCCTCCACAAGAACATAGCCATGCATGGATTGCACCGGACATCAAGAGTTTGAAGTAATTTTTCGTATGACATTTTTGTGCAAGTAAAATTTCAATTTTAATTGAAAACAGGAGAGAATTAAAATAATAAAAAAGAGAAACATAAGATTTTGCACAAGAGAATGAGAGAACTTAAGTAAAAATCTCACTATTCATTCCCCTCAAGAGCAACCAATATAAAGATTATTATTCAAGGAAACGCTAATTGCAAAATGGGCATTCGTGAAAAAAAAAAAACAGTGTTAGCCCTCTTGATTTTCTTCTTTACTTATACCTCAAATATTTACTAATTAGATATCTAACATAATCATTTTTTAATTATTTTTTTAAAAAAATAAAATTTTATTAAAATATAAAATATTATATAATTAATATATATGATAATAACACGTAAAATTTACCTTGACCTAACACGAAGATTTTTATTTATTAATATGTTGCATGTTTTTTAACACACGAAGACAAATGTATACCATCACAACATATTCATTTATTCTTTATTAATTGTATAGTGCTGACATAATTTTTAATACCGGTGAATATGTATATATTTTTGTTCCTTCATGTTGTTGAGTTAACAAACGATGTTTACTTCTCACAATTTTTCTTGTGTTATAACACCGAGATTTTCATTTACTACGATGCATATTTTGTTTTTGAAAGGTTACCTTTTATGGAGATGGAAGATGATCATCACCAGGGTAGGGAAAAATTAATATTGAATGATCCGAACTACTGTGTTCATAGTTAGCTTCATGAATTTAATATTTGTGTGAATTTGAAATTAATTTAGTATGATTTAGAAGAAAAAAAATCTAAAATCAGCTAGACCTTATTTTGACTGGTGGAGGTAGTTATCAATAATTAATGATCTCTTACAATTTAATCTTATACATTTTATTAAAGGTTCTGTAAATATTCGAACAATTCCATCAATTCAAACTCAAACTAAACATTAAGAGTATTGGATTCGATTTACGAATTTAATTCGATTAAATTTTTAACAATTTCACTTCGCAGTTAATTGTAATATATTTTACTTATAAAATATATTACATATTTTTTTTTTCATATTTTATATATATTACATATTTTTTTTTCATATTTTATATATATGTATTTCTCTCTTTTTATATTTTATAAATTTTCATATTTTATAATTATCTATGTTTATTTCTCAAATATTTTTGGTTGGGTTAGGTCTCTGGTCTAATCCATGTTTTGAACGCAATTAAGCCGAACGTGTATTTATTTTAAGATACAGTGAGAAAAGGGTTTGACGATACGTAGATTAGTATTATAAATAGTAAACAAATCACATCATTAATTTTGTTTAATTTGCGTGCTAACAGAAAGGTGAAGTGTAGTCAAGTTATTGCATATATATCGTTTTGCATATGTGTATGAGATTAACAAAGTCTGCATTATGAATTCTTCTTATGTTTTGATTCATATAGATAAAAAAAAATGTTATTTTACATCTGTGCTTAAATAAGTAATTGAGTCACACGTAAAAATTATTAAATGAATATAGTATCATTTTTAAATTAAAATTAAATATAATTTTGGTCTTTAATTTTGTATTTATTTAATTTATTAATCTCATAATAGATTTAATTGACCAATTTAATTTTTAAATTTTTTCACTTGTTATATTGAATCTCTTCAACAATTTTACGTAAATTAATTGACATCAATTATCTATTAATATCTCAGATTTGAAATGTTAAAAGAAAAAAATCTATTATTAATTTTTTCGTCTATCATAATATTTTTACAGATGCATATAGTAATTAATTTCATTATGACATCAAACACATATTATATAATATATCCTTTTAATATAATATATTTCATATTCAAACTAGGAAAAAAATTAACTCTAAATTATTTGATGAAGGAATAAAATTCGCTTGCCACTTAAAATTTACGTTGTTTAATATATTATATATCAGTCTGTCGGTAAAAACCAATAAAGGAGCCTAATTTTAACATCTAATATAAAATTGAGGACACTCGACCCAATCGAATCGATTTTGTTGCAGAGAATTTGTGTAGCATTCATGATATCTTAAAAAAAAAATTTAATAAATAATCAGACAAAAAATTATAAATTATAAAATATATATATATATATATATATAATATAAAAAGAGAAATATAATATATATATATATATATATATATATATATATATATATATTTTTAGAAGTGAATTAATGTTTAACCGTAAAAGTTGTATCCGAAACTCACGTCTTATCCTACTCGTGAAGAAGAAAAAAAGGAAAATGAAAGGAGGTCTATGACACTAGACAATTAATTCGTAATAATATTTCATATGTTAATGGAAAATATATATTACTGTGTCATTGTTATTTCTTGTCTCCAATATTTATTATTTTGACTTATTTATACTACTTTGGTGTTTGGCACTTCTCACTGCCACTACTTTATCCTTTCTTTACTTGCTCAAGTGCATCTTTCACTTTGATATGGTAAAGAAAAAGTTTTCTCATCATATTGGTGTGAACTGCATGTATGCTCCTTGGATTTCTTGGCTTCTCATGCTTCAATCAGCACCCATGATCATTCGTAACACTTCTTCTTATCAAGTTCTTTGCTTGTCCCTTTCATTTGTAATATTGCTACTTGACATAAAACTATATGGACAATGGTTCACAACTAAAAAGAGGTTTCTGTCAATTGTGGCAAACCCTATGAGCCAGGTTTCGGTAATAGGGAACTTTGTGTCTGCTAAAGTTATTGCAGAAATTGGTTGGAAAGAGTGTGCATTTCTTATGTTCTCACTGGGGTTGGTATATTATTTAGTTATTTTTGTAACGCTATATCAGCGTTTGACAAGTAGCAACAACATGTTTCCTAGAGTGTTAAGGCCAGCTTATTTCTTGTTTTTTGGTGCACCAAGCATGGCAAGTCTAGCCTTGAAATCCATCGTCTCAGGTGCTTTTGTCACCTCATCAAAGATGCTTCTCTTTCTCTCTGTATTCCTTTTCATATCTCAGGTAGGTTCTTTTCTTATTCAAATTCAAAGTTTTATATGTTTCGTTTCTGTTTTAAGGAAATTGTTTTTAGTTTTTTTTTTTTTTTTGTTTTAATAATAAGGAAAACAGATGTTTATATTAAGCTGATGTCGCAAAACATGCAACACCACTTTAGATATATTATCTAAACTCTTGAGTCAGGAAGGAATGAGAAAAATATGTTTAAGTCGTTCCCATTTTTCTTTTTAATTTTTACAACACTTATTTTAGAAATATATATAATTTTCAAAACTAATTTTAGATGAGAAATCAACTGATAATTAGTAGTATATAATACTATGTTAACTTATTTGATTAATGTATGGTTAGATATCAAGCATTCACGTGTCATGGGAATGATCTATTTTACCGAAAACTACGTGTTTGATTTCTATAGTATATGAAAATTTGTTAACGATGTGAGAGAAATTATAAGTTTCTGATATAGTGGGTCAGGACAAAATGACAAATCATGCCATGACAAAAAAAAAATATTATTTTAGCAAATAAATTTTGTTTCTTAAAAAAAATGCGGAAATAATACAGCCCTTTAACTTATTACGTGTTTGATGTATTTGATTTCTATGGTATATGAAAATTTGTTGATATTGTGAGAGAAATTAGTTTCTGATCTAATGGGTGAGGACAAACCATCTGATGGCAATAAAATAATAATATTATTTTAGCAAGAAACTTTGTTTTTTTTACAAAAGTGAGGAAATCATATAGCCCTTTAACTTAATTTTTTTTAATTTGCTTGTTTATTTTAAACAGTTATTTTTTCCCCTTGAATACAGGCTTGCAGGTCAGCCATGTTCAAAAAGTCAATGAAGAGGTTAAATGTTACATGGTGGATGTACTCTTTTCCTTTGACCTTTCTTGGTTTAGCTTGTGTGGAATATGCTCAAGAGGTTGAAAGTATCATTGCTTCTTTGTTAATGCTTGTTATATGTATGCTCTCGGTGCTTGTTTTCATTGGTTTGATGATCATCACTGTACTCAAAATTGAGAGGCTGCTCCATAAAAATGCACCCATTATGAGTTGAAAATAAAATATCTCTAAATTCAAAATTGAGAGGCTTAAAAAAAATTATTGCTATATTTTTCTGTTCTCCGTTGCTACGGATGATCAGTTGATAATTTAAGAAGAGTTTAGTATATTTTTCTTTCAATCTCAACCATTCTAAAATAATTAATCATTTGCAATTGTTGGAAATGATCAAAAAATCACATTACTGACTTGTATAAATGAAAGAAAAATGTTTGGTAGACAACTGCAATACGCAGACAACTAGACAACCAATTATAAAATATAAAGAAAGAGAAATACATATACGTATAAAGTGTGAAGAAAGAGAAATACGTAGATATTCTGTGAGTAGGGTGGCTGGTTAGCTGCGTATTGCAGTTGTTAGCGTAGTAAAGTTGTAAATGAAATAAAAGAATTGGAGACAAAGTAAAATGAAGGAAGCAAAAAATTTATCCGTGTAAATTGTGTCACGTTTTTGAACAAGTATAGCACACTCTGACACTCCCAATTTGATGGCTCTTTACTGCGTCGAACATTCAAAGTGGAAGAAGAAATCCAAGGCCAACCAAAGGTTGAAATTTCTAACTTATATATTATTTTCCTGATCTGGAAATAGTCCGCACCCTCACCACGGCCAAGTCTAATGTTTTCATTTTTATACATTTTGTTGTGTCTAGAATAGTCAACCTTTTCTTACGTGACTTGGTCCTTTCCTTTTCTCCATAAATACGCCCACCCTTCTCCCATTATTTCTCATTCTCATCTCTATTCTTTTCCAATCTCCAAATCCATCATCATCTCCTCAATACAATTACATACACAAATTAAGAACACAAAGACCCTCCTTTTTGAAATCCCATCATCCCATGGCTTCTTTACAAACCGCAGCTATACTCTCCTCTTCCTGTTCTTCTCTAAGAAAGGTCAACGCTTCCATCCATGTCCCTAACCTTCCAAGAGTGAACTTTTCTGTTCCTAAAGTACCCTCTAGAAAGTTGCCTATTCAAGAATTTAATGGATCTACTGACACAACTCCATTAGAGAAGAATGTCATCACCACACATATATATCAAGATTTATACAGCCCCAACAACAAGTCTAATAAAGTCACCACTCAACTCTACGCAATCCTAGAGATTGTAGCTGACAGAATTGAAATGCACAACAACATTTGCCAACAGAGAAACAATTGGAACACACTTCTTCTTAACTCCATCAACATGATCACTCTCACTGCCACAGCCATGGCTGGTATTGCAGCAGCCACCAGTGTTGACTCTACTGCACCCCTTTTGGCCATCAAACTATCTTCCACTCTCTTGTTTTCTGCGGCCACTGGTATGTCACTCATTATGAACAAAATTCAACCCTCACAACTTGCCGAGGAGCAACGCAATTGTGCAAGGTTGTTCAAACAGCTTCAGACACAAATCCAAACCACAATCGCTCTTGGAAATGCAACAGAAGAAGATGTCAAGAGTTCAATGGAGAAGGTGTTGGCTCTTGACAAAGCTTATCCACTTCCCTTGTTGGGAGCAATGCTTGAAAAGTTTCCCTCAAAATATGAACCTGCTGTTTGGTGGCCTTCATCTCACTTCCAATCAAAAAGTAAAAAGCAAGAGAGGAATGAGAATAATGGATGGAGTAAAGATCTTGAAATGGAATTGAGGGAAGTGATTGAAGTTGTTAAGAATAAAGACTTAGAAGACTATGAGAGGTTAGGAAACATTGTATTGAAGGTAAACAAGAGTTTGGCAATTGCAGGGCCTTTACTGACAGGCATTGCAGCAGTAGGCTCCACATTTGTTGGGAATGGATCTTGGGCAGCATTGGTGCCTCTCATGGCTGGCTCATTGGCTTCAGCTGTTAATTCTTTTGAGCATGGTGGTCAAGTTGGCATGGTTTTCGAAATGTACAGAAACTGTGGTGGATTCTTCAAGCTCTTGGAAGAGACAATTGAAGCGACGCTTGAAGAGAAAGACATTGAGAAAAGAGAAAATGGTCAAGTATTTGAAATGAAGGTAGCAATGAAGTTGGGAAGAAGCGTTTCAGAGCTGAGACGTCTTGCCTCAAAATCTGCTTCCTATCGTATGGAAGGAATTGCCGTAGATGAATTCGCCAGCAAGCTTATTTGAGACAACGTATATAATACCATTCATCATAACTCATTCTTTTATTCATTATTAATTGTATAGTCCATTGACATACCTGTATATTCCATTGACATATTTTTTTACCTTCACGTAAATGATTGAAGGACAGATATTATTACCTTACAGTTGTTTCTCCTTTTAACACACGAAGATTTTTATTTACTAATATGTTGCATTTTTTTGTTATTATCTTTAAGATATGATATGTTGCTAAATTCAGGCGGAAAGAAAAGAAACCATCAAAAACCAATAAACAGAAAGATTACATGAACAAGAAAAGAACTTATCTTAATATTTTTCAAAGAGATTTTATCTTAATATTCTTAAAAGAGATACAAACAACATAGAATCACGTCACATCATGCATTCACCTGAGAAATTGTTACAAGAATATATATATATATATATATATACACACGCTTCATCAACACAGTATTGAGCTCATCAACAATGCCACGCCGTGTAAAAGAAAAAATGCCTTACTGCATTTCAGCCAAAAGCTGCAGGAGCTGTAATTTGATGTTACATTCTGCATTTCATACACATTTCTGCAGACCAGGTGGTTATAAGACCATGCATGTTCAGCAAGTGTTGAGAATATATAGAGCCGAACCTTAGTGCATTTCAGCCACTTTGTTTGGATTCCATCACGGTTAATATCGAAGTTAGGGTCAGCCACACATTTTAGTACACTTTTTTATAATATTTTTTCAATTATTATTCATCAGAATTTATTCAAATTTATAAAATATTACTTAAAAAAATAATTTTAATAAAATTTAACTAATTAACAAGAATATATTAAAAAATATTTTTAAAAATATATTGCTAACATTTTTTCAATATTTTTAGCTAGTTTCCCTGTACTTATAAAATATAATTGAAGCCACGCGAAAGCAAAATGAGAAAGACAAATAAGTCTTTATATATGTGTATAATATGATTAAAAATGCATAAGTTAATTAACGGTATAATTTACTTGATAAAACTATAAACTTCGTTTTTAGGAAAGATCTATGTTAATTTTCTACAAAATATATCTTTAGAAGTAAATAAACTCTTAATATTTATAAACCTAAATATTATGAAGTTTAAAGAATATATATTATTTAAACTTCATAACTATTAGAACATATTAAACTTAGCAGAACTATCTATAGTTTAATTTGGTGTTTCAAAGTAATTCAGGTGCACTTTTGTTAGTAACACTGGACGTGGTATTGGTGTCTAAGGTATTATCATGCATGCCTCTCCATTTTACTACTTTGAATAAAAAATTAAAAAAATCTCAAACTTAGAGGTCTATGTCGGTTATATAAGTATTGTCCATCTCGACAAATCAAAGTGTATGGCAATTTCTTTTTTTATGTATAATATAAACAATGAACATGTCACTTCTTGCGGCTTGAAAAGTCAATAATTCAAACTATTTTTAAATAGAACTGTTGCCAAGGTATTTAAAAAAACAAAAAAGAACTCCATCAACATTAGAAATGTCAGATGACATGAGAAAATATGAAAGAAATAAAAGTATATGATAGTTTATGTGAATATAGATCTCTTTCCAAGTATATGATAGTATTACAACTCGTAGAAAAATATTTAAATCATATATAGTAGGATCAAGAGACCAAAAGTTGCATACCAAAAATTTTGTAGAAGTATTGTTCTAAAACTAAAATTTCCCTTGATTTCTACATCAGACAAATGTACGCAAAAGAATTAAAGAATAATATGTTGTGATTTCACAATACAAAAAAATGAAGTCAACGAATTAATTAACGTTATAGCTTAGAACAGTTTGCTGGCAAATTCATCAACGACAATTCCCTCGGTGCGACATGAAGCTAATTTTATGGTGAGTTGTCTGAGCTGTGAGAGAGTTCTACCCAACATCAAAGCTATCTTCATTTCAAAGAGTTCACCATTTTGCCTTATCTCAAAGTCTCTGTGTTCCAACTCAGCTTCAATTGTCTCCTCCAACAGTTTGAAGAATCCGCCGCAATTTCTGTACATTTCAAACACCATACCCACTTGCCCACCATGCTGTAATGCATTCACTGCAGCACCCAATGACCCTCCCATCACTGCCACTATAGCTGCCAGTGGTCCGTTCCCCACAAATGCAGATCCTACTGCTGCAATTCCTGTCAGTAATGGACCTGCTATCGCCAAACTCTTGTTTATCTTCAATGCAATGTTGCCTAACCTCTCATACTCCTCTAAGTCTTTATTCTTTACAACTTCAATCACTTCCCTCAACTCCATTTCAAGATCTTCACTCCATCCATTATTATCATTCCTCTCTTGGCTTTTACTTTTTGTTTGGAACTGAGATGAAGGCCACCAAACAGCAGGTTCATATTTTGAGGGAAACTTTTCAAGCATTGCTCCCAACAAGGGAAGTGGGTAAGCTTTGTCAAGTGCCAACACCTTCTCCATTGAACCCTTCACATCTTCTTCTGTTGGATTTCCAAGAGCGATTGTTGTTTGGATTTGTGTCTGAAGTTGTTTAAACAACCTTGTAGCATTGCGTTGCTCCTCAGTAAGTTGTGAGGGTTGAATTTTGTTCATGTTAAGTGACATCCCAGTGGCTGCGGAAAACAAAAGAGTGGATGATAGTTTCAGAGCCAAAACGGGTGCCCCTGCACCAGTAGTGGCAGTTGCAACACCAGCCAGTGTGGCAGCAGTGAGAGTAATCATGTTGATGTTGCTCAAGAGGAGTGTATGCCAATTGTTACGCTGTTGGCCAACGTTTTTGTGCATTTCAACTCTGTCAGCTACAACCTCTAGGATTGCGTAGAGCTGTTGCATGCTGGACATAGACGTTGTAAAATAGGCCGAATCATCTTGTAACTTTGTGCTGCTGGTGACATTATTTTCAAGTAATGAGACTGAGTCTCTAGATAATGTTAAACCCTCAACCGGCTTTGTGGTAGTAGTGGGAATCTTTGGCAAAGAGACATTTTCCCTTGGTAGCTTAAGGACATGGATCGCGGCATTTACTCCACAAGAAGAAGAAAGTAGAATTGAGGCTTGTATGGAAGCCATGCAGGTAGAGTTTGGTGTAACTGAAGCGTTTTGTGTATAATATTGTGTTGGGGTTGTGTTTTTTCTTGGGACAGTTTTGGAGATGAATAGGAAGTGTTGTGAACATTTAAGTGGGTGCATGGAAGAATTTATATAAAAAAAACATTTAATAGATAGTTAAATAACTAGTTATAAAATGAGAAATATATATATATATATATATATATTTTCTGTAAGTTTGTTAGCGAAGTTTAAGTAAAATAGAAGGGAAGAGGCAAATCAAAATAAGGATATTGCTGACCAATATCATTGACCTGGTCTGTTAAAAATTTCCAGACATTAGGCTCTCAACATGCGACGTAGTAAAACCATAAGGGCTAAGGCTACCCTACGATATGTCACATTGCCTTCCAAAAACGAAATAAAACAATTATCATATAAAGAAAAAAATATTTAGGAGACAATTAGTCAAACAAAACACGTGTGTCCACATTGCTTTCAAAAACGAAATAAAACAATTATCATATACACCAAAAGCTACTGATATAATTTTCATTATATACTATTCATATCCGTTGGCTCTGAACATGCGACGTAGTAAAACTTGAAGGCCACGCTGCAATGCATAAACGAAAGCTACAGTTATAATTTTCTTTATACTCTTGTCTTTTTATTTCATCTAGTCACAATTTATATATTCAAATTTCAATTCAATGGCCATGACTATACGGGATCATTGATTTTTTTTCAAAATGAATTTACGTTTCTAAATATTAGTGGTGGTAGGTGGACAGAAACCTTCAACAACGGGTACTTCATAAATCAAATAAATTAATATTTTCTTTTTTCTTGTTTCTAATTCCTTTATCTCGACAATTCTAAAATAATATAAAAAAATTAATTTGTGGAACACTTTCAAATTACATCTTATGAAATATAAACGATATGTTGTTGGTGTAATATTAATATTTAAGGTAATTATTATAATGTCAGTAAATTTATTATAATGATAGGTTAAGATTAAATGAAAGAATTAAAGAAAAAAATATTGTTAGCATACCGTCCTTTTGTCTCCTATTTTATATTTATTTTCACATTTATTAGAAAATATTCTATTTTTATCTTTCTCCCTTTAATGTGTTAAGTGGTCTAAATTTTATTAAATAAAAAAAAATAAGAGGAATATTAAAAATTTAAGATAATATTCTCCACTTTATATGTTGTGTATAGTTTTATTTTATTTTATTTTTTGGGAAAGAATGTCGTGTATAGTTTTTCAAATGTCTAGGTTTGGCCATCTGAATTACCTATAAGATGATCCACTCGGCTAATTTTGAAATTTGACTTTCGTTAGACAAATTTTTGTGTGGACTTTATCAATTTTTGCATATTCAAGAACGAAAGAACGCCAAGACAAGACTTCAATTCGTTTGATTTTAGAGGCACTGCTAAAAAATAAGTCAACATAATAAATATTGGAGACAAGAAATAACAATGACACAACAATAATAAATATTTGCCATAAATGTGAAATATTATTATGAATTAATTGTCGAGTGTCATGGACCTCCTTTGTTTTTTTTTTTTTTTTTTTTCTTGACGGTGACAAGACAAGACGTGAATTTTGGATAGTGCATGCTACCCAAATTCTCTGCAACAAAATCAATTCCAGTGGGTCGAGTGTCCTCAATTTTATATTATATGTTAAAATTTATAGGTTCCTTTATTGGTCTGACAACCAAAATTTAAAAAAATTTGGTTGACATAAAATATTTTTTTTTACCGACAGACTGATATGTAATATACTAAATAATAACGTAAAGTTTAAGTGGCAAGCGAATTTTATTCCTTCATCAAATAAGGAACAATGCAAGATTAATTTGTAAGAGATCATTAATTCATGATAACTACCTCCACCAGTCAAAACAAGGTCTAGCTTATTGTAGATATTTTTTCTAAATCATACTACATTAATTTCAAATTCACACAAATATTAAATTCAAGAAGCTAACTATGAACACAGTAGTTCGGACCATTCAATATTAATTTTTCTTAACCCTGGTGATGATCATCTTCCATCTCCATAAAAGGTAACCTTTCAAAAACAAAATATGCATCGTAGTAAATGAAAATCTCGGTGTTATAACACAAGAAAAATTGTGAGAAGTAAACATCGTTCGTTAACTCAACAACATGAAGGAACAAAAATATATACATATTCAACGGTATTAAAAGTTATGTCAGCACTATACAATTAATAAAGAATAAATGAATATGTTGTGATGGTATACATTGTGTTTAAAGAAATGTAACATATTAATAAATAAAAATCTTCGTGTTAGGTCAAGGTAAATTTTACGTATTATTATCATATATATTACTTACATAATATTTTATAGTTTAATAACATTTAAATTTTTTTAAAATAATTAAAAAATGATTATGTTAGATATCTAATTAGTAAATATTTGAGGTATAAATAAAGAAGAAAATCATAGTGTTTTGTTGGGACGAATGCCCGATTTTGCAACCGCAACTTTATTATATTAGCTTTTCCTTGAATAATAATCTTTATTATGGTTCCTCTTGTGGGGAATAAATAATCTCAAAAGGTTAGATTTTTACTTAAGTTCTCTCATTCTCTTGTGCAAAATCTTATGTTTCTCTTTTTATTATTTTAATTCTCTCCTACTTTTAATTAAAATTTGAAATTTTACTAGCAGAAAAATGTCATACAAAAAGATTAATTCAAACTCTTGATGTCCAGTGCAATCCATGCATGGCTATGTTCTTGTGGAGGCAAGGACTAAATACACGACTGGTTATTTCCCTAATGTTCTTTCTTATTTGATCTCCTTAGTTATTTTTTTCCGTATTATCATAACAAGATCTACACCAACTTAAAAAAATTAATATAATTCACTGTTTTATTTATTCAATATTATATATATATATATATATATATATTTATAGAATTATAATTTAAAAATAAAACAAATATTAAATAAAAATAAATAAAATCTTATTTTAACTAATTAAATATTATCTTACTGACTATATAATATTATATCTGACTATATAATAATTTTTATATATCTATATAAACTTAATATTATCTAATCAAATAATATCTACGTAAACATGATTTCTAATTCATCATTTTCAACACATCATGCGGTAAACGAACCCAATTTCAAATCTATCTTCCCCGTCATGCGCGAAGGGATGTTTTATATATGTGGGTTGCGTTAAAAAAAGAATTTGAACCCAGATAATTGTTGTCCCTAGTTAGGTATTAGATTTATGATTTGTGAATATGAACCTAAAAAAATATATATTATTTATTACTATATTATAATAAATAGAATTTTATGTTATTATTTGGAATGGTACAGCCAGTGTGACATTAAGCATGGTGTCCCCGAGAAAGTAAGAGCCAATGACTTAAACGTGGCAGCGATAGGAGGGTCATTGGGTGCTGCACTGAATGCATTACAGCATGGCCGGCAAGTGTGTATGGTTTTTGAAATGTACACAAATTGCGGCGGATTAATTCTTCAAATTGTTGGAGGAGACAATTGAAGCTGAGTTGGAACACATAGACTTTGAGATAAGCCAAAATGGTGAACTCTTTGAAATGAAAATAGCTTTGATGTTGGGTAGAACTCTCTCACAGCTCAGACAACTCACCACAAAATCAGCTTCATGTCGCACCCAGGGAATTGTCGTTGATGAATTTGCCAGCAAACTGTTCTAAGCTATAACGTTAGTTAATTCGTTGACTTCATTTTTTTGTACAGTGAAATCATGCACAACATATTATTCTTTAATTCATTTGTGTACAGTTGTCTGATGTAGAAATCCAGGGAAATTATAGCTTTGGAACAATACTTCTACAAAAATTTTGGATATGCAACTTCTGGTCTCTTGCTCCTACCATATATGATTTAAATATTTTTCTAAGACTTGTAATATTTTGACACTCTAAATATATACACTCTTCGTTTCGTTTATACACCCAACAATTTGGAAATTAATTCCTTCCACACATACGTGTGAATGCAGCAACATATCACCTCTCAAAAACAACAAAAACAAAATGCAGCGTATTGATAAATAAAAATCTTCGTGTGTTAAAACGAGAACAATTGTAAGTTAATATCTGTCGTTGACTCATTTACGTGAAGGTACAAAAATATGTCAATGGAATATACAGGTATGTCAATGGACTGTACAATTGATAATGAATAAAAGAATGAGTTATGATGAATGGTATTATATACGTTGTCTCAAATAAGCTTGCTGGCGAATTCATCTACGGCAATTCCTTCCATACGATAAGAAGCAGATTTTGAGGCAAGACGTCTCAGCTCTGAAACGCTTCTTCCCAACTTCATTGCTACCTTCATTTCAAATACTTGACCATTTTCTCTTTTCTCAATGTCTTTCTCTTCAAGCGTGCCTTCAATTGTCTCTTCCAAGAGCCTGAAGAATCCCCCACAGTTTCTGTACATTTCGAAAACCATGCCAACTTGACCACCATGCTCAAAAGAATTAACAGCTGAAGCCAATGAGCCAGCCATGAGAGGCACCAAAGCTGCCCAAGACCCATTCCCAACAAATGAAGAGCCCACTGCTGCAATGCCTGTCAGTAATGGCCCTGCAATTGCCAAACTCTTGTTTACCTTCAATACAATGTTTCCTAACCTCTCATAGTCTTCTAAGTCTTTATTCTTAACAACTTCAATCACTTCCCTCAATTCCATTTCAAGATCTTTACTCCATCCATTATTCTCATTCCTATATTGCTTTTTACTTTTTGTTTGGAACTGAGATGAAGGCCACCAAACAGCAGGTTCATATTTTGAGGGAAACTTTTCAAGCATTGCTCCCAACAAGGGAAGTGGATAAGCTTTGTCAAGAGCCAACACCTTCTCCATTGAACTCTTGACATCTTCTTCTGTTGCATTTCCTAGAGCGATTTTTGTTTGAATTTGTGTCTGAAGCTGTTTGAACAACCTTGCACAATTGCGTTGCTCCTCGGCAAGTTGTGAGGGCTGAATTTTGTTCATGATGAGTGACATACCGGTGGCCGCAGAAAACAAGAGAGTGGATGATAGTTTGATGGCCAAAAGGGGTGCAGTAGTGTCAACACTGGTGGCTGCAGCAATACCAGCCATGGCTGTGGCAGTGAGAGTGATCATGTTGATGGAGTTAAGAAGAAGTGTGTTCCAATTGTTTCTCTGTTGGCAAATGTTGTTGTGCATTTCAATTCTGTCAGCTACAATCTCTAGGATTGCGTAGAGTTGAGTGGTGACTTTATTAGACTTGTTGTTGGGGCTGTATAAATCTTGATATATATGTGTGGTGACGGCATTCTTCTCTAATGGAGTTGTGTCAATAGATCCATTAAATTCTTGAATAGGCAACTTTCTAGAGGGTACTTTAGGAACAGAAAAGTTCACTCTTGGAAGGTTAGGGACATGGATGGAAGCGTTGACTTTTCTTAGAGAAGAACAGGAAGAGGAGAGTATAGCTGCGGTTTGTAAAGAAGCCATGGGATGATGGGATTTGAATTGGAGGGTCTTTGTGTTCTTAATTTGTGTATGTAATTGTATTGAGGAGATGATGATCGATTTCGGGAATGGAAAAGAACGGAGATGAGAATGAGAAATAATGGGAGAAGGGTGGGCGTATTTATGGAGAAAAGGAAAGGACCAAGTCACGTAAGAAAAGGTTGACTATTCTGGACACAACAAAATGTATAAAAATGAAAACAATAGACTTGGCCGTGGTGTGGGTGCGACTATTTCCAGATTCAGGAAAATAATAATAAAAGTTTGAAATTTCAACCTTTGGTTGGCCTTGGATTTCTTCTTTCCACTTTGAATGTTCGACGCAGTAAAGTCGTCAATAAGGGAGGGAGTGTCAGAGTGTGCTTATACTTGTTCAAAACAGGACACAATTTACTGTTTCTAAATTTTTTGCTTCCTTCCTTTTACTTTTTCTCCAATTCTTTCATTTCATTTATACAAGTCAGTAATGTAGTCTTTTTGATCATTTCCAACATTTGCAAATGATGAATTATTTTAGAACGGTTGAGATTGAAAGAAAAATATACTAAATTCTTTTTAAATGATCAACTGACCATCGTAGAAAAGGAAGAGTAAAACATAGCAATAATTATTTTTAAGCCTCTAAATTATTAATTTAAAGATATTTTATTTTCAACTCATAATGGGTGCATTTTTATGCAGCAGCCTCTCAATTTTGAGTACAGTGATGATCATCAAACCAATGAAAACAAGCACCGAGAGCATACATATAACAAGCATTAACAAAGAAGCCATGCTACTTTTAACCTCTTGAGCATATTCAACACAAGCTAAACCAAGAAAGGTCAAAGGAAATGAGTGCATCCACCATGTAACATTTAACCTCTTCATCGACTTTTTGAACATGGCTGCCCTGCAAGCCTGTATTCAAGGGGAAAAAATAACTGTTTAAAATAAACAAGCAAATTAAAAAAATTAAGTTAAAGGGCTATATAATTTCCTCACTTTTTTTTTTCAAAAAACAAAATTTCTTGCTAAAATATTATTATTATTATTGTTGTCATGGCATGATTTGTCCTGGGCCACTATATAGAAACTAATTTCTCTCACAACATCAACAAATTTTCATATACTATAGAAATCAAACACATCAATCACGTAGTTTTCAGTTAAATAGATCATTCCTATGACACGTGAATGCTTGATATCTAACCATTACTTTAATCAAATAAGTTAACATAATACTATATACTACTAATTATCAATTGATTTATCATCTAAAATAAGTTTTGAAAATTATATATTTCTAAAATAAGTGTTGTAAAAATTAAAAAGAAAAATAGAAACAACTTAAACATATTTTTATCATTCCTTCCTGACTCAAGAGTTTAGATTATATGTCTAAAGTGGTGTTGCATGTTGTGAGACATCAGCTTAATATAAACATCTGTTTTTCTTATTATTTAAAAAATAAAGAAGCTAAAAACAAGTTTCTTAAAACAGAAACGAAACATATAAAACTTAGAATTTGAATAAGAAAAGAACCTACCTGAGATATGAAAAGGAATACAGAGAGAAAGAGGAGCATCTTTGATGGGGTGACAAAAGCACCTGAGACGATGGATTTCAAGGCTAGACTTGCCATGCTTGGTGCACCAAAAAACAAGAAATAAGCTGGCCTTAACACTCTAGGAAACATGTTGTTGCTACTTGTCAAACGCTGATATAGCGTTACAAATATAACTAAATAATATACCAACCCCAGTGAGAACATTATAAATGCACACTCTTTCCAACCAATTTCTGCAATAACTTTAGCAGACACAAAGTTCCCTATAACCGAAACCTGGCTCATAGGGTTAGCCACAATTGACAGAAACCTCTTTTTAGTTGTGAACCATTGTCCATAAAGTTTTATGTCAAGTAACAATATTACAAATGAAAGGGACAAGCAAAGACCTTCATAAGAAGAAGTTTTATGAATGACCATGGGTGCTGATTGAAGCATGAGAAGCCAAGAAATCCAAGGAGCATACATGCAGTTCACACCAATATGATGAGAAAACTCTTTCTTTACCATATCAAAATGAAAGATGCACTTGAGCAAGTAAAGAAAGGATAAAATAGTGGCAATGAGAAGTGCTACACACCAAAGTAGTATAAATGCAACGGAAGGCATCAAGTTAAAACCGTGCCAGAGAGTTTGTGAGTCCTTGTTGTGTTCACTCAAACTGTTCCATAGCAGAGCTTGTGCACCAAAGGAAAGGCATATGAAAAAGTAATCAACATGGAGCTTAGTAAAGAATGGTAAGTGTGAGTGGGATGGCTTGGTGGGTTCCGTTGGGAGGGTGTGGTCGTTTGCGCTAGTATTGTTCATGGAACCACATACCACTACCTCAACTGATGGCTTGATTTCAGTGTCACCCATCATAATCATATACCTATAGATCTTTGGAATAAATTATTTTCTCACTCATTTTTTCGCTCCAGGTCTGGGTATTTGTACGGTTCAAAGTACAGGATTTTCCAAGTTTAGAAGTGGCATTTTTAGGTAGGATACATTCATTTTAGAATTGAAAAAAATAAAAAAAAGTAAGGACGGTTATGGTGTACAACAAATTTTAGTGGATAGATAAACTTTAAATATTTAACCAATGATAATGCTCATTGTTTACTTTCAAAGTGTGATCTTATTTATTATTTTATTATTTATTATGCTTAACATTTCAATCTGTCATCTATATGTTATTATTATTTATCCCAAATTGACAAACTTGAATACTTACGAATTGATTGTAAGTCATTAACCCTGAAAACACTGTAATTACTTGGGGGCACTTGTGCAGCACTACGTTGCAAAAGTGGGACTCATAAGTCTAAATTTCATTTTAAACTATTTACTATTTAGGTATATATAGTCAACAAAGAGAGTTTTTTCATTTTCAATTTTATTTTTCTTTCATTTTTTTTTTTAAAGTAGAGAGAATTTTTTCATTTTTAATTTTATTTTTCTTTCATTTTTTTTTTTTTTTTGAAGTAAAGATCTGCTGGGGGCAAGCCCATTTCTTACCAGTACCTCCACCCGTGGACGGTATATACTATGTATACTATGACATTAATTAATTACACCATAAATATTTTTTCATAACTTGCAACATAAATATTCAATTAGGCTTAATTTTGGTGGCGAAGAGTATGAAGCAGATAAGAAATTTCTCAATTTAATGTTTAAATTGTTTATATACACTGTTTAATATGATTTCTGACGTAGTATGTTATAGTTTATCTGTAGTTATACAGAATGGGAAACAAAATGGACATTGGACATCAACCATATATTGCCAAATTGAGAAACCTAACAATTTTAGTGGGAAAGAATAGACTAAATATGATGAGTAGTTTGAGGGTGCTCATGCCTAAAGAGGAAAATATATAACTAGTTTGAGGGAGAGGAAAATTCAAAGAAAAAGAGTAATGTTGAGACAAATGGTCCAATGTCTTTATTTTCACTTTTCAACAAGCAGAGTGGCTGAAAAATTAGAGATAAGAAATTAGGGTACTTTACCTAATATGTGGCGGTGGATTCCACTTAATTAGTTGTCACCCAAATAAACATATGGTCCTTTCCTTTCATTCTCCCAGGGGACGCTTAGTAAGTTGATGATATGAAACAAATAAATTCAGTAAAGAGGTTTCCTTTGCTATTTGTTTATGTTACTAATTTCCTTAAAGAAAGTAAAAATATTTTCTTGATACTTCTAAAATTTCAAAACTATAATTGTAATCTCTCATTTTTAGTTTTACACTACTACGTATTCTTTTACTCATTTATTTATTTTTTCAATTCTTTTTATTTACATTTTCATACTATTTTTTAAGCACATTGTTTTGTTATTATTATTTTCTTAATGCCCGTTACTAATTTAAATTTTAAAATAGCAATTTTTGGATATTTTGTATTTGAAAAGATAACAAAAAACAAAATGTTATACACGTCATTTCTCACAATTGTGTACGCAGAAAATTAAGACTATTATTATTAATAATTTTAAAACTTAAATTATAACAATATAATATTAACTTGAATTTCTTTAAATGAATTTATTTTAAAAAAAGACACATTTTAAAAATATAAAAATGAAACATTTTAAACTTAAAAAGGACCAAAACAAGTATGACTTTTGGCCTACGTTAATTTAACATGGATATCAATCACATCTGTAATTTGAAAGCTCACTTCTATGATTTCAATTTTATCTATGTTTTGTTTTGTTTTCTTTTATCAGATGATTCCTAATTTGTTTTATAAAAGAACAAATTCAGCCATCAAATTCGTCTTGAAAGGCCATCGCGTGAATAAATAACCCTTGCAAAAGATGAGAGACAACTAACAAGTTATCGTCAGAACCATTGCTATACCCTTTCAACTAAATAAAGGTGCAGAGTCTACGAGTCCAGTTATGGGCTTATGCTGCAGTCACAGATACATCTGTAAAGCAATTATGGAACACTCAGTATTGACATGACATTAATATAAACATGTACAAGCCCAGAACTTTAGGTCAATTTTCACTCCAACCGTAGATATATACTAAGACAAACGCGACCACGCTATGCTGCATCAGCAAATCCCACTCTGAGTTTACCAAAATCAAATACTGTGTGATAACGCCCCATGAAAACATCACCAAGGATCCTACATTGATATAGATGCCATTGAATTGAGCGAGAATCAAATCAGAATTAAAAAATGTAGAGGTGGTAGTTTAAGAAATTTAAAATACCAGAGAGGGCCACGAGGTGGTGCAATATCTATAGCAGTAAAGCCACTAATACACTGAGCCGCGGGACCTTCACCCACCTTGAGTATGTACTGAATAAACCAAATAGAAACAGAATGAGAACAGAGAACATTTGTGCATAAAAATTAAGCAACTCCTAATTGCTATCACATAAAATTATGAGTATTGTAGACACTGATGTCACATCTCCATGTGCATGTTCAATTTCTGCCAAATCTTAACTTCAATTCCGTTCTTTTTTTAATTTTTCTATAACATGTTGCCATGTCCTACAGCTCTTCATGAATTTATATTTTTCATTAAATTAGATCCGGTTAATGATCAGCCATTGCTAAAGCAACCTAACAGGTTTGAGCCTTCAAGGAAATCATACCTCCTCTGGGCGAAGGTCGAAAATTCTTCCACCAATAGTAAAGGAGACTTCAGGTAATGTAGAGATCTCGCCACAGTTAACAGATGATTCTCCCATCGGACTAGGCATTTTTTCGCAAAGCTGCAATATCATTATGAGGCCATGAATTAAGAGTGGTGCAATAGGATACTCGAATAGCAAAATTAACATACAACAAGCTCACCTGGTTGACGTAGTTTAGTATCTGATCTTGTGTCTGATTTTGGCTCAGCTGGTTCTGTATCCAAACAACCGCCATCTCACATGCAGAACAAGCAGCACCATGAAGACCACCAGATGATTTTCTTTTATTCTCATCTACAACGCTCTCAATACCCACACTAAAGGGGGAATAAACAAATAACCAAATGGAAATCATGTTCCATTAGAATTTAGATATATTAAAGTATTTAAACAAATGACCAAAGATTCAAGGAGTAAAAACTAAAAATATCTTGTAGACTTACTCAACACCTCTAGTCCCATCAAAAGCGCACAATCCAATTTGGGAACAGATCTTCTTAGGCTGTGTCTAAAAGGTGTAAAGCAAAAAAACACAGAAGAAAGTATATTCTTAAACATACCACTCATTACCACAGGGAAAAATCTAATCAACAAAAATATGCCGAGAACAAATTACAAACAGTACTCACTTCAGCCAAAAGCAAATTCAATATTGTTTCTCCATACTCTGAAACAATGGTCTTGCATTCATTGCTTATAACTCCAGATGCTCCAATTGCATGGTTTATCATGGTTATTATAGTCTACAAGAACAAAACCAAATGTGTTAATAGAAACAAGCTATATGGAAGAATTTATTTGAACTTTTTCTATATGGCATTATAAGCAATGCAATAAGAATTTACAATGTCTAAGGACCCCTTCATAATATTTGAAATTGATCATGAACTGAAAGAGACTGTCTCGTGGGAGAAGTGATGCAATATAATATAATCATGTTAAAATGAACACAATATAAATATTAAACAATCTATATCAAGCATTTATTCATACCGTTGGACCTGCCAACAAAGAAGTTCCTGAGTCTGCAATGGCTGAACAACCATCAGCACAAAATCCTGATAGACAGACAATTAGATCAGGTCAGTCCAAATAAATTAAAACTATGACCCGTTAATGAAAATGCCAACAGTAGACCATAGGAAGAACAAATTGGCACTTCTGCTGACACATTTTCTATGCATACCAGTGGGTTTGTTGCCAATAAGTACATCTCCCATATCAAACTGAAAACAAAAATGAAAATTAACAATGAGAAAAAGGTTTAAAGAAAAACACTTTTAAGTATTAACAAAATAATAACCTGCCAATATCCTTTTCTGGTCACAGGCACATAAGTGTGCTTTCCCTTGTAATGAGCAGGATCAACCCCACCAAAAACAATCTCACCCCCTTCCTCTTCCTCGGGTTTGCGGTTGAACCAAAATGAAAATACTGGTTCCTTAATAAGACCTTGTTCAACCATGTTGTACCTGTTTCAGGTAAGATCAAATGAATTTAAGGGGATTCAATAGACTTTCAAGAAAAATAAAAAGGTCAGCCTGATACTATAATAAGGCTCTCACTGTGCATTGGGTCCAAGTAAGAGTTGGACCCTCTATGGTCTATATAGTAACAGCCTTACCTTGCATCTGCAGGAGGCTGATTCATAAATTTCTAAACAAATGGTGAATCAAAATTTAAATTGTAACAAATACCACACTGGAACAGCATTTCCAACTGATATCTCTTGAAATCCAAGTCCTAGTATACCATCAAACTTCGCTGCCAAAAATGTAACACCAGGCTCCCTAGTTGCTTCAATAAATTCCTGATAGGGATCAAAAGGCACTCTACCAATTACTAATCAACATATGATGAAAGAAGCCATCTCACACTCCCTATCAAGATAAAAATTGATGAGCAGTAATTCAGTATTACCTGGTTCTTTACAACTATGTCACCAACTTTGACATTGTCGTAGCTAAAGAAGCCAGAAATTGCTCCAGTACCATAATGAATTGCAGCAGCAGTCCCTATACAACAGCAAGAAAAATATCATGTCATATAGAAAAAAATGCCTACCGAGCATCCCTTATACATGTGCAAAATGATAAGCTTCCCAAAATAAAACATAAACTAAATACTTCCGGCCATGCTACTTCCACGAACCATATGATGGATAGTAAAATTTCAAACTGCAGCTCCATCATATGATAGAAGTATCCTGTTTCATTCACTATGAAAGGAATACATTTTTGTTCCTATTGAATTTGATATAATAGAGACAGAATGGACAATACTTCATAGTTCAAAGTTCAAACAGCTACTCATTACTCAAATCTTGAAATTTCACTTTTTTATTTTAATTTATAAAGAAGGAGAACTTCTGCAAACATTAAAATCACAATCGTGAACTAAAAGAAGAAAGTTAACTTTTTTAAAGCCTTATTAGAAATGAGGAGGAAGACAAACCATTTTTCCTGTAAGTACTTGATTTGGTAGACTTGTACTTAGCATGGAAGAAGCAAGCAAGCTACAGCAAAATGCAAAATGACATGAACAAATACAATAAAATAAGGAATTAAATCCGATGCACATTCATAAATCACAAATAACAGAGTAGTGAATTAAAAAATAAAATAATAGCAATAACAAGAATTATAAAACTCACTGAAAATGTGCATTTAGATGATGGCACCCACAAATTGGAGCTGCCCGTGTCAAAAATGACAGTGAACTTCTGAGGAGAAGTTCCAATGGCTATTTCACCAAAGTACTGAGCATCCAAGTAATTCTTCAATGAAACAACATCGGTTTCCTCAGTGCCAGCAACACTGTTTTGAAGATGAAACTTTTTAATGTAAGCCCGGACAGAATCAACATCCTTGGACCCAACTCGAGCAGCAAGCTTGTTGTTAAGGTCCAATTTAATCTTCTTCAGCCCAATCCTACGTAGCCCATCATTGGATGCACAAGACACCCCAGAAACCAACAACAGAGTCCACACAAACAACGACAACGCTACCGTGTTCATATTGTTCCCTATAATCTCCTAATAATCCAAATTAATAAGTCAAATCAGAAAAACAAGTCAGCACAAAAATAACTATTCAAAATTAAGACCAGGTGGGGTTAACAAGAGAAAATCCTAAACACTATATTAATTTGGGGTAGCGACAAATAAATTTAAAAAAAAAAAAAATCAAAATCAAAATCCTGTGTTAGTGTTGATTTAGTCTCTATTCAACTAAACCAATTCAACCAAAACAATTAAAAACTGAGTTATAAAAAAATAAATAATTAAATCCCCAAAACATATATATATATATATATATATATATATATATATATATATATATGCGAGTGTGTGTGCACGATAATACAGATTTGAACGAGTACTAAAACAAATTGAATAAAAACCACACATGCGTGCAATTTCAAAATAAGACCTAGAGAATAGGGTTTTTTTTTTTTCAGAGTTCCACCGACAAAACAGAATTCACCTGGGATGAACAGAATATCAGAAGTGATTATTATATTATTATAATAATGATGATAATTTGCAGGGACAAGACAATCGGCGCATAAGAAACAAAATTAAAAAATAGAAACGTGAAACCGCGATGAACGAAAAGTATTAGGGGAAAAGACGAGACACTCACGAGAGGGTAGTAGAATGCGATAAACAAAATAATGCAAAGAAGAATGAGAATAGAGGTTAGAGGAAATACCGATATTAGTAAGAGAGAATCGCAGAAAAGAAAAGAAGAGAGGAAAAGCAGTTGAGAGAAAACTTATAAGCAGTAGCGTCGGATGACACTGTCACACACACCTTCTTTTCTGGCCATACTCTGCTCTATATTCCTTTCTTTTCGTTTTCGCCTAAGAACAACGCCAGGCGGTGGAATCCTTCAATCCATACCGTCCATTTCTATGTGATCTTGGCCGTAGATCTGGAAGGATAAACCCATACTATGCCACGTGTGAATAATCGGCAGGATCGATTTAAATTGAAAGTAAACCGATGCATGCATGAAGATACGTGGCGAGTGGGGTCTACATATTGAAACGGAATGCCTTGAAACTAGAAGAATGATGTGAGAGAGAGCGCGTGGCTTGACTTCCTTAGCACGCGACACCATACCTAACTTTCTGGTACCTTCATTTCCAACCCACGTTGTTATCAATTACGTATAATATGGTAGCATAAAAAATAATTTGAATTCGCTTTCAATCAAGAAATTTGGTGAAAAAATTCATTGTATAAATTTTTTGTTGGGTAAATTAATCATGGAATTTGAACTTACTGATTTTTGTATTTGATGAAAAATTAAAACTAAACGTTTAAAAAATTTTGAAATTGATTTATATGTTTTAGAAATATAATTTGAATTAACATAATTTTAATCAGATTTGTATTTAATATTTTTGCAATTTAATAAAATTCATCACTGGTTTATTTTATACTTAAATTTTTTATTTATTACTTATAATACAATACGTATTACCATAATTTGACAGAAGTTTAAAAATTATCATAAAAGAATGGTGTAAAGGGTTGGGCTAGTTCATTGTAAATTGGGCCGCATAAACCAGTTCAAGTGAGTTCCCTGGTATACTTTTGGGCTTAAAGCAATGCCCATTTTGGATCTATCTGTGTCCTCTTAGTTGGGTTGAGCTAATACAGTACTTCGAGAGTTTGAGTGCAGACGCTGCTTCTATTTTTACTTAGAGCCTAATGTTTTTAATACTAAAATTATGAAAAGAAAATTTCGGTCAAGCAAGGTTTAATAATATAAAATTCTTACTATTACTAATATCACATGAAGTTTTTAGTGAAAATTTTAAATTAAAAATTAGTTTCACCCAAAATATATTCGTATAAATGATATTGTACAAAAATAAACTGATTTAAAATTGTTTATAACATCCAAAAATAATTAATGTTCCCTCATCGCATCTTTTATACATCTATTTCAAATTTTCTTTAATAATCATATTTTTGTGAAACATTTAATAATATAAATTATATTTTTAAAATATATCATTATTTTATTCACAAGAATTACTATATAATTCCAAACAATAATAAATTTTAACCATCAAAAGTGTAGTTTGAGTCTTGGATACGCAGATGCTTTAATTACTTGAAGGAAGAGCTGTTTAAAATATTTCTACTCAACTGATCAAACAGAATTACCTCAAGTGCAAGATAACTCTAATAAAAAAGCAATAATAACATAAATGCTTGATTACCTTAGGTGTACGCGTGTTATTTAATAATAGAAAGCATAAAAACTTAATAGAGAAGATATATTAACATGGTTTAAACTTCATTATTGTTGCTGAAAAAAAAAAGCTGATTATTGTTGGAGAGCTTGATATGGACCGTTAAATGCTTGATACAAATAATCAAATTCTAGTAATATTTTACACAAACGTTCATGTTGAAATGCTTGTAATATGAATACGGACATAATGTTGTTGTTGTTATGAACCAACCACCAACCAGGTCAATAAATGCAGCATATATATATATATATATATTTCTTGTTTAAAGAGTGAATACAATACTGGATGATGAGTTTAAATGTTTTTCATATATATCACAAGTTTGGTCCTGGTTTTTGAAGGAGGCCAAATTAGTCTTCAGCGTCACATGCAAGCACATGTATAAATAGATTCACCACAAGACCATAACACATTCACGTACACACACGTCGATGCAAAACTATTCACATAATATATGCATCGAGTCAAATGAGGTACGTACGGTGCGACCGCGGCACAACCGTAACAAAGTTTGCTCCATTCCTAGCTTAAATACTGTCACATGATGTGTTCAACTTCAACACATGAACGCGATCATTATGGGGACCCTAACCAGAACGTGATCAAACATTAAAACTGCATGGAAAGTCAATAACGTATCGCACTTTTCCAATCAAAGTCCACCACCTCATCACTGCTTTTCTCCCACATCTCAACTTGACCTTCTCATTAATTATTCGTAATTCAATATAAGAAATTGATTCATTGATACCAGGGTCACGCACAACCAGCGCCAATGTAGTTCCTCAGAAACTCGCTAAGTCCACCGCACACCTTTGTATTAATGTCATTTCACGAGTCATTGTCAAATATCAAATAGTAAGAACAGTATTTCTTGACCAACGAAAAAAAAATACGAATATTCTTCTGAAGATCGAAGCAGGTACTTTGAAAAGTTGTTTATATGCTATTTTTTTATAGAACGTTCATATGTAGACGGTGTTTAAAATTAATTGAAAAATAAGTGGATAAAAAATACAAAGACGTTACTTTTTTCTTTTCTCCGCAAAATTTTGAATCCTAATTATTTAAGATCAATACAACCAAAAGAGAATGAAACTGCTCTGCTGTGTTCTAAACCCTACCATGACATGGACAAAAGTAATATTTCTTGACCGCACAATCCCAACCCAAGGACCTATGAGAGTAATTGAACTGAAGATTTATAGCAAGTGACCCACTTACAATGCAAATTTATAAATACAAGAGCAACACATAGTACTATAATGCTCCCAAACAAGAGAAATCATGCATTAGGTTATTTTGAAATACTACATGTTTATAGATTCAATTAATCTACCAAATTATGAGTTCGAAAATGTGTTTAGAAATTTGAACTTCTAATTTATACAATGAAAGATTATTTGAGATTATAATAATTTCATACCACCTGATAATTTCTCGAGTAAGAGAAACATGCCTATAATAAGTCACCGATAAAGTGTCATGTACGCAATTGTTACGCTATAATCATTCAGCCCTCATTGTATTGGAGAAAGACCAACGAGAAACATGCCAGAATTTGGCCGGAGAAGATATCAAACACATCGGCATGAACATTCACAAAATCATTTTCCCTTTCTAAAGTTTGAACGAATAAAAAAAGAAATATAATCTATGACGAAAAAAATAAAATAAAAGAACGAAAGAACTGTATACTAGTTTCCTGAGAAGGTACTTATTGAAGCACTATTGATGACATTGGGACTGCTACTGTTGTTGTTGGCATTGTTGGTTGTATTAGCACCGCCAATGATGGAGGAGATGGCGGCTGCAAGCGCTGCCGTGAAGTTTGGGTCGGCAGTGATGGCACTAACCGTGTCAGTTATTAACGGCGGTCTTGGAGTTTGAGAATTATTATTAGGCCCAACATTATTTTGAGACAATTGAAGGCCTGAAAATTTTGATTGATTATAAAGTGCTTGTGCAATCAGTTGCGGAAGTTGTGTTGACGTGGGTCCAGGCACAAAGTTGTGAGGCTGCGATGTGAACGGGGTTTGAGGTCTTTGGTACTGATGCATCAATGCGTTTGGGTGTGTAAGGTCTAATGTCACTGTGGGGAATGGTGCTGAAGCTGAAAGAGTTGCCATGTTTGAGCAATTAGGAAGAATCGCTCTAGTTAGCAAATTGGGGTTCATTATACCATCACCACTAGGCATTGACCCTGACAACAACATGCTAGCGGCAGCCGCAGTCGTTGATGCCATCGCCATAGCAGCCGGTGGAAGTGGATGGTTATGAGTTCCTTCGTATGTTGTTGTCAAAATTGTTTTGTCCTCCGCACAACGTTGAACCTACAACCAATATGCATTATATGTATAAGATTAATCTCATAATACTAATGTTAAAGGAATTAATTCAATAATAGTATAGTAGTAGTACTATTATACATTGGTCAATGAGAAAAATTTAATTAACTCACTTGTTTGCGAACTGGGCAACCAACTGCCATAGTGCATCTATAGTATGCTCGAGGACAAGGATTTCCTTTAGCCATTTTTTGTCCATATTTTCGCCATTGGCACCCATCAGTGATCTGAAATTAATAGTGATCAATTAATGAAATAATAATTGAGTTAGAGCTATACTGTTCATGACTTGATTTGGTATATAAAATTAATTTAACTAGAATAATGATTGGTTGTTCATACCATGGGTGCTTCTGATCGGGCACGGACTGAGACACGAGCTTTTCTCATAGTGGATGGATCTGTAGTAGTAGCAGTAGTGTTGGTAGGGTTCAATTTGTCAGAGTCTGGATCAGTCTCTTTCTTATCCTTACGATCATTTTTATTGTAAGGAGGTGTGTTGGATGGAGTCCTTTCATCTGAAGAAGAATTAGATACCCTATCATCTGTTTCGGTCGTACCACTTGGACCCAAATCCAGGAATTGTCTAGGCACCGTTCCTCCACCAACTCCATGGTTTCTCTCCTCACCTTTTCCTTGAACAACCTGAGATAAAATTCAAAAATAAGTAACAACAATATAAATTAATCGTCATAATAATTAACTTGTTAATTCATCTATATCATTAATTTTAATCTGTTAGAATGTTTATTGACAATGGATATATAGCGAATATTTTCTTATATTAACAATATATTACCTCTTGTTCAGTGGAATCAGCGTGTTGGTTCTGTGGCTTTTGCAGTAGTGTGGCTAGATGCATTTGCAAGTTCGCGTAGTTACTGCTAACATGGCTAAGCATCTCCTTCAACTTCTGGTTCTCAGCATTCGTGCGTCGAACCTCTTCTTGCAATTGTGCCAGCTATAACCAAATATAATATTTCATCTCAATTAACTCTGCACTCTACTCTATAATACTAATAAATGAATAAATAAATTTTAATTAGTTCATTCTCCGATCTCGAGTGACTAAATTTTTCATAAATATTGAATGTTCATGTCAAATCTTTCAAAAATCGCTTTAATATATGTAAAAATTAAATTAAATTAAAAAAAAAAATTGCACCTCAGCGTTCTTGGCACGTTTATCTTCAGCATCCGATGAAGCTCCATCATCCACCGTTGACTCATCACTTCCAGCGTTAGCGGTAAGAAGTTGCAAACCAGTCTACAATTTTTAAATATAATAAAAAAAAAATAAGAATTTGGTGTATCGGTATAATCCAAAAACTAATGAAAATTAAGGAAGTGTTTAACACAGAATAAAAGGAAGGTTAATTACATTTACATGGAGATCGGTTCGATGATTATCGTGGTTGATGTTGGTGCGAAGAGGCGATGAATTATTTGTAGCGGAGAGGAAGTCAACTTCACCGAGAACCGTCCGATGATTGTGATCGGAGGGTGGTGATGAGAGAGCGGCGGGGCTAAGGTTGACCGGAAATCCAAAAGCGGGGAACATGATGATGATGAAGAAGAAGAAGGAAGATCGAGGAAGAGGAATCAAGAACAGTGTGAGCAGATATGATATATATAGAAAGAAAGAAAGAGAGAGAGAGAAACGAAGTGGTAAAAGGTAAATAGAAATAAAAATGGAGACGTGGAGAAGGAAGAATAGAGTGACAGAGTCAGAGTATGTGTATGGATGAAATTAGTTAAAAGTGTGTAAAGTCTTGAACCGGTGCAATGGGGTCGGCTATATAAATGGGTACTTTTAAGATCTGTTGTTGACTAAGGAGAACGTAAGACCATCATCATATAGTTCCGTCAAATTTCTCATTCATTTCCTCCCTTTTTTTATTTCTTTTCCTTTTCTTCCGTCAGATACTGCGTCACACCTCAAGATAATACTGTCCAATACCCCACACCACATACATTCCATTCATTACTCTTTCATCATTTTTACTAATAAATTATATTATATAGTAGTCGGTAAAACGTGTTTTCTTCCTATAATTCAACTAAATATATATATCAAATAAATGGAATATTTAATTTTTGTTTTTTATTACTAGTTATTATTAAAACAATGACAAAACTGATGCCTAATCTCGTCGTGAAGGTTTCATGTTCATAACTTATTGGTCAAATGTTAAGGAGGGTGGGGTTTACTTTCTTTTTTCCACGCCTTCTTAATGATTTATAAAAGAAATATTGAAGAAAAATTAAATGCAATTAATACTTATGAAGAAAGTGTTCAATTGAAAATTAAATGTGCGTTGACTGAAGAATTTAAATATTTAGATCCTAAAGTAAAGAATTGTTCTAGGGATGAATGAAAATTATGATTGTACTTCGTTATGAAAAATCACATGGGTTAGTTTGATTAGTTTGGGTTTCAGGTAAAATAAATTTTGACCAATCATAATTATATGGACATTTTTGTTTAGATCTTGATTTTTTTTACAAATTCAAATCGAACTAATTCTACTAAGGTTAGATTAATTTAATTTGGATCATTCAATTATAATAAAAAAATTATAACTTTTCTTAAATTTTTTTGTGAATATATTTTTTTAAGTTTTTATCTTTAATATTTGTTTATTTTATATGCGAATTTTTTATTTAATATTAATGCAAGGTAAAAACACTTGTTGTTCTATAATGATTAAAGATTTTTACTGTTTAATAATATATCTTTTTCCTTAAAATTGATCAAAATAATAACAAATACCAAATTAATAAGAAACTTAGTATTTTACATAAAACTAGAGTTGAGCTAAGAAATAGCCCCTTCTACCCAAAAAGATAAAATTACACACATTTATATTTCAAGCTTATGTCTTATAATTTAAAAATAAGAGGTTAAAAACATACATACAAATTATTTTTTAATTCATTTTTCATCAAAAATTAATTTTAAGTTAAAAATTAGGCCTAATAGCTGAATGTATGTATAATACATGAACATTGATTTTTCAAAAAGTCACTTTTTTATTATTTTACCCCTTAAAATTAACCTAACTTTTATTCATAAGTAATTTCTAAATGGTGTTTGTTATGTTACTATTTTTATTTAGCAGAACTAAGCCAGTTTGAATTTTTTATTTCTGTTTTTTAAATTTTAAACTTTTCAAAAAATATAAAATTATACATAATTATAAACAATTAGCTGATTTATATAAAGCAAGTATCGTTCACGTAACAATAACAATGACACCTTGAAATTTATCTTTTTATAAAGGTTGTATTAAAACTGTACCTTAACAAAGAAGAAAACTCAAGTGTCAAACATTTCAAACTATCTTGCACCACGCATATTTCAATTTCATTCGATGATCCTATTTTACGTTAGTTTCTTTAAATTTCCTCGATACTTCTTTCGAATTAAAAGTAGAAAAAATAAAAGAAGAAAAAGGCAATTTTTGGTTTCCTTACCAAACAGATAAAACACATTGTGCATTATGTATAGCTTCCTTTCTTTACGTTGAATAGGAATAGTTTCTTCTTGGAAACAAAACTTCACCATGGAAAGTCCAAACACAGGACAAACCCCATTAAAGGAATAAGCAATGAGGACTAGCCATTGACTAGTTAAGTGAGTGAATTGGAATTTAATTAGAACATTAGTACATAGGTTTGCCCCGTAACATGAAAATCATCAAATAGGTGCATGATTGATCGCATATATATATGCTCAAGGTCCACGATTCCTCAATTATAGTTAGGTGATTAATTGTTTTTTCTAGTTTAGCCAAACTCAAGTTAGAGTATCTGGGGAAACTTAATTAGACAGTGAAGATCATTTCTCCATGCATAACATTATTGGATCAATTTTAAGATGTTTTGTGGCCAAAGAAAGGATAGAGCACATAATAATCGATAATTATAAAATTGTAAGTAAATATTTTATTTTCACATGACAAGCTAGCCTTTATTAATAATTTAAAATTTATTTTATTTCTCTTTTTAAATTTTGTAAAGAAAATATGAAAATTCTAATTAACTTAAAGAAGAATGAAATAAGAAAACTAAGCCTGATAAATAATCTTCAAAGTATTTTAAGAAAATAAGAGATGAAATATTTGGAAGATTAAATAGAACTTTGGTAGGGCAGTGAGAATATGAAAGAGAGAGAAAGAGAGAGAGAAAAGAAAATGAAGAGAAGAGAAAAATGTTAGAGTTGAGTGAGATTTGCGTTGACGATTGGATCCTATCCCACATGGCCAACTTGCACTGCATGACGTACTGCCATTAAGAAATCTGGTGTTCGTGTTAGGTTTTAACTTTGAACAGAAAAAAAAAAAACACAAAAAACAGGGACACACGACAAACAAAAAAAAGAAAAAATAGAATAGAGCTGAACCCTAGTCCCCCCTAGAGAGGGAAAGAGAACCAAACAGCTCGCGTTGCGTACGCTACCACCCAATAATTCAATACTTTTCACATTTAATCTCACCGTCTCCATAACCATAAATAATCCGTATACGTGTGTATACCATAGAGATACATTTAATTCGAAAGCAAATATAAAAGAAAATTACCTTTTATTTTCTTATTTTTTTAATTCATAAATAATTAGTTAGAATAAAAATAAATAAATAAGATAAAAAATAATGTGTGCATTATAATTGTTATTTTTTTTATTTAAACATTAAATTTGTATCTTGTTAATCATAAGTATTCTTACTAGTATTTGTAATCGTCATATTATATTATATTATTGTCTGTTAACTCACTTTGCTTAATCCAAATAAGATACATGTTTCATTATTTATAAATGCGAATACATCACAATTTATCATTACACACTTTATTATTAATTATATATGAGCGAGTTATCCAATCTAATCATATTATAAAAGGACATATTTATCGCGATATAATTTCAGAAATCACTTAATTATATAAAATAGAACTTCACATAAATAATTAGTATTTCTCGTACTAAAAAATACTACTCAAATTCTCATCCTCAATTCACTTGTGATTTCCTCTATAATTATTTATTAACTTTAAGGCCTTTTACATGTATAACTAGATCAAATTTAAAATTATTCAACTTCAAGCTGAGTGTATTGCTTTGTTTGCTTTTTTTTTTTTTTTTTTGTTTTTTACCTTTAAATTTTCTAATATATATTTATGTAATTCAAACTTACATTTCAAATCCAATTACCATTGACAAATAAGAAGAACGGATCTTAACAATTTAAAATGAAAATTTAGTTAATATCTAACTTATAAACTTAAATTTAAGGTTAGGACTAAGAAATTTAAAATTGAAATGGAGAACAATTAAAAAACCTCAAATAAACAAAATATTGAATCAATGGATTATATATATGTGTCAAATTATATATTTTAAAATATTAAATAATTTTTTTAGACACATCTCTTTAAATCTATGAGTCCAGTTCCACAACACCTCCTGACATTTTTGTCTTGGTAGGGCCTCGAACTCAGTGACTGGCACAGCCAACCCGCAAATTAGTGTGTACTTTTTAAAGATTAATTTCTTAAATGTATTTAAATAAAAACTATAAATATATTTATAACAAACATCAATATCTTATCATTTCAGTTAGAAATTTAATGAAACATGTAAGATTTTTCACTTAAATTTTCTTCTTAAAATTACCGGGTAAACGGGGGAAAGGTGAGAGGAAATGGACCAAGAACAAATAATATATCCTATTATTAATTAGTTGATCAACTGATAAGATTTATATTACATAACAAGTTATTCAATAATTTATATAGTAATATTTTTTATATCTATACTTTTTCATTATTATAATATATAATAAATAATACAAGAAAGAGAGATAAATATAAAAAACAAATATTTTTATACAAAACTTATTATATGAAAGAGTTGTTGATCTTTTCGGCCATAAGTTTTAAAATTATTGACAATAAGTACTAAAATCAAAATTAAATAGTATTCATTTTCCATAAAAGCCTTATAATTTTCGAATGTGGGTTGTTTGATTTTAATGCAACCCAAAAACAGGTTTTCTAAAATTAAATAGTATATATAAATGTTTGAAGAAAAATTAAGGCCAATACTCTCGAGATCCAACATAAATGGTATTTCATTTCAAATAATTGAAGAAAGAGAAAGTAACATTTATTTTTCGTAAGTCTCGTTCTCCCATCGAGTGAGAATTGAGAACACAATTACCATCACATCACATGCATAGAAAAGTTTAAGTTGCACAAACACAAATTATTATTTTTATCCTCATTTTCCCAACTTTTTAGTGTAGTTCACACATGAAACTATAAAAAGTTATTTCTTGTTGTTATTTGACAAAAGTAGGCAAATGAATTCTTTTTACAGATTAATTATGCAAATATATATATAGGTCTCTGTTAATGGTACATTTTACACACATGGATTTGATTATAATATTTTGTCCAAGTGATAGTTGCACAATAAAGTAGTGCTCTTAAAAAGTTATAGGGGAATATATACATAAATTATGGGGAAAATATTATATGAGAGAAAATATTGTTTTTTCTAAAATCAACTAAGGGGAACATTTTTTTTTTACAACATCAGTTACAGTGGAAAATACTTTTTTCTTTTTTTACAAAATATGACAGAAAATATATTTTTTTAAATAATAAGTTAAGGAAATATTTAAATAAAAAAATATTTTTCCTCATAACTAATTTTATAATTCATACCATTATTTTCTTATAAACCACGTCTAAAAATCGATTATGGGCAGAATTTTCTTTTTCAAATAACGAGTTAAGAAAACATTTAAAAAGAATATTTTACCCCGTAACCGTAATTTTATAAAAATAAAATCATATATATTACAAAATTAGTTATGGAAAAATATTTTTTATAATCAATTTTGTAAAAAAAAAAAACAAAATATTTCCCCATAACTAATATTGTAAAAAAAATAAATCAATATAACTAATTTTTATTATGCAACTACGACTTACCACCTGCCTAGAATATTATGCAATCAGAACTGTCGTATTTGGATTTTTGAACCGTCAAATTCAAACAAAACATCTGGCATAATTTGACTTTATGTTATTATGGCCATGAGGAATAAGATCACAAAGAAGTTTCTTTGAATCACACAGTAATGTTCCATTCATTTGGATCTGATCGATCACGGGGCTAGTCTGAAACTTAAGACCTCCAAGAGAACACAGATCATTGAATAATTTTCATACTAAATAATTATATGAGAAATAATAAAGGAATAACATGATTTAACTATTTTATATATTAAAATCAATTTATATATCTCAGTTTTTGGAAAAATTAGCTGAGAATAGTTTTAAAAAATCTAAAGTAAAAAGTATCGATGTATATACATTGTTTTGTTCGAATGGCAGCTAGGTTAAGAAGCAACAGCAATAAAGTTAAAAGTTGCTGCCTCAATTGAGTTTCTACATTCACACTATGTTAGATTGTCAGCGTTATGAGTTTGGTACGCTGAATTTGATCGTGAACACAAGTTTGACGAAGCTAACACAAGTCCTAGTTTGTGGGTGGAATTGATCTTCCTATCAATAACATTAATTTCTTTTTTATTTAAATATTTGTCAAATTACGTATTACTGATATATTCTTTTAATTAGAAAAAATCATGAAAACAAAAGATCAACCTTTTACGATGTAGTGCAACAGATCATGACAAAACCAACGATTAAATACGAAAGTTATTCATTTCACAGCTGAGACTCCTAATATTAATTTCTTTTCTTTTTTATATATTTTATAAATATTGACATGTTTACTGATCCAACGCCAATTAGAGCGCAGACTTGAATGAGCTATCATTTTATTTTTATTTTATTTTTCTTTTGGCTTTCAAGAAAATTTATAACGTGAAAACTGAATTTTATTCTGATTGCAAATGGTAATTTAGAGAGGAGTTTTATACAACATAGAGTTCATTATGTCTGGGCCATACATATAATCGAGAAGGATCCTAATAAGCCCAAGTACTTTGCTCAAGTGGGCTGCTACAGTTGCTCTCGTATGTACTACTTTTGGGAATTTCTTTCTAAACCCATATTTTTTTACCTGCAGCATGTAAATACATTTTAAAATGGACATTAATGGAAGAGAAATATTTGATAATATACAACTATTTAATCAATTACTTAAAAAGTGGTAAAGAAATAATTAATAAAAGAAATATAATGTACATTTTATTAATTAATTAGCTAATTAACTGCGTATTAGTATTGTTTATAAACCATTTCTTAGAGTATTTTCCATTACTTAATTATAAGTACATGAAAACTTGTATATTCAGGAAATACTTAAGGTTAATATTGAGTCATGTTCACTTAATCAGAGTGACAAAGTCGTGAAATCATCACATGTTGTCATCTTTAACTATGAGGAAGTATTTATAAGACAAACTCTAACTCTCCTGCCCTCTTTTGCAGATATACTTCCCACCCGGAATTGAGTCGGGTCACAACCTTCAAATGTTATGCCAAGTTGTCCTTATCTCAAAACTTGAATTTATCTTATATAAACATAATTTGATATGGTATGCTGAGGGCTTGAATTTGGCCAGTTGGCGTGCCTAAATGCTAGACGAGACACCCAAAAAAATATTGTTCCATTATACCAAAACATATGCAACTATGTCTAAATGATAATAGCCGTGGGGCTTCAGAATGCAGAAAGCGAAAAACAAATAAAGATAAATCAGACAGGAATTAAGATTAAAGATACCAAAAGTGAACAAAAGCAAAAGTAGGAGAGAGCCTGTATAAAGCAACACTTGCATATATTATTCTGTCTTCAAGGTTAATTTCTTGACCACTTTTGGTTCAGAAATTAACCATATAGTAGTTGTTGTTCATGCTAAATCCTCTCAGATGGCTTTGCATCTTTTCAAAATCCAAAAACCAATGCTACTAATATTACTAGTTATTCAAGTACTCATTCACTCACTCTTGACCCTCACAAGAGCTCAATCCACCGCATGCAGAACTTCTTGTGGTGACATTCCCATAGAATACCCTTTTGGCATTGACGATGGATGTGGAAGTCCGTACTACAGATACATTCTGGTTTGTTCCGACTCAGAAAAGCTTGAACTCAGAACCCCTTCTGGGAGATACCTCGTTCACAACGTTAGTTATGATGATCCACACATTCTAGTCACTGATCCATTCATGTGGAACTGCGAGGATGGTGAGAATTATCGCCCCACAAGGCCATTTAGTTTGGACAGTAGCACTCGTTTCAAGCTATCACATCAGAATGAGTATCTCTTCTTCAATTGCAGTGAGGATCATGTGATCGTTAAGCCAAAGCCTATCTTTTGCGAGCGATTCCCTGAACGTTGTGACTCTTCCTGTGACAGTGGAAGCTACCTCTGCAGGCACATGCCAGGGTGTTCCTTTGCTATGATTGGTAGTTCTTGCTGCTCTTACAATCCAAGAGCCACTGAGTCTTTGAGGTTGATGCTTCGGTATTGTACTAGTTATACTAGTGTTTATTGGAGAAATGTTGGGGCTCCTCAGCCTTATGATCAAGTTCCTGAATATGGAATCAGAATTGATTTTGATATTCCTGTAACTACACGCTGCCTTCAGTGCCAGGATCCTTCTAAAGGTGGTGGAACTTGTGGATTTGACACTCAGACTCAGAGTTTCACATGCCTTTGTAAGGAAGGAAATTTCACTACACATTGTAAAGGTATGTCTAAGATATGGTTTCTTTTATTTAGTTTAATTTCCCAGTATAAATTTATCTGTTAAAATAATCAGAAATCGTGGTTGATTTATTAATTACTGTAAAAATTAACTATGTTATCATATATGACAGATTACACTATTGATGCATATACTATTTACTTGACATACATTTCAGAAGGTTTGGATTTTGAAATTTGTTGAGAAACTAAAATTGATTGGATATTGTTTGTCTGGCAGATTATGATGCTGCAGGGCACAATAGAAAAGTCCATGTGATTGCAGGTGATAAAAATTAAGTTAATGGAGTAAAATTCTGAATGATGAAGTTTTTGAAGTGGAAAATTGAGTTCATGTTTGTGGTTTTGTGTGTTCAAATTTTGGCTTCAGGTACAGTTAGTGCTGTTTCAGCTACAGGGGCATTCGGAATTGGAGCTGGTATTTGGTACTTGAAGAAAGTGCGATCTAAAGCACCAGTAACATGTGGAGTTCAAAGCAATGAGAATAGACTTTTCTGAAGAGGATCAAATAACGTGAACTGCTTAATTAATTACGGAGTACATCTTCCTTTTGTTACTTTTTCCCCTTAGCTATTAAGCTTATTATTTATACAACAGGCCTTTTTTGCTTCCCAGTTGGCATCTTTATGTGATGTTATTATGTATTTTCCCTCAAGTCTATTGTAAGAAAACACACTTCGTTGCATTATTATCTTTCACGCTTCTTTTAATGTTAATCTTTGATTTTCTTTGGTAATATTGAATCTGTCAAGTGTTAAAGTTTACAAACTAAAGCAGTTCATTGGTTGTTACTGAGACACTGATATCCTAACTTTTGTGATAAACGTTTCTAAAAGAAGAAAAATCATTACATTATCCAATGCCATTTACTTCTTACTAATCTCTACATGATGCGCAGTTACATTTTTTTCAATTCATAAAAATTGTTAACCAAGTGTTATATGAAATTGGTATGGACCACATGATTCCAGAACATATATTAATTTTTCCTAGAAGGACTTTTCATAATCAACCAAAAAATTAATTAATAAAAAGGAAATGGAAGGGGATGAAAGAGATAAACACCGAAAACTAATGACAATTCTAATGCCATACTAACAAGCTGATTAATGTTATACAACCAATTCAAATTCGTATCTATCCAGTTAATTAACTCATAAAATATATGTTATTTTTATTAATCTTTTCTTTTTTTTCCTTCTTTTCACAATTTATAAGTAATTATCTGATTTATTGGTATTGTCTAGCAGACATTTCTCTTAACAAGCTCTCCCAACAATACAGTTTGTGGGGCCTGCATTGAGAGTTAATGTGGGCACCATATATGCTGGAGCAGCAGTAAAAGATTGAGCAGATGAATACTTTGGGGCACAGCTTCCAAACCCAGATGGTACAAAATAAGCACCATTTAGGAATAAATCCTTGTAAGACCTCCATTTCCAACTCTTCCAGTTTCCTTTCTTTTCCCTCTTGGTAACCTGCCATCCAAGAACATACATGTTGAAGCATTATTACATATGCATTGGCCTTGAGAGTAAAAAAAACAAAAGGAATTCTGTGCTAGCTTCTGTCTTTGTACCTGTTTTGCATTTCGGTCATTTGGTGCCATATAAAAATTCCCTTCACTTAAAATAGTTGGGTTAGCACTCCCACCTATAGCATACATTTTCCACTCATTATATTTGTTGTTGACCACATGGACATAACCAAATCTTACCCTGCAACCATGCATGTTCAGTCACAAGTTAATACAACATTTATTTTCACCCAACATGCAAATTTTCAATCCATAAAATGATTCTCACCTTGGCATCCTTTCAGTTAGGCCATTAGCAAAATGGTTCAATGCTATTGTTACTTTCATTATCGTATCTGCTCTGAATTCGTCACTATGTCCTAGCAACATAACCTGCAGGCATGTTAGCTCAATCAGATGCTCAAATTGTAGGGGATTGTACCAAAGTTAACTATAGTGAACTTGACTTGTTTAAAATGATCGCATTCTAAAAATTAAAATGTGTAGTTATAACACAAAATTTAGATAATTTGTATGAAGTTTAATTTCAGGTTCAAATTTTAATAGTTGTATAGCAAATATTATGTGGTAATGATTATTGATTAGAAAAAATTCAATGGTTGAGATCGTAATAAAATACATTTACATGTATAACAAATTATATGAAAATGTTAATATATGTACTGTTAATTTTTGAGTAAATATTGGATGATGCAAAAAAAAAGAAAAAAAGTAAACAAAAGTTATTCACAAATACCACTCTGATTTTTGTCAAAGACACGACATGTAATAAGTACGTAACAAATTAGTGTTTCTCTAATCAATAAAAGTTAGCCACATAAGTTAAGTACGTAATAAATTAAGTCAATCCAATTGTAGTATTTACTCAATTATTAGTAATTATATTGGCACACGTATATATGACAAAGAATATCGTAAATCAGAATAAGGGTGTGGCATAAGGCATGAAAACAAAAATGGAAAAAGTAGCCATATGTTGTTCAACTTACTTTGTCATGCTGAGTAAAATAATTGTTAGATATGGTAATGGAAGTTGAGGCACGAATAACATCAATTAGGCCATCGGTTGAATTTGCTAAAAAACAATGATCAATCCAAATATTTGAGGAAGAAAAAATGCTAATGGCATCACCATCAGATCCTTGACGATGTTCAACATGGTTAGGAGTACTCATCACAAGGCCAGCATTGGCTGGTTTACAATCATGAAAGCTAATGCCATGTATAATAACATGACTAACACCTTGTATTGTAATGCAAGGTCCATCAGCAATTTCCACTTTTGCTCCTCTTCCATCAATAGTCTTGTAACTATTCACAATAAGTTCATTCTCCAGCCTAATAACCATGTCTGTGTCAAAAATGATCCACAGTGGTTGTGTTTGGATTGCACCATAACGCAGTGTGCCTTGTGTTGGGTTTTCAGGGTCATCAGAGGGATCCGTGACTATGTATATTGAACCATATTTGCCTCCTATAGCATCTTTGCCAAACCCAATAGCACAATCAGCCAAGGCTTGGCGATTTGAGGCCCAATTTGGTTTGGCCCGCCAACAAGAGTCTATCACATTGAGGAATGGTTTCTTAGGACTAAAGGGTATGTACTTTGAGGCATGTTGGGTTGTGTTGTAGTACTTTTGTGTTGAATGGACAATAACGAAGTTTGAAGCAAGGTGTAGCATGAAGCATGAAAGCAAGATGAGTGAATTTGACGTGGCCATGCTTGTTAATGCAATTTCAAAGGGAAGGAATGAGGTCATTTAATAGGTGGGAAATGGAGAAGGTTGTGCACACAATTTATGAGCTTGGCTTATAAATATTTTTTTGGGTTTAGACAACTAAAACGTGGCTGCACGAGCTTGGCTTTGTTGACTACTAATTATAATCTTAATTTTTACTTAAAAGAGTTATAAAGGGTATGCTTATTTTTTTTAACAAAGTTATAAAGGGTATGTATGTATGCATCCAAATTACATTTCTTGTATTAATAACTTTTGAATATGATGGTTCAATGGACATGGGATATTCGATAGTTCACAGCTGATGCTTCTCAGAAATCAATTACTAATTTGGACTGCTTCAGTGTAGAAGTTGTGGCCAGGGATTCAATTTAATAACTTGATAAATTTAAGTCAAAAGCTCTGAGTCGTGACTAAATTTAATTCTAAATATTTAATTTTTTTTAATTATTATGCTACAAGTATGACTAAATATTTGTATATTTTATTAGAACACTAATGAGCGAAAATTAGCTTATAACAAGGAATTTTATTAATTTTTCTGATTTGACTCAAATAATTAAGTTACTTAAGATTTAGAATGATTACCACGTTTATCCTCCCCAAACTTAGAATGGACGATTAACATGTTTCTTATTATAGAAGCATAATGGAAAATTAGTACATTGAAAACTCTTAATATAAAAACCATGTAATAAAAATTTCAATATTTCGTTTAGAAGCTAATTTACTAATTAACTTTCTAGAATTTTCATTTTCCAAATATATGAATAAAGATAATAACAAGAAAATACTCATTATTTATTCCATAAACAACAAATTACAAATATATACGCTTACTTAATGACAAGAAAATACTCAATATGCAAAACATTTCAATATCATTGATTACATCAAGTGGTCATCAACTAATTAATGCAATGTAAAATTTAGAATAACAATAGCAAGAGTGCAGAATTCATCAAGTGATGATGGCTGCTTTATTGATCATACTTAATACAGTAGTTGTTGCTTTATTAATTGATCATATATTATATCACTATGCATAGCTGCACATGCCATAGATACATGAACTTTTGGCATTGCACTTGTTGCCACATTTTCCACAGTGCTTCTCATTAGTCTGAGGATTCACACACTTACCTTGGCAGCATATCTTTCCAAAGCTGCATTTTTTCCCACATCTCCCACAATTGGAAACATCTATAATCAGGTTGACACACTTGTTATTGCAGCAATCGGACCCTGCACTACCTTTAACTTGGCACACTTTTGGGTATTTGTCACATGTCAGCACTACACGCTCAGAAATGAAACGATTTTTTCTTTTTGGTTCTTCACTTTCAGGAGATGTGGCTGATAAAGAAATATTGGCCAAAGCCATTAGCATGGCCAAAAGAAAGAGGCACTTCAAGGACTTCATTTTTTTTTTTTGTGTTGACAAAAATAAGTCAAATGAAGTTCTAAAGTTTATGTTTTGATAGCCAAGATATACAAAGACGGTAGAACCGTAAAAGTATTTATAGATGAGTAGATTCATGGAGTTGGTACTACATTTTGCATAAATTGCATTGCATTCATACATGAAAGAATATCCTTATACGTAATGATTAGTTAATGCGGTGGTCTAAATTTGTTAGGTTTGTTTGGCAATTTATTAACTTCAAACTTCATCCACATTAATCGGTTGAAATTATGGATGCTGTGGGAACAACTGTATGGTTTTGGCTAAAGGATAATATAAATATTAACGTTAATTTAAGGCCCAGCAAAAAAAAAAAAATAACGTTATTAATTTGAGAACTCCTAATAATCTCCGTATATATATAGTCTTAATCAAAAACAGTATTTTTGTATAATTCTACGTACGTAAGCCAAGAAACCGTTACAATACCAGTAGGCAGTAGCCATGCAATTTTGACAAATTGATGCTGTAGAGAAGATGAAGCGAATTACATTTAACTTAGAGTTGGCCATTCGGCAATAAAATGAAGATCAACGTACAATTGAAGTCACATTACACATTTCTACGTTAATTAATTACGATAGCACCAGCAATAAGTATATATTAGCGAAAAATATTTAATAAAAAACTGTGATACACAACAATTAATTATAAAAATGTGAAGAGAAAAATACTATATATATATTATGATGTGAATGCTTTGTTTGATTAACTGTGTATTATAGTTGTGTATTATAGTTAATTGATGCGAAGGAAAGTTGTATATTAATATACGGGTAGTGGGGGTAACCATGAAATTAATAAAAGGTTGAGATTAAAATAAATTTTTGGATTAAATAAAAATTAGATATATCAAATTTGATAAAATGTTTCCTAGGATTGTTGGATATAGTAAAATATGGATGAGAATAAGTGTAATGTTTGCAGAGTTACACTGATGATTTTATCCTTCCCAACTTATAATCCTAACTATTTATAATAAGTATATATTTATCTGTAATTTTAGGAGAATATCTAACCCTGCAAAGGAACCGCGTTTGGGTTCTTTCATCACTGATTTTCTAAACCAAACTTTGAAGTACAGAGCATAACCAATAAGTGGCTTCTGGTCAAATTTATTTGCTGCTAGAGTCTAAAACTAATCAAATAACGCGCAAGTTCCTTTAATTCAAAATTTGGCAGGATTTAATCAGATCAAAGTTGAGCAGGGGAGTCAAAGACGCAAATTAGAGTAGGAATCAGCAATAATCTTCTTCTTGAATTTCGTTTCAGATTTAATCAATGTTAAAACACACAATTGCAACATGACACTCTTATGCAGAAAACGTTACATTCAAGAAAGGTTATGTTAGTACTTAGTACATTATTCATGATGACATTTTGTGCATCCCCTAACATAAGACAGGAATAATTAATATCTTAACTGTGTTAATTTTATCGAAGCAAGCCATATATTCTTTCTTTTAGTTTGATAAGGAAAGCACAAATTCGCAGCATCTTAGAAAATCATAACTGTCAATTAACTTTTATTTTTACATTAATATCTCTACTTCACCTCTCAAATAAAATGTCATTTCTTTTAAATTAAACAAGTAAGGAACTAGTCTTGTACTAAATTATTAGACCCTCAATTGGAAAAATTTGTTGACATGTTTTGTTGTAGCAATATCTAAGTTCTGTTTCTGTCTTAGGAAGGAGCATGCACCTGTAATAGCAATCACTTCACTTTTGTTTGAAAGTGACGCATACAGCCATAGACTTTGACATATGCCATGACACTCAGTTGCCTTATTCTTCTTCTTGGTTTATTTGTTCCCTTCCATCCTATCTATGCCAAAATTTCTTCCATCAACGAATTGTCACAAGTTCAAAATGAAAGAACAATTCTCTTGGAACTTGACACCAAAATCAATGAAATAGAGGTCCAGATGCACGGTAGGCCAAGGCCAGAAACAGCTAATAAAACAACACATGTAAATGTAAGGTCAGTTATCACTTATTAGCAACAAACATATGTATCATATATGCATGTTTTTAACTCATGATTATATAAGATACTAACATGTTTGAGCATATCATTGTGTGTGTGTGTGTGTATATTAGGTTCATGAAATTCTAATCCTCATAGGTTGGGGCACTTTGCTACCCATTGGGGTAATCATTGCAAGATACTTCAGAAATTTTCCTGTGTTGTGTGATGTATGGTTCAAGTGTCACCTAGTGTGCCAAACTTGGGGATATATTCTTGGCACAACAGGGTGGTGCATTGGAATGTTATCAAAACATTTGGTATCTAAAACACAGAGAATTCTCAGCATCATTACTTTCACATTCATAAACCTACAAGTGAGTAGATGTGAGATTAATTCCTTCATAATTTTACAAATCCACGACCGTGTCCAAATATTTATGCTCTTAATATTTTGTTTCAATGTGATCAATTAGATGCTTGGCACCTTCATACGATTACATAAAGAAGCAGGCTATTGCAAGTGCTGGAATATATGTCACCATGTTGTTGGATATGCAGTAATTGGAATAGTTATAGCAAAAATATTTGCAGGGTTCCACGATGAAACGTTGGAACGGGTTTATGAGGGAGTACTTGGAGTTTTGAGTCTCGTAGTTGTAACACTGGAAATTTACAAATGCAAGAAGAAGATAATGCATCGTGCTGTGAGTATTCAACTTGCATTGTGGAACAGAGAAGGAAGTTAAATCAAATGAAACAATGTATAAAGAATAAGGGTTGTTTAATTAAAAATTTATCTAGTTTGAAACTGAATAAATTGGTAGTCTCTTTTTTGTTTTTTTTTTTTAATATTTTTTCGGATTCAGATTAATGCTAACAAATCATATTAAACACAATTATAAACTAAAAAAATATAAGAGAGATACAAGATAATGACAGAAATGTATTTACTATATATGCATAGAAAATCAAAGAGAGAAAAATACACAGACAATCAGATAACTGAGATACGTAGACAATCAGATAACTGGAATACGTAAACAATCAGATAACCAGTTATAAAATATAGAAAGAAAAAAATACGTGTATATATAAAATGTAAAGAAAGAAAAATATGTATATATTTTGTGAATGAATTGGCTAGTTAACTACGTATTGCAGTTATTAGTGAAGTAAAATTTAAAAAATAAAATCGGTAGGATGACATAGTTATTATTGTAAACCGATTGAATGCTAGGAAAGTTTCAAGAAATTTTTTGATTTCCCTAGAAAAGAGAGATGAATAAAAATATTTTAAAATAAAAATATAGAACAAGTAATGAAACCTTAACCATGAAGATGATCTAATAAATATTTTCTACAATTTCCTTAAAAAAAATGTATATCTAATTACAAACAATAAAATTTAAAAATCCCTTAATATTAAAAAAATCTCTAACTTTTGGAGCCTTGTGCAACCTAAAAGATTTTAGGGTTAATTTACTCTAACCCATACTCGACCCAACGATACGTTCCAATAAATAAAAGACAAAATAGAGTCAACGCGATACAATATTCTAATATATTAGTTTTAGTAAAATTATAGAAGAAAAAGAATATAAAATTTTAAACCATGGTATATTTTATTATAAATTTAAAAATAAATTAAATTATTATAAATATAGTACTACATGATACAAAGCATTATATATTAAATAAATTTGTTTAAAATAATTTATATTGATCGAAGAAAATTATAGTTCACAGAAGAATATATAGTGGTGGACCAGGTTAAGATATTCTGAAGCATAACCAGAACCTATCTGTAAATTAGATCAGATATAATTTTTAAGATTTGATTTCCCAAATCAATATCGTGTCAGGTAATTGAGTTAAGGGACAGGTTCAGCTTAGATGAAAATATATATACTTATAGGTCAAGGTACTATTTCAATAACTTTTTTAAATTATATTAGTTCAACTTAACAATGGAAGGTAAAAGAAGTTCAATTAAATAAAATTCAACATTATTATTTTTATATACAACTAACAGACAACATTTATTGCTCCTCTGATACTATGAGCTAGAGAATTTCGAAGGGAATTAAAAAAATATAAATAGATAATATAATTATATAGCATATTAATTATTAATTATATTATATATAATATCAAATATTTGTTGTTCAAATAATAAAACTAAACGACTTAAATTGTAGTCGATATTTAATGTCAACATGCTGCCCAGAAAAATATTCTAAAACTATAGCATTAGTGTGCGAATAAGTTGGCGTTCAACTTTTTGGTTGCTATTGAAAAATCTCAAAAGTTAAAGTTATAAAATTACTCAACATGAAAATAATGTAAAATTATGAAACTACACACCATGAAAAAAAACTTAAAAATGGTCAAAATTACACAACATTGATAACGTGATGATGTCATGCACAGGCAATTGGCATGGAAATGAGATAAAGTGATTGTTGAATTAAGCACTTGTTGCTCCAATCCATGCACTATGCAGCATCAATATTAATAGAGTATGGTCTATAAGTGGCTATTGCATAGACATGTAAAGACAGGGATGAGTGTCATCAACCCCCACATGCATCCATGCAATCTATTATATATAAACAGATACATTGCATTATATATCCGAGTTCCAAGACACCTTCACAGTACATATATCTATATAAAACAAGAGTAATATTCAGGAAGAATAAAAAACATTCAAGGTATATATATTAACAAAAAAATACAAAATTATAGATTACTTTGGTATAAAGAATTTATAACTAAATAATTATTATAAAAATTAATAAATTTTTCATAAGATTTTGTATGACGTTTAATTTTTTTTGTTATACTCAATAAACTCATAATTAATCAATTATGTAAAAAACATTATCATTATATAGAAAGGTAAATATTATACACACACATATATATATATATATATATATATATAAATACTTTATCAAATATATCAATTTAAAACTTCAATAAAATCTGCCAGGAGCTAAAGTGAAAAGAAAAAAAAAATATTATTGTTCTGATTGTCAGTGTACCACACATTGTTAGGCTGTGTAAATTTAATGTGCAACTTTTCTATAAATTAAATTACTATAGGTTCCATGGATTTATTGGTTCACGAACTAATCTTTTAATGAAATACTGAAATTATATTCCACATGCTATATTTTATCACCTTTCAATTCAATTCGAGGATTATAAATAATTAAATAATGTTGAATTTTATTTAACAAAGTATTTTCTATATATATGATTAGAAATTTGAATTTCTATCAACATATTTTAACATTTTTTAAAATTAAAAGGGTTAATGTAATGTATAAGTAGCGTTGGTATAATGTTTCTTAAAGTTTTGTGTAAGGACAAAAAAAAAAAAGATAATATTTATGGAATTTCATAAAAACACGTTACTATAATTTATTCTTGAAAGATTTTACACAATCAATTATATATTTAATTTATTAATTTTAATGTTAAAATTCCAGAAAATCACATGAATTTTGGACCATATTGTCGGTTCACAGCTAAACTCTTTAGTTAATAGCTGTCTCAAATTTATACTTTTTTCTAATTGTACCCCTATGTTTCTAGTAGTTATATCATTCTATCACTGTACTATCGTCTAAATAATAAAATAAAAAATGGTCTGCACACAGTACCTCACGACATGTGTGGTTGTCTAAGATATTGTTCAGACGATGTATGATTATTCTTAGACAACCAACTAAACTGCTACACTTTCTTTAACTGAGCAAGACATTATGAGATGGAATGGCTTTTCAAAACGCACCGTATTTTTGGATGATACACTAGAAAGGAAAGGATTTTAATTCTATGGAATGAATGAAAAAAACAAATTTTTGGTGCTGAAAGGTGAAATAGGGGTCCAATAAATCTAAAGAATAAAAACATGACAATAGGATGATAGTTCCAATAATAATTTAAGGAAAATATTTAGCATGTGTAACAGCGTATAATCAGAAAATCAATTATAAAGAAAATCAATTAAAGTGGCAGTTTAAATATCCATAATTCCATATGGTTTCCCACGTTTCATGCATCAGTCACTAGCACGTACTTTTGCATAGGCTGAAATGAAGAGGGAGACTAATTAAAACCAGAACAGAAATGTAAATAGAAGAGCCTAATTGATAGAGTAGGACTTCTGCGCCATCTCAGATATTAATTGTACTTTCCCAACCGTACCCCTTCCCTTCCATTTGATAAATTATTACATGGTCCATAATTATTATGATTCCATCCATTGCATGTAACACATAGTTGATAGTTATTAACTCTTTCTTATAAACTGAAAATCTCATTTTTATGTCACGTGAAGATTATTAGGCTCTAGATACATGTTGGTCTAGTGGAGAACTATATAATAACTTCTCCTACTAATAAACACTGGTGTACACTATCCTCGTTCAGAAGGAAAAATGGAAGTATCTTTTCCTTGGATTGTGCTTACCACAGTGGTAATGGCAATGTCTCTTTCATTTGGTGTAAAAGCAGACCAACTTTCTTACGACTACTACAAGTTTTCATGCCCAAACTTGGAAAGCATAATCAAGAGTGAATTGTTAAGCTTATTCTTAACAGATGCTAGTGCACCATCTGCATTTCTCAGGCTCATGTTTCATGACTGCCAAGTTCAAGTATGTTTGCGTTCCTTCTCTCTTTTTGTCATTTAAAGTTTATATATAAAGACTCACTTGTTGTATTGTATTTATTTTCATGCAGGGATGTGATGCCTCCATTTTGTTGGACTCAAACTACCTAAATCAGAGCTCTGAAATGATTTGTTCAAAGAATTTTGCTATCAGAAAGAGGGAAACCATCAGCCACATAAAATCATTATTAGAAGAAGAATGTCCTGGGGTGGTGTCTTGTGCAGATATCATTGCATTAGCTGCTAAGGAATCAGTTTCATTCTCTGGAGGACCCTATATTGAGATCCCACTTGGAAGGAAAGACTCCACAACTAGTAGTTTCCAGGAGGCTGATGCTAAGCTTCCTTCACCAACAATAACGGTTGATGAATTTATATCCATTTTCATGTCCAAAGGCATGAACATTGAAGAGTCTGTTTCCATTTTAGGTAATGCACGCCAACCATAAAGAATTGATACTAAGTGTTTACGAGACTCAACTAATTTCTGCATGACATGTAATCAAGTTTTATTATATGTATCAAACAAAAATTGGTTGAAAATATTGAAACATGGTTGCTCAGACTATCTAATAATTTCTCCACAAATAGAATTGGTCTAAACTATTAACACATGATTGTCTAGACTTCTAGATAGATGGTTATTGATATGTTGTTGTAACTATTGGTAGGTGCACATACACTAGGTGTTGGACACTGCTTGAACATTGTTGATAGATTGTATAATCCAGAGCTAGGAGACGAGATGGATATTGGATTTGAAACCTCTCTGAGACTAGCGTGTCCAACGAAGATTCCTCTGACAAACCTCACGGTTGTGCCTAATGACATGACCCCTGTTATATTTGACAACTGGTATTACCAAGATATTATAATGGGGAGAGGCTTGTTTGCTATTGATTCCAGCATTTATAGAGATCCGCGAACAGCACCCTTTGTCACGCAGTTTGCTATGGATCAGAACAGCTTCTTCAACGCTTTCTCATCAGCATTTGTTAAGCTCTCTTCTGCCAATGTTCTCACAGGTGTGCAGGGTGAGGTTCGAAGGCAATGCAACCAGGTGAACTAATTCAATGCTGTAATTTTGTTTTGTAATGGAAAGAAAAGCGTTACACTTGTGACAAAACTTCAATCTTCAAAGGATGTCCCCACTGTTCCTAACATCTGTAAAGGCACTTGAATGTGAGAATGTCTGGTTGTACCGATTTACCCTGATAACACACTTTTTATTATTAACTAAATTTTATAAAAATTGCAAAAAATTGTGAGTCGGAAATTTTTAATAATCTTCACTCACAGAAGAAAACGTGTTACTCATTTATTTTCCTTCAATTTCAATTTGATGTTTTAAGAGCAAGTATACTTTTATATTCTCTAAACGTTATATTTCCCTATGTCCCTTTTTTGGACTTTCACTCCTAATTGTTAGCTTGCTTCCGTAGATAAGTGTAGGAAGGATTGATTATGAAAAGAGAACATGCCAATTGATAATTCTCTGTTTGGAATGCCACAATATATGAATGAGTTAATACATTTTAAAGAGCACAGATAAAAATTTTGATCTGTCCAAAATAATTGGACAGTAAATGGGTGAGGAAAATATCCGTTTATATTATATTTTTTATTTAATATATTTAAAATGATACAACAGAAGACAAAAACATCATTACAATCAAGATGGTTCATAACCAGACATACAATAAGTACAATACAACATTACAGGTTCCAAGCGGTACTCTGTTTCTGTCGTGATGTTTTAAATAAATCGGTTACGCATCTAAAGCATGAATTGATCAAAGCAAGGCGAAAACCTCCACTGCGGCTACTCTATTAAGCTATGCACCTCTTAAAGCAGACCATAAATTATTAACTGTCATAACAGGTGAATACTTGGGTAGCTGTCACTTTCCATCCAACAGAAGCATACCTCTCGGACAAAGCTACCTTCTTTACATATGCTTTGGTTTAGAAGTGGATGCAAGGCCATTACCAAGATGACCAGAGCACGGCAAAAATTTAAAGGTTGATCGTTGTTTCCAGTAGAAATGAATAATGTGAAAGCAGGTACAGCCTATTGTACACCAACCTTGATGTTTTTACGGTCTAAAACAACATTCAAAATCTTGACAGGAACGTAAATTCTTTTTCTGACAGATTGACCGTCCAAATATTTGGATAGTTTTTCATCACTAGAGGCTAGTGTAAAAGCATCCTCCTCCGTACATGTTTCTTCAACCTGGATGGTACCTCTTGTCTTGCCATTAATCTGAACCGGAAGAACAATCATGGAATCCTTCAGGTAAGCGGGATTTGCCTGCAATCCAAATATGTTCATTGCTTAGTGTATAATATGGTACTTCACGTGATTAAAACTCAACCTTTATTATTATCCCTTTGACAAATTCTCAGTTTTTGTTCCACTTTATCAAACCAATGGATCATCACAACCACAGTGCAGGTATCTTCACATAAACAACATGATAACCATGAAAGAATAGGAATGATTTGATATTGATCCAAATTCATACCTTAGGGAAAGGCTCGTATGCTAGTGAATTTGTGTGCCCTAGACGAGACCATAGCTCCTCAGCCATGTGTGGAGCATATGGCGAAAGCAGCAAAACAAAGGCCTCAATAACTGATCTTGGATGTTTATCCCACTGAAAATATGTGCCAAGAAAATAATAGAGATCATACTGATTGTCTGTAACAGTGGGTGCAGGGTGGGCATAATACACTTCATAGAGGCATGTTGTACTATCATAAATGAGAAACCGAGTAACAAACGAAAAGGGTACCGTAAGTTGTGTGCAAAGAATAATACACTTCATAGAAACATGTTGTACTATCATAAAAGATTTTGCTATGCAAAAGATTGTATTCGTTCTGCTTATTATTGCAGGCATCAAAATACATAAATAAGATCTAAAGTTTTTACTTTATAATAATCTACTTAATGAATTAGCTCCCTGACTAGACCTTCTAGGCTCTAGCTGCCCTTTTACAGGAACTTTGTAAAAGCTAAAATTAAGACCCTTGTGGATACAGCCTGGGAAGACTAGACTCCAACGTAAGGGTGTTATTGTCATTGGATAACTTCTCATTCTAATTCTACTTAAAAATCCAGTTTATCAAACATTGAAATGGAATGGAATAGTCCTAGCATTCTCGACCATATCAAATGTCACCTAACTTACCCAACCCAGAAATGCAGAAAAGAAAAAGAAAGGAATACATAGTTGCGGGGAGGAGATATTAAACTTTAAAAGAATGAAAGCAGACAGCAGAAAAATACCTTATATGCCGCATTAAGGAACTCCATCATTGCAGAAATTCCAGTGTTGAACCGTGTGCCCTCAATTTCCTCTGTTACCTGAATAATTAAATTAAATTCTTAGCTCATCTTAAATCTGCAAATTAAATAAAACCACAAATCATTAACATTTGAGTTGTTGACCTTAGCAATGCATTTATGAAGACATCGAAGTTGATCTATAGTAGGCTCCTCATCAATCGATACAGTTCTATCCTTAAATGTACCATCAGACAAAGGTGAACCAACAATGAGCCTCCAGGTTCTCCCTGAAAACAGATGTACACCTTCAATGCCACTAGTACTCCATGTTTTCGAGTCTCTGGGAGCATGTTAAAATGAAATCAAGGAATAAAGTGATGTGAGGTTAAAGTCCACATTAGAACAAGATCTATAACTTCACAGTCTCAGCCTCTTCCCAACCCACCCCAAAGAAATGAAAAGATAAAGGGAGGAAAATACAAATGGAAAGTAATTTTGATTAGGGACTACAATATACCATCAGTAATAAGGTTTATGGTCCAAACCTACCTCAATGGTCCCATGAACATTTCATATAGTCGAAGAGAATCTGCACCATACTCAGAAACTACGTCATCTGGATTAACAACATTTCCCCTACTTTTACTTATTTTGTGAGCGCGGGCAACTAAACGTATGTCAGGATTTTCTTTCAAGACAAAAGAATCCCCAGATTTCATGACCTATGTTCAATGAAATAGAAAACAAATGTTTGTCAAGAGAAAATAAACAGATCCGACAAACACCTTATCTCTTGGTAATTCACTAATGCATTATCAAGTGGAAAGTGGAAACTTAATTGATAAACCTTTTCCTCAGGAATTTTTTCCAGGTTATGTTCATTCAACACTTCAGATGAATCAGAAGATATCAGATTTCCATCTTGATCTCTACAGGCCATATATTGAACCTGCCATTCGAGCAATTAGAAACTTGTGCAGTTAGTAATTTTTTCCACACAATTTTCGAGAAATAATTGTAATTACCTCTCCTAGAATAATCCCCTGGTTTATGACACATTGGAAGGGCTCCTTGGTGGATACAACACCAATGTCAAGAGAACCTGAGATACAAAAACTCAAATTAAAATCCTGCACAAATATTGCAGCAAATAGCATTCTTTTTGTATTTTACAAGCACCAGTAATATGATTGTGAGTAGCTTGTCATTCTAGATTCTACAGCAATTTAAAATGCCTAATATAGTTTTTCTTTAAACCAAAACAAAGTGAAAAAAAAAAAATCAAAGCCCATCTTTGGTGCTATATTGGCATATCAAACACTAAAAAATGGAGTAACACAAGTGCTTTTGAATTTTGAGAGTCATTGAATATAATATGATGGACAAAGGTTGACAAGGACATGGCTGCTCCATATGAAGGTTTTATTCAAATGGCTTATAGTGAAGTGAATCACAAATCTACAGTCCCGGACAGTGACTGACATAAAATACAGACCTTGTGCCAGAATCTAGCATACAGTAAATGGAGAACTGCATGCTCAGCACCCCCAACATACACATCAACGGGCCCCAAATACCTGCAGGAGAAGAACAATTTTAAAGACGGGAAATTAAACCATTTAGAAAAGCAAATACAATTAGCTGAAGCCTTACCTTTCTTTTGTCCTATCAACCAACTCCTTGGAATTATGTGGGTCCATAAATCTCAAATAGTACCTGGGCAGGATGGAGAAAATGTGACATGCATATTGACATATTTTAGTTTTTCATCTGTATCCAATGCACAAAATTCCTGAATGAAGACTACGAAACCTTGGCCACCAAGCACTGTTTCGTGCTTATTGACAAATCTAATACCATTCAAGATCCTGCCTAATGCCTTACCAGCATGAACCAGCCCACTGTGGCATGGTATTTGTTTCCCTAGTAGCTGGTCTACCAGATAAGCTATCCGTGGTCTTCACCTAAAACAGTGATACAAGCAAGAAACCCAAAAGAAAAATTAAAATGGGAACAAAAGACAAGCTAAGAAAACAAAAACAGAAAACTCAGAATTACCTAAGTAGAAAAATGCTAAAATATTTTCAAACATGTTTTACTATTGGGCGAAATTATTGGGAAACACAAAATAATGTGGATCTCGCTCCAATAACTACATTTTATGTATGGAAACTTGTAAATTCGAAGATTTTTATAAACCATTAACTTTTGTGCCAATGCCAAATGATGCTAGCCTAGTATGTAATTGTCATGACCATGATATATTGATAACAAGGTAAGAAGGAGAAGAAAGAAAAGCATTTATAGGTATAACCTTACCCAAGAAGCAGCCTTAGACAGAGGAGGCTCCCCTGTTCCAGAGGGAGAAAAATCATCCAATTCAGGTAGAATAAGGGGCAGATCAGTCTCATGCAGTGGGACAGTCTCATTATTGTCATCCAAGAAGATGACAGGGATAGGTTCACCCCAGTATCGTTGACGAGCAAAAAGCCAGTCCCTTAACTTGTAATTCACCTGAAGGATGAAAAATGTATTTTATTTTATATTATACAAACCATAAAGACTGGAATTTCAGTAAAATAATTTGAGATATGAACCTTTCGCTTTCCATTCCCACTTTTTGCTGCCCACTCAATGACTGCCAGAGCAGCTTCTTTGCTAGACAAGCCATTAAGGTCAAGCCCCACCAGTGCATTTGATGAATTTTCAATAATGCCTTCACCTGGAAAAGCCTTTCCAGCCTCAACAACACTTCTATCATCTGGCATTACGACCCAGCGGATTGGAACATCGTATTTCAAAGCAAATTCATAATCACGAGAATCATGTGCAGGCACAGCCATGATAGCTCCTGTTCCATAACTGCACCAGTAACAACAATTATAATCTGGTCTCGAACTTTTAAATATCATTATAAACCACTTAGACCTTATGTCCATAGAATATTGAGCAATCACTAAACACAATGTGCATTCGAAGTGATACTTGTGCACACCCACCTCCCCAAAACATAATCTGCCACCCATATTGGAATGGCTTCACCACTTGCTGGATTTTTTGCATAACAGCCAGTAAAGACCCCAGTCTTTTCCTTCTGAAGTTCAGTCCTCTCAAGGTCACTCTTCCTTGAGGCAAGGTCTACATAATCCTCAACCTGTGATTAAAAGCCCTAAGAATAACCATCTCCTTATCAACCTTGATTAAAATCCTTCCAATAAATTAGACAATGAAACATAAAAACTTACATGCTTGCTCTGGGCAGTGGAAACCAATGATGAAAGCAGTGGATGCTACAACTAGGTAGCTAAACACAAACAAAGCAAATACGTACAAAAATAAATGGTTTCTTTCGACAGTGTTTCATATGATTAATAAAATACATTCTCTCTGTGCCCATTGTACTCTGGGAGATTGTTTGTCCAGTGATCACTCGTTTGTTTAGCGTGAGGACACTGAGAAGAAAATCCCACTCTGCCTAGACAATCAGTATCAGATGTGTCTGAGATTCTACTCATTCTAAACAATTAGCGTACTATAAGTCCGTTTTGTAAAAATATTTAAACTCCTAATCCATCTTTCTAACCAAATTTAAAATTAATTAGGACTAAGAAAATTAAAATTAAGAACAAAACAAACAAATCAAATAAACAAATTATAATCAATGAATTATATATATATATATGCGTCAAATTATTTATTTTAAAATATTAAATAAAAATTTTTTAGACACGTCTCTTTAAAATTTGTACATGTTTCTTTCTTAACATCTACGACGGATTTTTTGAATTGATAGTTTATAAGTTTGTTTATTCTTAAATTAAATAATAATTAGTGTGTACTTTTTAAAGATTTCTTAAATGTATTTAAATAAAAACTATAAATATATTTATAACAAACATCTATATCTTATCATTTCAGTTAAAAATTTAATGAAACATGTATGATTTTTCTCTTAAATTTTCATTTTTGATATTTTAATTAATTTTTGAAGGAGACTAGTGTTCTTAACTAATAATACAAGAAATTACACAATTAAATCTTACTAGAAAAATGAAATAATAGAAAATAATTGCTGTTTATGGGTGATATCTACAATATTTGAAATTGTCCTTAAAACCTATTAGTGGTTTCTCAAGCAAGCTATCCAAAATACATTGTACGTTAGTAAAAGTACATACAAACATTTGAATATAAAGTGTTTTACATAATATATGACAAGTGATGCTTTTAATTCCAATGTCCTTTTCCAACACAGAAAAAAGTCGCATGTTTAAAAACTAGGGGCGTTGCAAAAGAAAAATAGTACGATAAGGAAAGTTGAAAAAGAGGAATGACTAGTTTATCATACTTTAACACCCATTTAACAAAATTGTGAGCAGAGAATATAAAGTAAGAACACTTACAGTCATATTATGGAGAGTTGAGATAGAAGTGGAGTGGCAGAGCAATGACTGTAATGTGGATTGAGGACGAAGGTGCACAAGTACATTCAAAAGAGTAATTGGAGGACATGGCCAATGAAATAAGTCGATGGTTACAAAGCTTCTTTTACCTTATTTTACAATGTTGTACACTAAAAACAAAAATACGTCGCTTTCTTTTACTTCGTTTTATTCTATTTTAATTTTTATATTGTATTCATTCAGTGGATCTTGTTTTTATAATTTTCTTTTTGTTTAGTTTTTATAATTTTTAACTATTAAAATAAATGTTTAATATACATTGGTTGTTAGGAAATTGGTTTTTAATTGTTAATTTGCTAACTTAAAAAGCATGATGAATTTGTTAGAGATGCTATGTTATCTTAAATACGTTGTACGTAGATAAATGAATGAGAAATAGTTTTTATTTTATAAACTAATTTTTGTAGGGTTGAACTAGATTTATTATCTGCATCTATAATGTAGTATTAGAGTTTATCATGAGACTTTTTACATCCTGTTGATTCTATCTTTAAGAAACTGTTTTGTAAAGTTGAGTTAAACTAATAACCGATATTTATAACTGAATTTATATATTTTTAGTGTAGAACCATAAGTACATGCAAGGTGCACTAGATTGAGATGCTAACCTTTTTGAGGGGGAAAGAAATTAGTAGTGTGAGGGAGAGGGAGCAACAAATTAGAAATCTAACTATCTAAGCACTTTTTACTGGATTTAAATGCTTTCCACAAAACTCATGCGTCTTTATTTATCTTGCTCCACTATACAATCTTTTTCCACTTTTGCTGGCTAAGTATACGTATGGATTCTCTATCTTTACAGCAATAAGCCAGCACCGCATAAATATGGGTCAAGTCTGGACCTCACTCCAATTCCATATCCCCAAACTCCATAGTTGACATTGTAACGAAAAATAGTAAAAAAAAAAAAAGAAAAACAATATGAAAAAGCATAACTAAATAAAGAAAAAGAAATACAAAGTTTACACATGAGTGAGTTTAATTGGGCAAAAGTGAGGGTTCGGTATTTTCCATAACAGATAACACTGACACGACAAACACACACAAAAGAATAAAAATATAATAGAGCTGAACCCAGTCCGCCCTAGAGAAGGAAAGAGAACCAAACAGCTCGCGTTGCGTACGCTACCACCCAACAATTCAATGCTTTTCATATTGTAATCTCACCACCTCCATCATGAGACATAAATTTACTTCAAAAGCAAATATAAAAGAAAATTACCTCTTATTTTACTCACTTTTTTTTTTAATTTATAAAAAAATTATTCTTCATCATTAGAATAAGAAATAAATAAATAAAATAAAAGATAATGTGTGTATATATATTTCTATCGATAAGAAACGACGTAAGTCAAGTGGAGATGATACCTGTTTATTTATTATTTGAACATTAAATTTGTATTGTGTTGTTGGTAAGTATTCTTATTTGTATCTGTAGCCCCAAATCAATCACATTATATCGTATTACTGCCAATAGGAATAGGACAATAGGACAGTTGAACCGTCCATCAAATCTACGTTTGTCTAATCCAATTAAAATGTATGTCTCGTTACCTATACACACGAACAAACCATGCCACATAATTATTTATATATTTGTCTAACTTTATTATGATGGTCCTGCGAGAAAATGTCTATTACTATACAATTTCAACAATCACTTTATTACGTAAGGCAAGGCGGTAACCTCTCACCTATAATTATAAATACTGTTTCTCGAATACTTAAAGAAAATACTACTTAAACTCTCATTTTCAGTTCACTCATATTTTTTCTCTCTACAATTTCTTACTTACTCGAGTGTCAGCCTAATTCGAATACTTTTCAACTCCACCACCAGCTCCATCAAATTCACTAAACTCTCCTCGTAACACCATAACTCAAGTTCAGTTTATTTCTTTGTTTGTTTTTTTCTTTACCTTTAAATTTTCCATTATATATTTTAAAATATTAAATAAAATTATTCTAAACACCTCCTGACATTTTTGTGTTGTCAGAGCCTCGAACTCAGTGACTGGCACAGCCAACCCGCAACAATATGCTTTATCGCAGAATTTTTTTTAAGTTTTGTACGTTTCTTTCTTAACATCTACGACGGATTTTTTGAATGGATAGTTTATAATTAAGTTTGTTTGTCTGTTTATTTATTTCTATTAATAAATTCTTAAATTAAATAGTATATAGTGTTTACTTTTTAAAGATTTCTTAAATGTATTTAAATAAAAACTGTAAATATATTTATAACAAACATCTATATCTTATCATTTCAGTCAAAAATTTAATGAAACATGTAAGATTTTTCACTTAAATTTTCTTCTTAAAATTACCGGATAAACGGGACAAAGGCGAGAGGAAATGGACCAAGAACAAATAATATATCCTATTATTAATTAGTTGATCAATTAAGATAATATTTATATTACATAACAAGTTATACAATAATTTACATAGTAATATTTTTTGTGTCTATCTTTTTTCATTATTATAATATATAATAAATAATACAAAAAAGAGAGATAAATATATATATATATATATATATATATAAAATTTATACAAAACTTATTATATGAAAAAGTTGTTGATCTTTTCGGCCATAACTTTTAAAATTATTGACAATAAATACTAAAATCAAAATTAAATAGTATTTATTTTCCATAAAAGCCTTCTAATTTTCGAATGTGGGTTGTTTGATTTTAATGCAGCCCAAAAGTAGGTTTTTCTAAAATGAAATAGTATATATAAATGTTTGAAGAAAAACTAATGGCAATACTCTCGAGATTCAACATAAATGGTGTTTCATTTCAAATCACTGAGGAAAGAAAAAGTAACATTTATTTTTCATAAGTCTCGTTCTCCCGTCGCGTGAGAGTTGAAAACACAATTACCATCACATCACATGCATAGAAAAGTTGAAGTTGCACAAACACAAATTATTATTTTTATCCTCATTTTCCCAACTTTTTAGTGCAGTTCATATATGGAACTATAAAAACTTATTTCTTGTAGTTTATTAAAAAAGAAGGCAAACGAGTTCTTTTTACAGATTAATTATGCAAATATATTAATGATGTATATTTTACACATGGATTTGATATTTTGTCCAAGTGATAGTTGCACAATAAAGTAGCTGCACAGTACTAACCAACGCACTGAGTGTTGTAGTGCTCGTAACAAGTCATAGGGAATATATACATAAATTATGGGAAAAATATTTTATGAGAGAACATATTTTTTTTATATTTTATATTTTAAAATCAATTTATATATCTCAGTTTTAGGAAAAACTAGCTGAGAATACTTTTAAAAAAAGTTAAGGTTTATTGAATTAATTTTAATTACTCTTTTGTTCAAAATTAAGATATTTTCTAAAACGTTTAGCAATCAGCAAAGCTAAATGTTTAAAGTAAACTAAAGTAAAAAGTACCGATGTATTTACTTATTGTTTTGAATATTTGCTGTGTCTTTTGTTCGAATTGCAGCTAGGTTAAGAAGCAACAATTGAGTTTCTACATTCACATTATTTTAGATTGTCAGCATTATGAATTTGGTATGCTAAATTTGACGGTGATCACAAGTTTGACGAAGCTAACACAAATCCCAGAACTATCATTTCATTTTTATTTTAATTCTTTCGGGTTTCAAGAAAGTCTATAACGTGAACTGAATTTTATTCTGATTGCATATTGTAATTTAGAGAAGAGTTTTATACAACATAGAGTTCATTATGTCTAGGCCATACATATAATCGAGAAGGATCATAATAAGCCAAGTACTTTGCTCAAGTACTTTTGGGAATTTCTTTCTAAACCTATAACTTTTTTTACCTGCAGCATGTAAATACATTTTAAAATGGGCATTTTTGGAATGTACCTATAGGACGTAGGTGGAAAAAAATATGGGTTCTCAGAGTATTTTCCATTACTTAATTATTTATATGAAAATCATAAACCTAGATAAAATATAAGTATTTGTTATGGTTTCATCCCTTATCTCAAAACTTGAATTTATCTTATATAAATCTTAATTTGATATGGTATGCTGAGGGCTTGAATTTGGCTAGTTGGCGTGCCTACATGCTAGAAGAGACTCCCAAAAAAATATTGTTCCATAATACCAAAACATATGCAAATATGTCTAAATGATGATACCCGTGGGGCTTCAGAATGCAGAAAGCCAAAAACAAATAAAGATAAATCAGACAGGAATTGGTATGGATCACATTACCCCAGACCATATATTAATTTTTCCTAGAAGAACTTTTCATAATCAACCAAAAAAGTAATTAATAAAAAGGAAAAAAAAAAAAAAAAAAAAAAAGAGGAAATGGAAAGGGATGAAAGAGACAGGCACAGAAAACTAATGGCATACTAACAAGCTCTCCCAACAACACAATTTGTGGGGCCTGCATTGAGAGTTAATGTGGGCACCATATATGCTGGAGCGGCAGTAAAAGATTGAGTAGATGAATACTTTGGGGCGCAGCTTCCAAACCCAGATGATACAAAATAAGCACCATTTAGGAATAAATCCTTGTAAGACCTCCAATTCCAACTCTTCCAGTTTTCTTTCTCTTCCCTCTTGGTAACCTGCCATACAAGAACATACATGTAGAAGCATTCTTTGAGAGAAAAAAGACAAAAGGAATTTTGGGCTAGCTCTGTCTTTGTACCTGTTTTGCATTTCGGTCATTTGGTGCCATGTAAATATTCCCTTCACTAAAAATGGTTGGGTTAGCACTCCCACCTATAGCATACATTTTCCACTCATTATATTTGTTGTTGACCACATGGACATAACCAAATCTTACCCTGCAACCATGCATGTTCCTTCACAAGTTAAATAACATTTATTTTCACCCAACATGCAAATTTTCAATCCATAAAATCATTCTCACCTAGGGATCCTTTCAGTTAGGCCGCCAGCAAAATGGTTAAATGCTATTGTTATTTTCATTTTCGTATCTGCTCTGAATTCATCACTGTGTCCTAGCAACATAACCTGCACGCATGTTTGGTCAATCGGATGCTCATCCTAGTTTCTCTCTCTCTCCACACACACAGACACATGCTCTTCCACACACACATGCTCATCCTCGTCTCTCTCTCCACACACACACATCCTAGACATACATGCTAATCCTAGTCACACACATGATCATCATCATCATGATCAACACACACCAATTGTTGTTGTAGTATTCACCCAATACCCAGCACACCAATTGTTGTTGTTGTAATATTTACCCAAAACCCAACACACCAATTGTTGTTGTTGTAGACTTGTAGTAATTACCCAATAGCCAACAAGACACACACACATCATCAAAACCCAATAAGACACAACACACATGATCATCATCATCATAACCCACACACATGATCATCATCATCATCATAACCCACACACATGATCATCATCATAAACATCAATTAGGCAATCGGTTCTCATCCTACTCTCTCTCTCTCTCTCTCCACACACACACATGCTCATCCTCGTCTCTCTCTCCACACACACACATACACACATACACACACACCCACCCCATCATCATAGCATAAGGCATCAAAACAAAAATGGAAGAACTTGTTCAACTTACTTTGTCATGCTGAGTAAAATAATTGTTAGAGATGGTAATGGAAGTTGAGGCAAGAATAACATCAATTAGGCCATCGGTTGAATTTGAAAAAAAACAATGATCAATCCAAATATTTGAGGAAGAAAAGATGCTAATGGCATCACCATCAGATCCGTGACGAAATCCAACATGGTAAGGATTACTTCTCACAAAGCCAGCATTCGCTGGCTTACAATCATGAAAGCTAATGCCATGTATAATAACATGACTAACTTCTTCTATTGTAATGCAAGGTCCATCAGCAATTTCCACTTTAACCCCTCTTCCATCAATAGTCTTGTAACTATTCACAATAAGTTCATCCTCGAGCCTAATAACCATGTCTTTGTCAAAAATGATCCATAGTGGTTGTGTTTGGATTGCACCATAACGCAGTGTGCCTTGTTGTGGGTTTACAGGGTCATCAGATGGATCCGTGACTTTGTAAATTGAACCATGTTTGCCTCCTATAGCATCTTTGCCAAACCCAATAGCACAATCAGCCAAGGCTTGCCGATTTGAAGCCCAATTTGGTTTGGCTCGCCAACAAGAGTCAATCACATTGAGGAATGGTTTCTTAGGACTAAAGGGTATGTACTTTGAGGCATGTTGGGGTGTGTTGTAGTACTTTTGTGTTGAATGGACAATAACCAAGTTTGAAGCAAGGTGTAGCATGAAGCATGAAAGCAAGAGGAGTGAGTTTGACCGGGCCATGCTTGTTAATGCAATTTCAAAGGGAAGGAATAGGTGGGGATGGAGAAGGTTGAGACAACTAAAACGTGGCGGCACAAGCTATAAAGGGTATGTATATATGCATCCAAATTACATTTCTTTTATTAATAAATGATTGTTCAATAGATATGATATCCCATGGTTCACCACTTTATGTTTATGACAAATCAATTACTAATTTGGACGGCTTCAGTGTAAAAGTCGTGGCCAGGGATTCAGTTTAATAACTTTCAATTTAAGTCACAAGCTCTATATGTCGTGATCACTAAATTTAGTTCTAAATATTTAATTTTTTTAATTATTATGCTACAAGTATGACTAATTAAATACTTGTATATTTGTTAGAACACTAATGCGCGAAAATTAGCTTATAACAAGGAATTTTATTAATTTTTCTGATTTGACTCAAATAATCAAGTTTACTTAAGATTTAGAATGATTACCACGTTTATCCTCCCCAAATTTAGAATGGACGACTAACATGTTTCTTATTATAGAAGCATAATGGAAAATTAGAACATTCAAGACTTTTAATACAAAAACCATGTAATAAAAATTTCAATATATCGTTTAGAAGATAATTTACTAATTAACTTTCTAGAATTTTCATTTTCCAAATATATGAATAAAGATAATAACAAGAAAATACTCATTATTTATTCCATAAACAACAAATTACAAATATATACGCTTACTTAATGACAAGAAAATACTCAATATGCAAAACATTTCAATATCATTGATTACATCAAGTGGTCATCAACTAATTAATGCAATGTAAAATTTAGAATAACAATAGCAAGAGTGCAGAATTCATCAAGTGATGATGGCTGCTTTATTGATCATACTTAATACAGTAGTTGTTGCTTTATTAATTGATCATATATTATATCACTATGCATAGCTGCACATGCCATAGATACATGAACTTTTGGCATTGCACTTGTTGCCACATTTTCCACAGTGCTTCTCATTAGTCTGATTTTCGAATGTATTTATTTTCCATAAAAGCCTTCTAAAATCAAAATTAAATAGTATTTATTTTCCATGAGGGAATACAGCTTGGAGTTTTGAGTCTCGTAGTTGTAACACTGGAAATTTACAAATGCAAGAAGAAGATAATGCATCGTGCTGTGAGTATTCAACTTGCATTGTGGAACAGAGAAGGAAGTTAAATCTAATGAAACAATGTTAGAGCAAGCGTTAAGACTCATCAAAGGCTACTTCTTGTTTAGAAACAAGAGTGAAACTATGAATTCCCATGAACATCTAATATATCATAGCCAGAAATTGGTAAAATTGCACTTGCAAAGGTGATAAACCAGAATGTAGGTATTAAAAATATTAATTAGAATTAGCTTTACGGTAATGGAGGATGCCAATTTAGTACTTTAATTTGTAATTTTATAGTAATTAATTAGGGGAATAATATTGATGATTAAGCCCTTAGATTGAAGAGTGAAAAAACATGTTATGTAGGGAGTAATTCTGAAAAAAAAAATGGAAATAATAATGGGATTAATTAAAAGTATGTGAGATGAACATAAATTAAGGACGAAATTCAGAGAAAGATGGGTAGGATAACATAGTTATTATCGTGAACCCATTGAATGCTTGAAAGTCTCAAGTGATTTCTTTGTTCCTATCCAATTAAAAAATGTTAGGGTTAATTTACTCTTAATCAAACTCGACCCAAGTCCCAAAAATTAAACAAAATATTCTAATATATTAGTTTTAGTAAAATTATAGAAGAAAAAGAATATAAAACTTAAAAATATGGTATATTTTATTATAAATTTTAAAATAAATTAAATTAATTTAAATATAGTACTACATGATACAAAGAATTATATATTAAATAAATGTGTTTAAAATAATTTATATTGATCGAAGAAAATTATAGTTTACAGAAGAAAATATAGTGGTGGATCAAGATAATCTGAAGCATAACCAGAACCTATCTGTAAATTAAATCATATCTAATTTTTAAGAGACAGGCTTAACTTAGATGAAAATCGTGTCAGGTTGAGTTAAGGGATCGATTCAGCTTAAATAAAAATCATGTCAGGTTGAATTAAGGGACAAACTCAGCTTAGATGAAAATATATACTTATAGGTCATGATACTATTTCAAGAACTTTTTAAAATTATATTAATTCAACTTAATAATACAAAGAAGGTAAAAGAAGTTCAATTAAATAAAATTCAATATTATTATTTTTCTATACAACTAGCAGACAACATTTATTGCTCTTACGATACTGTGAGCTAGAGAATTTCGAAGGGAAAAAAGGTTAAAAAATATAAATAGATAATATAATTATATAGCATATTAATTATTAATTATATTATATATAATATCAAATATTTGTTGTTCAAATAATAAAACTAAACGACTTAAATTGTAGTCGATATTTAATGTCAACATGCTGCCCAGAAAAATATTCTAAAACTATAGCATTAGTGTGCGAATAAGTTGGCGTTCAACTTTTTGGTTGCTATTGAAAAATCTCAAAAGTTAAAGTTATAAAATTACTCAACATGAAAATAATGTAAAATTATGAAACTACACACCATGAAAAAAAACTTAAAAATGGTCAAAATTACACAACATTGATAACGTGATGATGTCATGCACAGGCAATTGGCATGGAAATGAGATAAAGTGATTGTTGAATTAAGCACTTGTTGCTCCAATCCATGCACTATGCAGCATCAATATTAATGGAGTATGGTCTATAAGTGAAAAGAAAAAAAATATATATCAATTTAAAACTTCAATAAAATCTGCCAGGAACTAAAGTGAAAAGAAAAAGAAATATTATTGTTCTGATTGTCAGTGCACCACACACACTGTTAGGCTGTATAAATTTAATGTGCAACTTTTTTATAAATTAAATTACTATAGGTTCCATGGATTTATTGGTTCACGAACTAATCTTTTAATGAAATACTGAAATTATATTTCACATGCTATATTTTATCACCTTTTCAATTCAATTCGAGGCATACTCGTTTAAAGTTTTGTATAAGGACAAAAAAATAAGATAATATTTATGGAATTTCATAAAAACAACTTACTATAATTTATTCTTGAAAAATTTTGCACAACCAATTATATATTTAATTTATTAATTTTAATATTAAAATTCCATAAAATCACATGAATCTTGGACCATATTGTCGGTTCACAGCTAAACTCTTTAGTTAATAGCTGTCTCAAATTTATACTTTTTTCTAAATTTAGCCCTACGTTTCTAGAAGTTATATCATTTGATCACTGTACTATCGTCTAATTAATAAAATAAAAAATCGTCTGCACACAGTACCTACTACATGTGTGATTGTCTACGGTCAATATTGTTCACGCTATCTACTATTATTGGACAACCAACTAAACTGCGACACTTTCTTTAACTGAAGACATTATGAGATGGAATGGCTTTTCAAAAAGCAGTATGTTTGGATGATACACTAGAAAGACAAAGAATTTTAATTCAATGGAATTAGTGAAAAAGTCAATGAATAATTTCTCAACTCTTATTTTTGGTGCTGAAAGGTGAAATAGGGGTCCAATAAAACATCACTGGATAAACAAACTTTTAAAAAATTTAAAGGATAAAACATGATAATAGGATAGTTCCAATACTCGTTTAAATATCCATAATTACACATAGCTCTGCTTCAACATTCGTGCATGATGGTCCCATTCACCCTCCCACATTTCATGCATCAATCACTGGCACGTACTTTTTTCATTGGCTGAAATGAAGAGGGGACTATTTAAACAATTTCTATAGCAATACTTTGTATCTGACCATTAATATATACATATTTTTTTCTTTTAACAAAATAAAATTAATATTGAAACTATCTATCAAATATTTTTTCTATTTAAAACTAAAACAGAAATGTAAATAGAAGAGACTAATTGATAGAGTAGGACTTCTGCGCCATCTCAAATATTAATTGTACTTTCCCAACCGTACCCTTTCCCTTCCATTTGATAAATTATTACATGGTCCATAATTATTATGATTCCATCCATTGCATGTAACACGTAGTTGATAGTTATTAACTCTTTCTTATAAACTGAAAATCTCATTTTTATGTCACGTGAAGATTATTATGACCATAAATACATGTTGGTCTAGTGGAGAAATATATAACAACTTCTACTAATAAAAATGGAAGTATATTTTCCTTGGATTGTGCTTACCACAGTGGTAATGGCAATGTCTCTTTCATTTGGTGTAAAAGCAAGCCAACTTTCTTACGACTACTACAAGCTTTCATGCCCAAACTTGGAAAGCATAATCAAGAGTGAATTGTTAAGCTTATTCTTAACAGATGCTAGTGCACCATCTGCATTTCTCAGGCTCATGTTTCATGACTGCCAAGTTCAAGTATGTTTGCGTTCCTTCTCTCTTTTTGTCATTTAAAGTTTATATATAAAGACTCACTTGTTGTGTTGTATTTATTTTCATGCAGGGATGTGATGCCTCCATTTTGTTGGACTCAAACTACCTAAATCAGAGCTCTGAAATGATTTGTTCAAAGAATTTTGCTATCAGAAAGAGGGAAACCATCAGCCACATAAAATCATTATTAGAAGAAGAATGTCCTGGGCTGGTGTTTTGTGCAGATATCATTGCATTAGCTTCTAAGGAATCAGTTTCATTCTCGGGAGGACCCTATATTGAGATCCCACTTGGAAGAAAAGACTCCACAACTAGTAGTTTCCAGGAGGCTGATGCTAAGCTTCCTTCACCAACAATAACGGTTGATGAATTTATATCCATTTTCATGTCCAAAGGCATGAACATTGAAGAGTCTGTTTCCATTTTAGTTAATGCACGCCAACCATAAAGAATTGATACTAAGTGTTTACGAGACTCAACTAATTTCTGCATGACATGAAATCAAGTTTTATTATATGTATCAAACAAAAATTGGTTGAAAATATTGAAACATGGTTGCTCAGACTATCTAATAATTTCTCCACAAATAGAATTGGTCTAAACTATTAACACATGATTGTCTAGACTTCTAGATAGATGGTTATTGATATGTTGTTGTAACTATTGGTAGGTGCACATACACTAGGTGTTGGACACTGCTTGAACATTGTTGATAGATTGTATAATCCAGAGCTAGGAGAAGAGATGGATTTTGGATTTGAAACCTCTCTGAGACTAGCGTGTCCAACGAAGATTCCTCTGACAAACCTCACGGTTGTGCCTAATGACATGACCCCTGTTATATTTGACAACTGGTATTACCAAGATATTATAATGGGGAGAGGCTTGTTTGCTATTGATTCCAGCATTTATAGAGATCCACGAACAGCACCCTTTGTCACGCAGTTTGCTATGGATCAGAACAGCTTCTTCAACGCTTTCTCATCTGCATTTGTTAAGTTCTCTTCGGCCAATGTTCTCACAGGTGTGCAGGGTGAGGTTCGAAGGCAATGCAACCAGGTGAACTAATTAAATGCTGTAATTTTGTTCTGTAATATCTTTTAAGTATACATACAAGGAAAATTGCAGTATACGCACAAGGCTGGTGAAATTCATATGCTCTCTAGTAGTGTAAATGCTAAAGATTTTATCCACCAACATTTCTCCATTATCATCTTACTAGTTTTTATTATTTTTTTATGATGAAAATATGATAAATAAACAGTAGAATTTACAAAAAATTAATGTTACTAGCAAAAATAAGTGCAAGTGCAGAATTAAAAGCTTCTACATTAAGGTGTCGACATAATATGAAGGCCTGTGTGCCTGACTGTATGTAATGTGTTTGCTTGCATTTTACCTTACCATCGGCATCTAGCTTGTAAAGGAAAGAAAAGTGTTACACTTGTGACACAACTTCAATCTTCAAAGGATGTCCCCACAGTTCCTAACATCTGTAAAGGCACTTGAATGTAAGAATGTCTGGTTGTACCGATTTACCCTATAACACACTTTATTATTAACTAAATTTTATAAAAATTGCAAAATTGTGAGTCGGAAATTTTTAATAATCTTCACTCACAGTTTTATAATGTATAATAAATTTTAACTACAGAAGAAAATGTGTTACTTCTCTTCTTTATTTTCCTTCAATTCCAATTTGATGTTTTAAGAGCAAGTATACTTTTATAAACGTTATATTTCCCAGATGTCCCTTTTTTGGACTTTCACTCCTAAAGCTTAGCTTGCTTCCGTATATAAGTGTAGGAAGGATTGATAATGAAAAGAGAACATGCCAATTGATAATTCTCTGTTTGGAATGCTACAATATATGAAGGAGTGAATACATTTTAAAGAGCACAGATAAAGATTTCTGTCGTGATTTTTTAAATAAATCGGTTACGCATCTAAAGCATGAATTGATCAAAGCAAGGCGAAAACCTCCACAGCGGCTACTCTATTAAGCTATGCACCTCTTAAAGCAGACCATAAATTATTGACTGTCATAAGAGGTGAATACTTGGGTAGCTGTCACTTTCCATCCAACAGAAGCATACCTCTTGGCCAAAGCTACCTTCTTTACATATGCTTTGGTTTAGAAGTGGATGCAAGGCCATTACCAAGATGACCAGAGCACGGCAAAAATTTAAAGGTTGATCGTTGTTTCCAGTAGAAATGAATAGTGTGAAAGCAGGTACAGCCTATTGTACACCAACCTTGATGTTTTTATGGTCCAAAACAACATTCAAAATCTTGCCAGGAACGTAAATTCTTTTTCTGACAGATTGACCGTCCAAATATTTGGATAGTTTTTCATCACTAGAGGCTAGTGTAAAAGCATCCTCCTCCGTACATGTTTCTTCAACCTGGATGGTACCTCTTGTCTTGCCATTAATCTGAACCGGAAGAACAATCATGGAATCCTTCAGGTAAGCAGGATTTGCCTGCAATCCAAATATGTTCATTGCTTAGTGTAATATGGTACTTCACGTGATTAAAACTCAACCTTTATTATTATCCCTTTGACAAATTCTCAGTTTTTGTTCCACTTCATCAAACCAATGGATCATCACAACCACAGTGCAGGTATCTATCTTCACATAAACAACATGATAACCATGAAAGAATAGAAATAATTTGATATTGATCCAAATTCATACCTTAGGGAAAGGCTCGTATGCTAGTGAATTTGTGTGACCTAGACGAGACCATAGCTCCTCAGCCATGTGTGGAGCATATGGCGAAAGCAGCAAAACAAAGGCCTCAATAACTGATCTTGGATGTTTATCCCACTGAAAATATGTGCCAAGAAAATAATAGAGATCATACTGATTGTCTGTAACAGTGGGTGCAGAGTGGGCATAATATACTTCATAGAGGCATGTTGTACTATCATAAGTGAGAAACAGAGTGACAAAGGAAAAGGGTACCGTAAGTTGTTTGCAAAAAATAATACACTTCATAGAAACATGCTGTACTATCATAAAGGATTTTGCTATGCAAAAGATTGTATTCGTTCTGCTTATTATTGCAGGCATCAAAATGCATAAATAAGATCTAAAGTTTTTACTTTATAATAATCTACTTAATGAATTAGCTCCCTGACTAGACCTTCTAGGCTCCAGCTTCCCTTTTACAGGAACTTTGTAAAAGCTAATATTAAGACCCTTGTGGATACAGCCTGGGAAGACTAGACTTCAACGTAAGGGTGTTATTGTCATTGGATAACTTTTCATTCTAATTCTACTTAAAAATCCAGTTTATCAAACATTGAAATGGAATGGAATAGCCCTAGCATTCTAGACCATATCAAATGTCACCTAACTTACCCAACCCAGAAATGCAAAAAAGAAAAAGAAAGGAATACATAGTTGCAGGGAGGAGATATTAAACTTTAAAAGAATGAAAGCAGACAGCAGAAAAATACCTTATATGCCGCATTAAGGAACTCCATCATTGCAGAAATTCCAGTGTTGAACCGTGTGCCCTCAATTTCCTCTGTTATCTGAATAATTAAATTAAATTCTTAGCTCATCTTAAATCTGCAAATTAAATAAAACCACAAATCATTAACATTTGAGTTGTTGACCTTAGCAATGCATTTATGAAGACATCGAAGTTGATCTATAGTAGGCTCCTCATCAATCGATACAGTTCTATCCTTAAATGTACCATCAGACAAAGGTGAACCAACAATGAGCCTCCAGGTTCTCCCTAAAAACCGATGTACACCTTCAATGCCACTAGTACTCCATGTTTTCGAGTCTCTGGGAGTATGTTAAAATGAAATCAAGGAATAAAGTGATGTGAGGTTAAAGTCCACATTAGAACAAGATCTATAACTTCACAGTCTCAGCCTCTTCCCAACCCACCCCAAAGAAATGAAAAGATAAAGGGAGGAAAATACAAATGGAAAGTAATTTTGATTAAGGACTACAATATACCATCAGTAATAAGGTTTATGGTCCAAACCTACCTCAATGGTCCCATGAACATTTCATATAGTCGAAGAGAATCTGCACCATACTCAGAAACTACGTCATCTGGATTAACAACATTTCCCCTACTTTTACTCATTTTGTGAGCGCGGGCAACTAAACGTATGTCAGGATTTTCTTTCAAGACAAAAGAATCCCCAGATTTCATGACCTATGTTCAATGAAATAGAAAACAAATGTTTGTCAAGAGAAAATAAACAGATCCGACAAACACCTTATCTCTTGGTAATTCACTAATGCATTATGAAGTGGAAAGTGGAAACTTAATTGATAAACCTTTTCCTCAGGAATTTTTTCCAGGTTATGTTCATTCAACACTTCAGATGAATCAGCAGATATCAGATTTCCATCTTGATCTCTACAGGCCATATATTGAACCTGCCATTCGAGCAATTAGAAACTTGTGCAGTTAGTAATCTTTTCCACACAATTTTCGAGAAATAATTGTAATTACCTCTCCTAGAATAATCCCCTGGTTTATGACACATTGGAAGGGCTCCTTGGTGGATACAACACCAATGTCAAAGAGAACCTGAGATACAAAAACTCAAATTAAAATCCTGCACAAATATTGCAGCAAATAGCATTCTTTTTGTATTTTACAAGCACCAGTAATATGATTGTGAGTAGCTTGTCATTCTAGGTTCTACAGCAATTTAAAATGCCTAATATAGTTTTTCTTTAAACCAAAACAAAGTGAAAAAAAAAAAATCAAAGCCCATCTTTGGTGCTATATTGGCATATCAAACACTAACAAATGGAGTAACACAAGTGCTTTTGAATTTCGAGAGTCATTGAATATAATATGATGGACAAAGTTGACAAGGACATGGCTGCTCCATATGAAGGTTTTATTCAAATGGCTTAGAGTGAAGTGAATCACAAATCTACAGTCCCGGACAGTGACTGACATAAAATACAGACCTTGTGCCAGAATCTAGCATACAGTAAATGGAGAACTGCATGCTCAGCACCCCCAACATACACATCAACGGGCCCCCAATACCTGCAGGAGAAGAACAATTTTAAAGACGGGAAATTAAACCATTTAGGAAAGCATATACAATTAGCTGAAGCCTTACCTTTCTTTTGTCTTATCAACCAACTCCTTGGAATTATGTGGGTCCATAAATCTCAAATAGTACCTGGGCAGGATGAAGAAAATGTGACATGCATATAGACATGTTTTAGTTTTTCATCTGTATCCAATGCACAAAATTCCTGAATGAAGACTACGAAACCTTGGCCACCAAGCACTGTTTCTTGCTTATTAACAAATCTAATACCATTCAAGATCCTGCCTAACTCCTTACCAGCATGAACCAGCCCACTGTGGCATGGTATTTGTTTCCCGAGTAGCTGGTCTACCAGATAAGCTATCTGTGGTCCTCACCTAAAACAGTGATACAAGCAAGAAACCCAAAAGAAAAATTAAAATGGGAACAAAAGACAAGCTAAGAAAACAAAAACAGAAAAATCAGAATCACCTAAGTAGAAAAATGCTAAAATATTTTCAAACATGTTTTACTATTGGGCGAAATTATTGGGAAACACAAAATAATGAGGATCTCACTCCAATAACTACATTTTATGTATGGAAACATGTAAATTCGAAGATTTTTATAAACCATTAACTTTTGTGCCAATGCCAAATGATGCTAGCCTAGTATGTAATTGTCATGACCATGATATATTGATAACAAGGTAAGAAGGAGAAGAAAGAAAAGCATTTATTGGTATAACCTTACCCAAGAAGCAGCCTTAGACAGAGGAGGCTCCCCTGTTCCAGAGGGAGAAAAATCATCCAATTCAGGTAGAATAAGGGGCAGATCAGTCTCATGCAGTGGGACAGTCTCATTATTGTCATCCAAGAAGATGACAGGGATAGGTTCACCCCAGTATCGTTGACGAGCAAAAAGCCAGTCCCTTAACTTGTAATTCACCTGAAAGATGAAAAATGTATTTTATTTTATATTATACAAACCATAAAGACTGGAATTTCAGTAAAATAATTTGAGATATGAACCTTTCGCTTTCCATTCCCACTTTTTGCTGCCCACTCAATGACTGTCAGAGCAGCTTCTTTGCTAGACAAGCCATTAAGGTCAAGCCCCACCAGTGCATTTGATGAATTTTCAATAATGCCTTCACCTGGAAAAGCCTTTCCAGCCTCAACAACACTTCTATCATCTGGCATTACGACCCAGCGGATTGGAACATCGTATTTCAAAGCAAATTCATAATCACGAGAATCATGTGCAGGCACAGCCATGATAGCTCCTGTTCCATAACTGCACCAGTAACAACAATTATAATCTGGTCTCGAACTTTTAAATATCATTCTAAACCACTTAGACCTTATGTCCATAGAATATTGAGCAATCACTAAACACAATGTGCATTCGAAGTGATACTTGTGCACACCCACCTCCCCAAAACATAATCTGCCACCCATATTGGAATGGCTTCACCACTTGCTGGATTTTTTGCATAACAGCCAGTAAAGACCCCAGTCTTTTCCTTCTGAAGTTCAGTCCTCTCAAGGTCACTCTTCCTTGAGGCAAGGTCTACATAATCCTCAACCTGTGATTAAAAGCCCTAAGAATAACCATCTCCTTATCAACCTTGATTAAAATCCTTCCAATAAATTAGACAGTGAAACATAAAAACTTACATGCTTGCTCTGGGCAGTGGAAACCAATGATGAAAGCAGTGGATGCTCTGGTGCTGCAACTAGGTAGCTGAACAGAAACAAAGCCAATACGTAAATAGATAAAAAGAGTTTCTTTCAAGAGTGTTTCATATGATAAATAAAATACATTAGAAAATTTAATGGATATATACGTTGCACCAAAGATCGTATCAGGCCTTGTAGTATACACCACAATTTTTATGTCTCTCTCTTTTCCATCACCATCCAGAATGCAAAATTCCATCTCAGCCCCTTCTGACCTCCCTATCCAATTTCTCTGCATTTCTTTTACACTTTCGGGCCAGTCAAGGTCATCTAAATCCTCGAGAAGACGGTCAGCATATTCAGTAATCTTCAGCATCCATTGCCTCATTGGCTGCTTGGTAATAAACAACGCACTGTAAAGATTATGAAACAATTTAAAAATATAAGAGGAAAACCACCAAAAAAAATAAATTCTGAAAGAACAAAATATTAAAAAACCAATGTACCTTTCTTATAACAGGATGACCACCCCGTTCACTGACACCATCAATCACTTCCTCATTGGCCAATACAGTGCCAAGCGCAGGGCACCAATTAACTGGAACTTCAGCCTGAATTTTTTATACGAATACCATAAGATCTTCAATATTCAACATTTAAATAAACTAAGCAAAAACTTCCAAGTATAAGTATTCATCGTATACTAAACCTGATATGCCAACCCTCTCTTTAAAAGTTGTAAAAAGATCCATTGAGTCCATTTGTAATAGTCAGGTTCTATGGTAGAGATTTCACGATCCCAGTCATATGAAAATCCTAATGATTTTAACTGCAAAGATGTAAGAAGACATAACATGAAGGGAAAACAACCAATTTTCAGACATCAATAGAGATGACAACTACGAGATTGAAATCATAAAAATACTAATCTTTCATGTTCAGCCCAAAAAACAACTAAACAAAAGAACATTATTCAATAACTTAACAAAAGAAATTCTAGTGTCCGTTAGAGTAAAAGTATCTCATCATCAGTTACCTGAGCTCGAAAGCGATTGATATTCCTCACCGTAGTGAGCTTCGGGTGAGTTCCTGTCTGAAACACGTGAGACAAATTGAAATCATGAAAGAAATTCCAAAATCTCAGAAAAAAAAAAAACACAATTCGAAGTGAGAAGAAGCAAGAAACATACCTCAATAGCATATTGTTCTGCGGGCAATCCAAAAGCATCCCACCCCATTGGATGCAACACGTTATATCCCTGCATGCGTTTAAACCTAGCAAGAATATCCGTCGCAGTATATCCAAGAGGATGACCAACATGAAGTCCAGCTCCACTGCAAAAATTTCTTATCATAAATATTATTCCCATCGAAATTCAAAAGAATCACAAAGTGCAGGCACGAAGAGAAACAAAACTAAAATTGAAAACCTAGGGTAAGGGAACATGTCGAGAACGTAGTATTTAGGTTTCGTAAAGTCGATATCATCATCAGGAGTTCGGAAAGTTCGATTGTGGTCCCAAAACCGCTGCCACTTGGGCTCAATTTCATGGAAAGGGTACGGTCTATTGACCTGTTGCTTCTGATGCTCCTTCTCGCCATTCAGCGCCGAGCTTGTGATGCTGCTGCTGCTGCGGCGGCCACGGTGGCGGAACCTGAGAGAAGAAGAAGAAGAAGAAGTTCTTCGAATTGAAGTAGCGGGGAATCTGGAAGAGCGAAGGGTGTTGGTTTTGGAAGTGAAGGGAAATGGTGAAACATGAGAGTGTGGTGAAGTGAAGAGAAGATGATGAGTTTGAAGCATTTGCGCTAACTCTGAAGTGTGAAGGAAGAAAGAGGATAACGTCGTGAATGAACGAAGATGGCGCTCAAAACTCTACACTCTATTTGTATCAGTTTGGGCTTTTCTTTCTCATTAAGCCCATGTTAAATGCATATCTCTCTTCTTCTTTTTTAATTTAAATATTACTTAAAAAATATTTTTAACCATATTAAATTAAATTTTTCATCTTTGTCCATAGATTTTATTTTCTTAAAAAAATATCTTTTTTTCTCTTACAATATATATTTTTTTATTTCAAATTTGGATTTTGGTATTTTTAAAATTTTTCAATAATTAAAAATTAAGTTCTATTAACATGTAAATTATTAATTATAATCAGGCTTAATTAACATGCATTACATTTGATTTTTTTATAACATCTAATAATTAATTTTGAAACAGAAAGATTAAATAAGAATCCTTGTTAATTTGAGATCCCAAAATCCTTGATCACATTGTATTTTCTTTATAGCTTAAAAAATAGTTGATTTTTTATTTTCGTCTCTCACAATTGAAATGGACTGCACCACAACATTAAGATATATATTGTACAAATATTATAAATTTGTCCATCCATTACAACTAGTTAGAGATAATTACTACAGGATATTTTGCAGGGTAAAATAATATTTTCATACTACTTCCTAATCTATCTTTTCTTAGTTCTATTCATTCAAACAACATATCTTTTTCTCTTTATTTATTTTTTCTATTTCTATTTGTTTTATTAAAATAACTATTTGTATTATAACTATGAAATATATAGAGATAATTAATATTAAAATTAATAAATTTTATATTCTCTTTATTTTATTCAATATTAAAATTTTGAACAAATCAAATGAATATTAAATTTAGTGTCATTATTAAAGGAGATTGCAAATAACTAAATATAACCAACAAGTTACTGCAAATTGATGGTTTGACTAGGCATACCAGGTTACTGCAAAAATTGCAAGATGGCTTAAACTCTATCATTTCAGGACAAAATAGTTGAATAATACAATAAATTCCTGTAGAGAACTTTGTGAAGTTGCAATCTAAATACAAAAGAATAGCACCTTTAACCTTCCAATAAACATTCGGACTTCAAAATTTTCTATTTGGACACTTTGTATCCACAAGACAAACAAAATAGCTTTCTTCAAACTGCATTCAACAATTCTATATCAGTAACACTTTAGTAAAGTCTCCAAGTCTTTGACAGCTTGATCAACAGCATAAACTATCATCTTCTTTATCTGTTCAGTCAAGGATAAAACAACATCACAATATAATCCTGTTACTTATTTTAAAGTTGACACCATAAAGACAAAAATGAAATATAATTTAGAAACATATCACCTCAAGTTTATCTTCTCTAGCCTTGTGATTCTTGGGAAGCTGGCGGAATTCATTAGTTAAACGCAAACACTCATGGATATTTTCTGGGGACACAAAGTCTACAGCAACTTTTGTGCATGACTGACCAAGGTTTAACATATGGTGATTAGAATACAATTTTATTTCGCAGTTAATACGCAGTTAACCAGTCAACTCACTCATAAAATATATACATGTATATATATATATGTATATATATTTCTCTTTCTTCACATTTTATAACTATTTGTCTGACTGTCTACTTATTGTCATTGTCTACTAAATATTTTTCGTTAAAATAATAGAAAAAAATCAAATAATTTGTAAATGTTAATAGAATGTGTCAAGAGATATTTTACCTTTAGATTTCTTACTTGATGTGGGCATCCAGCAGGAATAAATACAGCCTCCCCAAGTTTCTGTTCAAAAGTCCATGGTTCCACGCCTAAAATACAAGTCAAGAATCACAAATAATTAATCACAGGCACTGAACAAATAATTGTATGTAATTTCTGTGTACTAACCAAACTCTTCCTTCAACTTCTTCTTGTGATCCGATGTCAAATAAAAACATTGGTCATGAATTGGATGTATAACCTATTGAACAAAGAATTTAATTTGAGCATCAGACATAAAAATTAAGGACAACCAGATATGTAAATAGTTACAATTTTAATACCTGTTCAACTGGAGAACAATAAGTATGTCTAAATTCTTTTGAGTGTTTTCTAAGATATGCTTCTAACTTTTTGGAATCCTCTCTCCGAAAGATATCCCACAGGGCACTACCTGTTTCCATTGATTCATTTTCTGTAGCAGGAGAAGTGACTCCCTCAGTCAAATCATTTGGAAAAATCTCTGTGTTAATTTCAAGAGGGCGCTTCTTCATGTCTTTAGGTTCTAAAACTTGCTTATTTTCTATATGTTCTTTGCTGTTTTTGCAAGGTAGACCATTCAATTTGTCAGCAACCCTCTCTTGAGCATACTGTTCTCTCTCATCTTGTGCTTTGTGGGCTTTTTTCAACTTCGAAATAATTAAGTACTGCTCATCAGTTAAGATCACATCTGCTGTATGTGTCAAAATATTTACCTATAACCATTATCAAACAAGAAATTAGAATAAAAGGCCAATATGCTTTCATTCAAAACACATTTTTATAAGGTAAGTTTCTAAACCACAAAACCACTTGTAGACCTCAAATGAACATCACATGCACACTATATTTTCACACTCCAGTCCATCTCAATTAAGTACCAAGTTTTTACATTGCACTACCTTACAATTTAGTTAACAGATAAGAAATTAAACTTTAGACCATATAAAGATAACCTTTTATAAAGCAGTATTTTCTGATTCAAGAAATGTTCGTCTTTTACAATTCTACTTCAAGCAGTTATAATGATTATTGAAACTAAGAATCCAACATGCAAACAAAGATGTGAGTTCTCATGAAGAAAGAAGATTAAATATGCATGTGTACGTATGTGTAAATATTCAAATGAAAGACAATTGGCCAACACTGTTTAAGCAACCAGATTACAGCCTAATAACAATTAATGCATACCGCATCAGACATATCGCAATGCAGCTTTGTTACTGAGTCTCCTCTGCCAAGCTCTTCTTTAATCCCATAAGCAATATATGTTTTTGGACCCATGTCAGGTTTTAGCACATGGGCTGGCAACTTCACAGCAAGATTGAGAATTCCAGAGCGAGGATCACTATATTCTTGGAATGGCAGGATGCGAATAAACTCGTCACAATGGCGGGGCAAAAGATCTTCAAATTTATCAGAGGGAGGCCAGTCTTTTAGCTTGAGCATCTCTGGCCAGAGATTTTTGTATGTTCTGCCCTCTATATAACCTTTAAAAAATGTGTGAGTATCAATTTCTACCTGCATAGATTTAGAAGGGTAAACATCTGTTAATTCTAATATGATGCAGAAGATACAAACTAAAAATAATACACTTGATTTTAGAAGATAAACTAAGGTGGAAGTTGAAGCTCCACAATATGAGAAATCTAAAGCACAAGAATAAAGGCATAAGGCACTGAACGCGGTATGTTACAGTGGCATAGTCAAATATGACATGCTAAAAGTTAGTCATATTTCTTATAATGATACTAGGGAAAAAGTAGCTATTGAAGCATTCTTTTGCCATCCTAACAAATGTAAAAATTCATAGCACACCCATAACAGACGTGGATTTGTAAAAAGGAAAACACAACAAAATTAGACATACATGCTCTCATTTGACCAAATGTTCAAACTCAGAATCAAAAGGGACAGCAGGAACAAACCTCACAATTAGCCAGACAATCAATGGCTTTCACTTCTGACATTTTTAAACTGATTTCTGAAACCATATTTTCACATAATGCTCGCCACATTACCATTGGCTTCCAGCTCAGACCTGTCCCCTGTTTAAGAACATCACGGACTATAATTGGTTCACCTTTAGACCAATGCTTCTGGAAAAGCAGAAGCTTGGTGTTATTGTCATTTATGCCATCTGTAATAGCTTCCTTTCTTGTAGAAGTGTAGCTTGGTACTGCTTCTTTTTGCTGAAGAGTTATGTGTTCCATTTCCCAATTTTTCAGCACATCGTGAGCTTTGGCTTCCAAGTCAGATATCCACCCACGTGGGACAATGCGTCTCAATTCCAATACAGCACTACAGCAACCCCCTATCTCCTTTGGCACACAACTTATGCTCCCATCGCTATTAGCATTCCACACAATAGATGGCTCAGTATGATCATCTGATGTCTCTAAATCACAAGACACGGGTAGAGGGTCACCACCATTCATATAATCATAGCCCCTATTCACATATTGGAACTTCAGCTCCGGCCGGGGTGTAATGCTTCCATCACGGATTTCTCGGCAACAACTAAGACAGAGCTCATAGGAACAATTGGGGCAGCTTCTATGAAGATCAACAATTGAAGTAGCACAATGATCACTGCTCCAATACCAAAATATTAGAACAAAGATATTATAGAAGTGTAAAGAATCATGCTAGTATCTTAAGAAAGAGGACACTTACCAATAGACACGTTCATTGTCACCACAAAGACTTTGGGATATCTCAATCTCAGAAGCTGATTTTCCTGACAGAAGAGTTTATTGTTGGTGATTCATTCAATGAAATAACAAATACTTAAAGGTGAAGATTAAAACCTTGTATTATAGCTTCAATCTGCTCCTCTTGACTTTGTTCATTACAAATTTCTTTAAATAATGGTAATAGTAAGTTAATCATATATTGCAGATACTGAGCCTTTTCATAATCTGTGATGTCCCCATTAGATGTCTTATAGTAGACATAAAAAGAATTTGAAAAAGTTAGTAATGCAGATTATAATTTTAATAATGATACATGACATTTTTGTTTGATAACAAAAACTATTTTAGGATTCGACATTAGAACAAATCAAACCTTAATCATTCCTCTTGAACCAAGGCAAACATTGCAATTGCAATTTTTCCGGCAAAATGGACAACTTTCAGCAATTTCTTCTATTGACATATCAGGGTACCTGTTTTGAAAATTCACAAACAACATTTTGTATTGACAATTTAAAAACTACACAAACAAGCACATAAACACATACTGCAGATGTAAAGGGTCATACCATTTATCGATGCATCGCATACAGTACATTTTTGAGCATTTAGTACAAGGCAGAAAAACTGGTCTCTCCTTTTTCATGCATTGATGACATATTCGGGGATTTTGTCCAGCATCCTATTAGGAGAATTAGTTAAGCATCATTGAAACATGATATAGTATAATATTCCACCTATTAATAGAACTATGTCATAAAAGATCAATATAAGAAATATGCACTGAGAAAGATTGTAACCATCACATTATCCAGTCTTCTAGCTCTGCTCCTGGTCTTGGACTTTGAAAGGATGAGCATTTCCTCGTCTTCCAAATCGTCAATCAAGAGATCATCGTCATCAAATTTCCTTTTTCTTTTTGGAGCAGTAAGCTTCACTGTCTTATCTCTTGTCTTGGGAGGCAGTTTAATAGTCCTCTTTGAACATATTGGAACATCTTCATTCGCTTCTGGTTTTGCATCTTCTTGAACCATTCTCTTCTTTGAAGTTCCAAAACCTTTCAAGCATTTAAATCTTTTGCCCGGCTTAGTATGCTGATTTAGTTGTTCTCCTTGTGTAACTGTATCCCCCACTCTTTCCAAGTCACTTTTCTTTAAAAGTCCATTACTTTTTTCCCCTTCTAGTTCTGGTTCGTCATTACCATAGTCAAGAATTTCTTCAGCTTTTTTCTCTTCATAAATTTTAGAGCATCTTGAGAATTTTGACCGTTCTTGTCTAGGAACTACAATCTCCATTAATCCACTCATTCAAGCAATAACATGCCAATCTTTTATTGAGTGTTGCCAACGTAGAAAATCAAATCCTAAACCTACAGCAAAGAAAAATGAGAATCAAAGAAACATAACAATACTGTTGAACCCAACACAGCATTTTTCTTTTTTGCAGAAAAAAAAAAAAAACACTGTAATTCAGTGGCTATGGTAATCAGTAAAGCTACAGGGGCACAAATTATACAAAGAGTATTATCATGATCATTCAAGAATCAGCAAAATTTATCACGTGATGAATTTTAGAGAAAAAAAAAATGTATACATGTTTTCAGTAATAAAATAAAACAAATAATAATAATAATAAAAAAAAACTTTCTACAGTAAACATTGACCTGACCAGAGTCAACCCAAAAATATTGTTCACTCTGAAAACATGAAACAAACCAGAATCCCAATAGCATTGGAGGAGGGGAAGACAAAGAGAATTATCAAAAAGGCTCCAAACATGAACAAGAAAAAAAAAATCAGAATTTCAGAATTCATGATATAAAAAATTGAATGAAAAAGAAAACAGAAAAAACCTGAATTATGAAATTTGTGAAAGCAACATTCAAGAAAAGAATAAACAAACCAAATAATAAAAAGGATGAGTGAGAGTACAATCACAGTTACATGATATAAAAATTATATGATCACAGGAGAGAGAGAGAGAGAGAGAGAGAAACAGCTTAACTCACCAGTATTATCAGAAGACAGAGACAGTTTATATTCTTTTTATAAGATTTTTATAGTACTCTCTCCTATTCCTATATATATAGCAGTTTTGTTGGGGCCTTTACGATTCCAAATGCTGCATAATTTAACCACTGAGATTTAAACACGGATCATAAATCGGTTCCTATTCCACTGTATCTTTTCGGGAAAGTGTTTAGTGTATTTTCTATGTTTGTCCCAACATGTTTTTTTTTTACTATTTTTTTTTTTTTTAAATCTATGCACCACCACCACTGCATATATTTTTTTATCTTTTATATAAATTACACTATTTTTTTTTTACAATCAAGGATATTCGATTCAAATTGGTGGATTGTAGATACCTACCTGTGGTCAATGTTATTATACTAGTATATTTGTGGATATCTGTTCAAATTGAGATTAGTATTAATTATTTTTTAAGATAAGAAAATATAATATAAAGATATTTTAAGTAAGTTATAATTACATGATATTAAATTTAGAGGGAATATAAAATTGGAGAATAATAAATATTTACAGATTCTCCTAATTATATTTATCTTTAAATATTAAATACGTTATATTCAATTTATTCTTTCTATGTACAAATATATTCTTTATTAATTTTTCATTAAACCTTCAAAATATCTAAAAACAATAACGAATGAATTATGTCTAAATAAAATATTTAAAATAAATAAATAAATCTCAGGTGTTTATCAGAAACAAATTACCACTTATTTACAAAATTATTCAATTCATTATATTTTCCTTTTTTACTACTCTTTCTTCTTAACCAAACAACAACACTTTTAACTATTTTCTTCTTTTTTTTCTGTTACTCTTTCTTCAAACTAAGCCATAGGATACCAGATGCTCCGTTCCTTTTACAGAGAAGTTGAAAAGATTATACAATTACTTTGTGTGTAAAGTGACTTTCAGAGTATGCTAGGTGGACACTAGCTCTGTTAGATAGGAATTGGTAATAGCTAAGGGACATACACCATCATAAAAATTATTTCTTATAAAGATATTGTTTATAATTTAATTCAATGGAAGCATCTATGCCAGGATAGCAAATGAACAAGAGAATAGATTAGGTGTGACAGACAAATCTTTAATGAAAAAGTAGTCATAGATTGTATTAAAAAGGTGCACACACATGCATACCTGAGATGGCAAAGAGAGAGAAAATTATACACACAATCTAAAGACTAAAGTCTAAACCGTGATATCAGTTCTTGGATAATTTACAGCATTTCATGGTGTTAATAATGTTGTGCAAATCCTGTGCTTAGTGGTACATATTTGAAAATATACCTACTTAGAGAACAAATTCACTATTAACAAAATCCGAAATAATATCAAAGAATCTCTATAGTATAGTTTTTTTTTTCTGATCACAAAGTCCAACACTAGCTAGATACAAAGCACTGTGCTTTTCTCAGTTTAAGCTGGAAGCCCGAGTCTATGATGTACTCTCCATTATATGTTACATATGCACATCCATCATAGCCTGCATTCGTGATTGATCAATAATGATGATATCATTCCTTGGTCCATGATTTATGGCTCTGGAAAATTGCGAATGCCGTCAGGCTGAGAAGGAGATGATGCACCACTGATTCTGCTAGGCACGGGTGTGCTCCTTCTTGATTGCCGTTTTGTGGGCACAGTTACACTCTCAGTTTCCCACTTTAGACTGATTATCTCTTCATCATCTTCATCTTCACCCAGGCTAGCCTTGAAAACTGGATGAGCATAGGCATACTGAAGGTAAGCTTTCACATTCAGGTTAGGTTCTGTAGCTCGTTCCAATGTGTCTTTCATCATTGCTTCCTGTTTACATATATACAAAAAAGAAACATAAAAATTCCATGACAAGTGGAGAACTGTGGTGCAAATTTAGGTTAGACACGAACTATTGATGCATAAGTTGTTAATAAGACAGGTGATATGAATCAATGACTAACAGGCTTACAAGCTACAAAGATTTTGCAAAATTAAGGTCACCCCAGAAAAATACTCAGAAGAGTTAATTGGTTTTGAGAAAAGGTGAAAACTTTTTTTAAGTAGTAGAATTGATGCTAGGCATGAGAACATAAAATATTTAAAAACAACCATATTTTCAATTCTATTAAAGTCTAAACTAATCAGACCCTAAAGTGATATACTGAATTATACACATACTTAAAAGACCAAAAATCAATTTATTATATAGTAGCATTATTGATATATCAGAGAGATGCTGTAGAAGTGCGTGCATCCTATTGACCATAAATTAAATATGGAAAATTCTGTATTAAATATAAAAATGATTCTGGCGTCATTTTATTGATAGCATTACCATTAGTATAGCAAATGCCCGAGCATTTATGCACTCAAGCATATAGCAGTTCTGATATTGCATATGATATGATAGAAAGATTATATAGATATGTATCAAGTAAACAGATAATAATTGAAACAATAACTCCACCATCAATAACTACTCTTAGGATTATTAGCTATTAAAATGATTAATTGACATACTTGTAAGGGATATCTAACAAACGCAGGTTCGAAACGGCCCTTGCAGTATATATGGAACCATATCGTCAGTATCGGGAGTGCAATTAGAAATGGAGTTGATGAAGCAGCCTTTTTAGTGGTCAGGAGTCCCATCAGAACTATCTGTGATACTATCAGTGCAATTATCACACGAAAATGGACATCAGGCCAGAATGCTGCACCACTCTCGTACTCTTGATTATAAACATTGATTATCTGTAATTGGAAGTCTTCATGTTATATACATGGCAACAAAAATAGGGGACTCAAACTACTCCTTTGACATATAAATACAATATATATATATATAATTCTAACATCTTGGTACCTGATGACGGAACACGACATAGGCCAGCCCAAAGAAAATGATTATGAAAGGAAGAACAGAAGGTGTCACTGCAGCATAGACTAGACCCAGCAAAAAGTACAATTGTATTCTAGGTTCTCCAGTGTTGAAACCGATACTACCAGCATCCATAGCCTCTTCCCTATCCTTTTCAGTCTTCACCAAGAAGAAATTCTTCAAGTGATATATGATTAGTGGTTTTAACATCAAAACCTCTGCAGCTATACCCGCCCATCCATCAACCATTATATAAGTGATGAAGAAACTTGCTTTCAAAGGAATTGCAGTGCCAATTATTATAGGATATCTGACATGAATATAGAAAAAGAATTCTTAATCATATTAACATGGTGCAAACTAAACATGGGCTTGGGAGCAATACATGCAACCATATTTAACTGTGAAGAATGCTAATACCATGGTTCATAAATAGCTAAATACTATATCCAAAAGTAGGCTAATTTTCTCTTCTGTATATATGTCATATATTATGCAAAAAAATTTGGTGCAGCAAAACATATGCATGCACACTCAAAACACAGGAAATATAGAGACAAATTAACAAGTAAATAATTTTCCGAGGAAAAAGAAGATATTTGTATCTTGAATGACTTACTGATTGGCTGATTGGTGAATGAAAGTGTCCAGCTGTTCAAATGCTGATCCGGTGAGTATGTTCCCAAGGAATATATTCACAAAATTGAAAAGATAGTATCTAGAAGCTGCTCTTCTCTCCAGAGATGAAATAGATCCAAAGCCTTCAAATTTTGACATGATCATCAATATTGTTGGCAAAAAGATGAGAAAAAGCTTCAATACAATACCAGGTAGAAAACCTTGAATGAATGACTTAACGAAACGACTGCACAAGAAAGTAAATTCAAATTAGTAACCTCAAGGGATACATGTGGATGAAATTATATCTTCAGAGATACAACTATGAGACAAGACTTACATTTTAATAAGAGGCTTCAACCATGGTGCTCTTTTCTGGATTCCGTCAAGACTTGCAAGACTTTGTACAATTGCAATTGGGATCATAAAAAAGAAGGTGAGAAAAAAGAATGCAACAGCCATGATCAACCTTCTAACAGTGAGGGAAACATATGGAATTGCCAAGTTCGACCAATAGACGTCACGTGGCTCTGGAGCCCACTCAGTCAACCACAATACTGGATTTCTGGTTTGTTGAGTCTGTGCACAAACTGCAGCACCCCATCGGGTTTTAAATGAAACAAATGCAGCAGGCATGACAGACTTGGGATCATTGGTGGTCTTTTCCCTCTCTAAAGCTATCTGTGAAAGGAGATATACTTGAATCATTGTAATCATCATTAGAATTTCTGAATACTAAATTTATGAAAACATAATAAGGCCCATAATATCTGCATATATTATCTTAAGAATAATTGTGTGTAAATGAGTTCCTTCAGGATCAGTTTATATCCTCCAAATTTTATTCGCACAACGTTTCAGTGAACAATCCAAAAATCATCTAATTGCAATAACTGGTGGAAGCAAGCAGTCACAGCCTCACTAAGTGAGGAAAGAACACCTTGAAAGCAGAATAAAACTGCATGTAATCAAGATAAAAGACAACCAAAATTTTCTGGATACCATATTCTTTTTAACCATGGTATTGGTACAAAGTGTATACTGCCCATAACAAAAAATAATTTTTGATAGCCACAAAATTAACGTTTGATTCGCGTGTAAGAGTAACTTTCATAAATTTTTCAATATTTTAATTGCATGACGAGTTTAATTTCCATGCAGAGTGTAGTAAAACTCCCAACAGAAAATAAATGGCACTTACTTCCTTTGACAGTTTGTCAATTTCAGTGTTGTGATGATCAATAGCATCTACTTTTGCTCCGGAAAGACCAAGGAAACCAGTCTAGTAAAGACATATGAGAGAGAATGATTGTAGTAAATGTGAAGATATTGACAAACTTCGAAAGGCATGTCAGATTAAAATTAAATACCTTTATTTGAGGCCTTTCTGAAGTTCTGTCAAGTTTGTTTTGATAATATACAAGCCAATTCTGCAACTTCTTCTTCTTTTTAACCAACTTGGCAAGTTTGTTTGCATTATAAACAACCTGCATTAATGTCACAATTAGTATGATGAAACATACTATTTTCCCCGAGTTCCAAAATGAAAGGGAAAAATTACTTCATAATAGATCTAATTAATAATGTATTCGGTGTTTTATATACATCACACGCCATTTTAGAATCAATGAGGCAGTTAACGAATTTATAATTGCATTAAAGGATGGAACTTTCAAAGTAGAAAGTACCGAGTGCTTCAGAAATTCTTAAGATTAGAATAAATGAGATAATTAACGAACGCAATATTCTAGCATTATAGTCTACAAAGGAAGCACAAACCTGGTGAGTAAGATAGCTATCTGGATGATTGACCAGAAAAAAGTGTTCCACGAGCTCACTTACAGATTCATCAGGATCTGGTGGAATGTTTCTAACGAGCACCTGGAAATAATATTTTTTCTATAAGCAAAATATACATGATTGAATATCTCTTATCTAAATGCTAATGTGCAACAGTTCACCCATAACTGCAATTTTCCAAAACTTGTCAAGTATAAAAATAAAAATGCTGATCCTCAGAAACGTATAACTGCTAATATACAGAATTGTTAAGTACAGAAAAGTATGATAAATGAGTCTCTACCAAGAAAAATGACTAAGTAGCATGCCACCTCTAACACAAGAAACAAAACATAAAAGTTTCATTGCTTCATCTCAAAGTTTCCCGAAACTCACAAGTGTGGCAGATAAAAACAGTGAACCACAATATGCAGCTATGAAGTCTTACAATGAAAAACTCAGTAAAATAGAGAAGAGTCAAATTTACCGTAAATTGATCAGGACGACGTTTTTCTGATGCAAGAAATTGCAATCTCATAGAGGCAACTTTTTCATACTCCCTCATTAAAATATAGCATGTCCAAAAGGTAAATGCATAAGCAACTACTATGTGTGACCAAAACCTGAGGCAGAGTACAAAATTTTAGTGGAGTTCATGGGCTCAATAGCAATTTAGGAAAAGCCAATACTCTATAATAAATAATACAATCAGATAGTGACATGAATGCACCACAACAACAACTCCATAACTTTTAACAAATAAGATTATGCAGCAACGAAAAAATGAGAAAGTGATGTTATCTTAAGATGTAATGATAAGCATGCAAAGCAGCTAAGATTTCCATTGTATATTACGGTTGCACCAATGTCAAACAAACACTAGCCCTAAAGCCTCAACATAGTTAAACCACATATATTTTGTCAAAAAATAAATCTTTGAATGCAAGTAATTTGAATTTGAAACTAATTTACAAAATAACATGAGGATGCAGAAGCAACACTGTAATAGCACAGAATAATGATGGTTTAGAAACCTTTCAGATCGACTATCGACATTTGAAATTGAGAGTTTATCGATATCACTCGCAGTTATGTTCTTCCCCTCATCTATTTCTAGTCCAGTACTTGTCCAGTTGACAGGAACAAGAATTGCCCATGCCAGGAATGCTAATGGAACAAAGATTTTCAGTCTGCATAAGAAAAACCAAAAACATCATGATCATATATTCTCCTAAGCTGATATGGTATTCACTATTCACTATTCACTATTCATTCATTGTTCATAGTTCATACCCTATCAAGTAAATCCTCAAATAAACAACAGAGTCCAATCCAGCATGATCAATAAGTTCAAGTTCTGGCATTCTAAGTGCTGCCGGCATCCAATTCAAAAACCTAATATATGATCTCCAATCTAAATTGACAAACTTGCGCACAAACGCTCCTCCGTGTACAGGATCTGTTCTTAAACCCTTCAAGTACCATTTTGGAAAGTATACACGATCGTTGAAAGGTTGAAGCCTCAAAATAGCAAATGCCACAAAGAAAATAAATGCACTCAAAATGTTCAGACCAGCTGCAACCCCAATATCTTGAAGTGTAGCCATTTTCTTTCCCCTCTAGAACAAATACACCTGAAAAAAGCAATCAAATGAAATGAATAACTAACAAGGTTAGAGTGATACACAAATATAATTCAGTAAAAATCTTGGTGAAAAAAGAATTTGCACCTAATCTCATACTTTAATAAAAGAAGAGCAAAATCAGAAACAAAACAAAAGATTCATTTTTCTCCTTAAAATTCACAAGAACTATATATAACCAATTCCTCATCTATGTTTGAACACTCTTACCATTTTCAGTTCTCCCCAAGATTTCAAACACCCAAAAGAAAAGTAATTTACCAAAACTCAAGAGTTTCCTTTTCTACAACAGATTTTACTCCTCTTGGGCTAAAACATAGAAATAACTAGAAAGTTCTTTTTTTTTTTCTCAAGAAATAGAAATAAAAAAAAAGGGTCGTACTTTGTGTTGGGTGAGGGGGAACCCCTTAAACCCAAGAACGAAAACAAATCAGAGATGAAGAAGATCCAAAGTTGTGTGAAAGGGTATTCGGATATCTTGAAAAGAGAAAGAAGCAAGAAGATTCCGACACCACCGTTATGCAATGAAACCTCCTTAGAAGACACGACACATTAAAGGCCTTTCCTAACCAACACACCAAACAACCTTAAGAGATCATCACACTCACATTCAGATTAGCTTCCATGGAAGGTAAGAGAATAAAAAGGAGAATAAAAGACACCGCTGGAGCTTACTTGTTACGTTATTGGTGAACACCACAACTACGTCAACATCTAACTCTACTCATTCTATTTCTCACCCCGTGTTATACCACAGTACTGATACTATTATTTATTTATTTATTTATTTATGTGATTTTGTTAAAAAGTTTCATAATTTAATATAATATAACAGTATTTGATTTTGTAAAAAAAGAGTTTTTTGTGATATTAAACTGTTGATACAGTGTGTCGGCAAGGTGCCACGTGGTGTCTTACAATTTCCAACGGCTACTTCTACGTTGTTTGCGTGTTGGAGTTGGATTCACGCGCTGTTAGAGAGCGTGAAGTATTATGTTTGGGGAGATAAATCTAAAGTGAAAGAGACGAAGTTGGTGTGAGTGAGTGAAAGATGAGGGAAGTGACAGATACACAAACGACGGCGTATCCCGTGTGGAGGATGCGTTTTTCTCGTGGGAATGGGCCACATGGAACATTACATCATTGTGTCCGGCTTTGGCCTTTCTTTTTCCTCTAACGTTCTTGTTTTATTCATAATCTTTGTATTTTTTTTATATATATTTAGTAACTTTTTATAATTTTTTATTTAAATAATGTAATAATAAAAAATTAAAAATTACAAAAAAAAATAAAAATGAATTGCTTAACAAGATTATGGATTAAATATTAACCATCATCATCTTAAGCAAACACAACTAACACCTTCCGTTTCATTCTCTTACATTTTTACTATTTTCATCTAAACAATATAAATTTAAGAGTGTTAAATTATAAATATTAAAATACATTTTATCTTTAAAAAAAATTATAATTTTAATCTAATTATCTATATATATATATATATATATATATATATATATATTAACTATTAATATCTCAGCATTAAGCATAAAGTGATACAATTATGTTAAATACTATTTGACATATTTTGAATCTAATATCATGTTACAGTTAAATGTTTAAAACAATTAATGGATAAATATTCAATAGTGGGTTAAAATTGTAATTTTTTAAAGTTAAAAAATAAAAATTAGGAAATAAAGAAAGCTAAATTACAGAATTAAAATTGAGAAAAAAATTATATAAAAAAGTAACATCTAACGTTATTTTCCAAGTTAAAATTTTGTTTAATTCAATCATGCAAAGTTTTCTTGCTGATATTTCTTTTACCACTTGTTCAGTAATTCAATTAAAATTTTACGAAATCGTGCAATCACGTTTCAATCTCATTTTACTGGTAGAATTGGTTTATTATAAGATGTCTGACAGCTATTAAGAATGTAATTAAAATTCCACGTTTCTCTTAACTTTGAATCATCCTTTGGATGTTTTCATTGTGTTGGTCATCAAATGACAACTTGTTCTTCGATTATTAATAATAATCATTTACGCGTACAACATACGATACCCTTTTTATTTTGATCGAATTCATGACAAAAATGTAATTTTAATTTAACCCTTGCAGTCATTATACGAATGGCATATTGATTTTTTTCTTCATCTTTTTAAGATATTAAACGTATTTTCTTTTCTTTTTTTTATAAAGTTTTAGAAATATTGGTTTAAAAGAATATAGCAACGCTCTTCTAACGTAAAGATATGTTAATATTTTGACACCAATAACGATTATTAAGAATTTATATGCATTATTGTCTTTGACATTATTCGAAAGGAAAAAGTTAAGGACTTATTATTATTGTATTGACCAAAATCACAGAAAGAATATCTTAGATAACGTTTGTGTGGCTGTGAAATTTAAAGTGTGATCCGTTTGTTAGGTTTGTTTATCAATAGCCAATAGAAATTGGATATGGTGTCCACCCTAATGTTTTTATTAACTATGCCAATAGGGTTGGAACATACAAAGCATTAAAAAGAGGTTCATTATTTTTAAGACTTTATATGAAAAGAGGAAATATTATATATTCTATTAAATATTTTAAATTTCTTGAAAAAGTTCGTACGGGGTGTTCCTTATATTTTGGATATAGTTTTTGATATTTTTCTTTTTAATTTCTTATGAAGTGTTTATGAATACAAACACTAAGAATTTCCTTAACTAAAAAATAGTACAAATAATTGAATAAAGAGGAGAGGAAAATTAATTGGCACAGTTATTTTCTTCAGTGGGATTTCAAATGGCAGTTCTCAAAATAGTGAACAATCCCTTTCATATTGAAAGAAGAAGGCATGGTGTACCCTACTTGGGATTGGACCTGTTTCCATTTTGGTCAATAGTATATAGGAGAAAGTAGATTTTTATAAATACAAGTAGCAAGTGGTGACAATTATTAATGAGCACACAGAATACTAGTGGTGTCTAAAATGAGTTTTTCAAAAAAAAAAAAAAAAAACCTTCATCTTTTATCCCAAAAAAAAAAAGATAAATTACCTGTCTCGTTAGGAAGAACCAATAAGAGAAGTGTTGTTGTTTAATTATTGTGGCAAGAAAATCATAGAACGTTTCCTATCAACATTGAAACGTGGCAATGTATGAGCGTCAATTTTCGTTGTTTTAATCACTCAACTGGACAAATATCAAAACATACATGCTTGGAAGCTTATGTTATGTTCTTATGCCTCTTTTATGAAGGAAATGCCTCATGGCTTGAGATTTTTACTTATTATTTTTTTTTATATCCAAACTGTGCCCTATCACAAGACAAAACCCACAACGGTCTTATACATTATTAAGGCCCCAAAGAAGAGAATAGGTGTATTCAGCAATTAATTTCAGGCATGGATGGTTTGGAAGTTGGATAATTTTCTCAACGCCCAATGGTGCTTGTATTTAATGCATTGAACACGACACATTAAGCACCTATACAAAGTTTTGTCCTTGTGGGATTTTGACATCTGGTTTGCTACATTGTAGAGTTGCGAATTGTTCCCACATGTTACCTTGAGTATTTCTTGTAATACCTTTGATTCAATTCTAGATTAATACAATTAAGCACACTGATAATTATTTTGAGGTGTTTTGAGTTTCGTATAGCGATATTTGTGACACCTGAGTTGTGGTAAAGAGTTCGTTTGATTATCAATTTATAATTTTTGGTTTATTGATAAGTGCTTGACTCAACAAATTCATGATAATTACCAAGCTAAGATTAATGGCAAAACAGAAAAACAATTTTTTTTAGATAATAGTTTTTTTTTCTCAGCTACAAATTTATAATTGAAAGAATCATGCTCGTGTTAAAAGACGAGGAAGAATTAAATTTATTGTGAACACGAGATAACCATGCACAAGACAAGCCACCTCTCGCCTCTTGGACACAAGAGGTACCATTTATAATGATGTTACAATAGGGGTCTCTACTCTTCGTCCTATGTTTTTGTAATTTGTTTTGTTGGGGGCCCAAAGGCCCCTTCAATACTAAAAGATGGACATGTCACCTCTCATACACTAAAAGCAATAAAGTATGGTTTTCATAGAAGGATGCAACATCTCTAATTCCCAAGCCCGAGTGGAAAGTGAAAGATTCATTCAGGACAACTACGATTGATGATAAAAAAAAAAAAAAAAAAAAAAACCATAAAGAAAGGACAACAATCCCTATGCTTCCTCCACTAGTCCATTTCTCTTTAAATAACTCCAAAAGTAATTTTTTCTTGTTCCTCATAGAGTATACATACAAGGACAAAATTAAGTTAATATTTCCTTAATACTATATTTGCTCTTTTCCAATATTAGAATTAGAATTTTTCAGTAATGATTTACGTAATCATTCAATGCAATTCTGATTATGCAATTTACTAAAGTAAAATTACAATTTTAATTTAAAAACAACACCTAAAGAATTATATTGAAGTTTTCTCTTATATTTAATTTAGATATAAAATAAACGTATACACTCATTTACTACCTCACATTAATATAAAATTAATTATTATATTTAATTGTAAATAATAATGCAAAAATATTAGACATGTTATACAGTATAATTTATAGTTCAAATAGGTCGTCAATTTGTGACACAAAATATGTGAATTTCAGGCTTTGTTGACAAAATCTTTTGAGCATATAACCAGCGTAATAGAAGCGAAACAACTACCCGTGTTCCTATCTGTCTTGAGATCAAATTGTATACGAAAATCACAGATGAGTGTGGTTATAATGTCACGGACTAAGAATTTAGCCAGACAAGAGATGAATGGGAATGATGAAAAAATGTTACAAATTACAATTAGAATTACAATGGACAATTGTAGTCAATCTATCCTGCACATACATTCTTTACACCTAGGATACCTGTAAATACTTCTTGCCTTTGGCCTTGTCTGCACATGTTTAGTTTGCCTAACTGCTTTCCTTACTCTCTGTTCAAAAACGCGCCACTCAATGGTAGAGTTCTTCATAAATATACTAGCAAGCCTACGTTTATTTGGACGTATTGTTGGCATTCTTCCGCCACCATAATATATTCGATACCCAGACACCAAAGATGATAGCTGACTTCCCGAATCAGTCATGGCAAATGCATCGGAAGCAGTGCAGCCTATGAAGTCCAGTGCCGCTAACTGCAACAGAAACAGTTTACTGTCATTCATCAAAAGACTAACAGTAGAACCAAAACAAATTCAGTGTTCTTTTGAGTAATCGTGTTTCACCAATAGAGAGATAGAAAAGGTATCCACCCCCAAATAATCTCAACAACTGAAAAATAAGTATGAGGAGCAATGTATATAATGTAGAGAGAGAGAGAGAGCAGGTATCCATGCCAATTCTTGTAACAAGGAACATAAACAGACTAGTAAAATCATCAATGTAAATGAAACAATAATGGCAATAGCAAGTTAGCAAAAACCTGAGAGGAATAATTAGCAAATGGTTTGAGTTCAGCTGCAGAAAGCACGTTCTCTTTGGTGACTAATTTAGGGTACAAGTGGGTCAAAGCAACTAATCTTGAGCGACCTCCATACAAATTAGAACCAGCTACAAATACGTGTGTTTTACGGTTAAAACCAAGAGCAGCAAGCATAAGGATGGATTCTTCTGGTGTCAAAGGACATAGGCCTTCAGACCTGAGCTCAGAAGGAGAAGGTAATCTGCACAGGACATTTCAATATTTCGTAAGCAGTAATGCTCTTTTCTTCATAAATTAAAATTGCTGTCTCTAAAAGATAAATATGTACTGTATAGCCCAACTTTTTCAAACCGTAGCATAAGGAGGGAAGAAAGATGGAAAAATTATGATGCTTACTTTGTAGTTCTCTTTAGGAGAGACAGCGCAGGAAAATGGACTTCGCGATAAGCTTCCAATTCTTTCCTCTCTTCTTCACCTCCTCCAAATTCACACAAAGAATGAGCTACCATGTCAATTTCAAATCTGAGATGCAAAGCTAGGTATTTGGATGCTTTCTTGGCATTATTTCCACTCTTCTCCTTAATTGATTCTGCAAAGGGACCAATAAGATAACGATCCAGTGGTCCAATAAGACCTGAATGTTCACGCAATCTTTGAAGAAGCAAAGCACCGGTTTCTTGTATTCTGGGAATAAATTGCAGGGCATGAAAATTACATCTGCAACGAAGTCTCTATATGAAGTTTCGCAATTAGGAAGAGCATAGCAAGGTTTCAGAATTCAGATCAAGAAAGACAGTGGAAACAGAGCATCGAGAGGCTCGAGATTATGAAAATTATATGGTAATGTTTATGTTTCAAAGAACATTTACCTGCAGCTCAAATGCTATTGGATCAAATGCCAGGCGATTCCCAAATCCAACAAAGTGAATGACTTGATTTTTAAGAATAATTGGTAAGATATGTTTCAAGTAAAAACTTGGCTTGGCCTCCTTCGGCATGTCAACATCTGTCACCTGAAAGAGTATTTCAACAATTAAAGACAAATTCGTAGAAATAGTCAAGTTTAATCAGTTTACTTGAGGGGTTGGGTGTGACTTACAACACTACTCATTGCCTCCAAGTCCAAAGATTGTAGCTCCTTAGGAAGTTCCCTCACTATCCGAATATCAGGAGTCAAGTAGTTAATAAAATGCTCCTCCTGATAGATATCGCTGAATTGACTATAAAATTATACAATAACCAATCATAAGTTATGCTGAAAAAGTCAGAACATCAAGAAACAAGGCCCATGGACTGCAAACATGGCACCGAAATGATCCAAGCCAAAAGCTAAACCTAAAAATCCTAATAACCTATCTATTTTGCCCCACAAACATATGAAAAGTAAAATAATATTCAAAACAGCAAAATATTAGGTTTTGTGTTCAACCTACTGGCCAAAATTATTCATAAAGCTCATAGCTATTTTCAACAAATAGATTAGACATTAGGAAAACCAAGACAGAAAGATTATGTGAATGAGGCCAAGGTGGAAGGGAGAAGGGCGACAGAAAAGAGAGCATTACCTCACATCTTTCCATACACTACTGTACATAAATTTGGGGATAACCAGAGTTGAATTGAGTAACCGTGCCACAACAACAGCATTACAAACCTGTTGCAGATCAAAATAGCATAAATGATATGCTGGGCATATAAAATAAAAGTATAAAACTGAAGCTTTTCTACATTAATATCAATGAAAAACCAATAAAGTCATAAGAGCTACATAAAAACATAACAGTCTAACAAAGAATACTTACAGCCACTCGCTGTTGATTGATCCCACCATTTGCAGTAACCAAAATGTATCCATTCTTTCCCTCTATTGGAGTACAGTGTAAAAGAGCAGTCTGTGAGTAACAGCTTGAATTCTTTTCTTCTTTTAGTAGTTACAACACTTACACATACATAATATAAACATCAAGTTTAATTTTCTTGTGTCAACTAATCAGAAACAATCCAAAATATGATTTTTAAAGTAGATATTCTAAAGATCAACAAACTTATCATACAGTACCAATACATTCTAATTAAATTCTATAAACAATTGTTAAATTTCAATCACACATACCATTAGGTTCCCAATTCCGCTGATCAGCACAAGGTCTCCAAGCAGAAGCAGGAACGAAGGGTTCCTGCCACAAATCTTTTGGTTCGCGTTTATTCTGTCCCATTGTGCACAACAAGTCAGAGTCACCAAAAACTTGCTCTGCCAAATAATTTGAAACCACTCTATAACTTTATGGCATATAACTAGAACAATTATAATCGTCCCACTAGGAAATAGGAATTGTCCACCCAGCATCCATCCGCAAGTTAAACACTTTTAAGGCACAATTAACCACCAGATACACTATTAACCACTTATTAGACATATTAACCATTAGTGTCACTTGTACAAATTGATAATTGTATATATACATACATACATTGATTTAACTTTAATCACTTATGAGACAAAGTTAATCACTACTAGATGTTCAATAATCTCATAACACTATTAAATACTTATAAAACATATTCATGCAAATCTATAATGGTATACAATCACATTCATATACTATAACCCACTTGTGAGACAATCACAATGAAACTTTAATTATTAGTCATATAAGTACAACTATTATTGTTTATAAAGTATATTAGTCATATACCTCTGCCAAGGCATGTGCAGCCAATGCTAACATCCTTACATAATTCCCTTTTTGTGATTTTTTCCTATTTCCAGGCTTGTTCTGTTTCTCCTGCAAAATGTGAGAACAAACTCATAAGAAGCGTTTCAAATATTCTGTGTGTTATGATGAAGCAGAAGACAGAACAGACCTGAAGGGAAAGTGAAAGAGAGGAACGAAGCGTAGGTTTGGGAATGGGATTGGGTGCATCGTGTTGATGCTGTAACCGGAGAATCATAAACCAATTGACGAAGAAAAAAGAAGCGAACAACGCAATAAACGCGAGAAGGAGTTTCGGTCGTTTCCTTGGATACCAGAAAGAGGATTGGGATCTACGGAAACTGGAGAACCGCCTCGGAGTCCGTGAAGTTGGTGAGTATCGATCTGAGATTACGTCTAAATCGGAACCGGAGGATAACATCGTCTTCGCTTCGGATTCGGATCCAGATCCGAATTCAAATCTGAAACAATAAGGGATTATCGAATCAAAATAGAAACCACAAAGAAATCAAAGTGACTTTGCTTTCCTTTCGTTACCAATTAGCAATAGCAATGGCTAGATACCAATACCGTGGCGCCAACTTGTCATTCGAGTGTATCTGAATTCCATCTTTTTAGTGCAACTTTAACTACTTCTCTTAAACGTAGTTTTCAACTTATCGTTTTATTCTATGTTTGGATAATTGTTATTCTTTACGTATTTTTAGTTTAGAATTTTTAATGTTAGAATATGATTTAGACAAAGATGTTGAATATAATATTTAAAAGTTATTGCTACTTTAAATGTGCAGGAATCACACGTTATGTTACTTGGATTTAATTGGTACAGTGTAGATTTACACTTTAAATCAATTACAAAATATTAAAGGTTTTAAAATGTTTGATACTTATTGTCATAAAAATATTTGATTCATACCCTAATTATTTTTAAAAGTTTTACCGTCAAATTGACTTTTATATATTTTTTTCTTTTTAAATATATTATGAAATGGATTAAATATGTAAATAAATCTTGTATTAATAATAAATAACTATTAAACTTAATTACTAATATCAAGTGTTAAAATTATAAAAAAAAAATTAATTTAGGGATCATGATTGATAATGTAAGAATCTTTGGCAATATCAAAATTAAACTTGAGAAATTGTAACATTTTAGGGAATAATATTTCCATTTGGGATTATATTGATAATGTAAAAAAATTTATGCCAATACAACTGAAGAAAATGATAACATTTTTCTTTTTTTGGAAATAATGCTTCCATAAGAATTATTTTTGTAAGAAAACCCGTTTTTAACCGAGTTTATTAACCTGAATCCTAATAGAAAATATGATCTTAATTACATCGAAACCGGCAAAACTGACAACGTTATTCGTACAATATGGTTCAAATTTCCAGTCAAAACAATTTCACCAAAGGTAAAATTGGCCATTGGTTGGATAACACTGAGTTGTATTTCGAGATCTTGTGTTCCTTGTGGAGCTATGTTAAACCGAGTTGGATACAGATCTACTTGAGTTCCATTTGGAGGCACAACAGAGGCCAAGTATGCCTCTGTGTTGTTCCCCACATTCATGACAGTTCTTCTCACAGAAACTGATCCTCTTAGTGCAGATATTGTTACTGAAGGAAGGTTTAGACTAAATGGATAGGCAAAGGGTTGGTTGCATTGCTCTCCAGTAGCTGCAGCTATTGTATCCATGTCAATGTTTGGCAAAGAGCACAAGAAGCTGATGAAGTCTACATATTCTGTTTTAAGAGCAATGGATATTTAGCTTTGCTTTAAGTAAAAGAACCAGGCTAATCAGGTCAAGCATTGATATTTAACTAGTGATTACATACCTAAGGGTAGTACCAGACCAGGATCAATGGCACTATTGGGGTTCACAAATCCTGCCCCATATTCAAAAGGAGTGGAGGGGAGTAAGCTGTCAGCCTCATAGCCTTCAGCCATCATATGTTCTCCAAGATTATCATACTTTGAACTTGTTGTGGTGATTGCAGATGCAATCATAGATGGAGTCCATGATGGATTGTGTTGCTTGATAAGCGCTGCTATTCCAGACACATGTGGTGTGGACATGCTGGTACCAGATAATAATCCAAAATTGTCTCCTGCATTAGTTGGTATAAGAAGAGTTAAATGTAGTTTGAGAGTCAACTATTTTTTTTCTTGTAGCAATGACTGTGCCATAGGCTAAATTCCTTTCTCAACAAAGATGCTAAGATTAAGAGTTGGAGAAAGGAGAGGGTTATTTCTGTGTGTAACTGGAGAGACTAACCTATTTAGATTTTAAATCCAATTCAGTCTGTTTTGCAAGGGTAAAGAAAAAAGAAAAGAAAGAAAAGTACCTTTCATCATAGGTTCTGAGACACTCATGGGGCTCCAGGCTGCCCATATTTGGTGCCCTGGAGCAAGAATATCAGGTTTAAGTACATCTGCAGGATTTTTGTTGGTGTCAATGATATCTGGACCCCTTGAAGAAAATCTACTAACTACAGGTGATCTCCCTGTGAAAGAGGCAACCCTTCCTTCTCGCACAGCTGCCATAGCACCAAATTTTGTGGCACTTCCTTTCTTGTCCCTCTTTGTTTGTTCTTCATAGTATTGTAATATTACCTGCATTTTTCAAGCAGCCTTGTACTATCTGATTGCAAAGTTTAAGTTAAATAAATGACAGGGATAATAATAACTGAGTCCTTCCTTTCGTACCTTGGCATCATTTACACGAGGGATCAAAATACCAGAAACAGCAAAAGGGATCGGCTCTGCAATATAATCACCATAGCTTGGGTTCGCAACTAAAATAAAGCCCTCCAAGTGTAGAGCCTTCGAGGTTTCAATAATAGCAGCAAGAGTTGAGGTTCCATTAAAGAAACCCCCCGAGAAGGTGCAGATAATGATACTTCCTAGCACAATGTTAGGGTCCAAAGCTTCTGGATGTTGGCACTCCTCTATGTACTCCAAAGTCGTTGGGCTTGGTCCATTTACTTTTACTGCATCCTTAGCCAACACAAGCTTATGCAAAAGTGATCCATTTCCCAAAGTTGGTCCTGTAGGTGAGAATCACAACACTATGATCATTTGGAGTACTAAAAATTTACATAAAATTCTTTAAAGATTGTCTTGAGAACCAGAAGTACCTGATAGTCCCACGCCATTGAGTATTTGGCCATTTCCAAGAACAAGTGAAGAAGGGTACCTTCTGTTTGTGGTTGAAGCGGCAACACTAACACTCCAAGGACTAAATGACACTACACTTGAAGATGCTGGACCTTTGTTCCCTGCAGCTTGCACCACCAAAACTCCTGCTCTTCGTGCAAATAACAAAGAAATATCAAATAGACTCAAAAAGGTCAACTTTCCTTGTTCTGGGTCATTTGGTCCAACAGAGAGTGATAATATATCCACCCCATCAAAGGAAGCCTGCAGAAATCAAACAATCAAGTTTTAGTAGTTATTCTTGCTAGTTACTTCTGTTACAATCAATTACAACCTATAGAGACGAATACTAACATAATGTACTGTCAACTAACTTGCAAGTTAGGAAATCTTTCACGAAACAACTTGCTAGACTAATACGCAACAAATAACTAGCCATTTTTAACAACATTACTTCTTCCTTTGTGCAATTGAACTGAGAAATGATGGCAATATTCTTGAATAATTTGAGATGCTTAAAGGATCTAATCAATTTGAGAACGGAAGTGACACTTACATGATCAATAGCTGCAATAACATCTGCTATAGTTCCCACAGAGGGATAGACAGCCTTATAAACAGCAATCCTGCAAAGGACAGCAACATTAAATAGATACACATTTTTTTTTGGCAATGGAATTATACAAGACCTACTTAAAAAAAGAAGATAAAAAAAAAAAAAAAATAGTTTCTCATCTTGATAACTGATTCATGCATATATGTAATATCCTAACCTTGCACGTGGTGCCATCCCACTAGCTCTTCCATAGAAAAAACCGTCCACCACAACAGGAACACCATAATTACCAGCAGCAGTAGATGCCACATGACTGAAACCAATTACATCAGCCATAACAAGGAACATCTTAATAACTGTTTGACACCACAACTGATAGTGATAGCAATTAACTAATTATACCTGCCATGTCCCTCTGCATCAAACGGAGAAAGAAAATCTTTTGAAGCATTAAGTGTAGCAGTAGCTTGAGCCCCTGCGGAGAAGTACCTTGCTGCTACTATCTTTCCATTGCAAGAACTAGGTGGGAACATAGGACCAGTCTGACAAGCACCCTCAAAATGAGAGAGATTTGATGTGAAAGGGTGCATTGGATCGTAAGCAAAACTGGGATGAAGAGGGTTGATGCCACTATCCACAAAACCAATGACAACTCCTTCACCTGCGTTTCTGGGTCCTCCTTCTTGCGCCCATATTCTTTTTCTTAAACTTAGAAAGTCAGGTGTGTATGTTGTCATTCTTTTTGCTCCTCTATCTTTCTCTACCAACTTCACTCCTGGGGTGCCTCTTAGTTTTGCAGCCTGAAACATATTGGTCACCACTCCATGCACGTAAATAAGAACAAATCCACACGTTTTATTATTATTTTTATTTTTTAACTTAATCAAAAATATATGATAGACATCTATAATATACATATAACTATTATAAAATGTGAAAAAAGAAAAAAATAATATATATATATATATATAAACTTTTTTAAATAAATTTGATATGTTATTGTACTTAGTTTTTATTATCATTTTATCAAAATGATTAGAATGAGCAGCTTTCTTTTGATTTATTACACTAAATAACTCTTTTAATTTCAAACTATGAAGCATGTTACATCAAATAGATGTTTGTTAGGCCAATCAAAACTAATACTAGTATTACAAAAAGAAACTGATAAAAAGACCAATTTGTCACTTCACAAGAATTAAATTGAAACCAAAAAAGTAACACTAGGAAAAAATGTATTTTAGGCTAAATAAAATAGAAGAGGACCTGGGAAGGGGTTGTGTGGACAGAGAAGCCATTGATAATGTGTTTGTAACTGTGGAGTTTATTGTAGGTTCCAGTCTCTAAGGTACTTTGCAGAAGTAGATCGTGAGATGCCAGTAAGTGTTGTGCATGTGCCTTTGAGGATTCGCTGATTAGCACCACAAAACAAACGAAAAAGCAAAATTATGATCAGGTTTGTTGGTTATAGTTTAGTTAAAGAGTTTTATTCAAAGTGTAATGCAAAATAGTAGTGCACTTGATTTAATTTTCGTTTTGGTGAATAACAATTAAGCAAAATATTGCCCCCATTTTATGTTAATTACAGGCATATTAAACTCTTTTCTCAAAATCCTTCTTATATACTTTTAAGAACTTATTCATAAAAATATTACTTTAATAAAAATCAATTAACATAAGTCTTTTTTAAAACTAATTCTTTATATTCATTTATAAAAATGACAAAATAACTAAATGGAACAAGAATATCATAAATTAATAGTAAAAACTGATTATATACATTAATTGTATTTTTTTTATAGTACTATGCATCAATTTTATGTGTATTTCTTTAAGTAAAATTTGAAAATATAAATACAAATAATCTATTTATAAAAAACGTATTATTAATTTAAATAAATGTAAAAAAATGCATAGTTTAGATTTAAGAACAAAAAATGATTTTTTTATAAAGTAAACTATAGGTAGCTGAGATTTGAAATAAAAAATGAATTTTAATATAAAAATTAATTTGAGAAAATTGAGATTTGAAGAAAAAATAACTTAAAAGAAATATATAAATAATTAATTACTTGATAGTTTTGATAAATACATATAAATAATGTAAAACTCATTAAGTCATTTTCACAGCTCAAGCAAAAGGAATATATATATGGCCACAATGTAAATTTCTTTTACATTATATTATCATCTAACCACCGACCGCGAGTTTATTGATTTTGTTGATAAATAATTTAAAAACCATAAAACATAACTTTAAATCAGTAATAATGAAATTAACCGTGCATATCCTTAAACTCTTTCATGTCTTTATACTAAAAAAAATAAAGATTAAAATATAAGAATAAAGAATGGGACCGATGATTGATTTCGTAACTAGTTGAAATGAACGAAGCTTATAGAAATATTTCGGTATCACATAGAAGCTAAAATCGTTAATTGTGATCTGAGAAAAGATAAATCTTGAAAAAAAAATTGAGATTCAATTTGGGGCATCAACTAGTTGTATGAGCAAAAAAGAGCTAGATTTTGAGTGTCTAGAGAGTGTGTGTGTGTAATTGAATTGAAGTGTGACATAGAATAAGGTAGCATAATACTATATTAACCTGTTGTGGTAAATTGTTGATGAATGTTGATGAAAAGCGAGAGCTTCTCCTTCCAATAAGACTAAGTATATTGAACGCTCTTCTTGAATAGCAACCAAGAACATGGACATGAACATACTAATGAATGTTAAAGCTATGGAACCAACGTTGCTGTGAGCCATTGTTTCAACAGAGGACAACCAGAATTGTCTTAACTTACGTTTTAAAATGAAAGACAATGATTCTTGTACATGACTAAAGCAGAGGTAAACTCACTAGTAGCGTGAACATAACATATAACATATATATTTATATATTACAAACATTTCAGTTTGGCATTTAGCAAAATTTAATATTTCTGAGTCAGAGCGTTACCATATTTCATTCAAAGTTTGTTAGGAGTAATTATCATTACATTACCTTTTACGTCAATTGCGTCAACAAATGCATGTGCCCTTCACGCAATCAAACAATCACATTCAAAACCGTAGTTGTAAAATGAGGAGACAAAAATTTTGTGTTTTACTCTGACAAATGTTAAATAGCTACTTCTTTTTTTTTAGAAATATCAACAAATGTTAAACTTGAATTTATATCCTTTATTATTACATTAATCTTTGATTTCCTGGTTTAATTATTAATAGTGATTTCATTAGCCCGAATATATCAGCATTCCTACTAGTCATTCTTACAACTAAGTGGCATGTACAAAATTCTGCACCAAAATATTCTCAACTGATATAGAGGTAGAAAACAAGTTGTAGAAATAATTTAAATAACTATACTTTTTCATTTCTATATATGGCCATGAAACAAACTCTAATCATTACTTAATGGGCACTAAAACATTTTTTATATTTAAAAATATTTCACTTATTATTTATTAGTATTTGTTAATATTCATTATTAATTATTAGTATATATATATATATATTAATATATTGATATTAATAATTTGAATCAGTTATAAATTAATGAATGTAAATTACTTATATTTATTGATATTGTATTTTTATTAATTAGTATTAATTTATTTAGTGGTGTTTTTCATATTTATATATACTATTTTATATTTATTAACTTAAGATGAAAATTTTGTATATTTATTAATTTTAATTTATTTATTAACAATTGTGACATTTAGTGCCACACTGTTATGTCAATGTTATACTAGGGTATGTGTTAAATCACGTCAGTCCCTACGATAGTATTATTCAAGAATTTGACACATAGAAACTTAATTGTAAATCGAAAAAAGTTTATCAACCTAATTCACGTACTAACCTACCTTAAATCATTTGATTATATTTTTTTGTTTTAATTTTCAAATGTGATATCGAACTATATATTATAAAAGTATAGTTAATAAAAATCAACACACACCATCTCGGTAAAATTATCAGTTAATAACATATGTTAGAATTTATGAAAAAAAAATAAAATATCTAGAAATCTCACTAAAAAACCAAAATCCTTATTACAATTGCTAAAGAAAATCTTACACTCCTTAAAAAAAACCTCACAAACGGTCACGGTAAATTTATTAATTATGATAGCGAAAATTTTTAAAATTATGTAAAGTTTTATTTTTAATCAAATGACCATATAAAATTGTTTTATATCATCAATTTATAATCTCAATTTAAATTCAACAAAAAATGTTTGACTAAATTGAATAAATTTCTATTTTGTAATTTGCATATAAAACACCTTAAAATAATTAATAATTTCATAATTATTGATATTAGATATTCTCCCCATTTCAAATTATATGAAATGTAATTAATACTTTAAGTTTTATATAAATATTAATATAATTTCTTATATATCATTTCTGTTACTTTATATACATATTATATTAAAAATAGAATTTACAAAAATTAAGATTAATATTCTTAATATTAATTAAGGGTATTCTAGAAACAAAATAATTAACCTTTCATTATTTTTCTGAAATAACATATAATATGAAATAATTTTTTTCTCTAAAATATTATATAATTTGTAACAAAGGAAAGTACTTAATTTCATCAATTACCTTACCATTCTTAATTTATATATGTAGTTTTTATGAGCTTAAGAACCTTTTTTATCATATAAATTTTATACTTCTTTTAATATATTTCACATTCTCACAACAGTCATGCTCATCTTGTTTAAGATTTTTAATCTGAATTAGAATAAAATTATATAATCACTCCATCGTTAGAGCAATTCTAATGGGAATTACTTAATTATATTTTATAAGGTTTAATAATAAAATATTATTTTAATGATCACATGTAATTTTAAGTTTTCTAAAATTGAAAAGAATTACATATATAAAATATTATTTTATAAGGTTTTTAATATATACATATACGTAACTTGCTCAAAACAATTTTTACTAAAATTAAAAAACAAAGTAATTAAAATAATTCAAAATTCAGACAATCTAGGTAATCCAAATCAGTTCAGTGATTATTATTCCACATTTCACTAACTTCAAGGAAAAAAAATCTCCAGAAAAGTTCCTAGACATGCCCAAAACATGAGAAATTAATTGCTGAATCACAAAGAGGATATCAATTCCATTTAATAATAAAGGTTGAAGAGGTGAATACTTGTAACGATTAACAGTATATATATACACACACATATACATATATATGTGTGTGTGTATATATATTACTGTGTAAATATTGTTAACTAGTTATTAAGAATGCCTTGCATTTTGACACAACATATACTTTCAGAACACACCAAAACGTTTTCTAGAGCATTGCGTGGGAGAGATCCATGGGAAAGGGATTGCCAAGAACATTTTCCATGTAGTAGTGAGGATGACTTGGATCCACCAACACAAATTGCATGTCCTCCGAAGGCTTCCAGTGCCTTTTCCTTTGATTAATAAACCAGTTGTTAATCTGCTTCTGATCTAGCCCTGTTGACTCTGCAAGTGCCAGCTTCTGAGATTCCTGTTAATGCATCAAAATAAGCACTTAAAAACTTAGTAAATTATTCCCCTGAAAACTGCAATAACTTGTTTCATACCCAAAAAGAAAAGCAGTGATTATTAGTATTTTTCAGAGTATTAATAAATAAAAAAGTAGTTTTTATCCTTCATTTTATCTAACTCGATAACATACAGAAGGGTAAGGCCATTTGTAGTGTCTGCTCCACCATTCAAGTAATTGTTGCCTTGCTTCTTTGGGAAGTTTCCCTTTTTTTCTCTTCTTGGTGAATTCCTGCTTCAAACTCCCTAGGTATCCACGGTACTTGCGTAAGAGTTGACCTTTCAGTTCTTGGTCCTCAGCCTCAGGATCTATTAAGTTTTGTATATCAACATCTTCAGATATTCCATTCCCAGTAGTTCCTTCACTACAAGCTGGTAATCAAATGAACTATTTACACACTTAAATAAGTACCAGAATTCACACATCAATTAGTTTTTTGTCCATCACAAATTTGAAAACAAAGAACAAGGGGTTTATCATTTATGTGTAGATCCCTAAAAATGAAAAATGGCTTAATACCAAATAATTAGAAGTGAACCCTAGAAAGTACAAGACTGGCATGAACTTATACATGCCAATGACAAAATATTTAAAGTGCAATTCTTCGACCATATCAAATGCAAGGATGACACTTCAGAGTGAGCTGAAGAACACTAGAAAAATACATTAAGAGATTTTTACTCTCCCTCCTTCACATTATTCTCCATGTAAAACAAATTTATATCACTGTTAAAAACATAATGAAGCTAAAGCAAGGGTATATGGTTATATACCAAACCACTAGTTTTACAATTAGTTAAAGGATGACTAGCAGTACAACTTAATTACATTAATTAATTAGGAAAAGATGAATCGTGAAGCATAGTGAGAATTTGAGTTGATGCAATCAAATTCATATAGATACTTATTTTTAACAAACACAAAGCCTCCATCAACTCCTTGGACATTACACGCCCCGATTTTGTTCATATGTACACTCAATGAAGTTGAAAAGAAGAGGACAATACACTTAAAAGGTGAGTGTGTCTACTTTATTATTCATATTAGTTAAACCTAGTCAAGCCAAAAGATAGATTCTTTGCAGAAGCGACACCCATGAGGCCATTGTAAATAAATACAAAGAAAAGGGGCACAAGTTGATTTACTTCAAAAAGTCCATAATTAAAGCTAAACACTACACAGCACTCATGGTGATACTTTCTAAAATCACATCCAAAAAGCTTCATACACCCATGTTCTGGGAAGGACCAAAGTGGTAGATAAAAGACATTTCCACTAGTCATCGAAGCATTAAAACCATCAAGAAATTAATAGCACCAACAAAAGCAGTAAAAATAATATCACTAAATTAATTCCATTTAATAAGCTTAATTGATGAATAACAGAAAAATAAATTGCCAAGGGACCCTAAACTCAGAATAAACCCTTTGATTAAATCGTGTAATGAACTACTAAACAACTTTATCAAAAAGATGAAGATCTGTTCCATTACATCAACATAAAACAATGCACTACTTTTGGCTCATACATATTTGGAAGTTAGAGAAAGCTTGATTTTAGTTATATTCAAGGCAGCAGGGTAGAAAAGTTTTCTATTGCTATTCATTACAGTCACCAACACTTCAGCAGCAAAGTTTGACATATATCGTTGGCCCACATTCAATTGTTGATTTCAACCACCAATATTAGCAGCATTTATGTGCAGATATGATAGTTGCCATCCATTTCCAGTTAGAGACACACAAATAAGTAGTACCAAAATATATCATACGCACAATTCTAGTAAACATGTCAATATACACTGCACAAACACTACACCTGAAGAATGACAATACGCATCAAAACACTAATTCAATGAACTCTAAAAAGTTACACCCATAGCAAAATCATGTTTTATATACGCAAAGAAAGAGAGAAGAAATCAACTTATTCCAAGAGTAACTTCAAGAGTGTTAATCTCCATCTACATCCTTCGTTTTCTCTTAATATAAGAGCTCTAATAAGTAACCTATCTGTAAGAGTTAGATTTAAAAAAAAATTAGGGAAACACTTATAAAGTTACTCATGGAATAAGTTGATCATTTTTCATAAATACATACATACATATATGATGGTGGATGAGTAAAACTACGCATATCTGTTTGATAAAATGCAGTGGCAAATGCGTTCATCCGTAAATAAAATACACATATACCATCCTATTAGAAAAATAAAAAAGTTCCAAAATAAGTGTCACTTTACTTTTCTATATAAAATTAATTACTCCTTTTCCATTTATATCTTTAACATTGCATCATCTTTAATATATAAATTTACTTCCTTAAAAAATAACAAGGTTAGTTTTTGTAATTCTCTTTCATCTATTAAATTAACTTTCTTGTTTTGTGTAAAAAAATGTAAGGCTACTTACTACATTAACGAAGTTTGTTTGATAAATAACTCCTGAAACTGCATCAAAGGACCTCTCTAAAATCACCTGTCTGAATTGAGAGCATTTGATTTTTTCAACCGAACAAAATTACCAACTATACCTTCCAACTAACACTCTAGACTTGACCAGATAAAAGAAACCCTAGACTCTTCACTAAACCCAAATTCACAATCCAGCGGCCAGTGACTTTAGGCAGAATGTAACTTCACATTCAAATACAAAATCAAGTACCAGCCCAGTATGGAACAGTAAAATCAAATAGGGAAATAAATGGACAATTTATAAGATAAAGACTGGTATTTCCCATTAAAGAAAAGCCTGAAATAACGTCAATATCATCAGGGCATGCAGAAGCGGCAGAGTTTATAAGATGCCAAGAGAAGTTTACTCAATGCACTAACACCGATAAGAAAGTTACACTCACAGGTACCTCGTCATCTACATTTTTACAGTAAAAAACAACGTTAGGGGCACCAAGAAGATATGTACATACCCCATGCTAGTGTTTCAAACCTTCTTAAACAAATAAAGGACAAAGTGTACACAAATATACACCTTTCAGAATGAACACAAAACTGAACGCTTGCTGAGATAAATAGTTTTAAAAGTTTAGAAGGAAAAAAAAATAGAAATCTTCATAATGAGAAAAAAAAAACAGTACGCTAAAATAAATATTTCAAACGTATACAAGTACAGAGAAATAGAAAAGTGGATGAAGCACAGGGATAAATTAAGGAACAAGTTATACTAAAATCTTCCCGGGACCTATTACATATTAAACAGACATGCAAGGTTATTCAAATTATAATCCGGTGTAAAAGAAGTAGGCACATACTAAATAATAAACATTCAAACAAAAAATAAAGAGATATAGCCGAAACTCAAGGACAAAAAATGGTCATGAATCATCACCGGTGTTGGAAGGAGAAATAGCAAGAGATTTGAACTGGCACTCGATCCTTTGAAGAAACAGCATGGCTTCCTTGAAGGGTTTGGATAATTCTTGTTCGTACTTGACGAGCATCTCACAGTAAGCCTCCATGAACTGATCCAGTGCGGGGTCCTCACCGATGCTAGCTGTTCCACCTGCCATTGACACTGCCGAAGATTCACACATTTCTTCTAACCTTGCGACCACTTCAGGAGGAGCCCCAACCTGCACGTGTGCATCAATTAAAAATACAAATTCTTATTACCAAGTACCATGCTTGCAATAAATAGCACAACTAGCTCTATATCTTCTCTCAAGTTTCTTACTTCAGCATCTTTTTTCTTCTATTTATATATAATAAAAATAATATTATTCATAGTAATAGTTTGTCTCAGGTATGATGAATGAATGACTTTTTTAATAAAAAAAAGTTATATACTTCACATGTCAAAACTCAGATCCAAAGCTACAAAGGAAAGAGTGTTTGAAATTTCAAGTTAAATTAAATAAAGTATCGTTTTCAATCAATGGTTGTCTATATTAATTTATCTAGCTACTTTTCACCTGAGTGGAGAACGTTGGGTCAATGGATATGATGAGTTAAGATTAACCCTTTCTTCTTTTTTTTATTTACTTTCCCTCTCACCTTTTGACAATTGACGTAGGCTACCAAGAGACGGTGATAGTGAGGATGGGCCATGATCTTGGCTTTAATAGCTGAAGAAGAGGAGGAGGATGAGCTTCCATTGTTGTTGTGGATCTCCATGAAATACCCTAACTCGGGTGTGTTTGTGTTGTGGTTTGGGAAGTGATTACTAGTGCGAGGTATAGGAAGGTAGAGAGTGTTTGTATTTGTGTGTTGATTTTGATCATTAAGAATAGGAGGATTTAATGGATGATGACCAGCATGATGAGAAGTCACTAAAGGCATCATCATCATTGGACAAACCCCACTACTACTTGTATTCTCTACAAAACCCAACACACTAGAACCCTCGTTAGAACCACCCTCCATTGCCTCTTCACCAATTCACTAACACACACTTATCCACGCTCTTATCCGTTTTCCCTAGTTACTATATTCCACGCCACACTCCTTCAAAATCTACTTCCATGAAGAGAAAACCCTTTTCTATACTTTTCCTCTCTCTCTCTCTTTCTCCCTCCCCCGGTTTTATGCTACAAGTTTCAGGCCTTTTATAGAAAACTCCAAAACAGTGATCATGTTGCTGTAGTTTTGGTCAGTTACATGAACTCTAAGAGGGTTTTTCTTCTTTTTTATCCCACTGTGGCTTACCTGACAAAGTCTCTGCAAAAATGGGATTAGTCTTCCTTAAAAATCTTACCATTAAAGCACTGAGTTGATAATGAGTACTAGTGAGAGAGGAGAAGGGGGAAGGTGCACGCACGAAGTAACTGGAGTTGATGTAAATGGTGCAAAGAAAGGTTGGGTTTTTATTTTACCTTCCCAATGAAAAATGAAAGTGTCACCCTCGTTTGATGCACTGTGCCACACTGGCAAACAAGGAAAAGCTGAAGAGATAGATAGAAAAACAGCGGAATTGTTACTGAGGAGAGAGAGAATAGAACGATCAAATCAAGAGAGATGCAACAATTAAATACTGACGATGATGGAATAGAGAACAAGAGATAGATCACACGGAATCGCCCTTTAACTTTTTCTTTCTCCAAATTATTACCACACTATTTTATTTTTAAAATTATTGTAAATTAATTTGATTGTATAAATGGTTCGGGTAGAATATCTTAAAAGTAATATTCACACTGGTATGGTGGATATTCTTAATTTAGGTTAAAAACTATGTCTAATATAACATTTTAAAAAATTTATAAAACGCTAGATAAATTTTAAGGATGTGTTTAATTTAAGGGAAAATAATTTTTTTCATTTTATTATTCAAATAATTATTTTATTTACATTAACAAATTGATTGATTTTATTCAAAACATTAAGTTAGTAATGCACTATTTTAGTCTGTGATGAAGTAAACAGTGAATATGATTATGCTTGGCTTTCTCTGAGTCTCTGTCCATAGCATCTAATCTGAGATTATTCACTATACAAAAAAGAGAGTATGCAGTTAAGTAAATAAAGCTGGTAAAGTTAATGGGACACTCCGAATGTCTCTTCCAATCTGTACCAAATCTAACTCTCTCTCTCTCTCACTCAATCTATAGTCCTAGGCTCCTAGCAATAGATATATAGGTTATGTCCCTCATTCATAATTCCAAATAATAATCACTAATAAAGAACTATGGTACTATAATCACTTCTATCCGCTGCATAAACGGGTCAACCCGCATATCACATATCTTGAAATTTGTCTAATTCGTTCTGTCATGTAATTATATTAAAATTTTCACTTTCCATTACGCAACAAGAAAACTCACTATATATATATATATATATATATATATATATATATATATATATATATATATATATATATATATATATATATATATATATATATATATATATATATATATATATATATATATATATATATATATATATATATATATATATATGTCCCCTAACTAATTATTTAGGAGATATTTTTCTAAAGTTATTAGCTTTTCTCTTTTTTTTTTTTTTTTTTATAGTCAGTATGTTATCATAATTATTTTAAAATTTTTAATAAAGTTATAAATATTTAATAATTGGATAGAAATCAATATTATTATTTAATTTTATATATATATATATATATATATATATATATATATATATATATATATTATAACTTACTCGTGGTAAGATTTAAGAATAGTTAAAAATTAAAGAAAACATTTATCATTAAAGAGTTTAAAAATATTTAAAAATTAACTTAAATATTATAAATATGAAAAAGTTAAATATATATATATGATTTAATTGTATGAAATAATTAGTTAAATAATTAATTAATAAATCAACTCATTTTATTGCATCATCATTTATAAAATTCTATTTGTGATTCCTTAATTTTGATTTTATTCTTCTCACTTTTACTTAGTTGTGATTTTATATTCGACATAAACAAGTGATTTCACTCAGTGGATTTCATTCATGTAAGAGAACGTAACCTAATCGATGTTAGTGGATTACGTGTATATATATATATATATAAAAGAGTGTATCATGTATTTCCTAATTTAATTTATGAAATTTTATTTTTAAATAGCTTTTAATTTAATAAAAATGCATGTTTTAATATGTATATTATTTAAATTAATTTAAACATACGTCTCAAAAATTTAATTAATTTAAAAAAAAATTTCAAAGTTACATCATAGAAATTTTATACAAAGAAAAATCTTGGATTAAAAATGTCATGTGTACTACTTTTGTAAAATATATTATCACTTGTTTAAGTCCCTAATTTAAAATATTAAAATAAAAATAAGTGGTTAAATTTATAGATTAATAATAATGATGATTAAATTTAAGAATAAATAAATTTTAAAATATAAATATCTTATACAATTGATTTAAAGAGATAAAAGTAATTAAAAAAAGTAATATGAGATATAATTTTTAAAAGTTACAACAAAATTATTTATTTGAATGTTAGAAGTTAGAAGTTAGAAGAAGCAACAGATAGTCCCTGGCGCCTTGTGTTATTGAAAAGCGCGTCTGAGCAGTGGTGTGTGTCGGAGTCTACCCTGCAACTGCAACACCAAACTTGAGAAAGTATACACTCACACTGAAAGACCAAACATGCCTTAAAGCCTTTCCCAAACATGGACTAATGCTATTTCGAAACGTGGATAAAGATTACTTCAAACCTGCAAAGAAAAATAAATAATAATATAACTATAAGAATCAATTAAAATTTATTATTAAATATATCACGTTATGTATTACTTTATCAACATAACAGTTAATTTATATGTATTATAACGAGACATATTATTGAAATGGACAGTGCTCACATCCACCCCATCATGTTTAAGAAAAAAATCAAACCAAGATAAAATGTAAGTATAAAAAATATTAAAATAAACTTTTCCTATTAACATTTATGTGTAAATTCAAATTTTATTTTATCATCCCATCCTTAATACACAAGGGGGAAGAAAAATAAAAGAAAACCAATCTTCATAAATATAAAGGCAAAATAGATTATTTTTTAAATGGATGGGTTGTAAGAGATAAATCTGGAAGAAGAAAATACAGATAATGAATTTCTTGCTTACCGGTAATTTGTAACATCTATCTTTTATACATGTTTATCTCAAGTTGTTAAAGTTTACATAGTTTCTTACTTAGATTAAAATTACGTACGTTTTGGAAAGATAGTTTAGTTATTTTAGTTTTGTATTTGAAAAACTCGTCTAATTGTTTAATAAACAAGAAATCATTACTAAAATTTCATTAAATAAAAAATATAGTCATCATATTTATTTATATAAACACATGTTTATGCACGTTGTACTTGTATAATAAAAAGTGAATCTCTGAATGTATTAAGACTTAGAACTTTTAATGTCGATTACGTGACAAAGAATAGAAATAATATAAACAACACCTCTTGCATCAGATCTTGTTATTTCTTTTTCATGGACAAATATTTAAAGATTTAACTCTTAACTATACTCTTATTATAATCACAAATGATTTCATGAACCTAAACAGATTCGACTGAATCCAAACATATCGGGTTGGATTTTGATGTTTGATTCAGAATGAACGGTGGAGTTGTTGTGGGGACGATGTTTGGTGACACTTTTTGTTGCAACGGCGTGCCAACATTTCTAAGATATATGGAAATGAGATATTATTCATTATTAAGTTCGGACAAAGATAATCTTATGAGGTTTGAATATAATTATATCAAAAATAATAATTGCACTGATGGATAATTTAACTAATGTTTATAAAAAATAATAATTCTATATTGTGTCTGGATGTCGTAAGTTATTATCGGTATATATTTTTAATAATATTTTGTATTAAATAAATGTTAATACTAATATGTAATATATTTTTAATATTAATAAATAAATGATTTTTCAATCCGTTATTGTATATAGTATGTTCTTTTAATTAATAATTTCAATTTTTTATTTCATTGTGTGATCAGTTTTCTATCTACGTTTGATAAAACTTAAATACACTATTATAAATATTGTTAATTTTATCCTCCTATTAGAATGGTAGCCATATATCATATCGGTAATTCTCTAATATACACCTAAAACAAATAGTATAAAAAATTTATATGTAGTGAGCATACATGCATGCCAATTTTCTTCTCTCCATTTTTTGCAGAAAGTAAGTAATTGTATGTTTGGATACTGTTAAAATTATGATGAATAAAAAGATTATATATTCCACAATAAGACTTTTAAAAATTTATATTATAATTCTTGTTTGAAAATTAATTGATATCAAATATAATTGCAAAGCAAACACACGTAGAAAGAACAAATAATCATGTAATAACAAGAATACACTTTGTGTTTAATTATTTTGTCACGCTATGATGGTGTAAATATTATTTAATGTAATCATTTTTTAATTTTTTATATTCACATAAATAAGTGAAGTGAATACATCGTTTAGGGCCAAAAATAGTTTATAATATTTTTTGGCAGCTTCCCATCTTGCGCGTGTTCCATATTTTGTGGCTTTATTTATTCTGCGTGACAATAAAATATTCTGTCGCTATATCTTCTTTGCAAGAGCGCCGTGAAAACTTGCAAGAGATAATTATTGATGGTTTCTATATGATCAGCTATGCATGGATGTGTTTTTGCATCCATGATTAAAACTTTTACAAATGAATAGACAAGGAAATAAAAGCAGTTGGACAAATTTACAAGAGAAAACATGAAAAGACAGATGATGGAAGAAAATCAACTCGAAAAAAAAAAAAACATAAATACCAAGTATAGGACAAAAGGCATGAATAAATGATAGAGCAAATTATATAAAAAAAAACAAATTTATATAATTACAGATGTTATATATTAAAAATAATAATTTAAAATCTATCCTAAATAATATATATATATATATATATATATATATATATATATATATATTCTCACTTGAATTACATTGAATAGGTTATATTTTATTCATTTCAAATTCAAGTTTTTTTTTTCTATCTCTCTTTCACTCTCTTCTAAAACTGAATTATAGACGAATAAAATATAACTTATTCAATCCATTTTAAGTTATATATATATATTATTATTTTTTTTCGTAACAAAAATCATTTATTTGATGTTATTGTTGATGCTTAATGTAAAGACACAAAATTGTTTTTCTCGCTGTACATAACTTGGAATTCATGGTGTCCCTTTACTTAATATGGATCTTGCCTTAGGCTATTTCAAAAGATAAATAAGTTATTTCATTGCATAAACCTTGTTTCGTTGGTACACATGCATGTTGGTTCTTGATATTTTTTTTTCTTTCAAAGTCAATTTTTGTTTTACTTTTTCTCTTATATGGTGTTATTTTAAAAATAAATTACTCACATTTAATTTATTCCAATGTTATGATCTCTTTTGTTGTACAAAATACGGGATTCGTCCTCTCCCGTTGTTAATTATTTTACTGTGATTCCCTAGCTATTTTCCTTAAAGTTTCGGGGAATGATGCATGCTAGGTCTTTCTCTATCTCTCTGGTTTGGATTTATTCTAATATGGGAAAAAAGTAGCACAATACTTTATGGAAAAAACAAACACTAACTCACTCTCACTCACAAACTCTCTCTCTATATATATATTTACTGTATAAGAAGCATTATTAATTTATTCACTGAAAAATATAAGTAAATTTGACTCTACATTATTAAAAGTTATACTCATTATATATAATTTATATATGACTAACTTAAATAGCACCATTTAAAAGTTTTCGCTACATTAAAATTAATTATCCTTAAATTTAATATACTTATAATATATATATATATATATATATAAAAACTTAACTATTAATTCATCATTATCTATAGAAAATAAACAAATTGTCATAATAAAATTAAATACTAACATATGTGGAGATAAATGTCAGATATCAAATTTTGATAACTTAAACATAAAATAGAACTATTTTCATATTATATACTTGTCTCTAACAAAATTAATTAGTTGGTCCGCACATTACAGTCGTATTAAATATATCATTCTAAGTATATATGTGTAATATATTTCTTAATTCCAAAGATATGAATACACATTGCTGTCAAGAAGCAAGAGTATCAAGCAAGCCTATGAACTCAATCAGATTCAGGAAATAACTTTTATTTGCCATAGTAATGTTATTTATTTATTCTAATTATTTTGGACTCCTTTTCTATCAATACTCTTTTCCTTCTTGTCAATCCTAGCACTTGAAAAATAGAGAAAAAACTCATAAATTCACTTGCAGTCTTCTTTTCATAAAAATATCAAGCATAAATATAAAAAGTTTATTACAATTATAATCAATTAAGTAATATAAATCCTTTTAATTTGGATCTTTTATAATAAGTAAAAATTGTTTAAAGTATAGAATTTTCTTAAGTATCTAATTTAGATTTGATATCTCTATATATAATTAAAGATTTCCATCTTAATATATCATTAACTTTTTATTATATTATTGATGCAGAATATTCATTATTTTACCATGTCTGCTAATAATTTTGGTAGAAAATTTGTACATTGTGAAGTTTTTCTTTTCAATTATATTTTTTATTCATAAAATAAGAATCTAATATCTTATTTAAAAAATTTAAGCATCCAGTCAAATCAACCAGATATTGATAAGTACCAGTATCAGGGAATAAAGAAGATAATTATCATTTGGCATTTAATATTTGGTTAGGGTTGGAAAAGTTGTGATTAGGGTTGAAGTAGGAGCGAAAAAATGCTGCACCTATTAGTCTATATTAGTTCGGACATAGCATGCAATCGAGAACAGTGTAAAAAGTTGAGATTATTTTATGGCATGGTACAAATATAATAATATCTATTTACAGGATAGAAATCCTTGACTTTCCCTATAAAAGTATAATAAATAATTCGTAAAGTTCTATTTTAAAAAATAAAATTTATCTATTTTATTTGTTACCTCTCTGTGTCCTGTCTATCTACAGTTCAATGATTGAGATAAAAAAGAAAATTATTTTTTTAAAAAAAGTGAAGGATAAGACAGCAAATGGTACGTATGAAAAATTGAAAACAATATGGGAAATACAACAAAAAAAAGTAATTATTTTATTCATAAATTAAGCATGTATTTTAATTGAATGGATTAAAATATTCTTAAATTAATATTTGTCATTATTAAAGGGTGTAAATGGTAAAGCAACTCTCCACCAAAAAGAATAGAATATTTACGAAAACTTAATTCTTTTGGGCAAAATGATAATTGGTATATTTATTGAACAGAAAAAAGATGGTTATTATTAGCACTGTTTCTCAGAATATTTTATGGGGCTTTAAGGAGGCAAACAACTTTTAAAATGGGTGGTGTTATCCGTGTATAAATGTGATCTTATAAGAATTTGTTGAATTTGACATCAATCCCGAAAATTCGGTGATTAATTTGTTTAATATTTTAAGATTACTGCCCATAGTTATCATAAATATTTTACTTTTATGCTGATTGACATAATTGCCTTTCCACTTTGTAGACCGATCATTATTATGATTTGATTAAGGAGTCAATATCCATATGATCCTGTTCATAACATGTTGAGCCGTTAATCCAAATATGTGTGATTCTAATCCCTTTTATTGGAGATATTTTTCTACATTATCCAACCTCTAGCACTTTACTATATGTATTTTTATTTGAAAGTCTTGTGCCCAAATCTTATTAAAAAAATTATATTCATTAATCAGTCAATTAGAGAAGACAAGGGGATAGTTTTATGATATCCATTCATAGTAAGTACACCAAAAAGTTCAAATCAAAAGTTAATATGCGCCACATAATAAGATTCTTCACCAATGGGAACAATGAAATTAATACTAATTAATGACATAATCTCACTTAGGAAGATACGTTTTAATAGAAGAGAATAAACAAGCAGCAAGTAGTGGTGGGTCCAAGGTTCCCTTTGACGTTGCAACATTATCTTGTGTGGTATACACATGTTAGTATTCCACCAACTTGAGTTTATGTTGTTAAAGTTAATTTAATTTCACTCGATCCACAAGTCAGATGGCACCTTACTAGTTGATAAGTTGGTGCCAGATATAATTGATGTTTCTTGGTCTTTGGTTCACAATTTTCCAACATAAAGTACATCTAAATCTTGCTTTCTCATAAGCATATTTAGCTTTTCCTTAATGGAAGGACACCACCGGTTGAATCTCTTTTATCTTGAATATATTTTTGTGTGTTAAGATAAGATAGTGGCTACTAGATGTTGTTCTACAGTAATGTCGTGTTTTAAATTAAAGTATAATTGTTGTAAAACAGTTAGTTGCTCCATATAAGCGTTATGTTTAAATGTTTGAGAATTTATGGTAACGAAAAACTATACACGTGTAGTCATCGTCCTGTTTGAGAATTTATGGTAACGAAAAGCTATACACGCGTAGTCATCGTCCTCGATGAGTTGCTCCATGTATTTTTTTTTTGGTTCTTCTTCTCATGTTTAATTTAAGTCATTTGTCAAGATTAAACTAATTGTGTATTAGAAATCTTATATCACTTAAAGATATAACTTTTATACATGTATATAATTAGAGAATAATTATCATTTTATAGATTAATTTAAGATTAAATTAAGACATAACCCATATAAACTTATAACATGATATATTAAGCCGATATTAGAATAGTGGAAGTTGAGCCGATATTAGAACAGTGGAAGTTGAATCTAGAAAGTGAAACTTCTGACCCTGGAAAACTAGTTTGCTAGGGTTGTGGGACAGAAAATAACCTCATGATCGAAAAAAAATAAGAAACAATTTCTAATTTTCATTTAAAAAAATAGCTTGCCCTTATTTTATTTTGAAAAGAAAATAACCTCATGAAGAATTATCATGGACGCACCCATTGTATGGCTCCTTCATTGGGCTCAAGAAGAAGACTAGCATCTGCATAGCGAGAGTTTTGTCTATTATAGGACTGATAAAAGGGCCTAAATTCTTTGAAGCTCGATGCTTCATTCATGCAGCTTTTTACGGAACCTTAAAAAATCAAAAAGGCAAATGCTTGTGCCATTGGAACTCTGATTAAGAAACTGATAAAGAGAAAATATCATGGTTGTATGCATAATATTATATAAAATATTTTTCAGCCATGTCAAGAACAAGAATGCTGTCGGGCAAAGGACGACAAACAATTAAGTTTTAACGTTGTAAATCAGTACTGCTCAAGTCATGGGCATTCTGTTTTTAAGGTACTAATTCCTCTACATTCTTTCCTTTCCCTTTGTCTAAGGATATGTATGCAGATCAATATATGGTATAGATTAGAAGATATACATCCCCACTCAGTAGACATTCAAAATCTGTTAGGTCTATATGCACATTCCAACAGTTCAACTGTACTCAATATATATCAAATTTGGCCAATCGGCCCAACAACTCATAGGAAGGACAACTTACTTTCCGAGATAAAACTCCAGCAACAACAAAGTAAGAATCCACAATCCCTTATCCTTTTGTTTTTGCTAACAACAGGATCTCAAACTGTCAGTGAGGAAAAAACCCTTTAAGCAGAAAAAAAACTGGTTCACTTTAATACAGAGAGAGTATTCAAGCTTAGTAAAGAGCACAGAGTAGCAATCTTGCTAGAATTTCTGGATAACAACTGAATTTGCCAGTCCAGCCTGTTCTATAGTCTGAGTTTCGTCAGAAAGAAGCTTTGGGGGGAAACCCATCATCTGAAGTTGATAATTACCTGCTCCCCCGGGACTAGAGGTATTAATGAAGGCACGAATGTCGCTGACTGTGTGGTGATAATTAAAATTTGATATCAACCGGGTTCCATCAGCTAACCTAAGTTGTATTGAGGTTGTTGGCAATGATTGATCCACCACCAGGCCAGCAGAATGGGTTGGAGCAGTATTGGAAGGTGGTGAGGTAACAGTTCCCTCTGGTGCCGCTGAAGTAGAGCTGCTTCCTAGAGTTCTTCCCACACCCTGAAATGGTGCCTGAAGCTTTTCGGGTTCCTGCCCGTGTGAAAAAATGCACTTCTAATTAGGACAGAGAATTGAATTAAAAATATCATGCATAAAAAAGAGCAAGATTGCATTTTAAAAACCAAATGTTCAAAAACATTAGAACAAGCAAATGATGTCTTTCAAATTCAACCTGATTTTACAGAAAATTAGGCAAAATGCACTTTTAGTTTGCATACTGGACATGATATCAGCCATAAACAAAGAGAATTGGATTGCATTTCAAAATGAAAATCTTTATAAGCTTTAAAACTAAATGACAAAATCAACCAAATTCATCCTGGTTTTATAGTAAATTGGAGAGACACAAAACAAGGAACTCAAACAGGAAACTCACGGGATACTTCTCATTCCTCCTTATGAGGTTGACATTAACAGATGACCTCCTATCTGCAGGTTCAAGTTCTTTGGGACACTCGGACTTTTTTATGCTCTGCATTCAAACATAACAAGTATCACTGAACACAGTGAAATCATGAACGTGACCAAGAAGAAGGTAATAGTTATTAACCCATACAGGTTACCAAAACATTAAAACATCATATGATGAGATTTGATAAAAACTTCTAGAATAATTCATAACAAAATATAATGGAATTCATAGAGAATGATAATGATAGTTTGCAGTAACTAACGTTATGGGCAAAAACTCCATAAAATATCACATTATTCACTGAGTAATGCTCAGGAAATTTTCAATCTTCTAATGTTTAGGTATTTTTCCTGTTCAATAGATTTGAGTTAGAACCTTGATTACAGTTACCTCTAAAAATGAGGCGTTTTCGGGATCATCCAAGCTCCTCAAAGGCCCATCATTTACAGTGAAACCATTAGTCCAAAAAACAATGTTGTGAACAATGGCCTCAGGTTGCTGAGGAGCAGATTGTACAGTTTCACCAGAGAGTAACCTGCCAGTTCCAGTAAAGCTTGTTGACCTAGGCGGCTCCTGAAGTTGATCAATGGGCCTTTCTACAGCTCCCAGCTGCCTTGCTTGATTGAAGATTGCATCCACATCATTGCCTTTTGAAGGATCCTGGACAAGCATTCCACTGGAGATATAATGCAAATTGTTAAATCCAATACAAAAGTCAATAATTCTAAGTCAGAAAGATTATATGAGCATTAAAGTTATAGTTTAGCAAGCATGATTACAGAAGTACTAATTTTGTTTAATCAACAGGAGATTATACACCGGAAAACAAAATTTTACAAACAAAATACAAACACTAATGAAAGATATTAAAAGTGAGTTTCCACCTAAAATATGCTTGGTGTTCTGGAAAAGTGAAGCATAGGAGCAAAATTTTGTATGGTGCAAGCGCACACCACACATATATTCCAACCTTATAAACATAAAGTAACTAAAACAATTACATGAACAATGCTTGAAATCACGAGGCTTCACTCAAATCAATACAGAGTTCAGAAAAACACGATCATTTTAGTAAGGACAGGCAAAGATACTAGTAAACACAAAGGAAATTGACAAAAGAAGGAAAAGAAAACACCATTCTGATTCTGAGGAATTTTACCCCTCATTTTTGACAAGTTCGGCTGGATGTGAACAGATTTTAAAAAATTCAACACCTATTAATTGAAAAGATGGCCCGAATTTCAACCAAAATAGCTTGAAAGTGGTAAGAGCTAATTAAAAGCTTGATTTTACCAAACGGCTCAAGGCAAGTTTTCAAACTCTTTTCGCCAAAGATCATTTTAAGTAAAGTCCAGAGAATTGGGTGTAAGTAAAAGCCTAAAAAGCATTCCAGTAATGAAATATTTTCAAAAAGGATAAATACATAATCTGATCACTAATCTTCAATCAGGCAAGATTTTCAGCTATATCAAAACAATAAGCAATGTTGGAGGATCAGTTACAAGCCATCAAAAAAGATCAAAACAAAAGCTCCAGGTCGGAACAGCAAAAGAAAGAAACAAGGTAGAAATGCCACGCATCAAAACATTCATAATCTACAATCATAAAAAAAAAGATAAACTGAAGAATAATGTCACCAAATAACGAGAGCAGAAACGGTATAATGGCAGCACCAATTTTAGGTCTCTCTATCAGACTTTCAAATGGTTCCAAAAAATCCAATTCACACGAGATTATATCATTGAAGTTAGCACAACACTAATTCTAACTCACTCGAGCAAAGAGTTGCAAAAACCTAACAGAACATATGATGAAACTACGAACTTAAGAGTTGCAAGAATTGCTCAATAAAGACAAAACCAGCAATCAAGTAGTAGCAAATAATCACCTTAAATAAGAAAATCAATCAATCAACTAGCAAAAAAATTCTTTATTATAATCATAATAATTAACCGAATATAAAGGTTTCTTTATCCTACACGTTGAACAAAACAAATTCCAGAATGAATAAGGAAATGAAGGAAATAATTGAAAAAGAACCTTTTTTCCCCGCCGGTGTAATACTCTTGAGGGTCATCGGAATCGGAGTCGGAGTCGGCGGAAGGACGGTTGAGATCGGAAAGTGTACGGATCCTGCCAGCTCGACTGGTGGAGGGTTTCGATGCTTTCTTGTCCTTGGACGCCATTGATTTTCTTTCTAAGATAGAGAAAGAAACACAAGACAATAATCTCGTTCTTCTTGTTGTTTGTGTGTATGTGTGTTTGTGTTTTTCTTTTTTCTTTCTAGTTTCTCGTATTCTCTCTCGGACGAATCTCTTCTTTAACACGTTACGCTCGTCGGAGGCGCGTGCACGACAGAATCATATGACGCCGTTGAGACCGTTGACGTTGTGTGTGATTACCAACTAATTAGTAACGGGTGAACATATTCGGCCCATTATTTTGGGCCCGGCCCAAATGAATTTTGGACAAATTTGGATTTGAGAAGTTAGTCTTGAGTCTTGACGTATTTCTTGGCATTGGGTTTTAAATTATATTTCAAATCGTTGTAATTCAATTTAATAATATATATAATTTGTTATAATTTAATAGTACATATTATTTTAAAATGTAATTTTTTAAATAATTATGCAGTAGTAATAAAAAAAGTTAATTTTTATAAATAATATTTTATTTTTATAAAAATTTATATTTATATTGATATCATTAGTTTTAATGTATATATATATATATATATATATATATATATAATTATTTAATTATATCTAATATTAAGATTAATATATTATGAAAAATGTTGGGTATTATTGGACTTGCCCTGATGCCTTTTCTATTTACAATTTTCTCATCTACATTCCTTCTTTTTTTTAAAAAAAAACTATTATTATAAATATATTTTTTTATATATATTAAAACACATTTTAGAAAGAAAATAGTATAGCCTTAATCTCCATAAACCATTTTCAACTTTCTTTAAACTATTTTTTTTTCATTTATTTTCTTCCCTTTTTCCTCTTTTATGGTCCATGGGAAATACTTTAAATTTAATATCATTCATAATTAATATATAATTTTCTCATTAAGAAAACAAGTCAATCGTAAAACCATGTACGATAAAGTATACGACAATTTCCTTTTACTCTTTGTCAATTCTTGACAAAAAAAAATACCTTATAAAAGTCAATATATTACTTTTTCAATTTTTTCGAATTTATTTTATTTTTATTAACATTCTACAAAGTTAATTTTGCAGAAATAAACAAATCCAAAAACAACTTTACAAAAATTACTATATTAAGTTCTGGAAAGTTTTTTTTTTAAAATCCGATTTTTTTTCTTTTACAACTTTATTTATTTACATTTTTTCTCTTTCGTGTTAGATATTTGAGGTGAAGAACATGCAATAGGAGAAAGAGATCATGCGAAAGACACAAACTATTAGAAAAAGAATTTAACGATTATTCAATCACAAATCAAATCAAACATGTTGAAATCTTTAAGGGGATTGCTATTACTATAAAATTGTCTTATACTACTAACTAATCACATATTAAGCATCATGATATTTTAGAAGGGATTGTTATCAAATTCAACGATTTTTCCATACATTATGAATTATGATTAAGTGGCTGTGTAAACTTTATTTAACACTCCCAATGCATGGATTTTCTACTCTTAGAAAAATAGAAAACCACTTATTTTACTAAAACTGTTTTTCTAATTAAATTGTTTCCGCATTAAAAACCAAATTTCTGCTTTTTAAATAAACAAATCTCACTTCTTAAATAATATTTACTTAACTTTAAAAAAAAATATTTTAATTTGAAAAAACTCTGTAATACATTAATACCAGTAATTCATATACGTTAGTTAATTAATTCAGCTGGACCTATACACCTTGCTACGTACGGGTTGACAACTCTATGTCAACAGTATTTTTAACTAAGTTTAATATGAAGTCCCCTTCTTACCTAAAAGGAGTCTTTCATTGCAAAAATTAAAATCCTTTGCGCAACTTTTCTTCCGAATGCGACTATTGATTCAAAATTTGACACTGCATGTGCCCATAACGTGTACCAAAAGCCACAATGGATTCATCCATCGTTAGCAAAGCCAAAAATACTAACACGTTTTTCTTTTTTTCCGTACTATACAGCTATTTTTAACTTTAACTACTATTTTTAAAAAATATAATCATATAATGGAATATTATTGTTGTTAAATTGTTGACTAATAATAAAACCACACTTTTTATAACATAGAAGTTACCTATATTTGAAAGTATATTAAAAAATCTTTACTTTTAATAATTAAAATTTAATTTTGCTAGAGAAACAGTAAATTATAGAGAGAAGAATTTCAAAACTGAAAAAAATAACATTTAAAAAATCAATGCATACCATCTCTATGTCCTAAAACTATCTAAAATTACTTTAATTTAGAATAAATTCTTACGTGGAATCAAATATATCAACACTTATCTAAGCGTAATATCGGAAAACTGAACATGAAACTAATTACACACTAATTGCGAGCAAAAACGAATAACCATTGTTGCCCATTTGGATTTTTGATGCAGCGATGAAAGGTGGTGAATGTCATTGATTTTGGTAGCAGATGTGGTTAATGTTTCACACTACACTTGTTTGACACGACTATGGTGGTTAGTGGTGTTAGGTGTTTGTATTCTGATTAAAAATAAATTACATTAAAATGAAATATTGTAGAATTTAAAACCTGCATGCAGTAAGCATTGGAATATCCTCTGATTCGTAATTCCCAAAACGAAATCCTCTGCTCAGTTCTGAATTCTGACCACATAGCCAGAATGAAAGAGACAAGTTTACAGTGATGTTTTTAAGAAAACCAGCTAGGACGGTAACTCATAGCCCCACTTGCAGGTACCCACAATGGAAACAAAACTCACAACACAATTAATTAATAAAAATAAATACATTCTGATAAAGTTTTTCAGGCTACACCACCATTACAAACCCAACAAAAACCACAACCTATGTATCACATTAACCAATCTAAGTTTAAAATCCTACGTTCTAGCCCCAAACAGGTACCTTTTTCGGTTACACACAAACACTGTTTATAGATTCGTAGCTTTATTTACAACATTAAAAAAAAAACTGAAAATTAAACTTAGCAGTAACATATATATAAAACTAGTAAATAAATAATTACACATGTATATAGGTAATAGTTAGACTTAGAAAGATAAAAATGGAATGAGACTAGTGAGAAGCTACAACGGTTTTCTTGATGGAGAAGAGGTTGCGCAGGTTAAAAAGTTTACCCCCAATATTGGCATGAACCGTGTTACTGTTTTTACTGTTATTACTGTTACTGTTACCACGGATATGAGAACCACTGACACCAATGGCACTATTCTCGTCGCTTCTGCAGCTCAAATGATGTCTATAACCAATGCACATTGGAACATTCAAATTCAAAACCCTAGTTTTCGCGGTGCCATTACCACCGCCGGCGAGCTTGTTCCGTCGCTTGGATTTGTCGGAGTTGAGAAGTAGAGATTCTGGATTGTTATTATTATTATTTTTGGGTCGGCGGACTTGCCAAACTGGGCTGGTTCTTCCTAAATGGACCCCGGGCCGGGCCGGGCTTGTGGGCCATTTCCTGGACTTGGAGTCTCCTGCTGAATTGCTCCGCGAACAAGGCGCGCTGTTCGCTTTTCGGGCCGCTGGAGCGAATAGTTTGGGCCGGGTACCCACATTCCCCGCTGACCTACTTCGAGAGAATGGCCATATATTAATGTTGAGTTCCGCTGAAGTGGTGACGCTGTTGTTTTTCTTCTCTTTCTTCTTCTCTTCCGCGACGACGTCGTTTTTCTTATTACTCTTCCTGAATATATCCTTCCACCGCTTCGACGTTGTGACAGTTGAATCCGTTATGACTCCGGGTGAATCCGTTACCGCTGGGGATGGGTCGGGTTCTTTTGGAGGGTTTGGCGGGTCGGGTTTATTTAGGAGGTGGAGGGGAAGGAGGACGCCGTTGACGATTAGTTGGTCGGCGGTGAGAATGTTGGGTGGTGGAAAAGAAGGGTTTCGAACCATCCAAAATTCGAATTCGGGAGAAGCGCATGGGCTGCTTCTGCTTCTACAAGTTGGCGAGAGGGTTTTGGTGTTCATGGTGATTTTAGTGAGTGAGGAAAAAATATGGTGTTGGTGTTGAGTGATATATGGTGTTGGGTTTGGGTTTAGGGTGTGGGGATGTTTTTGCTTGCTTTGTTGGTTAGGGGATGAATGTGATGAGAAGATGAGAGTAATAAGGGACCATCCAAGGAAGGAGAGTGTGTGTCAAACTTTTATTATTATTATTATTATTATAATAACAAAAAGAGTGAAAAAAGTTGGGTCCATCAAAGGGGCACGTGTCATACCAAATGCCACTGGGACTCTAATCATTGGCTACACTTTGGATAATTCATGTATCTATTTCTAATCTATTTTAGTGATAACTAGAATTATAGGATGTGAACATGAATATATATATATATATATATATATATATGAATATGTGTGAAGTAAAATTGTTTAATTACGTTATATGACACGTAAGTTCCTGCGCAAACCAGTTTCATTAATTTTAATAAACTGTTATATAAACTATTATTATTATTTGTTTAATTGTGTCTATGGAACCTTTTCCTTTTGGTGTTGCTGCATGCAGTTGTGAAGATATTTGCGTCGCTAATTGAGCCTGTTAAATAAGAGTAAAGTGACTTCTTTTGTCATTCTATTTTACGGTCAGAATCATCTTGGCTCTTCCAGGATTTTTAATACAATTTAGTCATAAAATGAGGATTGTGACAAGTTTGATTATACTTGAGAACGTGATTTTACCATAAGAAAACTACTTAAAGATATTCTACGTCAATGTGTTTATAAGTTTAATAAGTTAATTACATGGGTGAGTTTTAAATGATGAGGTAAGTTTATATACATAACTCGTAGTCGTAGAAAATTCATTGCATTTGCCCTAGCTTACTTATTAAATGTTTATAATTAACTCTTTAAAGAAAAAGGTTTGGATACTTTTTGAAGTTTTAAAATATTAAATACTTTGTCTTTTCTGATATATACAGACTCGTCAATTAGGAAGTTGCTATACAAAAGTACTCTTTAGTGGAAAAGAAAATCTTATTAACCAACCATCATAGAGGAGTTAATGGCTTCTTGAACCTTCCCATCGTTAATTTGCTTCAATCTCCAGTCTGTCACTTCTAAATGTATATCCAACACCAACACGAATCGTAATTAAGGTTGTAAAATATCTCTGAGTAAGATAGTAATATGTTTTGATTTGAGCACTGAATTTTCCCTTCATAGAGATTAGGGACATGATTCTTAATAATCACCCAATTTAGTATCAATTATTTAGGAGATTATGGGTCAATTATTTCAGCACACTACAACCCAAATTATGGCAAGTGTGTATTTTGAATTATGATTTTCCGTTGGGATTATAATCTAACATGCATTATTCGTTAAGAAGCAAATAGTGTTATTATTAAAAAAAAAAAGAAAAAAAGACAAGTCACACTCTAATTAGGCATTAACAGATTCAGTGAAAGACTTACGCACATCTTTCATTAACGTTATTCAATGAGGTTTTGTATTCAGGGGAAAGGTTTCGGAGTTATATATGTTTTTATGGTTACAGCCTTATAGGTATATGTTGTTATTGTTATGGGTATCATAAATTGTATTTGCTTGGAAAGCACCGCATGTTAATTATGCGTATTATTTAGATGTCTCTGAATATGAAGATTTAAGATCAACTTTTTTTGATCCACTTAAGATCAGTTATACGTCGTTTCATCACGCGATTGGATGAATTTAGAAAAGCGAAAAAGTTTGTGCAATAATAATCATAAATCTATTTGAATTTGATCATCTTGTACCCTTTTATAAATACTCCATTGATAACACTTATGATACAATTTAATAGCTGGTATGTACTGTTTGAGATCGTCATCCTGTGATACCAACACGTTTCAATAAATTGCATGACTATGTAGATAACAACGAATATATTATTCTGTAAAAAAATATAAAAAACACTGAATCACACAACAAATACAGGCATATTATGATGATGATGTCAGATCAACAATATCATGTGACAACAGAAAAATGAAAATCAGAGTACCAAGCTAATTGGTGAGTGTTGGTTGACTTTTATGCCTATTATTACTCATGACATGATGCTCCACTAAAAGATTTCCATTTGCATTTTCAATCCTAATCACATATTTATATCATTGCTAGGTAGGTAAAATTTTGTTTTCCTTACAAGAATATTGTTGATCTTGAATTCAAAATTTTTACCATGATGACATATTGACATGCAATTGAAATAAAAAAATATTTAATAAATAACTATAATACGCAGATAATCAGACAATTAGTTATAAAATGTGAAAAAAAAAGAAATATGTATACGTATATATTTTTTTAGTTGGTTGATTTTGTATTGCAGTTATTAATATAGTAAAGTTGATTAAAATATTTTGAATTCCATAATGTAATTTATACGTGGCATGAAATTTAGTATATAAAACAAATCAATCATTAAATTGTGTTGTGAAATCTGAAATTGGGCATAGGGTGGTGGAGAAAAGTTAAAGGGGATAGATTATAGATACATCAAAATCAGACGGTTATTACGGTTGTCACGTAGTGGAATACAAGTGCCCAAGAAGAAACCCAATTGTAAATGGGCTCCAGCTGAAGCCCATTCTAACAGCAACTATTTTCGAAAAACCTAAAATGGGACCCTTGTTAATGGACCCCACTAAGAGGGTATGATAAGGACGTAGGTGGAATCTAGAGTGGGTGTGGCCCAGTGGGGACTTAACTCCATTTGGGAAATAAGGATATGTATACAGAGTCACTGAGAGAGTATTGAAAAAACTTGAAAGAAGGACCAAAGAATAGTGTCGAGCTTGTTAATGGCGTTTGTTTGGAGGCAAAATGATGAGCCACGTGCCAGCAAATACCGACGCTTGTTTTGTCATGAAATTTTCAATTTTCTTCTCACTAGTTGTAAATGTGTAATATAAATCTACTTGTAAAAGAAAAATCTATTGTTCCTTAATCTTAAGGACCACATTAAAAGGTGGATACTACAACTAGTAGTCTAGTACTGCACTACTGCTACCACCTTTGTATATAAATGATATAATACTTTATGACTGAAAATTAGGGTATTGTTAAATTTTACGTAATAATATTAATTATAAAATAATTGTAATTTTTTATTTAATAATTGTGTGATTTTTATGTGTCCATCTAAAACAAATTCATAAGTTTATAACTGTACACCTTTGGAATAAAAAAGCTGTACACTTTTAAATAAATAGAATTTAATTAATAATTTATACACATTCAACATAAATAGATCTTACCGTTTTATTATGTCATTTTATTAATAGTTTGAGGTGGCAACAAAATGATTTCTTACTAAATATCAGTGTAATAATATTTTGCATTGAAAATATAAATTAAGCTCTTTAAATAAAAGTTAAGTGAAATATATTTTTGATCCCTATAATTTAATATTTTTTTATTTTTAGTTATTGTAAAAATTTTGTTCCATTTTACGCCCTCATAATTTATTTATTTTTAATATTTAATTTCTGTAAATTATTTTATTTTCATTTTTAGTCCTTATAATTTTTTTTTGAAGAACTAAAAATAAAAAAAATAGTTGTAGGAATAAAAAATAATTATGGGAACCAAAAAATTACAAGGACTATAAATGAAAAAATATGAATTACAAGGATTAAAACTAGAAAAAAAAAATTTAACTGGAAGTGAAATAAAGTTGCTTAATGGCTTATATTTAAATATAAAATTATTATTTTATTGTTTATATGTACGTGTGGATGATGTAAGTGTGATTTGTTAGTGTAGTTTGTAGTGAAGTATTTACTAGTATATATGGTTTGAGAGCCATGCAATTGAATTGAAATCATGGGCTTATAGTATGTGTTCTGTTCTGCTTCTTCGTTGTGTTTCATAATTCTGTTTGTATTCCTGTTCACATCTCAGTTAAATTTAAAATGACTTCGAAGTTTGATAATGACTTTGGGAAACCATAACTGTTTGTCTCAAATACTCCTATGTAATCTTGATTTAAGAGCCTTAGATATGTCTTGATTTGAGCTAAGTAATTAATTAAGATTAACCGTAATCAATAATAGGGTTAGAAGAGTATTATAATATTCAACTCTTGTCTCTTGGTAATTAAGTTAGTGGCTCACTCCAATGCATGCGAAAAGATAAATCCTGTAATATGAAACATTTGGCACTAAAAACGACGATAAGAGAATCCAAAAGAATAGGAAATGAAAAAAGCAAAAGTAGCTATTGCGGACAGCTTAGGACAAGGAAGAAGGGACCTATGTTTATAGTCTTTCAGACCCTATAACATATGGCTCCCAAAACTAAACCTTGGTTTTGTTCAATTTTGCTCCCTCGATAATTACGTTATTGACTTTGATGTTTGCTGTTCCCCCTTTCCACCATTACCCTCTTCTTCCTTTCTATTTTCATTCCTCCATGATTCCATGCTCTCATTCATTGTCACAATCTCCACTGCAATCTTCTTTCTTGGGTTGTTGGTTATGATATGATGGTCACCAACCACCTTAATGGCCATTAAGGTCACAACCAAATCAATGATCATTGCTCTCCTAACTTAGGTATTTTATAAGACTTTACTTCCTGATTAACTATAATAACAAGTAAATTTATTTTGATTGTCTAATTACGTGTATTATATTTGTTTATCAAATATTTTTTTTTTATTTTATATTATATAGTGTATAAGATTTTGAATAAATACTAAATGAAAAAAGCATTCCAGATTTCACATAAATAATCACTTATCAAGCTTCATTTTATGTGAGTTGTTTTTACAACTTCATGTTAACAATAATTTTTATAATAGTAACATCAAGTAAAAATATATTACTGAGCAAAAAATATTTAAACATAATTAAATTACATTATAATAAATTTAAGTTTATAACATACTTTGATAAATCAGTCATATACAAAATATGTTCCCTCTTTCCATTTGAAGATGTTTCAACCTAAAACTAAATACTTATACTCCAATGGCAACCATAGCAAGACGTTTTTTTTTTTTTTACTCAATGGCAAGACAATGTATTATATAAAATTTGGTCCTTTTCATATGTCTCATTATACTCACGTGTATAAATTAAGTTAACTTGGCCAATGCTTGTTTTAGCATAAATTCATTATATATAACTTTTTTAAATAAATTTAAAATATATTATTTAAATATTTTGTTTGTGTGAATGGGCATTATTATAATTGTCCGAGAGATGACAGAAAATAGTTTCTGTTGAGAAAATGATTATTCAATAATTGTAACAAAGACAAAAACAAAAGGAAATTTCAGCATTATGAGATTCACAATCATACTATCGTTGCTGTTGGAAAGAATCACGGAATCAAGGGCAAAGGCCGAAGGATTTACCTGTTGCAATTGGTTGCTAGCAAAATATACTTTAACTCTATCACTTTCACTCATGCATCATTGATTTGCTACACTCATCCACTCCATCATATATCACAACCACTTTTGCTTTTGTTGCTACTATAAACCACTATAGTAATTAAAACACACACTACGCTCTGCATCTATAAATTTTTACTAGTATTATTTTCATTTTGATTTCGCACGAAGTCTAGATATTTTCATTTTAAAGACTAGTTTAACAATATCTGTAGAAGTTAATTATCATGACAATGTTTCACGTTTTATAGATTAAAATGATAATTTATTATAAAAAATATATATTATTCCTCAATATTTAATAACATTTTCACATTATGTCATTTTATAATTCATTTTTTTTTTCTGTTACTGTCTTTCCCTTCTATCCCTAGATAGAAATTGTAGAGAGCTATATAATCAAACATATTTTCTCTATGAATTTCCAACTAAATATCCATATTGAATAGTCCTTTCACGATGGTTGAATGAATAACAGGAAAAATCATTGCAGCAGTACTACTGATAAAGAAGAACTCATTCCGTACTTAAATTGTTGTACTGTTTTTTTGTACCTTTTTTAATTGAAAAAGAGGAAGAAATTAAGAAAAGGAAATGTTTATTTTTCTCTTTTTAGCATAAAGGATAAGCAGGTGTATAACTAATAAAAATGAAACTTAAAAAATCAAAATGTAAAACCTGTCATTTCCAAGAGAAAAAGAGAATACGCGGTATATGAAAAGAAAAGAAGTCACATTCTTTTTCAATGTAAATTTAATTTGTATCCAATTATATCATGCTGTTAATCAATCATCTCATTCACTTAAAATATATATATATATATATATATATATATATATATATATATATATATATATTTTTTTTTTTTTTTTTTCTCTTCACATCTTATCATTTATTATTAAGTGCACACTGTAATTATTTATGAGATATTTTTCATTTAGCTGTGCATATTCAAGTGAGCGTAAATATACCCTTCACAAGAAGCCAATTTGGTGCAAATGAGAAAGAAAACAAGCAAAAGCACAGATTAGATTGTATGCTTGTGCTTATTTTATTTGCTTCCAAATCATAACAACTATCCGTGATATACCATATGCCGCACAAGCTTACAGAGTTATGGACCCAACCCAACCTATCCATACTGGTGACATATAAACTATGTCATGGGTGTTTCAATAATGTTAAGTGCACATTATTAGAGTCGTATACCTTCAAGTTTCTTGAGTTGATACATGCTTACGGAGTCATGCCATAGAACCAGCACTTTTTTAACTTTTCGTGTCTGTATCTGAATGTATGATTGTGTATAAAGAAATAAAGAAATGGATGCGCTTTCATGTACATCTACTACGACCTAAAGCTGTAAAATGTCTAGTTGATTGTCACACACACACTGCCAATGGCAAAAGGTTTTTGCCCATGACTCAACTCCACCCCACCTTGTTTAATCACTCTCCAATTGATCATGTATTCATGCTGTTGAAATACTCGTCATATTATACTACTGCATGGAACATCTTCCTTAGGCCTAGCTGTTGTTTGATAGAGTACTTACTATGTTCAAATGAAGTGATGATTGACTCAATGTTTTGTTGATTCGAATGCATGTGGAATGATCAAGTTTGGTTAAATTGAATTAACACTAATATTCGCTAAAAACATATTAAAAGAGCGGTGGGGTTATTAAAGTTCATCTTTCTAACAAGTTTAGTCTATTGTTGTTCAAGGTTCTTCAAATATTTTTGTTTATTACATTTTTAACACGGAGAGAGAGCTTAAATTAAGTGTACCATTGATTCAAGTCCATTTTTTTTTCTAATTAAGGTGAAGAAATTAACTGTAATGCTTTTAACCCTTGCCTAGTTCATCTGCCGACACTCGTCGCTTCTATTTATATCCTGTCAAAAGACTCAAAACAAGTAAAGGCAATCACAACTCATATATGTACGTATATTATTAGTGTTTTTGGTTTCGCGTTTTGGATGCCATTTTCTATATTTCAGACGTGTGTTTTTTGGAAACTAATAGTTATAGCTTATTTAGGTCTTGCACGTGATTTTTGGAAACTAATATTATAATTTTCACATCTTAGATATGATTTTTTAACGAGTTTTTAAACATACACGACTGGGTTATCTTATCTAAAAGACGGTCTACATAGACCAGGACACTTGCCTCCCTAATCAGTGTCTATGTCAATGGTGACAAGAAACTATATATATGCCTAAATTATATATGGCATCATTTGCATAACATCACGATGATGTTAAAAGTAACCTTTGGGTATAGGTCTTAGATAATAAAGAAAAAAAACGAAATTTTTGAAAATTTTATGCGCTATTTAAAAAAAAAAAAGATAGAAAACTTACAAAATAGAATCTCACTAGAAAGTAACAGGAAACAAAGGGAAACTAACTGCGTTTCTGGAATCTCATCCTAGATGTGTGTCTAAAAACCACTTCAAAATAGAGTAAAATACGCAAAAGCTATATGTACTTGCTTCTGAAGACGTGGATCGTGTTTGACACGACGCACTAAATCAGTTTGCCACGCTCAAAACAAAAAATTAATCAATTAAAACGATTACATTTTATACAAATATTCAAATGTTTAACTAAACGACTTGATTTTTAAAACACAACAAGTGTTTGTTTCCATATACAGCAAATCAGCACAAATGCTAAACTTGTAGTTTATCCAGTTCTGTTGGTATCGCAATAAGTTTACTAGCTTTATTTGTTTAACATTTATTCTCCAAGCTATCTATAATTTATGCCAAAATAAATATATAAGCCATAAATAATTATTTTTTAAAAAGCAACTGCTAAATTTTCTAAAAATAAGTATAAATTGCGAGAAACATTATTCAATAATGTGGCCAGCGGTCAACCTCGTACACAAGGCAATGAGGCAGGACCATTTGGTTTCGTCATTTTGGGCAAACAATCCACCTTAGAATTTACCCACTCAGGTACACAACTTCTAAATTTACATGACAAGTACCTAAATGGCTATAAGAACTAGAAGAACGCAGCGAAATATTCCCCCCCCACACATAAGTCGATGATGTTGATGCAACAAGAGATTACCAATTAATAAATACACATCGACTAATTATATTATAAAGCATAAACTCTTCTCTAGCAAAGTTCCAAAGTTAAAAACAAAAGCCCCGACTAAACTCCAGCCTATTATATTTGCAGTAGTTCCCGAAAAACATGAATTGCCACCATAAAAAAGAAGGCTTCATAATATATGTCTAAGCTTGCGCACCAAGCTCTAAGAGCAAAGTGTGACTAATTGCATCGGATCCTGGGCCAGTGAATTGAATTGGACCTACAGTAAAGATCAGCATCATGAGTGTTACTCCAGTTCAACATTAAAAGAAATTCCAACTCACCGCACTGTTTTGTAGCTAACGTCAGCGGCAATGCAATTTAAAAACTAAATGAAGGAGCATAGCTCAGGCGCTGACAGAAGAAACAATGAATGCAAGAACAGTCGATGAATACCTGGACTGATGTAGCGATTCTTTAAGGCCCACTCATCCCGCAAGGAGGCAAACTTTTTGAAGGGTGCCCCTGAAGATTTAACATGAAATGTAGATTGGAGCAGTCTAATAGATATTATAACAGAGATAATAGTATGTGATATAGAAAATCTGCATTTATGAAGAACTGAATCTGCATCCATAAACTTTTAAGGTTGGACAACCAAGCCTGTCATGGTGATTAATATTACAAAGTAAAATTTATTGACCCATAATACCAAATACTTTGCCTTCCCCTTCATTTCATTGCTAACCATCCATGCGGGTGAAAAATATAGTTCTCACAGAGCAAAGAATAGATGAATATATATATATATATGTGTGTGTGTGTGTGTGTGTGTGTCTATATGTGTGTGTGTGTATATATATATATATATATATGTATGTATGTATATACCTTCAAGCTCCACCATTGCCTTCTTGATCACAGGCTTGAATTTACCTACAAAGAAAATCACACTATTCATTAACATCTGAATGTCAGAGAAAGCATTCAAATAAATGAAATGTAAACAAATTCCCTAGAATTTTAGCACTACCAGGAGTGTATAAAGAAACAACTACTCGTGAGTGATAATCCAGAAAATACAAAATAAAAATATTTCTAATTTAAAATACATTAGTATTTAGTAGTGAATACCAGCTGAAAAATATTTGGGTACAATTATGGATCTAAGTTTTGAAACATCAACAGGGAGATAAAATGTTACGTAATGAACAAATTTCACAGAATAGGTATTAGGGCAAAGCAAAAGCTCCAATAGATCAAAATGTATACCATGTCTCCTTTCCACGTCCATCAATGAAGTAAGTGCAGTTCCACCAACAGTCCATTCTTCTACAGGAGCACACAAATTCCCAACCTGATCAAGATATCATAGCAAATCCAAAAATTGAGTTGATGGCCCCAGTATTATCAAACAATTTCTACCACAATCAATCATTAAAACAAATCTAAAAGAAAATTTAATATGATAATTAGAAGATAAAGAGAAGTGCATTGATACAGACTGATGATATTAACCCAGTCTTCCCACTTTGAAGGAGGGCTGCAGCACCATAACCCAATGCATAGCAGTAAGTAGAATCAAAATTAGTTGGCAAGCCACATCTGCCTTCATATCTGCATATTTAAGAGCACAGGTAACTACGAATTCTAACCAAAGAAGTCCAAGATAGTGATACCATTGGCAAATGTACAGTCAAAAGAATTCTTTTTAATCCAGGTTAAAGGCAAATCATAAAGCAGGACCTCTTTCTTCTTTTTTTACCTTTTATCATAACAATTCATATCATCAAACCTAGCAATTCCAAGAATGATATATAAAATAGATGGAGTACCCGAAAAAGTGGGACTGCCCCCTAAATCCGCCTTTATATGTGCCTTGTTGCTTTCTCTTCTCTAACTCAGTTTCAACCATTTGAATAAGCATTTTCTCTGTTTCTATCTTGGCAACCTAAACAGAGATATATACCAACATTGAGGCGTGGTCAAAATGCATTATGGGGCAAAATAAACACAGCACGCTTTGCACTATAACACCGTTAAGCACCTGAACATTTCCATGTGGATCTCTTTCAAGCATCAATTGCTCTTGAATTGCTTTAGGTAAAAATTCAAAAAGTTTTAATGATTGACCAGTGAGTTTCTTCTTCCATAACCCTCCTTCATCCACCGTATCATGGGCCAGAATTTCATTGAGTTCTGCGATAAGGTGCTGGACCTGCAAACAAATAAAATATAAAAGTGACCATCATTAACATGTGTTTCCATATTGATTGCACATGAACAGATGCCAAAACATCATATGGGGAAAAAAAACTATTCACGACTAGTGATACCTACCTCGGGAATGAAATCAATTAGACCTTCAGGGATAAGAATGACCCCATAGTTATAATTATCCTCAGCTCTTTTAGAAATGATATCCACAATGTAGTCAGTGACATTCTTCAGAGTCATCTTCTTGGCAGCAACCTGAAATAAGATATCTACAGGTTAAATCAAATATTTAATAAAGAGATCTGACATGTCACTGTATCTAAGAAAAAATGAACAAGGAAATGAATATTTTTTGGGGGGCATAGTTACTTAAGCCATTCACTATTTCTATATCATGATTAAGCATTTTTTCATCAAAGTGATCATACTGGCCCATGTGCAAGCAAAGTTTTGGATTATGTTTGGTAAACAACTTAAATGCTTATTGAACAAGTGCTTATCATGAAGTGTTTAGGTATAAGTTGTTTCTGTAATCAAAGAGGAAACAGGTTTTATATAAGATGTAGTTATTTTCATAAGTTATCCTAATGAGCTTACTGAAATAAGCTGAGAACAATTATGGAAATAACATTAACAATTATTATAAGCTCTCTCAAACATTTACACAAATACTTATGTTATAAGATAAGCTCAACCACACTCTATGTTTTCATTTAATTATACTTCTCTGGATGCATTTTACTCACAAGATCAATAAGGATACATTTTATCTTGATTTCATCAACCCCTAAACTGATCAAACACTAGATAAAATGGTCAGATTTCTTACTAACCTCTTCTCCAATAATAGTAATGTTCGGATGAGTTTGCAAAGCACATTCCAGTGTAATGTGTGAAGCTGCACGTCCCATAAGCCGAACAACTGCAGACAGGTAGCCATATCTTACCCAATGTTTGAAACTCAGTAAAATAACAATGAACAAGTAATACAGTGAAAGAGAGAGATAGAATGAGAGGAAAAATCTGAAGCCTCAATTTATATTCATGGATGTGCGAATGAGTCAATAAAATGTCATGAAAGTAAATGAATCTTTCAACAAGAGTAATCCATGTGCACAAATACAATTAAAGAGAATCAGAAGTAGAAAAATCACATTCAATATATATGCTGATGTAATGCAAGGAAGATGAAGGAACAGGGCATTTCAATCTCAAAAGTCAAATGGGTGAAGAAGATATCAATTAAACATGTAATCTGAGTCAAAAGAAGATGGCACAAGCAGAAAATATTGACCCTTTAAGCATTAGAGCATATTTTTGTTGTCATGATATTGAATTTGAAATTTAAAAACGAAAAATTGAAACTATGACTACAGGTTTTCACATCAGAATTAGAACAAGTGATACTGGTAAGTAAAGTGGAATGTGTAAAACTTAAAAGGTTAAGCAGACCATTTGTAAGAAATGGGAAAATAGCAATCAATATCTGAATGTCCTAAATGAAGCATCCAGTGCACCTCAACTAAGCATCCAATCTATAATTGCTATGGTTCTAAAAAGTTTCCCACTTTCAGATACTTACAATGGTAATATTTTCCAGTTGATCGAGCATCTATCATAACATTGCCAATCATTTCTGAGTATATCTGCATTAAAACAAAATAAAAATTGAATAGACCACTCCATAATCATAAATGCTCAGTGAAGGCTGACTGCATGGCTTCATTCACCTTGCATGCTGTATCAAACCCAAAACTTGTGGGAACTTCTTTGCATTTCAAATCACCATCAATGGTTTTAGGGCACCCAATAACACGAGTTTTCAAATTTTTGGCCCTGCATAATCCAAAATTAAACAAACAATAGTTAAAGAAACAAGAACAGTTCATATTCAACAACGACAACAAAACTTTATCCCACTTGATGAAGTAAGTTTCATGGATCACACAACACCATTTGGCAGGGTTAAAACCAAAGCGAATTGTTCGTGCCAAACATATTTTGTTTCTTTCTCATAGGTATATGCCAAACAAATTTATACAATACATAGACAGCTTAAAGGTTGTTGATGATAAATCATAAACTACCAAGCAAGCACAATTGCACTAACAATTTTTTTTTGTTCCAGGGCAAGGACAGGTCAAAAAAAAATCAAAGGGTATTGAAGACCCAAACATGCATAATTGCATAAAATAAAAAGTCACATAAAAGCCAAAAGAACGGGCCTCAAGGCTAAAAAATTCTACTAAATGCATGACTTTAATAAAAAAAAATTATTGCAGGGGATGGGATCCCAGTTCCTGGACACAGATCAAACCAAAAGTAAAATTCCCTTTATAAAAACCTGAAATGCTCAGCAAGGAGGCATGCATTTGTGTTTGAGTCATCCCCACCAATAACAACAAGACCATCCAAGTCTAGCTTCTGCACTGTTTCTTCAGCTTGTTTAAACTGCACATGTAAAGTAAATTACTCTTTATACTTGAGGAACATGCATCGTATAACAGTTCAAATGTATGGCAGTGTGGCAGACAAATAGACCAACCTGCTCTGGTGTTTCAATCTTGTCCCTCCCGCTTCGAATCATATCAAAACCACCCTACCAATAGAATTTATTTCGATTAGGCATCACAATCTCATGATTATTATTTCTAGGAGAAAATAGAAACAATAGTAGAACACCTCAATTGAAAACATTTACATGCATAAACCACCAATGGAAACCATGTCATATGCATTCATAGCAAGTTGTAACTAAGAAAATTAACCTGATTTCTATAAGGATAAATATAATCTGAGTTGAGTTCAACGTATTTGCACTTCATTATACCAGCAGGACCACCCCTGAAACCATACAATGTGCTTCCTTGTGCTCGGTCTTGCAGGTAATCTGAAAGCAAAATTGAACCTTCAAATTGAAACTAACCACATAAACCTAGACAACACACTGCTTCAATCCAATTGAGAATTATCATTTACCGAAGATTCCAGAAATCACATTGTGACCGCCTGGAGCCTGACCACCGGACAGAACCACACCAATTTTCAACTTCTGATTCGCATGCGGTGCGTCGGAATCGCGCGGCACCAAAGCCGCCGACGGTTGCCCGAACAGGTTCGGAAACAGCTTCGCGATCTCCTCTGCGAAAAAAAATCAAAACAAACCAAATTATTACATCGAATTGAAATTGTTGACGGAAAATTGAAGTTGCGAATCGGTGAGAGAGAGACCAGGATTGCCGGCGGCGGAGCTTGGGGGACCGTCGACGATAGTAAAAGGGTTTTTGAGAACGGAGGGGAGAGGGAGGGAGTGGTCTATGCGGCTATTCTGGACTTCGCTGTAGACGGCGGCGAATCGGCCGGTGACGGAAGGAGGAATGACTCTGCTGACGGTGAAACCACCGTTGAAGCCGTCGTTGATAGCGAAAGACGGCGCCATTGGATTTTGTTTGTTGTTAGCGAGAGAGTGAGTCGGTGAAGTCGTAGTTTGTTACTGTGTGAAGTGATCAGTGATCAGTGTTAAATGTAAAATGAAGCGCTTACCTAACTTTAACTCAAAATAAAACAAACAAATAATAAATAAGAATTAGAATAAAAATTAGGCTTACCAAACTATAAAATCAAAAATCGTTATCGTTTTGGGTAAAAAGATGACTGGTTATCTAACTTTGAGAGATCATACTAGAATAATAGATATTTGAGAGGTGACGTCATTTGCTTGGTTGAGTTGTTACGAATTTGTTACAGAAACTTTGGTTATCCTTCATCAAGTTTTCAAATTATGAATTTGCTAATGAAATTATGAATAAGGTATCTGTTTGAAATCAGATATTAGTCCTTTGAATAGTTTTCTTATTCGAAAAAGTTTAATTTTCGGTGGCGTGGGATATAAAGGAAATCTTGTATCATCTAAATATACAACGTAAAGTATATGATATAAATTTTATTTTAAGAATCGATTTTATAAAATTGAATTATATTTATAGTTCATATTTTAACTTAATATTAACCTATCTTTGTATTTTATAAATATCAATTTATAAATATTAGATCATTGAATTATTTGTTCTCGAAAATCGTTATTGATATTGGACCGTCCGTTCTTTAAAAAATCTCGTTTTCAAAAAAGTTCAGTTTGAGATGTTCAGTCCTTTATACTTAAACTCGTTTTTGATATTTCAATAATTTAAAATATCTATTTCAAAATTAAAGTTATTAAAATGTAAAACAAAGGGATCTAAAAAGGGATTTGTTTAGTTAGTTTCTCTTGGGCTAAGAGGTGGGCTTGATTTCATGTTTCGTGTCCTGTGTAATGATTTGACTTTCCTTTCCTTGGTGAAGGTAAACAAACAAGGCCTTCAAATTGAACATATAATAGATGGATGGTATGACTTGTCATGGGACATATAAAGAAATGGAAATTGCTTAGGACGTTGCTTGCATATGAATCATACGAGTTCATTCATTATTTTCACCTTGTTTCTTATTCTAAACAAAAGCAAAAAACTTAACGAGACAGTCTGTCTTTGTGTTTGGGTATTCTATATATCTTTCCTATGCTGAGACTTACGCTTTAGCTTTATCTTTAGTGAGTAAAAATCATTATAGCAACATGTGCTTCAAGGCAAGCATAAACAACTTGGTTGTACTAACTAATCACAATTAATTACCTCCATGAGGATCATATTTTCCACACAAATTGGCTTAGTAGTAATCAATGATTATCACATGCTAATCACCTTGTCACCTTTTGCTTTATGAACTAGTTTTGCTTCCTTTGTACTGTGTAGCATAGAAAGACGAATCTGTTAAAGAGATTCTTAATTAGCTGTGTGTATCTTTTCTCTGATTTTCTCTTTAATTGGTTAACAACCATTACCGGGCGCGCACATACACAAAAGCAATTGATACAACAGAAATTTCAATTAACAAGAAACGAGAAAGCAATGCTAGGAAGTAGGAACTTGTTTGATTCATGTAGTCATCCAACATTGGGAAAAAAGGGTATCAATTAAAGTATAATACAAAGAATTTAGACATCTTTATCTCAACTAATTTAGGATTTGTTTTTGATCATCCATTGCTTTTATATTTTTTCTCAATTTCAAACAGAAACTGGGCCAAGTGGCATATGATGTGTTAAATGACTAAGCATAGTGTGCTAGAGTTCTAGAAGTCATGTCATCAACTAGCTCTTATTAAAGAGGTTTCATGAGTCATGACCCCTCTCTTTTCCCTTCCTTATTGATCACATTTTAAAAGCTCATCCACCTAATATTATCCTAAAAGGGTTGAGATCATGATAGGTCTAGTTAAACATAATGATCTTTAGGTTAATTAACTATAGTCATGTCCCCCATCTGCCCTTCAAGCTAACACCTAATCTAGTTTTGAAAGTTCTTAAAACACAACATAATCATTAATTCACTGCTGTGCCCCCACTTATCAATTGTGCATAAGTGATTATTCTTGCACTAGTTTCCCTTCAAAGCTCACTCTTAGTGTCCCAGAATGAAAGCCTCAAAGCAGCATCAGCTCCAACAAAGAGGATGCAAGGCCTTATGTTGCAGCTGCAGAATCAGTGTTTCTTCCTCTGAGGAAGCAGAGAGCTCAGCCTCTGACAGATTCCCTTCTGTTTCAAGCCTTGCACATGCAATGGTGCAAGAGAGACTTGACCAAATGATTAGAGAAAGAATGGAAGCTAGACATGTAGAGAGAAGAAGGCATCAGAACAGAGAAGGGACCAAGTTTGTTGTTATGTTAGCAATGGAGAAGAGCTCTTACGACCCAAGAGAGGATTTTAGGGAGTCCATGATGGAGATGATAACTGCGAATCGCCTTCAAGACGCCAAAGATCTTCGCAGTCTATTGAACTACTATATCTCCATGAACTCTGATGAGTACCATAGTCTTATACTTGAGGTTTTTCATGAGGTTTGCACAAATTTGTTCTTATCATGTAAATGCCATTGGTAATAAATGTCACTTTGCCAATTAATTCATGAACCAAGAAGCTGAGAGATACTTTAGTATTTTTTTTACGTACAGATTCCATATGCATCATGTGGGAGCTTGCTATTTGAACATACGTCTTAAGAGAATGTGGTCGTTAACTTAATATACAGAGAACTCAGAATAAATTGGAAGTTCACTGTCACTGATCAATAAGGAAAAAGAAAAACTTTTAATTAACATGGAGAAAACGCAATATCAAGTGTAAATTAAACTCTTTGAGTTATGAATGAAAAAATAATACAAATATTAAGCCGAAATTAAGAAAGTATATAACGTGATTGGTTTTTGGGTACAGCACGAATGCACGATTTATGCTTGGTAAGGTATGTAAACAAAGTAGCAAATCTAAAAAATTATGGGTGAAATTGGAGTTAATGTATCTGAAAAAAGACTTAGAATTAGGCCCATCATATATCTAGATCTATGAAGATAGATGTTGGGTCACTAGTTGTGAAGTCAATATTAGACTATCTTTTGAATAATTTTTACTCTCGATAAGTTTACTCCTCATGTGAGGGGTGTGTTGGACGGTGTGGGAGGGGTGTGTTGGACGAAATCTAATATTAAACGAAATGACAAGGGTGAGAAATCTCACATCTTCTAGAGATAGAGTCTGTTGTATAAATGTTCCATGAATATAAATGAAGTGCGAACCTCACTTTATAAGACAGTTTCGTCAGGATGAGTTAGACCTACCCACAATTTCTATAATAAACTCCGTAATACCGTGACCATGTTGAAACATCAGCATTTTTTATATTTAAAATTGGAAGATAGGTAGTAACTGATGGAGCAGCGAGCAGAACAGTTTTTGGAGGGTGAAATTATGCGATTCACTGGTCTGAGACATTACGCACCTTGATCAATAGCAGTAGTATAGCTGTATAGGGTCCACCGTAAAACAACGAAAACATACCTGCCATGGATTTATACCTGAACTACAAATTAGACATTCTATACTAGTGATGCACATACCATTAATGGAGACATTAATTGTCAAATTGGTAAGCTAGAGAAGCAAATAGAACAAATATTAAAGTAAGGACCCCGGTCCTATATACATTAACCCATTACACAAAATGAGCCTTAAACTCAGACCATAACCTACAATATTCTCACATGCTACGAATACTAGTTAGATTTATGTAAATTTTCTCTATTGCAACCCCTTTTCATAGCTAGAGAATAACACAACTTTAGCATATATAGACGAAATCAATTCATAAGCAGTTGGTTGGTAAGAAATTAAAGGCGGAAACTGTTGAAAGTTGACACATATAGCAGCGGTATGTGGTAGCTGGGTATGTACTAGGCTAATGGTTGTTGTGTTTCACAGTTTCAGTTTCACGCATCTTCAAAATTGAAACCCGACCGTTCGTACTGATGATTCAAGTTATTAAAATTCCGACAAGACTCACATGTTACTCGAGTACTATGATTTAAAACCTACTGTGAGTCTGTGATAGTACTTGTGTTAACAAAATCGTGTTAGTGACAGTGTTTTCTAGCCACAGCTAATTTTTTCCCAGAATTTGATTAGAAGCATAATTACATTTTTTTAAAAAAAAATAGATTCAGTTATTTATTTATTTTTTAACCTAAAATCTTCAAATTCTATTTTTTACTATTTTTTTTACTAACTGAGTTGATTAAATGGCTTTAATCCTTTCAAAACTTTATTTCAGATCCTACAAAACATTTTCAAATCTCATTAAAATTTTCTAAATTTATATCTCTAACTTTCGAAATTATTTTATATCTTGAATCCATGTCACACTAGTGTTATTAAGTGTGTAATATATCCAAATAAAAATATGAATCAAATAATAAAATGTTTAATTTTAAGTGCCAGTCACACGTAAAGAAAACTATCAAGAGAAAGAATGTCTACCTTTCAAAATATCAAGTATATAAAAAAAAAAAACTTTTCAAAATCTCAAATGTTTTTTCTTAGAAAAATTCGAACACGATTATTTTGTCCCTGGTCAATAGAATGTTGAGGGCGATGATTTTGAGGAAGATGAATCTCATAAATAATTTTGTTTTAAAAAATGTGGTTAAAAGATTGATCATATATACAAGAATAATTGTTTTTAAATTAAATTATTTAATTTGATGTTTTTTTAAAATTATTTAATAATTTATTAAATCAATTATTTTTAACATATAATGATATGATATTAAAAATACAAAATTTGACGTAACACTTTCACCGGTGGCTTTGGGAGGCAAGCAGCATAGAGAGAACATCTTCGAGTGCGTCTTCTCAAGTTGTTCATGTAAAGATTATATTTTATAATTTAATGATTAGATTATTTAAATTTATATATAAATCAATAAATTTTATACACGTTATTAACGGATTCTACTAGTTATTTATATACAAATATATAATTTAATAGGTAAAAAAAATACCAAGAATTAGTTATTTGATATAGGATGAATAATATTTTATATTTAAATAAAATGTAGATAGAGATATCTAGTGTCGCCGGCAAAATAAATAATAAAAGGATTATGCGAATTTTTTAATGCCGGGTTTGGGTTTCTTCAAATCTTCGAAACATAAAATTAGTTTATATCTCACCGGCCAGGTGACGTTGCATTGCCGGCGACTGGATATGAACAAGGACTTCTAATTATTTTCCTCTCAATTAATGTTTGATGATGTTTCTAATAGTTGCTTGAGTCGAGAAGAAAATAATCATAAAGTGGATACGTTGATTTTGGATTTAGAACTGTCACGTTAGTGACCAAAAGAAAAGATATTTAAAATGATTAGAAGTTTTTTCACTATTTCTTTCTAATAATGGTACTAAGAAAATATTATATGACCTATTTCACATGTTTTGTTTGGTTGAATGAGAAAACTTGAGTTTATTGAGACGTTGATGTTATCTATTGAAAAAAAATGAAACGATTATCATGAAGTCAGATAACCATTATTATAAGCACCATGATTAGTCCTTCCTAGCAAATAGGACGTTCTCAAGTTGGACTTTTTTTTGGTTTTTGTTTACATACAATTTCAAGATGTTTATCGATTCGTGAATTTAATAAAATAAACAGTTGATTAAACTGTTATCGAAGACAAGATAATTTGACACGGCAAAGAGCCACTTGGCCAATCCTTGGTTCCCGCGTCGACTTCAATGGCCTCTGGCTTTTGACTTCTTCGCCAACGCCAGCCAGCACAACAAGCAACAAACACAAATGTAGGTGAAGTCACACTCCATCAAACATAACTTAAAATTTATTAAAAATAATTAATTATTAGTGAAATTTCTTTATATGAGAATAACAACTACATAGTTTTATTATTTTTAATAAATGTTAGAAAAAAAAATATTACTAAAGTGTTTTTGAAATTTTAACAATATGTTCCCTAGTATATTTTTTTATTATTCATAAATTATTAATAAACAACTTTACTTTTTCACATCTTATTATCTTATTACAGTTCACTAACGATTAGAAAATACATGTAATTCGATTAGTCTCATCGTTATGTAAAAAAATGTATTTAAATTTTAGTTTAACTATAAAATATAATTATTATTTTTTTCACATTTTATATATATATAATATTTTTTTTTCATGTTTTATAATAATTTATAATCGGCGTCGTTATGTTTATTACCAAATATTTTCTATTAGTAAAAAATAAAATAGAATAATAGTGTGTAAAGAAATGCTATTTCCCGTTTCTTTTGTTTTGTTCCTCCGATTTGGTTATCTCAATTCTTTCTATTTTGTCCTACTACGCATTGTTCCATTTCAGTTTTCTCTCTTCCCCAGACACACTTTTCTTCTTCCCACAGTTTCCAATTTCTATCTTTTCAACCACGGAGTCACTAACGTGAGTCACCAACCTCGTTTTTCGGTGCCGTCATTTTCACCGTTTTTCTTCAGCCTTCTTCAAAGACCTCACGGAACGATTTGAGTCGACATGAGTCAACTCGGTCTCATATTGCAGGAATCTCTCCGCACAGAGAGAGAAGCAAGAACCATCCTTGGTCTCTTAACGGAGCAAATGGACGGCGTTGATAGAGGCCAACGGAGGAGGAGAACGCTCAAAGAACGACTCAGATTCACCGGAATCGGTTGCTGTGGTGCCACGTGGGTTTTCCGTCCAACCCTAAGGGACGAAGGAGCAACAACACTAACAAACCAACAGCAACAAGAAACCAATGCGGGCCAAGATCCGAACCCTAATGGGCCAGAATGTGAGGGCCCGAGCCCATCCAGTTCGGGTATGAATCTTGCTGCAGCGCTGGCGGCGGAGAGGCAGTTCCGGGAAGGTGAGGTTGAAGCGAGGAGGGTGCTGCCGGGGACGCCGTGCAGGGTGTCGTTGATGCGGCTGTTGGAGGAAACCGACGGTGGTGATGCGGCGGTGGAAACGGAGAAAGGAGAAGGTGCGGTGGGGAATGATTCGGTGTGCTGCGTGTGCATGGGAAGGAAGAAAGGCGCGGCGTTTATCCCGTGTGGTCACACTTTTTGTAGAGTGTGTTCAAGGGAACTGTGGCTCAACAGAGGTACTTGTCCCCTTTGTAACCGTTCCATTCTCGAGATTCTCGATATTTTCTGAAACTCGTTATAACTCATTTTCTCGGATCCTAATGGAACACACACATAAACTCTTTTATTTTCTTGTGAATTTTTTTTTTTTTAAAAAAAAAGAAAATTAAGTTGATATTTCACTTGTAACATGTCATCATAGTTTGAATTTCGTGAATTTTATTTCTGTATTTTGAATACTAGTTTTGTTGCGGTAGAATTTGTGGTCATGTTTGGTTCACCCATATGGGTGTGCATATATAATTAGTTAATCAGAAACACTGAAACAGTGGGAAAAGGCTGCGACAAAATGACAAACAAGAAAGCCAGTTTCGGATGTGAAATTGATGTAAATAATATATTGGGATAAATTTGGCGCTTCAAAAAATCGAATTTCTATAATGGGGACCATTTTTTTTTTGTTTTGGGTTATGCTCAATTATTTATAATTGATTTGTGAAGTTTTTCAAGGACATGAGGTGTTGTTATCGTGTGCATGCTACACATTTGTGGCATAGTAACACTGACATGTGCATTCAGCAGTAGGTTTGTAGCCAACACTCTTTATTCGGTCAAAAGTAGCCAACTCTTTATAGTTTTTGAAAAAAAAAATATCAGAATGAGATAGTTTGTATTAGTCTATTTTCACTTTTAAAAGATAAATCAGAGCTTATTTTGGTTTGAGTTAGGAGAAAAAATGGGAGAAGAAATAAAAGTTTAGTGGGATCCAAGTAATAAAAAAAATTATATTTTAAATTTGTAATAATAATAAATCTCTCTATATATATACACACATATACGTATACAGTATACTAACACAAGTTAATCTAAGTATCTAACAAAAAATTGCTAATCAATGAGTTTTCTACCGTTTTCTTTATAATTATTATGAATGGGCCGTTACTAAGATTAGGTAGGTGGTCTGCACAGAGATTAGACTCTAAAAGTGTGCTTTGAGATGATATATAGCCCAATCTAATTGAAAGTGCGGATTTAATTTGTATCTCCATACTACTTAGATGAAAAATAAGGAAATTTAAACTCCCCTGACTAAATAAATACATTTTTCTTTCTTTTTTTTTAGAATTTTATTATTATAAATATCTTTTATATCAAAAGTACTTTTGTATGTTGAAAAAAAAGTGTATTCTTGATATTTGTAACTCATCGTTACTGTTTCCTAAACTTTGTTTCTATCTACTTTCACTTTTCTCTTTTATGTAATAAAAAAAATTAGAAATTTCTATTTTTATTTGAAATTTTCTAAGGTATTTTATGCCATTTTCCTCTTTCATATATCAAAAGTATTATAATTTTATCATAATTTTATCCCATTACATTGCTATATTCAATTTCAAGAAAATACTTCAATGGAAATTAAACGTGCTCAACAATGTGTGCAAATTTGCATTGAACACACATGGCTATTTTTCATAAGTCTAAAAGTTTTCTGAAACTCAGTAATCGTCATTTTAAAACATTATTTATTTATTTATTTACATTTTGGAAAAAGTTTTTCTAAACTTAACATATTTATCATTCATGAAGTTTTTTTCATAATATTTTTTTATATTCCGAAAATTACTCTCTAAGATGTAGAAATGGTTATCGGTGTTGAATTCTAGAAAGATGCCTATTTACATAAAATAGATATAAAGACTAATGAACATTTATGTAGTAATTGAACCCATGGACAGAAATTGTGAAGTTGAGCCCATTTTCACCACTAGCCTTGATATAGATAATGGTATCTTGAGCAATATTAAGACCATACAGAGGCCCTATAATTCACACTTTACATGAAGACCATGTTCGTCATTTCTAATTATACACCCCCACAACCATTACAGTCCTTCGCTGCTTACCTATTAATATTCACTCACGTACCCTTTCCGAGGGAATTGCCAACAAATAAGACGATGCACTTCATTATCAACCCATTAAACTTGGTCCATGCAAGCATCGCAACTCTGACTAAAGAAGATTCTCCAATTAAGCTTATACATTATTTCGTTTATATAATTATTGGTATAATTATGGGTCAATATTAACAACTTGATTCATTGTGCTAACATTTGATAATTCATACACTGTTGAAATTATATATCTGTTCTGTTCACCTACATAACTGCTTATTAATATGATGCATAGTTATTAGGAAAAACCTATAATGCCCATCTTAATAGACTAATGTTTATAAATATATATTTTTTCTAATAGAATAACACGTTGTTCTTTTACTAATTCGATATCATTATCTTGATTATAAATTGAGCAAAGCAAAAATAGTATATCAATTCTTTTTGACAGAATTAGTATAGTGTTTTTGGTATATGCTCCGAAGGAATAATATTTTCCCTCTTTTGGATTGTGATGGGATGATATTCCCCGTGGTGATAGCGAATGAATATTTGCTTAAATTATATTCCCTTCTCCATGACAAGTGATTATCATTGAATACTCCTCATAATAATTATTAAGTTATTGAAAAATGAGAATATTTCATGAGTAAAGAATATATTTATAAAAGATAAGATATAGAGAATATAATGAGATATGATTAAAGACTAAATAAAGAAATAAATATTAAATATAAAAAAATAGTTAATTATATATGTTTAATCATATCTCATTAAGTGATATTCTCTATATCTTATCTTTTATAAATATAATATTTACTAATTAATCATAAATTTTTAACTTATCTAATAAGTTTTGTAACAATCTTTATAAGAGTATTTGACAATTCTTAAATATTTTTAAATCACCCATTTTCAAATTGTGAATATATTCCTATGAATCGGAAAGCACATTAAGTATTCCTAAGAGAGAAACATTCAAAAGAAGAGATTGTTACAAAATCAATTTAATACATGTATTTCTCTTGTGTATGTGTTGGTTTAATCGTGAAAAACTGAAAATGTTTATGGAATAAAGTTCATTATCTAATAAATAATTAAATTTCTTCAATATATCAATTGGAATTTGATTTCGTATTTATAAAGAAGATATTTTTTTTCTTAAAAAATAAAACTCAATTAGTTACTTCAAACTTGTTGATGGCATCGGAATCAAGTTTTCATCGTATAAGACAAAAAATTTTAAATTTTCAAATTATAACTTTAACTAATCAATTTTATTTCATTAACAACATTAACAACGGTAATAAATTTTACTCACTCAGAATATATATATATATATATATATATATATATTTTATATACATTTCTCTTCACATTTTATCTTATTTATCAAATATTTTTTTCAACTAATTGATTCATTTTACAAATTAACATGTTTAACCATATATGTTTAAGCATATATCATACATTACTTATTTAATATATGATCCGCACCGGTTTATTTTGACCATACGGAAAAGCGAGTATATGCTTGTTTTGAAAAACTATAATGGTAAAGATGACTTTTTGGTCGGTCTTCAATGAATTTATCAAAATTAATTTTTGAACACCAAAATGTTATTTGACACCGAATAAGAGATAAAAGGATTTAAAAATTTTACTACAATCTATGATGTATTAAATTAACCCTTTAAAATGTATTAAATCATTGTTATAGATTTATATTATTGATGTATTAAATTAACCCTTTAAAAATGTATTAAATTAGTCTTATTTTATCTTTATTTATATAATTTTCGTCATATGCAATTAATAGATACACTAAAATACCAGTACAATAATAAAGAAAAACAAGTTAATTTTTTAATCCTCTTGAATATTGTGACTTTTTTTAAAAAATTGTATAATTATTTTATTTCGTATAATTCCTTTGTTATATAATTTTTAATTTTTTATGAGTTAAGTATCAACATGTCTCTTAAAAATGGAAATTAAATAAAAAAAAAATGTAACATGTATAAGGAAAAAAATCAAATTAAAAATGAAACCAAATAAAAACTTGTAACATTCATAAGAATCAAATGAGAAATCCACAATATTGCAAGAATTAAATAAACAAACGAACAAATTTTAATTGATGAAACAACGAAGTAATGATAAAAATATTATTCAAATTTTTTAAAAAATAGATAACATTCTTTTAAAATGAGAAATAAAATAAAAAAGTGGTACAGGCTGTGCTGTGGGAATATTCACAAGTTACAAGGTCGACAACTAGGAGTGAGAATTTCAGAACTGAATATCTTCATCAAATGAAAATTTCTATTGGACACACAAGATATTGGTTCTCATGATTATTATTCTCTTTCATTGGTATAGCTCTTTAAGTCATTGGAGTTCACAAATTGGTATGCACAAATAAGATAAGCAAGAACAAATTCATAGAATTCAGAATTATGAGACAGTACCATAGATCCTGCTTCCACATGTTGTGTATGTACTCTTCCCCTCTCCTTCAAATTACTAATAAATATACAAAACATAGCAACACATTATGTTATGGGCACTAGAGCCACGCAAGAATCGATGTATTATAGTTATATATACTTAGAAATGAGGGTAATTATCCTCACCGGTAATTTCAAAAATACTTTTTACGTAAATGAGTAAGTTATAAATTATTTATTAAAATAGTCCTGTTTAGTCACAATCGCAAACGATATTAAAATCGAAGTAGAAGTAGAATTTGCGACTTCATATTGAAATCGAAGTAGAAGTAGAATCTGCGACTTCATGAGGAGATGACACGTGAATTGTCTCGTTGACGAAGTGACATGGACAGAAGTCATAACACCATCTATGACTTTATGAGATGATAACACGTGACGTTCTTAGCTTGTGTGACTTGTTGACTGAGCTTTGTGTGACATGTGACAAAGTCACAGGATCTATTGCGATTTCACTTTAGCGTGTCACGTGTCACGTTGACTTTGACGTGTTAACGTGTAGCGGTTATAGTCTCTGCTATAACTTCACTCTGGTCTCTAGGATCAGAGTGAAACAAAAACCCTTGTGACTAGAGTGAAGTCACAATAGAGGTTGCGACACGTTAGCACGCCAAAGCCAACCACAACACAACTTCGCCACATGTCACATAGAACCCAATCAGCAAGCCACGTAAACATGTCACACAAGCCAATAATGCCACATGTCGTCATCTCGTGAAGTCACAAATGGTGTTGCGACTTCTGTCTACGTCACCTTGCCAATGAAACAATTTTGTCATCCGTCGTCATCACTTATAGTCTGTAGATACGACAATCCTATTTTGCAACTTTAACCTCATTTCGATAAATAATTTGTAATTGTCCCTGCTTATGTAAAGAGTTTTTGTGATTTTCCCGGTTAGCACAATTACCCTGTTATGTTATTAATTTTTTTTCTGCATATTAAATATTTTTTCCTTTCTTGTTTTTTAAATAATGTCTTTAGCAGGCCCTCTGGGCTTATGTATTAAAGGACAGTATGTCATTGGTGCAAGTCTGATGTTATCAAATCTTATTGGTATCTGTGGTAGGAATAACTTATGATTGCAAGTTCAGTTCTGATAAATTTAAAAACTATTCAAGCAATGCTGTACATCAGTGTTCTCAATTACTGTGTAATGTTCGTGATCTTATACTATTTACTAAATATAGCATATAAGTGGACCAACTTCTTAAATTGCATATACGAATAATAACTTTAAAAAGTTATCTTTGGATTCACAAGCTGTTCACGGTTGAAAAGGCATTCACATGTTTGTTCAATAATTTGACTAGAGAGCAGAATAAAATCCTCTTATATACCATGGTAGACAATTAAATCTAAGCTTGGATTGGATTTTGGAAAATGGATCTAGGACTTTTAAATGGAGTTGCATGTTGATCCACATGGATAATGTTTTTCAACAACTCTGTTTATGTCATTAGCTTTTTTTAATCATTAATTGGTCAGAAAAACTTTTTTAATCATTAGAGGGTAACCAAATCTTTCTGAGTCCACTAATCAAAGGTTCAATTTGTTGCAATGACATCAGATAAAGAAAAAAAGACAGAGAATTCAGTGGCATGCAGGTTCGTGTTACTTTCCTACATAAATGTTTTAGCTTTGAGATTCAATGGCTTGCTCGTGAAAGCAAATTAACTAACCACAACACAACATAGACACAAACTGCCACTGCCATTATAGAAAGTAACGTTTGCATGTGAGGCAAGACCGAAAGTTGGTGAGTCCAATTCCCGTCAACTCGGCAGCCCATGCTTTTGTACTATGATTAACATAAACAACTAGTAAATTACTAAAGGAAAGAACAATCTTTATTATATATTTTTGTTTGTTTCTGTTAGTAGAAAGATAATAGCCCACTGTTTTGCAGCAGCATACTGAGAAACCAAAATTAAATAACCACCACTTGTGTCATTTCTGCCTAAAAAAAACAGATAGAGTGAGAAAAACATTCCTTGCTCAGGTGTAATAATTTCCCTCTTAGACATGAACCAGTCGAGAAAAAGAATAATATCGTATAGATATACTTAATAGGTTAGTTTTTATTATTATTGGATACTGAATATTTCTCGTTTTTACCGGTTTATAATCCTTTTCTACGGAAAAAAATGTTCAGAAATTGATTTATATTAAAATTAGTCATTAAATATTTTTCTTTAAATAATTACGTTGATTCATTAATTCATTTTAACATTATATATGGATATATATCAGTTGTCCCATATTAAAAATTAAGATAAATTTTATCATGGTAATTGTATTACAAGAGTTATATCTTAATTAATAATTATAATTTTAATTTATCAGTAAATTTATCCAACATTAAGAAATTATTGTCTAAATTATTATATTTTTCTCAAATAGCTCATAAACTAGGGAACTTATATAAATGATTCTAAAATTATGTATTAAAAATTCATCAATTTAGTCGTTCTATTTTTCATATTGAAGAATTGATTTAAAGATTTTTTCAAAACTAATCAAACTATGTAACATAATTGATATTTAAGATATTGTTATCAAATTAATGTATAATTTCTTGGCACTGGCAGTCTCCCTTGTTTGACTACTAAGTCTGCGAATAGGAAAAGAAAGACAAACAAAGGAAAAAGGACAAAAGGCTAGCTAATTCTTGGTTAGTTGATGGCTTAATGCTAATCAAAATTAATTATAATGCAGTCAAGAGGATTATCTGGTTGTTTGTTTTTATTTTTTGGTCACTTTTGTCATAAGGGATACGTACAATGTTTTTGTAAGAAAGCCAACAAAACTCATACGTGATCACAATGGAGGCTATTTCTTTCCTATAAAATATAATTTTTTTAAATCTTAGTATTTTAGTTTTTTTTTTTTTTTCTAGATGAGCACATTTTTATGTGTTTTTTAATTTCTTATTTTCTTTAATCTGTTATTTAATTTTTGTTTCTAAAGTATATTTAATATTTTAAATAAGTTATTAATGATTGAAAACAATTTTATATTACAATATAAATCATTTATTACAATTTTTATAATTTATATTTTAAAATATTCATTTTTATGAATTTTTTTGCTATTCTTTTATCCCTACATTTTCGCATGCATTCACTTTTTTTACCTTTTTGTCAACCATTAAGTTGTCCAAAGACTTGCAAAATCCAGAGAATTTGCATATATAAATTTTCTTTTGAGTAAATCCATTCATCTGTTCACACGAGAGAGCTTCAATGCATGGATGATATTTTGAGATAGAACTCAAGGATAATAATGCCACTAATTGATAATCATCTCTTATATAGTTATGAATGAATATTACTTCAATTAGTTTCTAGGATTTATATATCTAACAAATGTGAAAATTATATATTAGATTTTTTTATCTATATAAATAGTCTTTTTTTTTTTAGAAAAAAACTAATAGTAAATCAATTTTTTAATGGACCCAAAATTTAAGTTTTAATGGACTTATCCTTAAATTGAGCCTATACTGTAGGGTTGGGTCAGTTTTTGAAGAAACTAAGAGAGGATGAAGTACAGCTACCCAAAAAGAAGAAATTACTGCATAATTTAAACTATCATGTATTCATTATATAATTAATATTTTTAATTTAAAAAATGTTAATAAAACTTATAATTAAAAATGAATAGAAATTAGGTAATGAAATAGCCAACTAGGATCCCATTTCCCACGAAAAACAAAGACCAACCAAATACCCTAGGGAGGATGATGGCCACATTTTGTGTGAACTTGCACATACTCCACGACTGTCTCTTCTGCCTTCTACAAATTTTTGATTAGATTGTGTTTCCCATTATTTTTCCATTTTCTCTTCCCTTCTCTCCATTTCTTTATTCCTTGTTAATGGCACTAATGATACATGGTGAAAAACCAATGATCCCTGACAAATTTTGCAGTAAATATTTCAGCTTCTTACCTGTCATTATTTATTAGAATATAATGACCTGTGTCATACATGAGTATAAACGTTATTTTTAAAAAAATTTAATCATATATTTTTTACTTGAATTTTGTAATAAAAATTATCTACTGTTATTAAATTTGGTTTATTTCAATGATAAATCATAACTTTTTGTTGTTAATTATTATTGTCCACTGTAGATGATTTTATATATGTGCTAGAGTATGAAGAATAAAATTATTAATTAATAATACATACATTTATTTCTGAATTTATAATCATAAAAAACATGATAATGTATTTAATCAAATTCTTACACTATTTTTTTTTAACAAATATATTAGCAAAGAATGAGTATATTAACTATTTATCAATTGTCTCGGATTTTAATTATACGTTCTTACTTGAATTTGTTAAGGATAACAACATCAATGTACCATGAAAAGCATCAACATCAACAACATAGCTTTTTGCCTTTTTCCTGTTTTACATTTTTTGAATTAAATAATTAATTTCTTCATTTCTTAGGCACTTTCATTGAAAATGAGGCCTATAAATTGTACCATGGACAATGGCATTTCTCACAGCCAATAGTCTTACATTTGCATTCCAGATTATAGCTAAAGAAAAAACAAAGAAAAGGTAGAAATGGAGAACTTCCCAGTTGTTGACATGGGAAAGCTTAACAATGAAGAGAGAGCATCAACCATGGAGATGATAAAAGATGCCTGTGAGAATTGGGGTTTCTTTGAGGTGATACTCTAAAACTTCTATTCTAAATTCATTCATTTTCTTTCTTTGTTGTGTTTCAAAATGAAAAGTTTGTCCTTGCAAATATATGTTGACTTAGAAAACATTTCTCTTAAACACTAATATATATTCCTTATTTATTTATTTTTTTGTTCTTAATGAAGTTGGTGAACCATGGGATATCCATAGAGTTGATGGACACAGTGGAAAGGCTGACAAAAGAACACTACAAAAAGTGTATGGAGCAAAGGTTCAAAGAAATGGTAGCAAGCAAAGGTTTGGAGTTTGCTCAGTCTGAAATCAATGACTTGGATTGGGAAAGCACCTTCTTTTTGCGTCATCTTCCTGTCTCTAACATTTCAGAGATCCCTGATCTTAATGAAGATTACAGGTCTTGTTTCACAGACACCAATAAAACAAAACCTCTATGTACTTGTTTGAGTCATTTTTTTTTTGTCAAAGAGACCATTTTTAAAATTTTTTGTTTTGTGGGTATTTTTTTTTTTTTTTCAGGAAGATAATGAAGGATTTTGCTTTGGAACTGGAGAAACTGGCTGAGTTGCTTCTTGATCTGCTGTGTGAGAATCTTGGGCTAGAGAAAGGGTATCTGAAGAAGGTGTTTTATGGGTCAAAGGGCCCAAATTTTGGCACCAAAGTTAGCAACTACCCTCCTTGTCCGAAGCCAGAGCTGATAAAGGGCCTAAGAGCCCACACAGATGCTGGTGGCATCATTCTTCTCTTCCAAGATCACAAGGTCAGTGGATTGCAGCTTCTCAAGGATGGCCACTGGATTGATGTCCCACCAATGCGCCACTCCATTGTCATCAACCTTGGGGACCAACTTGAGGTATAATCTTTTTGTTTTATATACTCTTAAACATGCACTATTCTTAACAGGATTTAACTTCTCAGGTAATTGTGATACGCAATCAACCATCCACCATCAAATATTTTTCTATTTTTACGTCTTATAATTGATTTTCTTATTATCTACTTATCATAGACTATCAAATATTTTTCTTCTTAATATTACTCACTTTAAACTTTTCACCTTACTAACATCTCACATATACTTACTAACATAACAATAGTTGTAACATAATTTGGGGGGTAAACATGAACTTTGTTGATTAATATAACATTTTGGTGCTTTATGATGAAAACAGGTGATCACCAATGGGAAATACAAGAGTGTGATGCACCGTGTGATTACTCAAACAGATGGAAACAGAATGTCCATAGCATCATTTTACAATCCAGGCAATGATGCTGTGATTGCTCCAGCACCAACGCTGGTGAAGGAAAATGAGACAAGTCAAGTTTATCCTAAGTTTATTTTTGATGATTACATGAAGATCTATGCTGGCCTTAAATTTCAGGCCAAAGAGCCAAGATTTGAAGCTATGAAGGCTGTGGAGTCATCCAGCGTTAATTTAGACCCCATAGCAACAGTCTAAGCATGAAATTTAAGCATTATAAAAATAGTTATAATTATAATATAACATTACTGAAATTACTGGTATTTTTCTTTGTTATGGATGCGCCGTTATGCATGTGTAGCACAAATATAATACATAGTGTTAAAAAAATAAAACATTAGCTTGATATGATAGTTTATTTGTAATATCTGTGATGGTTAAGTTGGTGTCATGTATTGCCTCACTTGTTTTAGTAGAAAGTAATCGGATCTTAGCCATTTTATAAGGAACTCTCTTTCATGATGCTTCTTTGGCTTATTATGCTTTGAAAAATTCTTGTCATTTGCAATAGAAAAAGAATGTAAAAAGTAAATGACCTAATTATGGACATATTCAACAAGTTACCTTAATGTTATAAAGTGCTTATAACTAACCTTTAATAATTATTTTCCTTTAATTCTTTTGTTTGTGGAATTAGATATATGGTATAATTCTTGTAATTTGCCCTTTCTTGAAGAATTTAGTTTGATGAGACTCTACATAAGCATTCCTTAATTACTTATATTTGTTTTAGGCAATGAGTCAAATTATCAACATTCCTTAATTACTTTGATCGTCTTATCACACCGTTAGATATAAAAATTTGGAACAGTTTTTCCAAGAGGCCAAACTCATAACTTGTAATTAATTAATTAGTTCAATCACTCGGTTTTGCTAAACAGTACCATTAAGAATTTATAAATAAAAAAAGGTTTCATTACAAATTACGGTATTGCTACTATATTGGAAACAAGGAGACGTGTATGAATAATTAAAAAACATATTTTCTATTCTAACGTGATTCAAGTATTAGATAAATGGGTTTGTTAAGCATGATTATGAGATTTCATTCCTTCATGAAAAGAAAATTTTATTAGAAGAAACTTAATATATTCTAGTTATCTCCATAGTTAAAACTGAATTAGTATTTAAAATACTTTTGTACACACAGATAAAATACATCTTGACAAAATAGCAACATGAATCAAATAACCATCATACTTGACCGTACGCTGAGCAGCAAAATCCTCTTTGACTAACTAAAGCATATTCTTACAATACTTTATGGAAACACAAGACTTTTAACATTTTTTAATACTGACATGGATTCAGTCAAGGTAAATGTGGCTAGTCCTGCTCCATTCCGTCAACACAATCTTGTACATAGCTTTTACCGGATCCTAATCACAAGGTTTATATGATTCGTGCCCAAAAACATCACAACAATCACCACTACAAACAAAAATAAGAACAATAACAAGTCTGGGCAAAAGGGCCAAACTTCTCAACATAAAAAAAAAATAAAAATACTTGATAGACAAATGCAATACGCAAATAATCGATTTTAAGTGAATAAAAAAAATAATAAATAATTATATATATGTTTTATAGGTGAGTTGACTGTATATTGTAATTAGCTGCGAAGTAAAACCCTATCAAGTGGGATATGCAGATGAATAATCTACGAAGAGTGGCAAAACAAGAAAAAACAAGTGAAAGTCCCAAAAAAAGAAAAAGAAATTTTTGATTTTTTTTTCCTTAATTACTATTTTTTTCGAGCTTAATCAGTATTATTAAAACACTTGTTCATAGTTTTATTATTTTATGGATTATTTCTGTCCAAGTTTCAACATGTTCCTTCTTATTTTTTTCCTCATGCATCCAGGGCTTTTAATGTTGTATGTAGGTCAATAGTTGTGATAGGGAAACCATTAAACAGTCTTGGTAACTTGTCTGACCTTGTCAAGTTGCTATTAGCTTAATCCGTGCTTTATTAAGTGTTTTGTTTTTTTTTCTGATTGGTAATTCTTGTAAATACTAAGTTCCCTTTTTAGGAACCGAAAGGTACCAAATAAAATAATATGAACTATTATCAATCCATTGACATTGGAAAACAACCAAACAAGAATTTTGATAATATTAAGAATCCAAAGTAGGTAAGAAAGCATCATGGTTGGATTTCCAAACCAACCCCCTAATTGCTACCAAATGTATCACGATAAGAGTTGGAAAAAACTAAAAAAGTATGTCACATTCGAGAACTAACTATGGACTATGGTTTCAATGTCTAGTCTAATTTACAACATCTGTGTAGAAAAATTCATCAAGTGATATGATCAATCGGGACCACGATGAGTTAAGGACCATATTTCATTACAAGAATGTGCCAAATTCCGGGGCAAAGCTGCTAAAATTACTGAGATTCAAGTTGGATAAGTTGACATAGCAAAATAGGACGGAAGACATGAACATAATAATAAAGGAATGAAACTACGTACAGGACAGGGTGAACATAATAATAAAGCCCTAATGTCTATCACCAAGACCAAGACCAAGACCATTTCTTATTCTATTTTTTATAGCTAAAAGTAAATAAATCCTGGTTAATTAATTAATTGAATTAACTAAGTGAATGTAGAAGAATCTTTATAAAGTTGTGGTTTTGCAGGAAATTAGACAACATGTATACTCCATTACTATTACGACCAAGAACAAAACGTGCCGATTTTGTAGTCCAAAGGCATTAAGTAAATGAATAGTGGACAAGTCTTTAATGAAAGTGAGTAAGCAAGTTCAAATACCCAAAGTCGTATACGACTAGATGATTTAATTATATGCTCCTCTAACTCTGACTCTGACACTTTGAGTTTTAATTAATTTCTTGCAGATCTATTATCATATATTGGACCCCCAAATCGGAGACAAATCTACCAGACACTTAAAAAGATATTTGTAATTTCATATTAGCGAAAGATTAATTTCTTAAAAATAATGGATCATTATTTAAAATCTCTAAAATGAACTGAACCAGAACAAATTAAACCACCAAAGCTTTATCCCGTTCATTAAGATTTCTCTTCAACTTTTTTTTAAAATTTCCTCAATTTCTCAATAATCAGAATCAGAATTTAATAGAATTAGAAAAACACTTCCTTACCCATGCCCGTTTGGTCCAAGAGGAGGGGGACCAGTGCATTGAGAATTATCCAAAGAATAGAACAAAGACGATACTAAACTAAGAAATAAGTAAATATACATAGATATTATACAAGTGACGATTTTGTTTACGAAAATTAAAGAACTCATTTAAGAAAAGCAAAGATCATTTGGAAAATACCAAGATGGCACGTAATCAAAAGGGCTATAAGCTGAAACGTGGAGATATTCATACTTAGCTATCTAAATGATGCATGTCACCATACAGTCATCAATCACACAACTAAGAAGTTTGACCAATGCATTTTGTGACAATCAATCTGCCTCGACTCTACACTCAAGGTCATACTTGCATTTTCAGACATTGTAAAGGATTAAGTTTGCAGTGCTCGCACAATCTTTTTCAACATTATTCATTGTTCATAAATTTTGTCATCGCTGATTTGGCTCATGGAGAAAATTAGTGAAGCAATGACACGTGTAACAAATTTGGGAGAGGTACAATCAGTTTTTTAAAATTATACAAAGACATCATTTAGGGATGTTAGATATTTTTTGTTTGAAAAAAAATTACAACTACGTAAATAAAAAAATGCTTTAATATTTTGCTTAATTTTTTTAAAAGATTGTTCATTAAAAATAATTTTAATTTTAAACAAAAAAGTCTCTAAACTGTTTTATATTTTATATAAAAAAATTATAGCTAGTTCAGACTTAAAATAAAGTTTGTTTTAAAAGATATTATCCATGATACAGCAGATTTAACTAAGAACTATACCAATTATTTTTGTGAAAGCTGTCGAAACGCATCTGAATCCTTTGCCAATCCCGATAGGCCATAGATATTTGTTTGGTAACTATAAAAATATGCAAATACTTCACCTCTGTAACAATTATTTTTAGTCTGGATTACCAAAATAAATTAGCGACCTCTCAGAGTTGATTACCCCTAGATGTCTCATCGAAGAATGTCTGGTTGAGCGCCTATGAAATTGAAACTATTCCATTGCAGGAAGCTCCTACGACTAGATCTCAGTCATAACTACTGCCTCGGTGTTTTTCCAGTTAAGACAGTAACAATGTCAGAATTAGGGCTTCTCCAGTGAAACGGTTCGTAAGGTTCTTAAGTTTAATAATCGATTCTTACTCAGTGGGAGAATTCTTGCTATTTACTTAACCATAAATGAGTGGCAACTCTTCTGGTTGCACTCCAAGGAAGTTGGGTGCCCTCCATATCAGTTATTATAAACTCTGCACAGATCCCACTGAGCACGGGAATACTACACTAGAATCCCTCCAACTCAAAAGTAACCATTTGGGAAGAGTGAAATTTCACAGTCCTTTAACAAAATGACAGGTTAATTTGGCCTGCAACTTCTCAAACAATGATCTCACACATGGATCCACTAAATCATGTTGCTGCTGACGATGATAACACAGGTCACCGGATACTCTCTGCACATGGATGCCAAGGTGAAATCAATTCCACAACGGCAGTGCCAACCTCCAGTTTCTCATCATAACTATCCAGTGCCCACCAAGTGACTACTCATATTTAAAGACAGTTGTGATAGTAGGCAATTTCAGTGAAACAATTATGAACATTGATTCTCAAAGTTATGAGTCATTAATCTTTTTTCGTTTCCTTTCCTACATTTGCTTTTCACTTATACTTTTCAGGGCACTAACAACAAGTTTCTAGATATCAACTATGCCAAAAGGATTCCTCGAGTAACACTTCCAACTTGAGATTATTTGAAGTTGATTTCTTCAATATCATAGCTGACATTTAAAGGTGTTTTTTTTTACTAAGCTTAGAAAATTGACTTACTAAGTTGAAACTCATCAAAATAAGCTTTCTTCAATAACCTCTCCCAATTACAATAATTCCACTCACTGCTCCAATTACTTGTGACATAAAAGCTATGTCAATGATTGAAACAAATTAAAGACATAACGCTATAAAACTTTGTCGTAAACTCAGCAACACAGTCTATATAAATAAGACCAAACAAAATAAATGTTAAAACTCTAGCAAGTAGGCAACCCTGAACTACGAGCATAGCAGGGGGGGAAATGACTGATCATTAGCATGTGAAATCGATTAATGGAAATTAATGATTGTGTAAATAATGTTAACAAATAATCTCCCTTCATTAGATCACTCAGAACTTCAGAGAAAAGAACAAGGGCAGAACTATCTAGTCAAGACACCCTAAATTTTCAAAATTCTATTTAAAAAAAATTAGATATCCCTTCTATTTTTCCAGAGTCTTCATTCAACACTCAACTGAACAGACGTAAAAGAGATTTTAAAGTCATACCATTCATCTCATACATGATTAGCCTTATTGATCTCTGGTTTAACAGTCTTATTGTTCTGTGTGTTCTCAACCTTTTTATCATCACCATCTTTTGCATCCCCATTTGAGCAATGATTCTTTAGAACCATAGCAATGTCGGCTGCAGAAGCTCCTGCAAGCTTAAAGCGTTCAGTTGCAGCATCCAGGTTTTCCTTCCATCCACTCATTCCCAATTTGCATTCAACTTGGGATCTTTCAAAAAGCATATTACCCCAGAAGAGGTGAATTTGTGATCTCATGACAGCTGCTTGCTCAGCAGCTTCTTCTGGAGATACATCAACACTGGAGGACTCACCTTCAGCAGCACCTCCTTGTTTCTTTCTTCTTCTCAATAATTCTTCTTTCTTGGTCCCATTTGGATCCTGTAGCTCTTTTGCTCTCAGTTCCTCCAGTTTCTCCCACATTTCTGTAGCAGCTTTCATCTTCTCCTCTGCACTGTCAAAAAGTTGAAGTGTCTCCTTAGAATCCCAGCCGGATAGGTCTATCTTCTTAGCAAGTGCAAAAGACCAATGAAGTTTAGCCATTTCAAATTGTTGCTGCCCCAGAGCCAACAGTCCCTCATAAAAATCTGGTTTGATCGAGAGTGCTTCTTCGTATTTCTCTCTTGCCAAAGAATACTTTTCCTTGACCCAGTCATAAGCCAATTGAAGCTGCTCTGCCACTACCTCCTTCCCAGCTGACTCATCCAGGGGTATCCGCTTCCTAGCCGCACACATGTGGACATTACCCCAGTTGAAGAAAGCCAGAGCAGCCACCTCCTGAAACTTTGAAGCAGCCTTGTTAAATAGATCCTGAGCCTCCTCACTAGTCACTGTTTCCTCAAGTGCCTCAGAACAAAGCTCCATCCCAAGCTCATGCAAGTCAATATGAGCATCTGGATCAATACCAACATGTGAGCGGAAAAGCTGTGCAAACTCAAACAACCAATCATCCATCTCCACTTCTTTGCATTCAGTATCACCTGCTGCTGCTCCCGGCTTTTCCTTTGGAGCATCTTCTTTCCCTATCTTATCAATCTCAGAATCAGGAACTTCAGACACAGATTCACTGAGGGGAGAATGAGAGCCACTCTCATCTCCCTTGATCCCTTCATTCTCAACAGGTTTCTCTTCATCTTCCTCCAATATAGGTGGCTCCTGCTCCGGACTAACTTCAACAACATGCAGTCTCAGCATTGAAACAGAATCACTTTTATCTTCCCCAGGTTCTTTCACAAGATGGCTATCAACACTAGACTCTGCCAGCCTGAGTTCATCAGTAGAGGTTATAGTAACCAAATCACCATCACAATCCTTATACTTGATCAGAACAGAACTCGACGAAGGAAATCTTTTGCTTACTAAATCTCTCAGTACTCTAAAACTGCAATTGACCGGCATCTGGGCAAGCCTAATGTCATGATCATAAACAAGCTTCAACTGTCTCCACCGAATCGTAACATCAGAACGCTGCCCATGAATGGTTGATGACTGTTCCTTGTGTTCATGCTTTTTAGCATTAGGTGGCTTTGCAGAACCATTTGAAGGCTTCAACACCAGTTTTGGCGACTGGGACTTGGTATCAGGACCATTTTCACTAGGCAAAACTGACTGGGACTTGTCAAGCTTATTATTACTCGGTGACAAAACAGATCCAACAACTGAATTCCCTCCCTTCTTTGCCGCAGGCCGAGCCGGCAAACACGGCCCTAATCCAGCAATAGGAGCACCACGAACAGCCGAAGCACCAAGGGCAGCTGGCGAGGGGCGACTGTGGAGGTCCTGCTGCGCTTCCTGGCGAGGCCCCAATGCGGTCCTCAATCTCTGAGCAATCTCCAAAGCATCACGGTTACTAGGATCAGCTGCCAACAAGAACTGCACATCCTGCACAGCCATTTCATACTTGCGAACAGCCTCAAAAGCCCGTGCCCTGCGAAGAAGGGCACGGACAAAGCGAGGCTGAACCTGAAGCGCCATGGTGCACTCAGCAATGACAGCTTCATAATCTATGGGTTTCATCTGCATCAAACACGCAGCCCTATTGCTGTGGAAAACGGCTCTGTCAGGGTGCGTTTTGGGGGTTAGTTTCAGAGCACTCTCATACTGTTCAAGAGCACCCGCATAATCCTTATTCTGAAACCTTCTATTCCCTTCTTCTTTCAACTCATTCGCCTTCTTCAAAAAAATTGACGAATCCAACGACTCTACCCCACCATTAGCCGTTGGGGCTGCGGCACTTGAACCCGAATAATCAACCCCGCCACCACTTTGGTTTTGGTTCGCACCACCCTTCTTTCTTCTACCCCCTGATTTCCCCATGTTATTGCCCTTCCTACGAGCGATTATTTAATCAAATTCAAATCAAAACAAACTAAGACTATCGTTTCAATGAATCTAAGGTCAAATTAATGGGAGGAAGAGTTATACTTACCGGTGAGAGGCCCAACGAAAACTCCGTCAGAAAATTGGAAAACCAGTGCCGGTGGAAGAGTCTAGAACTAGAACATCAACTAGAAGAAAGCGTGCGTGTGTGATTAAATAAAGAATGATAGTAGTAGCTTAGTTTAAGTTAGTTCAGTGATATATGTTGGGTTTTGAGAAGTGAGAACTCGGCGTGTGTCTGAAACCCTAGATAGGTTCTTATCAGATGTAGGTCCATCGTATGTTCGCTATTCTCAACCCTCTGATCTAATGAATTTAATGTTGACCTTCTATATCAAGCCCGATTTGTTACTAAGGGTTTATAGGTATTTTCGTAAATAAAGGAAAGAGACGGGGCAATTTTGTCCAGTGGTAATGCAGGTTAGGGTTTGTATTGAATTGACCACTCTATAAATAGCGCCTAAGATAAACCTACGACTCAAACTGCTTAAGATGTCGACGGCGGAGAAAGATAATCGGGTTAGGCGAATAAGATTGTCAAAATTGTTTGTAATATTATGATGATAGTTTCAAATGTTTGTTTTTAATTTTGTTGAAAAGAAAGGCCTCAATGGTTTATATATGAATGAAGGGACTGTTGAAAGTGTCTCTGCCATTGTTTCAACATTGAGGCATAACAATTAGGCGAGTCATCGTTTCGGTCGCCCTATCTATGGTTGGCGAATCGATTGTTCCTCGTCTACATGTATTTTCCCTGGCTTTAGTTTGTTTGTTTGTCTGTTTTTTTTTGCCCAATTTATTGTTTTGATGTTTCGGTGAATGCTTTGATAAGTCACGTGTTTTGATCAAAGTAATAAATTGCAGATGATGTGTAAATGGAGATTCATATGCATTTGGACTCTTCTCATACATTGATGCACTTGTGACACTCTACCTTCCATGTTTGTAGAATTCATGTTGCTGTATTGTACATGGTTGACAGCCGTTTGGTTTAGGGTTTATTGTTGCTGATTTTCATGTTTATAATTCCTTCATAGGACAAAGATTGATAGATGCCTTCATTTCTTAATTTGAGATCATTCTGCCTGCCCGATACATTAACTTCAGATTAACAATCGAGAATATTGAGGATATCGGATAAGTTCTCTAAAACAGAATCAGACATCCCCATAGAATTAATCAATGAACAAAAGGGAGAGCTTTTTCCAAGTCATTGAACTGAGCTTAATAAAGTTCAAATATCTGATAAGTTCTCTAAAACAGAATCAGTTGCATATTGAACCATTATACCCATGGCCCTCTGAAAAATACTTGCAAACCATCTACTGTGATGATCCATGAGCATGCTCTTCAAATATCTCATTCATCCTGACATCTTGGTTACACTCTTTGTTACTGGTTATAGAGTGTTTTTATTGAAATTAACTAAAATTTATAATTTCAAATCAATTTTGACTAGTATTAAAAAAGAAGTATTAGCAGGAAATTGACAGAAAATTGATGCAACCAATTTTTTTTTGAAAAAAATTAAAATATATTTTTTATTAATTTTAAAGAAGATGGAGCAACTAACATCTAAGATAAAAATCATTTTTAAAATAAATAAATGAGACTCTGTGCACAACTCTTGTCATAGACCGGAAAAGAAATAATAAATAAAGAAAAAGGATAAAAGAGATGCTTTTTTATAGAATTGTTTGAATTAACAACTTTTAAGAGAAAAATATCTTTCCTCACTCTTCCCTGTTCTTGGATCACGAAATAAGAAAATTATACTAAAAACTTTATATTACATTTTATCTTTTAAGGTTTTATGGGCTTCAAGCTTCTACTTTCAACCAAGGCATAAATACTTGATCACCTCAGAGGAGTTATTTCCATAAACTAGACTCATTGAAGTAAAGGAATCAAGCTTAAGCAACTTTTTTATTCTTCACGAGTCAAGCCTCAGACTCATTTTCACTCTGTCACATATATCCAATCCACAGCACAGCGTTATTCGTTAGATTGGTATCCAACATTGAAAAAGGAAAGTACCGTAAGGAAGCAAAAGATCTCGTTAAAAATCCTACTGATCCTGCTCTAATTTTCGACGAAGAAAGATAAACGACTAGTTATTATACTTCACTTCATCATGAAAACATTCCATGGGAGGAAGCAGTAACTTTCTAGAATATCCCATTATTTCAGTTTTTATCTTCTTGAGCTTGAAAATGACAGTGGGTGGTGCTTCAAACAAGAGATATCGAACAACTCAATGAACCTCTGGTCTGACACTCTCGCTTTGGCACCAGCAAACCTTTGGTACTCATCGAAAACGGATGATAAACACCACCTCTGCAATCTTCTTATGCATCCCACAAGACAACCAGTGCGATGCTGTTCATGGTAAATCACTGAACAATTAGAGATTAATAGTTCAAAATATTAATAAAAAAATATTTAAAGAATATAAAAATAGTGTATACCTTCCCTCGTTTACAATGAATCAGCAAGGGGTGGTTCTTAACATCTGGAGAAAGAAAAACATGCAGCAATTAGGTCGGATATATCAGTGGACAAGCAGTACTACTAGAATAGTGTAGTTCGAGATTTTGCAATACCAAGGGCTACTTTCAAAGCTTCACGAATTATATCGTTTGGGATGTTGACAAAGGGTTCCTGCCCACAGTATTTGAATCAATTTGCAGAACTATGTTAGCTAGGATAAAAGAACAACATGTTCTAGACATGGAGATCAAATTCATATGAACAGAAGCATCTTAGAGCCGTCAGTCCAGCAAGTCCTGACGTCTCCTTGAAAGCTCCAATATCTGGCGTTAGTATGAGGTGGATTAAACAGCTAATAAGAATTTTTTATTTGGTAGGCAGAGGTAAAGAGGTTAATTTGTACTAAACATCTTAAATGAAGCAAAACATTGCCAACAGCATAAAATAGCTTTATGACAACGTGTGAAGCAAAGAATTGATTCTAGGCTATTTTGGGACAGAAGACAAAGGGCTGGCAGCTGTTCATGAATTCAATAGAAATATGAAATGTTATAGCCAGGATAAAAGAACACACGCTGCAATTCTTCCTAGATTAGCTAGAAGAAAATAAAGGAAACAGATAGAACTAGAAATCATGTAAGGAGATAACAAATAATTTAATTACAGCAGTAACATGTGATATAGAAATGGTTTCTTTCCACGACACTGGTAACATGACAACCAATTGAGCCAGAGCAAAACAAATATTAAAATCGATTATCTAGGGAGGCGGGTTCAGTATGTATTCAAATAAGCTATATCCACAAAATAGTTTATCAATCTTATAAGAATGAAGAATGGAGCAGTAGTTAGAATATGAAATTCATAGTTGTTGCCTAAATTCTTGGACTAGAAATTATCAGGAAGCTTGTTTTTGACTAAATTCTTAGACTAGAAGTAATGCTTGGTAATTTTTCTAAATGATTTCTCAATAAAATCTAAATGAACTTTCCCTGTGAATCCAGAGAAACAAAGCAAACTGTACTAGCTAACGGTATCCTCTTTAGTTCAATTGGAAGTTACTACCAGTTGGTCTAGTTTTGAGGTTTTCAGGTCAAAGAGTTCACATACGAAATGGAATTAAGCCTGAAACTGAAGAGAAGCCAACCCTACAAACATGTAATAGAAATCCAACACTTTCTACTCGAAGCATTGAAATTCACAGCCATTTCAAATAATTTTTAAACCAAAAGCACAGAGATTGTTTTTAAATCAGCTGTATTCCAGCCATCACAACCAACTTCAGGCAATTAACGGACCCCTGTGAGATCTACAATTAAAGGTACACAACCTCTTATCCCATATTAATATACTGTGACACATAATTTATTAATTTTAGCGAATACAAACCCTTAATGCAACTGAAAAACAACTAGTTTATTTCCTCGATTCATCGCATGCCTAGTCCACCGAACATTGCAGTTGCATACACATGCTCGAATTTGCAATCGGTGTTAGTTATCCTAAATGCTTTTGATTTTATACGGCACCTTGAAGGAATATTTATAATCGTAAGAAGTCTTCAAGAACTTTATGCTATCTTAGTAAAGTAATTTTGACACATCTACATCTTATTATATTCAAACTAATCTATAAATAACTAATTGAATTGTGTCCAAACACTGCAGCACCAGATCAAAATAATATCAGAAACTAACGTTGGAGAATTATTATACGAAATCTGACAAAATTGGATTGGTGAAGTTGAACAAGTTGGATAAAGCGCCATGCAAATATACAAAACGTTCGAATCAAGTAATTCTAGTTAATTAGCAGGCAACAAGAAAGCAGAATTCAAGAAATGATAAGAAACAAGAAGCATCTCAGAGTTTGTGAACAAACGATGATCAAGACTTCAAAAGAGGAATAATACGAACCTTGCAGCTATCTATCCCGAACTGATAAAGCCTTATTCCGTTAGCCTTCAAAAATTCCGACGTCGTTTCTGGATACGGTTCAGGACACAAACATCTGCACCAAAAAATATGTATATATATACACTATTATCATAAATACGGATCTCTCGACGATACTCTGGAATTAACAGAGACGAATTCGATGACGAGAAATAAAAGAAAACGGAACTGACATTACGGAACGGAGACGGAGGGATTTGAGGAACCCGAAGTTGGCAGAATCGGGAAAACCAGACCTAAAAATGCCGTTGTCGACCATCGCGAAGTTAAGAGGCGGCACGAAAATCTCCTCGCCGTCATCTTCGTCGACCTTCGGCGGCGGAACGTCGGCGGCGTTTGGCGCGAGGCCGTTGGAGTTCTCGAGCTTCATGATTTTGGCGCCAAAATCATGAACAGTGAAAGAAGCGATTGATGTTATCTTGAGCGATTCACGGGATCTCCGGTTTGCAGGATCTGCTTGTTATTTGAATATATATAGTAGACAAAGTGAGTGAGCGGTGAGTTTGGAATATATATATACATATAGATATAGAGAGAGAAGAAAGGAGAAAAAAGAAAAAGGTACAGAGGATCTTTGATAAGATGCTTTCACGTCTGGTGTGTGAAGACTGGAGACGGAGACGTGTATAGAAAGAATATGCTGAAATCGGAAGCCACGACGAAAATACCGAACCCTCACTTTTGCCCAATTAAACTCACTCATGTGTAAACTTTGAATTTCTTTTTCTTTATTTAGTTATGCTTTTTCATATTGTTTATCTTTTTTTTTTACTATTTTTCGTTACAATTTCAACTATGGAGTTTGGGGATATGGAATTGGAGTGAGGTCCAGACTTGACCCATATTTATGCGGTGCTGGCTTATTGCTGTAAAGATAGAGAATCCATACGTATACTTAGCTAGCAAAAGTGGAAAAAGATTGTATAGTGGAACAAGATAAATAAAGACGCATGAGTTTTGTGGAAAGCATTTAAATCCAGTAAAAAGTGCTTAGATAGTTAGATTTCTAATTTGTTGCTCCCTCTCCCTCACACTACTAATTTCTTTCCCCCTCAAAAAGGTTAGCATCTCAATCTCGTGCACCTTGCACGTACTTATGGTTATACACTAAAAACCTAATTTCCTAAACAATAACTAAAATAAAATATATAAATTCGGTTAGAAACATCGGTTACGAATTTAACTCAACTTTACAATACGGACTCATAAGATTAGGATTAATAAAATGTAAAAGGTGTCGTGATAAACTCTAATATCACTCTAATATCACATTAGAGATGTAGATAATAAATCTAGTTCAATCCTACAAAATTAATTTATAAGATAAAAATTATTTCTCACTTATTTAGATAGATGTAACATGTTTAAGATAATATCACATCCCTGATAAATCTATATTTTTTAAGTTAGCAAATTAACAATTAAAAACCAATCTAGTTAAAAATTATAAAATCTAAACAAAAAGAAAATTATAAGAACAAGATCCACTGAATGAATACAATATAAAAATTAAAATAGAATAAAACGAAGTAAAAGAAAGCGACGTATTTTTGTTTTTAGTGTACAACATTGTAAAATAAGGTAAAAGAAGCTTTGTAACCATCGACTTATTTCATTGGCCATGTCCTCCAATTACTCTTTTGAATGTACTTGTGCACCTTCGTCCTCAATCCACATTACAGTCATTGCTCTGCCACTCCACTTCTATCTCAACTCTCCATAATATGACTGTAAGTGTTCTTACTTTATATTCTCTGCTCACAATTTTGTTAAATGGGTGTTAAAGTATGATAAACTAGTCATTCCTCTTTTTCAACTTTCCTTATCGTACTATTTTTCTTTTGCAACGCCCCTAGTTTTTAAACATGCGACTTTTTTCTGTGTTGGAAAAGGACATTGGAATTAAAAGCATCACTTGTCATATATTATGTAAAACACTTTATATTCAAATGTTTGTATGTACTTTTACTAACGTACAATGTATTTTGGATAGCTTGCTTGAGAAACCACTAATAGGTTTTAAGGACAATTTCAAATATTGTAGATATCACCTATAAACAGCAATGATTTTCTATTTTTTGATTTTTCTAGTAAGATTTGATTGTGTAATTTATTGTATTATTAGTTAAGAAAACTAGTCTCCTTCAAACATTAATTAAAATATAAAAAATGAAAAGTTATCACAAGAGAGTGTTATCAATACTTAATTAACAGTGATTTTCAATGCACAGTTTAGAGTTTATTGACACTATGATCTTGAATTTGGGAGGCAAATCAGTCAAATTGCGAGATTTAAATGCCTCTAATTAATCCCTGATCTCGATTCCTCTCACAAATTCATTCATTCATTCGTTATAAAATCAAATTCATTCTCTCACAACGTGTTTGCAAATGGCAGCATTCTCATGTTCCAAAGTTTGGGAATTGGGACAGTGACAACATCCCATACACAGTATATTTTGAGAATGCAGTTGCAAGCAATAAAAAGGTCCTCATAAACCCGAACGACCCAGAAGAAAATGCAGAGGCCTTGAATATATACATAAGAGGAGTTGTAAAAACTAGTGATGAAGCAGTGAAGGGTTCATTAGAACAAATAAGCCATGAAGAAGGGAGAAGCAATACTAAAAGTAATTCCCACAACACAGCAGAGTCAGGCAATGAAACAAGCAATTCCGATTACTCAGTCATTCAGAGAGTGAAGTCAAGTCTCAAAGAGAGCATTTCTGTGGGAGCTAGTTTCATTGGTAGCAGCTTCTCTTCATCAAATCGTAATAAAACCAAAAGTGGAAGAAGCCATTCTCTTAATGATCACGTGGTATAAGTTTCTCATTCATTCCCACTAATTCTCTGTCACAAAATAGTCAAATTACATTACGCACTTAACGAGTTAACTTACTCACAAATTAATATATATATATATATATATATATATATATATATATATATATATATATATATATATCAATTTTTTTTTTTTTTTTTTATTTTATAATTAATTTACTACATATTATAATTGTCAATCAAATATAAAAGGGTCATTACATTGTGTTTTACTTCCTAATCACGTTTAATATGAGTTGTGGAGATACAGAACCATGAAGGAGTAATAGTACCAGAATTTGGTGGTTGGAATGTGACAGACCCGAATTCAGGAGAAGGATATAGTGCTATATTCAGTGAAATAAGAAAAGAAAAGCAAAGTGCGTCTAGCCGGGTGCCCAGTAAGAGTCCATCGCTAAACAACTGCTCTAATAGCCAGAATCAATGTGGCAGACCTTCCTCCATGTTATCTAAGGTAATGTTACTTCGTATGTACACCAAACAGAGTTCAACTTTTTTCTCGCTCCATGCGCACCACCAGTAAAGAGAGAAAAACTCGAGAAATCTACACATTATTTTGTTTAATATGAAATTTTGATTAGTATAATACTTTTAAACAATTAAAGGTTTGTAGTAAAAATTTATAATATAAGAGATATTTATGTAATTTTACAAAATTCACTGAGGTTTATATAATTTACTCTAATTAATTTGGATTTGTCCATCTAAATTACGAGATGCTGATTTGCAATAAGCATATGCTATTGTGTATGAATATTGACATGATTTTTCTGCAGTGTTGTTGCTGTTTGTTTTCGAGGTGAAAGCAAATGAACGTGCCGTTTGTTCTGAAAAGTGGGTCTCTTAACCTCTGGACAATTTCTTCTTTTTTTTTCGTGCATTAGACTTTATGATCTATGTTCAGGAACTAAGAAAACTCGTTTGTGTCGTTGATTTTCTTTTAATGGATCGAAGATAACTATCACTGGCACTTAATTACAAAGAATGCAAGCATATATAAAATAGAACTTCAATTATTTAAAATAAATAATCAATTAAAAATAATATTATATTAGAATTTCAATTTTTTGTTGAAAAATTTATTTAAATTATATATTTAAAATAGTTATTCATTATAAATTAAAATTGTATAAAAGCAAACATTTATCATGATTATCAATTACTATACTAGTTTTATGATAAATAGAAAATAGAACTTCCATTAATGATGTAAAATACAGAGGTAAGATTGGCAATGAATTCAACCAACTTAAACATAATTCGGTAATCGAATAAAAATTTAATTCACTAAAACTTAATTTACAAATCAAATGGAGTAAAGTTGCGTTAAAATTTAAATTTGAGTTATATACATTTTAATTTAGTTTATAGACTAGTTTTATACATATTAAATATATTATTTAATTATGTAATTAATTTATTTTTATATGAAATAAATAAATAATTATAAATTTAATTGAATCAAACCAAATTATTTATAAACTAGAATCGAATTGAGTTGAAATTGAAGGAAAACATTCACATCAAGTTAAACTTAAGTATCAAGCTAAATCAATTTTTATTAAATCAAATTGAGTTGAGCTCAACTGATTATATATAGCCCTATATAATAATGTCAAGTGTCTATAAGCTATCTATAAGAGTGTATACTATTATTAAAAAAAATAACAAATAGTTGTTCTGAGTCATATTAGATTAGATTAAGTTTTTTAACAATATAGTTAAGAGTTCTAACAGGTGTTTACGAAAAAAAACCTTACTTGAGAGGAAATAATTCACTCACTAACAAATACTAACAGATTATACAATCATCAACTGAAATATTTATCTAGAATTATATTTTTATTATATATATTAATAAAAAAGAAAAAAATAAGTAACTGTAAAGTAAAGCTCAGAAAATTTTGTTAGTGGCGCTGCAATTTAAAAGTTCAAAACAGAGAAAAGAGTCGTAACCGTAAATCCAGGGGATATATCGTGTTTTGTTGTAGAGTAAAAACTAAGGGTCCCACCAGAAGAAAATTGACTAAACACGATCATACCCGCTAATCTGAATGAAATAAAATAAGTATTCTCATCATGCATTGCATTGAAAACGAACTCGATGACGCGAAGCAGGGTAGTAAAACTCCACCCGGATTCGTGTAATCTTTCGAAAAATTGAAAAGCAAGGAAAGGAAGTCTCAGCTGAAGTATATAACAACTATAAGCAAAGCCTTGAGATCGAGGGTGAGTTGCTTGCGTAGCACACTCAGGGATTATTCAAATCACACTCGATGAAAACGGTGTCGGATTGGATCGATTCGTGCTCCAAAGAGCAATTGAACACGTATCAGGAATGGTTCAACTTAGCCGATTCAGGTTTTGCAACTTTGCTTCGTCTCATTCTTCATTTCCTTTCGCATTCGGATTCAACTGATTCTTTCCTCTTTTCTTCTGTTATTTGATTTGATCGTAGACGGAGATAGCCGTATCACTGGAAATGATGCCACAAAGTTCTTCGCTCTCTCTAACTTGTCTCGCGCTCAACTCAAACAGGTATATATATTGCTCTATGTCATTCGCAAATTGAGTTACGGGAACTGATTTTCCTAACGTAAGTTGAGTTTGCTTAATTGCATTTCCAATTTTAGCGAAATTTCATTGATACTTGCCTAATTTTCCTCCGTAGGTTTGGGCTATTGCGGATGCCAAAAGACAAGGATTTCTAGGTTTTCAGGAGTTTGTTATGGCAATGCAGGTTCGAGATTTTGATATATTGTTTATTGAGTTTGATATGGACCATCTGATATCAAAATCTGACTTCAAAATCGAATGTTTATTGTGATGAACAGCTGGTTGCTCTGGCACAGGCAGGATATGATATCAACTCTGATATCCTCAAAACTGAAAGTAAGTTCTCAAATGTAATTTCCTTCATGCCTACCTTTTGTTTGTACTTTGTATTTACCTTATCAGAGGCTTTCCTATTTCTTGTGGAAGACAATGTGTTCAATGTGTTGTAGTATAGTCAGATTGTGTGACTAAAAGGCTGAATTAATTGATATAATATATATTTTTTGGAAGAAAGTTCATGGACTTCATTGAGGTTTTATTTTTTGAACCCTGCAAATTTAAATTTTTAGGAATATTGAAAATGCAAACAGACCTGTGAAAATCCGATGGTTTTGATGCAAATAGAAAGAAATTGAAAACCTACCGAATTTCTTGTGCTGGCTATACAGGAGGGTGTTGGTCTCAATTTGAGAAATGGTTCATAACATTGATGCCTTATGATATATATTATTTATTGGATTTGAAGTGACAAGTTCCCCTCCTGTCTAACTTCATTACTATCAGTCTCATTGACACTTTGTACTATTCTCTCTTTTCAAGGCATTTGATTGTGCTATTTCATTTTATTTCAGTTGACCAGGAAAATATCAAATCGCCAGCAATGGAAGGGCTTGATGCTTTAGTAGCAGTATGTAATGATTTTTTATCTCTCTGAATCCATCAATTAGATCACATTATGTCTGTTATTTTTTTTTTCTCAACTTTGCTCTGTCTTTCTTTCCCAGAAAGCGAAGAGTTCGACAAATGCGCAACCTGATGTATTTGGTTAGACATGTATTTTTTTCTTTCAATATATGTGACATTGTACTGTTTAATCAATGTCAATTATATTATTTTACTGATAATATGTAGGGAGTTCTCCACCTCGGCCTTCGCCACTCAATACACGAGCTACTGCAAAATCTATAAAGAAAGTGAGTCTCCCAAATGCCCAAACCATTTTGACAAGACTTAGTGTTTGCTTTTATAAAATGTAGAAAATGAAAGGTCACTTGGATTTTACATTCAAACAACAAATATGTAATAATGTAGTAAGTTTTGTATATTCATGGCTGTAGTGAACTAATGGTAATTAATTTTCTGGTGCAAAAATAAAAGGATACTCTTTAATTAGTGATTTTTTTAAAAAAAAAAAAATGCTCAAATTATTTTGAGAGGTAGATGCATTTGGAATTTGATAGCCATGCTTCTTGCACACATTAGTCATCTTGACGAATCAGTTGATGCGTAAAGATAATGCTGGAGCATTATGATTACCTAGTGAAAATATTAAGAATGTGCATCTGTGAAGAACTCGTTTCTTTTCTAGCTCTATTACATATGGGCATACTATATTTCAGTTGGTTGCCAGGTGTATTCTGATCTTAAAAGTTCGGTCTATTTTAGTTACCTCTCAGTGCAGTTACATCGATAATTGATGGCTTGAAGAGATTGTATGTGGAGAGGCTAAGGCCATTGGAGGTCACCTATCGATTCAATGATTTTGTATCTCCATTATTGGTAAGTGACATATTCAATAACCCAATATATAAATAAAACATGGCTAATATTTTTTAACTACATGTGTGTTAATAGTATTATATCAAGTTTGAGAATGTTTGTGGTTTGTCTTTCAGACCGACAGTGATTTTGATGCTAAACCAATGGTCATGCTTCTTGGTCAATATTCCACAGGGAAAACAACCTTCATAAAACATTTGCTAAGATGTGATTATCCAGGTTGGTTAAGTTGTGGATAATCTAGTAGTTGCATTATTTGAAATCTTTCATGCAAAAAATCTAAGATCGAGGAATATAAGCTACGTTATGGATCCCATGTCAACTTTTAATTCTTGACACAGGAGCACACATTGGACCAGAGCCCACAACTGACAGATTTGTTGTTGTCATGGTACCATAATCTTCTTTTTTTCTAGAACTGGCTCTGAAAATTTTTAATTTGTTCCCTTGCGTCCATTTGTGATTTGCTTGTGCTCATGGAGGTCTAAAGAAATATTCTTTTACTTGTAGTCTGGTCCTGATGAAAGGAGTATTCCTGGAAACACGGTAGCTGTTGATGCTGATATGCCTTTTAGTGGCCTGTCAACTTTTGGTGGTTCATTTTTGTCAAAGTTCCAATGTTCTCAAATGCCACATCCAGTGAGTTTTCTATATATTTCCAATTTCCATTTTTTGCTCGATTGACAACTGGTTGCATTTATTTATCCTTGAACTAAAAGCAATTTTTTATTTTAGCTGTTGGATGAAATAACATTCGTGGACACTCCTGGTGTCCTCTCTGGAGAAAAGCAAAGGACTCAACGAAGTTATGACTTCACTGGTGTTACATCTTGGTTTGCTGCAAAATGCGATCTGATTCTTCTCCTATTTGATCCTCATAAACTCGACATTAGTGATGAATTTAAACGTGTAATTGGGTCTCTACGTGGTCATGATGACAAGATACGTGTGGTTTTGAACAAGGCAGACCAAGTTGACACTCAACAAGTAAGGCAGTATTGGCAACTTAATTTAACCCGACCAAAATAAATGTTGTTTGCTTTGTGTCTTACTTCCATACCTCATATTTTAATATCGTAGCTCATGAGAGTTTATGGAGCATTGATGTGGTCTCTGGGGAAAGTTCTGAATACTCCAGAAGTTGTGCGAGTATATATTGGGTAGGTTACTCATCTTTCAAATACAGCTCATGTTTCATGCTTTCTTCACAAAGGCTCAATGTATTTTGACCATTCTTTTAAGATCGTGCTATCGTGTTGCAGATGAACATCTTAAAATTTTTATTCAATCTCAGTTTTGGTAAACCAATTCATATGTATTGACATTATATTGTTGAAATTCACATTTAGATGCATAGTTGATTTTTCAGATTGCTTTGACCTCACATCTATCGATTCCTTCTCCAATTAATTTGGCATTCTTCGTTTGTAAGTTTATTGTACTTCTCTCTGCAGCTCATTTAATGATAAGCCCATAAATGAAGGCTTTGTTGGCCCATTAGGACAAGAACTCTTTGAGAAGGAACAGAATGATCTCCTTGCAGATTTGGTAGATATTCCTAGAAAGGCATGCGATAGTCGGGTATGGTCCTATTTTCATAATATTGTTTGACATGGTAATACAAATGGGTGAATTCTGTGCATATGGCCGATATCTTCCTAATAATCCTCTTAATACTTGTTTGTAATTTATGGCTTTTATGGTTCTAAAATCTGGTGTCGTTGGAATTGTACAGATCAATGAATTTGTGAAACGTGCTAGATCTGCTAAAATTCATGCACATATAATTAGTCATCTTAAGAATGAGATGCCTGTAATGATGGGCAAAGCTAAGACTCAACAAAGGCTAATAGATAATCTTGAAGACGAATTTAGAAAGGTCTCCTTCTTTCCCTTTTTGTCCCTTGTTTCTCTTAATTTCTTAATTCTTATCATATACAATCTTTCTAAACAGGTTCAAAGGGAGTTTCATCTACCAGCTGGTGATTTTCCCAACATAGAACACTTCAGAGAGATTTTGAGTGGTTATAGCATTGACAAATTTGAGAGACTAAAGCCAAAAATGATTCAAGCCGTAGATGACATGCTTGGATATGAAATACCAGATTTATTAAAGAAATTCAGAAATCCATATGATTAAATTAGAAAATGTTTAAACATGTTATGGATTTTGTGAAGAATGTTTATTTTTTTTTGCTAATATTTTGATATTTAGATTCTTTAGAAATGGTGGGCTTTTCATGTTTCATTGTCTTGTCTATATCCCATGGGCCCTGGCCCATCCAATCCATTATCTTAAGATGCGAAGGCTTGAGTTTAGAAATTTTGACCTTGTCTAATATTCTTCAAAGTGAATGTGTATGGATATACCTTTGATCATGCAAATTGCAAACCCTCAATTTAATTATCTTTTGCTCCTCGCACTTCATCAACTGCACTACCTCTATGAGTCTAGTAGTCCACCCCATCTGCAAAACTTCCATGGATCCATCCTGAATTTTCTTCTCCACCGTAAAACAAATAATGAATGACCTGTTCTTTTCAACACAGTACCATTGTCACACCCAATGTACATAACCGCATATGTGAATAAATCCACGGAAGCCAAGGTGAATGAAGTCTAAGAACCAGTGAGTGATGGAGTTCTAGGATTGATTGGAAAATAAAAACCATTCCAAGACTAAAATGAAAATAAGGAATTAAAAGGAGTAAAAGAAAAAGTGCATCTGTAGCGCAAAATTAGGACTTAAAAAATCTAGTTCCCTAATCAGTTTGTGACATAACACGTGTGAAGGTTCATCACCGAATGAACGTGAGTGGGGCTGGGAGACTGGGAGTGGAACAATAAAGTCAGTGAATAGCCGATGCATTTCTTACTTGAAATCATTCTTGTTTTTTAGCTGTGAATTAATCCTCTAAGGTATAGTCTGGATTCTGGCTAGCTGTACCAATATTTAATTTTTGTTTTGACAAGCTGTACAAATATATCTAGAACTTGTGTCTCTTGGCCGGAAGAATATTCTCGATCAAGGTGGGTTGTCACGCCCATTATATGGATAGTTTTTTAATTGATTGAAAATATAAATGTAAAATTGTTTATGTTTGGCAGCGTATGTAAATTAAATTATTATTTGAAATATACTCTCTCTTTCTCAGACATTAATATGAAATAAAAATTTAATTCTTTTTAATACAGTTTTTTAAACAACGCTAAATAATTATATTAGGTGACATATTATAATAATAATTGATGAATAAGAGTATATTTATTGAAAAAAATAAATAATGTTTTATTATTATTTTTAAGTAACAATAACTAAACTAAAGCAAACCAAAATTCTTAAGTAATTTAAATGGATGAAATGATAGAGTAATATAAACAATCCTGACATAAAATGGAATAAAATTGATCATCATATTGTTAATAGATGGAATAATATAAGTAAAAATAACAACGTTAACTAATATTAGTGTAAAAATACTTATTTCAAGAATAACAATTAGATCTGAAATGATTTATTTTTATCTTTACGTAGAAAGTAAATTCTACTCTGAAAATAAATAAAAGTTAAGGTTAATCATCAAATTATTTATTATCCAAAAATGGAAGATTATTAAAAAGTTAAAATATTTTTATTACTGAGCAGAATGATAATTTTTTTAGATAAGATTAATAACCCTCTTTAGTCAATATATATAAGTGTTTCTCTTAATAATTTTCATAAATACAAATATTTTTCTCATAATAACATGGTAATCTCAAATTTCATTTACTAGCGGTAGGTGTAGCTTGATCGAAACTAGGAATTATCGGTGAGTGAGTCTGATCTAATTTGTTGTTTTGAGTTGTGAGAGAGAAACATAGCGAAACTTGTTTGTTGAGTTGTGATAGCGTTGAAATGGAAAAACCAAAGGCAAAGAGATTTGAAGGAAAGGTAGCGATCGTTACAGCTTCGACACAGGGAATCGGCTTCGCCATAGCCGAGAGACTTGGCTTCGAAGGTGCATCTGTTGTAATCTCTTCTCGTAGACAGGTTCTATTCTTTTTCCCCTTTTTAATTTCTCTTCTCATCTCAATTTCTCTTTCCCGAGAATTACATTGAAACGATATTATTATTCGGTTGAATTGAATTACCGCAGCAAAATGTTGACGCGGCTGCAGAGAAACTCAGGGCCAAAGGAATTGAAGTGTTAGGGGTTGTTTGCCACGTTTCAAATTCTCAACAAAGGAAGGATTTGATTGACAAAACTGTTCAGGTCATACTCCGATTTTCTTCAGATCAATCATCAAATTTATTCACTCTCAATTCAAATCAACATTATTTATGATTTTAATGAATGATACTGTGTAGAAATTGAAACATTTACTTAATTCATTTAAACAATATTTACACAGTTTTTCTTCGTTGTTGTTCAGTCATCATTATCATGTATGTTATCCATTCACATAGTGTCATTATATAAGCTTGTTCACTTTTATAAGAAGGCAACATTTAGTTACTGTTCTATCGGTGTTACCTGTGCTGTTCTTCAATCAAAATTGAAGTTTTACCTAGCTAATATGGGTAATGAAGATGTGTTAAAAGGATTATGCATATTAGTAGGTAAAACTCCAAATTTGATTAGAGAATTATACAAACAACACATAAGATACTGGATGTAAGTTTTGTTCTTTATAATAACTACACTTAAAGTTGTATCATTGGTTGATGGTGTAAAAGTTGTGTAACTATTTAACTCTTATTGTAAAAGTTAACAATTTTTAATTATATGATAATATATCATTCGACGTCAGGTTACCATATTGGTACCCATTATTATTTGTTATCTTCATCAGGAGGCTAGACCGAAAATTGGCTTTGGTTTTCTTCAATACAGTAGTTTTTGTAACATTGAAATCTGGCCTTCCAACTATTTGCATCAGTTCTAATATGTGGTTAAATATTCTGGTTTGTTTCAGAAGTATGGAAAGATAGATGTTATTGTGTCTAATGCTGCTGCAAATCCTTCTGTTGATGCCATTCTGCAAACAAAAGAGTCGGTTCTTGACAAGCTATGGGAGATAAATGTCAAAGCCACTATACTTCTTCTGAAGGTGATTAACTCTGAAATGGCCAAAACAAAGAGAATAAAGAAAGAATCTGATGTGTTTCAGCATTTTCTTTTCTGCCATCTTTATATGATGTGCTGATTCAGTAATTGATATATGGTGTGTTATCCACTTTATGATTTATGCAGGACGCAGGGCCTCACTTGCGGAAGGGTTCTTCTGTGGTTATCATTTCCTCGATTGCTGGTTATGACCCGCCACCTTCTTTGGCTATGTATGGAGTGACCAAAACAGCCCTTCTTGGACTTACCAAAGTTGGTACTTGGCTTGCAATTGTTCCTTCAAAAGATTATAAACTGCTACTGTCTATTTTTTCATTTGCTAATAATTTATGATATATCGCATAGGCGCTGGCTGCTGAGATGGCCCCAGACACTCGTGTAAACTGTGTTGCTCCTGGTTTTGTGCCAACTAATTTTGCTTCATTCCTTACAACTAACAGTGCTATGGTGAGTGTCTTTACTCTTCTGACCCAAATAGATTTTTCCTCTTCTCTTGAGTCCCATTCCTTGTTGCATATTTATCCATTTGGATGGATTTTCTGTGTTACTGCAGAGGGAAGAGCTTGAAGGGAAGACATTACTTGGAAGGCTTGGTACAACAGAAGACATGGGTGCTGCAGCAGCATTCTTAGCATCTGATGATGCTTCTTATATAACAGGAGAGACTATAGTGGTTGCTGGGGGAACACCTTCGAGGTTGTAGCTTCGACTACACTCGCGCGTGCATGATTGGAACAGTGTTTATTTCAATTTCTTTTTAATACCGCAAGGATATCACTAAGCTATGTTTGGCATTACTAGTTACTGTGAAATTATAGGATTAGTCACTTTTTAAAAGGTCAATTGAACACCAACAAAGTTATGCACAGTAAGAGAGTAATAGGAAAAAGAAAAGGCATCAAACACGTGCATTTATCGGAAAGTCCCTGCTTGCAAATGGTAACTCATTGTCACGGGTATTTGTCTACCACTATTTGAACAGCTGAGGGAACTTTTGGAGATGATCCATGCACAACTTCTTCACTGCAAGTGCAATAATATTTTCGTTTATTTTTTTTTTAACCCTTTACATTTTTTTAGCATCATTATTTATAACGAGCATCTAGCTTTCTCTTTCTCTTTTGGCTTCCAATGACCGTTTCTCTTGCAACTTAATACTGTAGCATCATTCAGTATTTTATGGAACAAGTTTCACGGATAAAGAAACCAGAAAAAATCTCAATTTTCAGGACACCAAAAGGAGAATGATAAATCAAGGCTCAATGAACAAGGAATTCTTGTTGCAGAACCATGTTCAACTACATATCTTTTGTTCCTCAGAAAAAGATTTGCATGTCTTTTTATTGGTCTTCATTTATATTTTTGTACGTATTCACATTTTGTAGGCATAAACTTATAGTATACTATAAAATAGTTTAAGAAATTTTTACAATTTCAATGCATATACTATTTGATCTAAATTAATATGTCGACCTTATTTCTTTATTAAAATAAGCTTTGTTAAAATTAATTTAATTTGAAGAAATTGATTTCATGAAATTCAAACCAAAATCCAATGTCCACTCATTTCCACTGAGGAAACAAAATAAACTTTCACATCTATTTGACAAATTTGAAAGCAAGCACATTAGCTTTGAATATATAAAAATTCCACCATCATTTTAAAAAAAAAAAATCACAAAAATGTTAACTATATTTTTGAGAGACTAAAATTGTAAAATTATGATACTTAAGGAACTAAAAACACAATTAAATCTTAACGCATTTATTTTACATAATTTTCTATGTAATGTTATTGATAAAAGTATGGAAAAATATCAATTTTAATTGATATTCAGCTCCATAAAGGGAAGAAAAATCTTCTTACCTAATAAAGATAAGATTATTTGAGTTTAGATATACATTAAGCGTTATGCCTAAAGTTAATAATCACGAGTCGAATTAGTTAATTAGTTAATTTTGTGCGATTAGTTAATTAGTTAATTTTGTGTGGCCAAAAAAAAGTTAGTTAATTTTGTTGTATACATGCGAATATAAGTATCATAAAAAGAAACAAAATAACAAAGTTGCACCCGGGGGAGTAAAAATTCAAAATAATCAAACTTAATCAACGGCATTCTCGTTGCTATAGAATGAATGGAAATTGGAATCAACTATTTTGGGCCATATTGAGGGGTCGGAATGAAGCATTGGACAGTGAAATAGAGGGTTTGGTACGTATATTATGTTCCCTTAATCTTTCATCTTTATACGTTTTGTTTTCCACACAAGTAATTTATTTCTCAACACATTAGTCTTAATCAGATTCCACACCATTTAAAATATTTTTAGGTCCGATTCCACGCTTAGAATCTCTGCTTTGCAAAATTTCAATCCTATGCTTGGATTGGAATATAAGCTTAGATGATCCACAATTAAAATGCTTAAAGCACATAACGTTGCCGCGATCGATCAAATTGTTATCTTTTTATTTTAGTGCTCAAATGATTATCATAGATCGAATAAAGGGGACTCACAAAAAATGTCTGTCTATACTTCAAATATAGTTCATCCAAATCCGTCAACTAAGGTACTACACTTTCTGTACCTTTCAGTACCTCATCAAAGACAAGTTCATTTTCTTACTATAAGGAAAAATAACAGTTAAATTTTGGATCAAACGGTTCATGACTTGGCACTTGCGTGCGCTTTAATCTTTATCTTTTGGGTACGTTACGTGCCCACATGTTTACGTACATATGTATGTGTATTTTAGGACTTTATTTTTGGTGCAAACAATTTGATGGTACAGTTAAAGGATGTGGTATGGGACATATGAGAAGAACGCAAAGTGCAAATTGTTGGATGAGCCAAACGCAAAGCTCAAATCTACAAAACTTTGCACTGTGGCCACTTAACATTGATGAATAATGATGATGTGAATATGTGATGATGCATGCAATAAAAGAAACCCAAACAGAAGCAAGTAGCTCAAAATTAAATTAAATTGAGCAAAAAGTCTCTCTCTCTTTTTTTTTTCTCTCTCTCTCTCTCCCTTGCTATACTTTTGAACCTAGCATTCACGAGACACCCTTGAAGCTTCACCCTTTGAATTCATCTTTATGATGCTACACGACCTAATCCTCCTGACTAGTCCTATTAGGAGAAACAAACCGTGAAAAAAAACTGCTTCTTCTCTTCTCTTTCTCCTTACATTTTTCATCTTCATGAACTTTCCCTGCATCTCTGTAGTGTCTCTAATTTTTATTGTAAAAAGTTTACACTTCAATCTTAACAGCTTTGAATTGATAAAACAAGTGTGACAGAAGCTTGACATGAACAAATCTTTCTTTTCCTCTCTTACAAACCTAAAGGGTCTTCTTCAAATTAGTAAATGAGTCATTTTGACACATATTATTCTTCTTTTTCTTCATCATTTTTTGTTGGAGCCTATGTTTCGGAATCGGTTTATGCACTTCCTGAAGTCGGTTCACACGTTCAGAAGAAAATCTCCTTTTGACAGTTTCTTTTGATAAGCATCAGTCACAGTCACAGCATATAATATATTTGTATATAAAAAGAGGCATTCACTTTTCTAGAGGTTCAATGGGAGGGTCATGTTTCCATGCACTTCGTTTGAGGAGGTCTAAGAGTAAGCCTCTGCCAGAGCCTTCTTCATCTTCTAAGAAACGGTTAGATTCTGACTTGGAGAACATGGAAAGAAGAAGGTTTGATAGTTTGGAATCATGGTCCATGATATTGGACTCTGAGAATGTGGAAACATGGGAAGCATCAAAGGAAGATCAAGAAGAATGGACTGCTGATCTTTCTCAACTTTTCATTGGTAACAAGTTTGCTTCTGGTGCTCATAGTAGAATTTACCGTGGAATTTACAAGCAGAGAGCCGTTGCTGTGAAAATGGTCAGAATTCCCACACAGAATGAAGAGAGAAGAGGCGTGCTTGAACAGCAGTTCAAGTCTGAAGTTGCTTTACTTTCAAGTCTCTTTCATCCCAACATAGTCCAGGTAATTAAGCTCTTACACTCTACACCACTTAACTGTTGGTCTGTGAACATACACATATCTTCTTGTCCCCATGGTTTTTGTTTTTTTACCTTTATGGCTTTTTGTTTGTGTCGGTTTTGAAATTAAATGAAACCACTTATTGAACTGTTTTCAAAAAGTTCAATACACACATACACGAAAATTTAACCCTGACCGCGTGTTCTGGAAACTTGACAGATAATTATATCTTCTGAAGTATACGACAGAGTAGCCCTGAACATATGGGATTAGTGAACCTGAACCACATATTAATTTCTTCTGAAATAAATCTTCATACTTCAGAGAGACTAGTCTCTCACACCCTGCCAAGATAACCTTGGTTCACCCAAAATTGTTTGTACTTATGTGCTTTTCATTTTGAAATAAATGAACACCTGCAACTTTTTTGTTTGATAACCATGATATTGATAGGAAATATGTACCCTCCAAAGTAGTGATTAACTTGGTCAAGATATTGAGTGGTTGGGATTCGTTTTTGGACTACTGGGTTTAATTTCAGCTAGTGTTGGTTGGCCCCTGCACTTAATTACCACTTCAGTGTGAAAAATGGAATAGGAGAAAGAATGGAGTGTCTCCATGAACGAACTTCTGAAATGTTAATTGATAAATTGCCTTAATTTATATTTGTCAATTGCAATTATTATGATGAAGTGCAGGGGAGTGTGCAATTATTCGAAATATAATTAAATGAATGGATGATGAAGATAAGATATTTAAATGACACATAATTTACAGTTTATTGCAGCATGTAAAAAACCGCCGGTGTACTGTATTATAACAGAATACATGTCACAAGGAACACTGAGGATGTATCTGAACAAGAAAGAGCCGTACTCACTTTCAATAGAAACAATTCTAAGGTTAGCTCTTGACATATCAAGGGGTATGGAGTACCTCCATTCGCAAGGTGTGATTCACAGAGATTTGAAGTCAAATAACTTGCTTCTCAATGATGAAATGAGAGTTAAGGTGGCAGATTTTGGAACATCGTGTCTTGAAACACGGTGTCGGGAGACCAAGGGAAACATGGGAACATATCGTTGGATGGCACCTGAGATGATTAAGGAAAAGCCTTATACTCGTAAAGTTGATGTCTACAGTTTTGGAATTGTGCTTTGGGAACTCACTACCGCTCTTCTTCCCTTCCAAGGAATGACCCCTGTGCAAGCTGCTTTTGCTGTTGCTGAGAAGGTTAGATATTTTATTTTATTGCCAAATGTCAGCTCATAATCATTCTTAATAAAAAAATTATGTAATAGATAATTATGGTAAACATAACCAGTTATAAGATATAAAAAAGAGAAAAATACATATAAGTGAGTTGATTAGTTGTGCATTATAATTTTCTGTAAAATAAAATTATTTTTAGTCTTCCTAATTCAACCTTGTAATGCCGCCGAGAATGTTAGATATGCCTATACCTTAATTTTAAGCTATACTATATTTCATCTCTTTTTGTTATCATAATAGATGCTTACTGCATCATTTTTCATGTTCTCTGCTTAGTATTATTTTTATGCTTTTATCATGTATGTTAGCAAGGTTCTTACTCGCTACACTGTTCAAACTGTTGTTTTTGTATATGAAAAATTATTAGCCAGTCTAGAATTAGTAGTATCCAAAGTTTCTTCCAATTTCTATGTGACAAATACACAACTTTTCGGTTTGAACAAGAAAAACTACTAACACTTAATTACATATCATAGTGAATAGTGATTAGTAATATTCCCTCACTAACTAATTATTTCTCATAATTCAGACATGAGATAATTTTGGTCTGGTTGACCACACGCAACGAGGCAACACATTTTTTTTATATATATAAGGTGAAGGACATAGTTCAGCTTTGAAAGCTACTCTTGAATCGTATACTGTGCTAACAGATACATGTTAGTTAAGAGATCTAGATGTCAATTTTATGTTTTTTTTGACAGAATCTAGATGGCAATGTTAATCTTTAGTACGGATTTACTTAATTATCTTAATGTTAATAGTACAGGTGAGACTTACTTGCACTGCGTTGCTTTCCTTCAATTGGCTCTAAAGTCTCTGACTATACTCTATAGTTTCAGAGACCTAAATACCTTTGTCTAAAAGTTTGAGAGTTTTGGATTTCAGAGTTTTAATATTCTTCTATTTCAGAGTTATAAATACCTGGTTGCATGTTTATATATTAGGTAACGTGTTAGAGTAAAATAGAAACTGTGTACTATATCCGTTATAAAAGTTTTTTCAAGGTGACAAGATCACTTCAGTCCCATTATAAAGGTTTAATTGGTCATTGTATTTTCGTGTAGAACAAAAACTTTATCTAGAAAAAATGTACGCTACTTAACACTGTATAAGGAAATGCGCAATTAAGGAACCGTTGACAAGTGTAATTCCTATGATGGAACAAATAACTACTTCAGGCTGTTATTTTTGTTCATTTTGGTTATTCATTTGAACTAAAAATAACCACTTGGAGTGATTGTTTTTCATCATGTCACACACATTTAACCCTCTTCCCCTCAAATTATGGAAGGCATATAAAATTATTTGACCAGGTGAGGAATGGTACATTGGCACTAACTTCCTTTTGAGATGGGGTGAGGGTTCAAGACTTCCTTTTGAATTTTGATTAGTGTTGTATGAAGTAGGAACTGTATGCAAAAAAAGTATAATAGCGAACCCATGGGTCTAGGTGGGCTTAGACTCGAGGCCCATAATGGCACAATGGATAGATAACATGGGCCTTGAAAGTGCTCCCTCCTTAGTCCCAACAAACACTGCCCAAATGCCAAATGGCCCAATAAGTTGGAGAACATAACAGTAGTATTAAATAGCTGTTCCAGTATGGTGCTTAAATTTGATATTTCTATCTAATAAAATTTATTTTGCAATTAACTTTAATACGTATTTAACTTACTGAAAAAATATACGTACATTTATATATTTATTTCCCTTTCTTCATATTTTATAACCACTTAAATTTATATTACAATTGTCTACAAGTATTCATCAACTATATTTTTCTTATGTATGTTATTATGATTTAATTAAAATATTTGATTGAGTTATTATTTTGAGCAGAACGAAAGGCCTCCACTGCCAGCTAGTTGTCAACCGGCACTTGCACATCTGATAAAACGTTGTTGGTCAGCAAACCCTTCAAAGAGGCCAGATTTCAGTGACATTGTGTGTACTCTCGAGAAGTACGATGAGTGTGTCAAAGAGGGTCTACCTCTGACTCATCATTCAGGCCTAGTCAGCAAAAATGCCATTATTGAACGCTTAAAAGGTTGCGTCTCTATGAACTCTTCCATACCTGTACAGGCTTAAATTGAATTCCCTCTAAGGTATTATTGCTGTTGTCTAAGCTCATATAACTTGAATATATATAAATATCTACACATGTTCTTTCAACTGTATTATGTAACTGTACCTTTTTTCAGTTGTGTCAAAAGGGATCAATTAGTTATTTCATTAAAGACAGGTACAACTGAATAATGTGATCAGCGCAACTCTTAATTTGCAAACATACACTAGTACAGGCCAACAGTGCAATTAATTACTTCAACTATGTGCTATTTTTTTTGGGTGTTTACTGTGCACTATGTTGTGCATGCAAAAAATGTGTGATTATGTAAAATGCTAGCAGTAAACCGTAATCTGAAGCACACCAACCACCAAGGTACCAACTACCAAATGCAAACCAAACCTAGCAACAGCAATCATCCACCAAACAGCCTAAGAGCAAAGTACTACTACATAAATACATGTGTTGCCAACTATTAAATTCCACCCACCACAAATGCTTACAGTAGTTTTAAAACTACAATGTTGTTGGAACTTTCCTCAATATTTTATCCCTCTTCTTGTCTTAGAAGTTAATTTCACCTTAATTAAACACCCTGCAAGGCGCAAGCTAACTATAAAAAAAAAATGCACAGTAACTTGAAGTGTAAGCCAAATTAGTAAATTTATAATGTGACAGTTACTCGGAGACCAATGATTAGATTTTTCCTTCAATAGTTATTGAAAGTGTTGGGTATGATTCGAAGTACGAACTTTCAATTTAATGCACAAATAGATTGTAAAAGTGTCACACAAAGTTTTAGAATTCAATGCACATTTTTGTGTTAAGAATCATAAATTTTACACCAGTTGTTGTGATTATAATTTCACATATTACTATCATCACTCACAAAAGTGTGACATGTTACTCTAGATGCACGCCTTGCTTTGCTTTTAGGATTGCGCTTATGTTCACTTTCTTTGAGGCTGTGTTTCTTATCCTGTATACACAAAGGAAAAGTTATGCTATTTGTTGGGTGGTGGGGCTCATGAATCTATAAAATGTGTGCCGCAACATACTAAAAAGTGTCTAGTATCTTGAAAGTTAGTGTCAGCAATAGCAAATATAATAAATATATATATACATATATTTATATTATGTATCATTTGGCTGTTGAGATTGGCAATGTTAGCGGTTTATGGTACTTGTGTGCACAAACATCCTCCTTGTTATCCACTATTCAATGCAACTTTCGGCTATGACTCTTATTTTTTGGTTAGTGACTATGATCTATTGGGAAGTTATAATTAACTCCTATAAAAAAAATATTTAATTGAGAATTATAATACTTAAATATTTAATTAACTCTTATAATTATAAAAAATATGAAAATAAAAAAATAATATATATTTTATAAATAAATTAACTAGTTAATTACATATTTTAGTTAACCGTAAAATAAAATGGCAGACACGAAACTATCATGGCTCGATGTTATAATAGGTGAATATTAATTGACCAGATGCGATTATATATCACTTTAGACTGCTATCGGCGACATTGATGCATATTACTTTTACTACAACATTGAAAGATTTAAAATCATTGATAAGACAATGAATAGATATAACATTCCATTAAAAGTTGTTAGCAAAAAAATGTAAATATAAAAACAAAATCATATAAGATTCTATTACTGTCACACTGTGCGCATGTGAGTATAGATATGGAACTATTTTAAAAGTAAATGCAAGCACACACAGGTTCTAATAGTTTAACCAAACTTATATATTGTAATTTAAGAAAACTAAAATTTTTCTGTGTTTTGTAATGGCCAAAAGAATGATATCTATATATATGCACACACTATTACACATTTAACTAAAAATGATTTTACCTTTGAAATAATTAAAGTTATATAATTTTAATTTAACTTAAAACCTTTGAAATAATTAAAGTTATATAATTTTAATTTAACTTAAAATATAACGTAATTTTGATTTATTAAAACATACTACTAATCTGATCTTTATTAGTATTTACCAACTTTAAAGAGAAACTTCCATTTTTGTAGTATTATTTCGTAATAACATAGATTTATGGGTGCATTGTAATCATAGTTGAGAACTGAGTGAGAAGACAGATCGAACTCCATACCTAACCCCATTACATCTCGTCCTTTTCTCCTTATGAACTTATCATCATTTAAAAAACAAAAAATCTTTAATGTTATCCACACTGAACAAATATCAAACATGAAGACCATTGTCGTAAGAACTAAGAAGTATCTTTAAATGCTTATTTATCAAAAACAATTCTCATTTATCTATAATATTTTGAAATTATTATTATCATTTTCTAACATCATTAACACAAACTTCAATAGAATCAGCTCAGTGGTAGATAGTTTAGATAATTCATATTAAATATTAAAGAATAATCATAATACCCTTACATAGTTTCCTAATTTTATGGAATTTATTTTTTTATGATGTTAATATAAAGATTTTTATACTGTTAATTACTTAAAATCTATATTCAAATATAATTTTAAATAATTATTTTTAAAGCTCAACAATTTACGTTATATCGTGATGATATATGATTTGATTTTTTTATAACTATGATATTAAGTCAAAAAGTATTTATTAGCTATATTAAAATCTAACTTTAGACCAGAAAATCTGATTGACTGTGTTTTATTGAGGTTTTCATTTTTAATCAATTAAATATTTGAATTTAATATCTTATTTTAAAAATCCAAACTCAGTTAGTTTCACTCGGATAAATATTGATTAATATATGATTAGATATTAATTTTTAAAAATTTCCATTATGAATACATTCTAGATAAATTCATTTTTAAAACATTCTGCTCGTTTGATATTGTACATTTAATATTTAACTCTATTTGATTGCATCATTCTATTAGACAAAAAAGTTATTATCAATTCCTTTCCTTTGTGATTAAGCAAAGGATTAACGAAGTATTGACCAAGTCAAAAATGGATGGACGATTGTTTGTTATTAGAGTCATCACTCACGCCGTGAGAAGATAAATATTAAACATTGGAAAATTATTAAAAACATAAATGCTGATTTATTACAAAACTGTTTTCGAACATTCCAGCAAGTGTGTATTAAGTCAAAAACGTATTTTATACATTCTTAAGAAAATAATTACATTTAAATATTCTTCCACATTAGGATTAAAGACTCTTAAGTCTTAAGTATTAAAAAAATGGGGTTTCTTAATTAATATATCGTTCCTTACTTCACGATACGTTTAGTCATTTTCTTAAAAAATTCAAATATAAAATTTCTTACAAACTTATTAACTATAATTAGATAATTTTTTAATAATGACAAAATAGAATTTACCTTAAAAAAATTAAGATGATACCAGAAAGTCAAGTGTTACTAAACCAAAATTTGGGGTAAAGCTTTGTATTGTTTGAAGGGTAAAGTTGACTACTGTGATAATACTGGAAAATTTTGTTGTGTAACTCGTTACTGCTACAAATGTTGTTCATTGAATCTCGTTCACGAAAGTAAAGTTCTCAGCCAAATTTTATCAACTTATTAACTTTACTGAGTCTGAAGCTCATATTAAATTAAAAAACTTTTTGTACTTAATTTTCTTCACCTTTTCTCTCGATAATAGAGTATAATATTGGAAACGCCGTACCCCAGTGTCACTTTGTTGAGAGACGAAAAAAAGTGCTTGTTTTTTTTATTAGAATAAAGAAAAGAGAACATCCATGAATTTAACGAATGAATGAGTTATAATGAATAATGATGGAGTGACTTATTTTAACATTTTCTAGAAATGATTTTGGAAATTTGAATGATTAAATATATAAATTATAAATTTTAGCTCCTATTAACCCTACTCAATTTAAAAATAAAATTACTTCCAATAATAATTTTCCATGATCAAAAATAAAAATGGAAATGTGGAAAGTGGATGATGGGTTAGAGAGTTTATTTAATTAATTAGTGGATGAACACAAAACAGTGAGATGCAAATTCCAGTTCAAAGATGCTCCTTTCCCTTGCAAATCGTGTCAATTAATTAGCGTTTATAATTTTATATGTATCACAGTACTCGCGTAGACCTTAGGCATGATCATGTGGAGACAATGATCAGGGTAAAACTCACTATCAAATGTTTTAATTATATTAAATTACATTTCATTTTTATTTTAAAGCTTAGAAATTAGAAGTATATTAAATTCAAGAAATATTTCAACAAGTTATTTTAACTATTCTAGATATGTATTTTGAAAATGAGAAGGAAGTCACCTTGGATAAACATTAAAATTACATTTTTACAGAAAAATTTTGTGTTTTAATGAAAAAAAAATAAATAAATTTTGTTCGACAATAGATCATGTCCCGTGTAAATTGACTTAGTTAAGGGGAAAGCATTTAAAAGTATTATTTGTATTTCCTTTTCTCTAAAGTTTTTCATTCGACCTAGCTAATACTCATCATCTTAATTTCATATAGTTTTTAATTTATTTTACATTAGCAGTTAACTATAAATAACACACTAAACGTACTTTTTAAATGACTATTAAAAAATTCATAATTTCACTATAGATATAAATTTCCAGTTTAAATGATAATAAAATATTTGTATATTAGTACATTGAAATGAAATTCTTTACTCAAATACAAAATATGCATGCAAATAAAAATAAGCCGTCGTTTGCAACTATTTCTAACTAAATAACTATTATTAGTTAACTATTGTTTAAGAAGGAGTGACAGAATACGTATATGAACAAGAGGGTTGTTTTCAGACCATAAATGAATGATAAAGAAATAATTTAATTACGTGTATGCAGTACAAACAAGCACAAGTTGCAAAATGCATGAAGAAGACCCTCTCATCAATATGTGACATGTGATGTGATAAACAATCTCTGTTGTGACCTGACTTGTAAGCATTTCAACAATTAATACACTCACTACAATTAGCCAAGAGACAACCCTTTTCTATACATAAATATATAATTATAAAAAAATGTAAATATGTTTTGTCTTGTATAAATTTAAAATCTTAAATAGAAGAAGAGATGGATGAAATTATATATATAATAAGTTTTTCATTTGTACCATATATTAGATATAGTAAATAAATATATTAAATTTTAAGTAATGTTTCAAATATTTTGGACAAAATTTATAATGTTTTTCAAAAATTACATATAAATTTATAGTTTTTTCATTAAAAGATTATAACAATTAAATGGAACCGTAGACTAGATATCAAAACATCTTATAATTTTTTTTTTTTATACTTGTTTGTTGTTTGAAGAAGTTGAATTCCTAATAAATATAATTATACATTCAAAAGAGTATTAACAATTAAAACTGTAACATATAAAATACTCACAGAAACTTAACTTAAAATACTGACGTGTAATTCAATTACATATAACTATGATCATGTAGGATAATTTAAATAATTTTTGTAGTAATTATATCTATGATCATCTCAAGAAAATTTTTATTTAATTAATACATCGTAATAAGATTCCTAAAGAAAATCATCTCTATCTTACATTTACTTCCCTATTTAAATAATAAAATACATCGTTTAACTTGATTAAACAAACACCGAAATGCACACTTTGGCGTCTGTTTTCAGACACTATTAATTATAAACCATTTTAATTTTATTTAAAAAATGGCTCTTGGAGAACAACGAAGAATAAATTTGGACTGGAGTGAAGTGTCATTACTAAGAAAGAGAGAGAAATGAAGAGAGAGAAATGAAGAGAGAGAAATGATTTTGCTTTAATCGAAGCCTCTGCTTTCGCCGACCTCGTTCTTTGTGACACCTACCCCTTCCCATCCATCTCTCTCATTATCAATTTTTTCACCCCCTCTTTCGCTATTCAGACCACACTTAATAAACTTTCTTTTAACCTTAACTCACTTTTCCTATATTGCCCTAGTATTTTTCATAATAGGGTAACAGCTAGAGGGCAGTTTTGGGGAATTGAAATTTTGACCAATGAACATGTTTCGTGAACACAAGCCCTGTAACATTGACAAAATCGCCCTCACCGCCCAATAATTTTGAAGCCACGGAAGTGCGGTGGTTTTAAATCTCAGACCATATTCCCGTTTCCACGAGAATTCGGCGTCGTGTCAAACCTAATGACCAACATGTTTTAGTCACACTTTACTACTCTTAATTAAATAACAATGTTAATTTTAAAATACTTCTTCTTTCTAGATAATGGAGTGCTATAAGCATGAGAATTGAGAAAATCATAATCATAATTACCACACTATACTAACAAAAATAGTCTTAAAATAAAAATCAACTCTTTTTGAAGCGATCACGAGCTCGAAGTACAATTATTAAACGAATTGCCATTACTATAATTATGATTTGAGCTTTTTCTTATACCCATGCTATTGCTCTTTCAGGGTAATTTCATTGGCTTCACTTTAGCAAAAGGCAATAATACCTTGCCCATATTACATTTATATATAGTTTGCCTATTACCTATGTTGTCTATGAATATAATGTAATAATAAAGACTACTATAGTTATGTCCCTTTCGTTACATAAATTGCATTTACAAATTCTTCGTGATAAGAGAAATGCTAATTATCATTTTTTGTAAGAAATGAATCATATACTCGAATCCAAAAAAAGAAATGAATCATGTACAATCAGACCCACCATATGAAACAAGAAAAAGAAGACTCCCAAACATCTTATGTGTGTTTTTGCCTTACTTATGTTTCATTTGAGTAGATTAATTAATGAAATGAACCATTTCACAAACAGCATCAAATTCAAAGGCCGAAAGTTCTTGATTACCAAAAACCATTCTAGTAATTGGTAAACCCTAAAAATTAACATGAGCACCTCACCAGTTTCCTCAAGTCAAGTAAAAAGAACATTTTTAACAAGTGAAATGCATTGAAATGACAGTGGCTATAATCTAACTATAGCAAAACTAATTCCACGTAAACGCAAAAAGGAAACTGCCATTTCTTTTTATACATTGCAGAGCAGTGATTAATGTACAAAAAGAAAAAAATAGTTTTTAGTTAATAAATTAAGAAAAAAAAACATAAGAAAAGAAAGGTTGAGAATTTGATTAAAAACCCACCTTTTGCTCTTGAAAATTCTTCTTCTTCACTGACCCCAAGCACCCCAAATTCTTTCTCCGATGAAACTCACAAATTTTCTCACTGACCCTTTCTCCTCACTCTCACCCTCAACACCACCATCACCAACTTCAACCTCTCCGGCGGCACTAGTACTACTCTCCGGCACCGATTTTGGGGATGAGGGAAGAAACTCGGAACGATTCAACTGATTCAACTCGGAAGGTTTAACCTTAGAGGTGGAGCCTCTCTTGTTGTTTCTCTTATCCTTCTTTGAAGGCTTGGTCTTGTGAGCTAGAGAGTCTTCAAAAGCCTCAATGATTTCGTGTATGAGTTGGTGGTTTGAGGAATTGTTCCAGCGGACCCAGTAGCTCATGTAACACCGGAAACAACTACAGTTGAAGAAAGGAGGATGATCGCCGTCGATGGTCACTTTCCGATTCCGACGAGGGTTACCGGAGGAAAAGTTGTTGTTGCTTGAAGAAGAAGAAGAAGAACATGAGATGAGGTAAGCGAGGACTTCACGGTCCTGAAGAGAGAGGGAAAGAGTGAGGGTGAGGATGGCGGCGGGGAGGAAGGAGAGGTGGTCGGAGATATTTGGCGGCGGTGGCGGCGGCGAGGGTGAGGGGTGGACGGTTCCTTTACGGTAGAGCTTCTTCATGGTTTGTAAGAGAAAACTGAAAACAAAAGTTAAGGGTTGAAGAGATGATGACCTTTTATTATTATTCTCATTCTCTCTTTCTTTTCTTTCTTTCTATTGAGATAAGAGAGAGAAAAAAATTAAAATGCTTCCTGTGCGTTCGTACGTTTGGGGAATGTTCCGGTACAACGCGGAACACCATGCACTCTATCTCAACCAACCGTATACTATTCTACGCTTAGGATTTGTGCAGTGTTGGGTCCCTCGCCTCTCACTTGTCCTTGTCCTCCTTTACCTCGACCTTTGTGGCCTTTCATTTCAAAAACTCTCTCTATATATATATATATAAACTACCCAACTATGATCATACTTTCATTAGGGTTTTACGCCTTTTTGGATTGCTTTGCCCTTGGGTTGCCCTGCCACTTTATATTACAAAAACTTAAATAATAATATATTATAAAAATAATGACAATATGTTAGAGTTATAAATGAATTGTTACTCTTAAAATAATGAAAATAATTTAGCTTTTGATCAAAAAGAGATAGAAGGATTAGAAATAAAAATTTAAACATGATGGGGATAAACTTAATTAACCTAAATAATTTTATGAAATTATTAGTCTATTTCATTAATTTATTAGTTTTCTTATTTTAAGTGAAACATTATAATAGAATAGAAAAAAATAATACAAAATATTTAGATGAAAGACTATTGCCTTGTAAATTTAATTCGTTTAAGTGACAGATTAAAACTTTACTAGTTTTATTATTTATGTCAAATTTCATGGAGAAAATATATAGAGTGTTTTTACATTTGATTTTACATTTAAAATGTGAATTTTTTTAACATTTTGAATGTAATATTTAAAAGTTAATAAATATATTGTGTTTGGTCATGTATTTTAATCCACATACTACGTAATATGGCATCAAAATAAACATAAAAGCTACTATTTATAATGTTGATAAGTTGCCTCGAAGATTGTGAGATGAAATTCAAATAGACTAAAACTTTTCACATCTCACATTGTTTTGCCATTTTCGATGAGGTTTTAAACATAGCATCAATCTAATGATGAACTATAATGTATAATAAATTTATTAATTTGATAACAATTACCTTTTCATTTTATTTTATTTAAAATTCACCGGATGTAATTTTTGTACTTATACAGCCACCATCAAACTTTTTTTCCTAGAACGCACAAACTTTTCCCGTGGTTATGTTTGGCTGGGACTTACAAGAATGTTTGATTCGCATTAAATCAACTCAGCGTGCCTATTTTATTGATAAAAAACTATGAAGTTGTGCTTAGTAATTAAATGAATGGATTAGCCAGAATTAGATTTCAGCCAGTATGGAATAAGTAGATTGAGTTGCATGGAAAAAAATAGTCTATCATATTATGATTTTTAATAAAATGCATAGATTTATTATAAAAATAGTAAATATATATAAGATTTTATATATTACAATTGTCCTCATAACATTTTTTAAATGTTGTAAGATTTTTCCATGGTCAATATTATTGAAAAATATTTATGTCAAGAAAACCAAACATAAACATGTAGGATAGTGAAAAGTTTGGAACAAAAGTTTCTCTTAAAAATTTATTTTATTAATTATTGATATTAATTTATCAATAATTATTAATTTGTGTATGTTTAAATAACTGTCTGAAGACTTAAATTTGAAATAATTTTTATTTTACAAATTGAGTTTGATAATGATTTACTTTTTAATAACCGAGTTTTTAAATTGAATATAAGTGAATAAAAATACTTTTGAGACTAAATAAACAAGTCATGAAACTCAGTTTAGATCATCCAAACGACTTTGATTACTAGAATTTTTTTTTAGCTGAACATGTCAATTTAGATATTTGGTATTAGCTAATATAAGAGAAGATATATACTTTCTCTTAATCCACTACTAATAAGTCTTTTCCAACTAATTTAAAACTTGTTACTATTATTAATTATCAAATAAAGCTTTGTTGAAAGAAAAAATAATAATCATGTAAAGCTCTAAAATGTAATCATTAGAATTGGCTTAAAAAATTAAGCAATATATATAAGATTTTAACTCAAAAGGGTTCGGTATTTTGGTGATTCAGCTGGTGCTTTTAAAAAGTAGGGTCAGGGCCTAACATGGTGGTCATATTGTATAATGTTGGGTATTAACCACTAGTTTTATAATGAAGACAGAAACTGCTGTAAACTATGGAAGTTGGAAACCTATGTGGATGCTGTAAAATGGTGACTCTACTTCATCCATTGTGCTTAAAAGACATTGGATGCTTTCAAAATTATTGAGATAAGATGCAGAATTTTAGTGCTTGATATGTGTGTCAGTCAGGTACTTGTTGTGTCTTCAAGAGTGAGCCCCCCTTCCCTGCCCTGCTCAAATATCCACTGTATCTATTGGCTGCGTACAGACTTCAAACTAAATTGGCTGGACCAAATAAACAAAAGAAAAGACGGCAAATGAAACTAATAGGATAACTAGGGTAGGGACAACAATCACGAGTGTGGGTAAGTACCGTTTTAAGTTGAAAGACCACTGCAAGAGAATAAAAATTAGGTTCTTCATGCTCAAGTCACCAATGCTAGATGGCTACGTCTAATTTGGCGCTTAGGTTAAGGGATTTATACATAATACTGTGTCCAAGACCAATAATGAACTTGTAGGTAAAGATAATTTGATATAACTGTTGTCTATACAACAACTCGCATATAAATTGGTAAAATTGTTTAAAAAGGTTTTTAAGAAATAAGATAAAATAAAATATATTTTTAAAATTTTAAATTATTTTTTTATTATTTGATTTATAAATACTCTTGATTTTTTTAAAATGATACTAGACTTCTAGTAAATTATCTAATAAAAAAACTAATTTTAACTTTAATTTACCAAAAAAACACATTGCTGCTCGAGAAAAGAATCATTTGGCCACCCGGATGCACAGTATGTGCTTTGGATTAAATTGATTATCAAGTTTTCATTTTATAAATTGATGTCATGTAAGACTTAATTATAAATGCACAGAAATAATTAAATATAACATGAAACTGACTTTATTCTTCGTACTGGATTTGAAACACTCGAGTGTTAATCCAATCAAAGTATGTACCGTGTTTTTTTCTCAGTGGGGTTATTTTCAGAGCCTAAAAAGGAATCACTAGTTTTATTTTACCACATGGCATTCTATTAATCGGGTGAACTTGAGTGAACTATTCATCAATCACACTCTTCGTCTAGAATCAAAAAGTTCCAAATTTCAACATCACTGACATTTTGATTAATTTTGTTTTAACATTTGGCATTACATTATTCGGGTGAATTTTAGTGAATTATTCGTCTTGTAACTTTCCTAACATTTATGTCATAAAATTTCAATTCAAAGCTGTCCCATTCATGACAATGATCATTACAACCCATGCTTTCATAAATAACGATTACTCAAGAGGCAAAGATCTCTACTCTGGCTCAAAGTAAACTAATCCAAATACCAGAGAAGAAAAAAAAGAGAAAAAGATTCTCACAGTAAGAAGAATATAGTAATTACCTTTGGATTAAAATTGATTCTGAGTAAGTGACTTAGATTTGAATCCCGTTGGTAATAAAGTTTAATATAAACTTCTTATTCATCATACTTTATTTTACTTTTACTCAATCAAATTTTAAACTCATACACAATTCCTCAGTGTGAGAATCAGTGTACTTTTTATTCAAACTTAATTTGAGACTCATGCACAATTCCTCACAGTTCAAATCATAACTAATATTTCAACATAATTTCAAAAGATCCACTTGAATATAACTTGCAGCACTGTGCCTGTTTGGTTGTTTGTTTGGTGCACATGATTGAGACTTGCATATTTAACATGAACTATAAAAGCTGTAGAGAGTAACTTCTCCATTGAACCTAAATTTGAAATGTTTTATGTGTGTTCCAGACACAGGCAAGTACACCAAGATAATTTCAGTTGCTGTTGAACATTAACATGAATAAAACGAACATAGATAAACTGATCAAGGGGTCTACACAAGTATAATGAAATAATTATTAGGATGAACTCTGTAGGTGTGCCTTGATCCATGACCCAAGATACCGCAACTCCTCATTGTTTATTGAGTGGCCAAGACCAGGATAAGCCTGCCAAAACAACAAATGTCAAAGATGATGAAGATTATTGGAAAAATTACAAAAAATTGTTGAGAGCTAGAATTCACCTTAAATTCACATCCAACACCAATCTTTTCAAGGAAAGGGGGGCCTGCTTGTCCAGCCTCAAACAATACTGTTCTATCAACCAGCCCATGGGACCATAGTATGGGTGTCTGTAGATATTTTTATACATAAACATAGGTCAATAAAAATAGTACGAATGACAACTGCATAATGATTATAGTGATTCTAAATTCTAATGACAGAGATTCTATTTGTATCGCCGTTGCGTTGAACAGAAAAGTTTTGTAAGATAGCTTCTCCCTTCACATGCAGCTTTGGAATATGAGAAACTATAAAAACAAACTGTTAAAGACGGTAAAGAGCATTGTTCCATGGAAAATTGAATATCAACAACTACATGCCCGACTAGGGAAACCAACATAGCTGCTGGCAACAATGTTTGACACTGGATGGAAATAGAAATCTATTTGTTCTGTGTATTTAAAGTCATGGATGTGATATTCTATGTAGGGTCTGTGTACTTTTGTTTGGACATCCATGGAATATCTTGTTCCCAAATCCAAAGGGCAAAGATAAAGTCAAACTCAATACTTTCCAAATAATCTTTGAATCCAAGAGGCTACTAGTATGAAACCAAATTGAGTAAACCCTCAGTTTTATTTTTAAAGTATTTCCCTCTTCTAAATGATTCTTAAAGTAAAAAGTAAAATAAAGCAAAAATACTTAATAATCCTAAAAGCAATAGAAATCATGCTAAGTAGTCCTCAGAATATTAAAAAAAACCTTCAAATTGATCCCTACAATTTATTGGAATACATTGGTTTAGATACTATGATAATGGATATTTAATATTGTTGTTCACTAAGGAGGATTTCACCATCACCAATTTGTTTTTGAACTTCCCCAAAAGACCTCCTACCGATGGAGGTATTACGTATCCCAACAAATATTTCAAGAATTACTTAAATAATTTTATTATTTTAACTACCAATTAAGAGATAGGATAATAGTTCCAGGATGAAATTGACAGTTTAATTGAACCGAATTGGTTGTGGTAATCCTTTTATCCTCCCATCCAAAATGATAATAACTACTAGAAGAAAATGGACAGACAATAGCTAAGCTTAATGACAAAGAAACACGAGAGAGAAAAAAATATTAAGGCAGCACACACTATTAATAGCTCTGATACTATTACTGAAGATTAGTACCTGCTTTGCCTCAGGTGTAATTTGTTCAATAACAGATGAAGACAAATTGAATGGAACCCAACCACTAAAGACTGCACCTCCACCTAAAGTTTTAGGGTACAGTAGAATACTGGCCAAGGTCAAGGCACCTGCTAAACAATGTCACCATTAGTAAACTGTATTAATATTTGTTCTCTATTAGTGATAGGGCGGTGATTTAGTGTGTTTGGATTGACAGTGAGGACCCAGAATCACTATGTCCCATCATGATTTTCCATCACACCAAACAGTAGCTTAAGGCTACCATGATTTTTCAAAGTGGTACACCACATTTTCAAACACACATATTAACTGTGGAAAATAAAAGAGAGACCTCCTTGACTGAATCCGCAGATAAATACATTTTTAGGATTTATGCCAGCAGCTATTTCCTTGTCTATCGCAGCATGTACATCTTGAACAGCTTTAAGTAAACTACTCTCATCATTTGGAGAATCCTGAGAAATATAAGCAAAACAATTTTCAATATAAATTGATCAGATCAACAGCATCATCCTGAACAGGATAATAATAACTGTCTAACTCAAGTTGCTCAGCCAGTACACAAAGCTTTTTAGTTATTCAAAGTGGTTGAATTAAAAAATGATAAGAAGAAGAAAAAAAAAAAAAAAAAAGACACGCTTTAAGTTTGTAGCACGATATTTACGAGATATGGTGTCACGTAATGCTTTCAAATAAAATTAATTTTATAAAATTGATCGTGCTCATAATAACTCAAGAGTTGATAGATTGACCTAAAAATTACATGGTCAAACTAAGGAGGCACATTGGCAAAGATAAAACTTGTATCACACAGAAATTGACAGTTAAATTAGGACCAAAAATAAGGAGAAAATTTCACAAAAACAAATTATAATTAATCAGATTAAAGGCTGTAAGCATAAAAAATTATGACATGTTGATATAAAATGGTACAAGTTCACCAAGATTGATGTTTTTTACAGAATTATGTTCTCTGCCAATTGGACATTTGAACTCAGTCACTCACATTTTGTAAATAAAAAAAATGTACGTATAATTCAACTAAATGTAATACACATGCTCCAGTTTATATTCTGAAAGCACTTTGCAAAATGGAGAATGAGCAAAAAGGAGGTATAGAAGTCTATAAAATCCTAAAAAGAAAAAAAAGAAAAAGAAAAAAGAAGTAAAGCTATAGTTTGTTGTATGATTTATTGTTTTCCCTTGGAGACTGATCACTAATATTATAAAAAATAGAGTGCTGGTACAAGAAATAACCCAAGAGAGAAGAGAAAGCTAAACTTACAGCAGTGAGAGGAATCTCAAGAATGTCAAACCATGAAGGCATTACAGAACCATCTACAAAATGAGCAAATCAGTATAATATGTTAATTATCTTTTAAAGAGGGAAAGCATAAGGCATTTTCATAGAAAACTGGATAGTAAGACTCTCATGATGTCAACAAATGCCAAGTTATGTAAATTTTAACTGGATGTACAATAAAAGGTACTGTTCTAGTATGAATTACGTCTCTGCCGTGGACCCACACCCCCTCAGCCTGATGCTATAGAAGCATTGAGGTTGAATGCCTTGGGGAGACACTTGTCTCCAAGTTCCAACCAAGGAGGGCACAGGTACCAAGTAAAAAATCAAGACTAAGCAAGGGATCAATAGGAATCGGATATATCATACATGGATACACCTATACAAGCAACAATAACGAAGGACAAACACTCATATATTCTAATTAACTAGGCATAATCATTTGCTTGTAAACATAATACAGTCCAATTAGGTACAAAACAAAGTAAATAATTATCAAGTTCAACTTGTGGATCTACAAATTTGAGATAAGATGTCAATAAAAGTGAACAGGCATATTCAAGGTAATTGAACTTAGAGAGAAATTGAGAAATCATAAATTCAAGGTATAGATGTACAGTTGCAAGTGACAGGGGCGGAAGGGGCAGAAGGGAAGGACCATTTGGTGTCCCTAAATTCGGGAGTGGTGAATAAGTTTTTGATGGGTTCGTTGGCGGGGCCAGAGTCGCCCAACCCATGAAGCCACAGAACAAAGCTTCGCGCCCTCGACATGGACTCTGCTTCTCTGAGAGATGGGTTTTTGCCTATTGGAAAAACAATTATAAACAGAATAGCAATAATTAGTGTTATTGCTAACACAACACTGCCCTTTATCAGCTGCATCTCTTCTCATCTCATCACTGCCCTTGGATTTCCCATTAACCTTTTCTTTCCTCAATTTCTTTTTTCACCCCACACATTTTTGTTATTACATGGCACCCCCTCATTTTTTTAAAAGTATTGGGTATGCTCTAATTTATAGCACATATTACTTTATTAAAATTTTAGTTCTAATCAAGAATGACACTTGCGATACCGATAAATTTGTTTAAGTTTTATTCATTAGAAAAACTCAAACATGAGATGTTATCTATCTTAAGTTTAAAATACATTTTCAAATAATTTATTAGTAAAAATATTTAATTGAAAAGGTAAAAGAAAAAAGAAGCAGAGAGAATTTAATTTTTAAGTTGTATATTTTAGTTTATAATATTAAAATAAATCAAAAGAAAATGTAATGTGAAAATAAGATATAATAAAAAAACCTTAAATATTTTTTTATGAATTAAAAACGTTAAAACTGGCTGACTAAAACATTAAAAAGTATTTCTTAAAAGAAATTAAAAATTAAAAATTATATTAAAAGAAGTTGACAATAGCATTATCAGCTGTGTAAGCATGTGATATAACGCATTTGGTTTTTGAAAACTTCAAAACCCGTGGTTCAGAAAAGCTTTTTTTTCTCTCCAAGTTTCATTTAATTTTTGTTTCTATTCAAAGAGATCGAAATAACGCGACACATGTATTCGACCTTATTCAATAAGGGCAGAATGAAAGCGAAATAACACGTGTCCCTGTGATTGTAGAGGAGATCCCAAAGTTATTTCAAATGGTCATTACTCAGTTTCATTCAAATAACAACTCCATCAATAAGGCTGCAATGATAGCATGGAAATTGTTCACTCACTGGCATGTGGATGAACAATTTGATTTGTCAAAATGCACTATCTAAAATATTATTGTTTCAAGAGACACTTATATCTCATTCCCTTTTAAGTTAATTAAATCGAGAGAAACATTTGTATTTTTGAGATGCAATGGGTAAATTTACATGGTGGCTTTGCCAAGTTAAAGGTTTTGATTTAAGAAACATTCTTCCAATTAACCAGATTAATTAGTTTGCTACATACTGCTTTGCACATATGAAGCACCACCAATTCATCACCAGTATTATTTAAAAACAAGTTACATTCTGGAGCAACCAATCAACCAATTAGATGCTAATCATTATCTACTTTACAATTATTATTTCCTATATCTCCTACTATATATAGTCATCATTGCTTGATACTATCCCCACTCAAAAGACAAAATTACGACAGAGCACTGCACCAGATTTTTCCTTGAACACTCTTAGACTATAATAGCATCCCAGGGCCATCCGCATACAATGCAGCAGTCAAATGGCAAACTCTGAATGCAGGTTTACTACCATAAACATCCCTACACTTGTTGGATATCAATGGTTTTGCATCAAATCCAGTGGATCTTCTAGTGGAGAAGGTGCCACGGGGAAAAACTGAAGAAGTCTTTTTAGGTGTAACCTCATTAGTTGTTCTTTTGTAAGAACTAAACCACTTAGCTTGCATGTACCCAACTCTTCTCCACGGAGGTATATACATATCAATGCTTTTCATAGAGTCCTTAATAGCATTGCACATTAGCCTCACAACCTGCTTCAACTCTTCCAGTTTATCAACAAATATTAGAGGGAAAACATCAAGTAACGAAGAATATTGGCTTGTGGGACGAGCTATTTCGAATTCTGAGACCAAAGAAATTTCAACAATGTAACGATTTCCTGCAAAATTCACGTCCATATACTCATAGTCACCAGCTGGAAATCTTCTATTCTTTTCCCACTTGCACTTGCAAAGCCCTGTGCATAGAAAGTAAAATTCATCAAAAATTCGAAACAAGACACTTTACTTAAAACTGGTTAGAAATATATGTTAAGGAACTAATTCTACTTTAGAAAATTAATCTAAATGATAATATTCCTCGTTTATATAAATGTATTAGATCCTATCTCTACATTTCTAACCAAAACTAACACATATTAGTAACAATTGGCAAAAACAAGCTTTAATATAATCATAGAATTAGTAATTTGGCATATGAAAAATTAGGATGATTGGTAACAAATTAGAGAATGGATGAGTAATTAAATTGTACTTACCAGCATCAAAACCTCTTTCCCTAAGACGAGACACCAATTGGCGTTTGAATTGGGGTGATGATGAATTTTCATTTCCCCGAACATGCCCCCATGCAAATTCAACTTCTTTCCTAATCTTTTCTTTGATATCCCCATCATCATGACCGAATATTCCCTCCAACATTTCCTTAATCTCAAGATCAGAAGGCTCCAAATTCTGAACCCCATCATCCCAATGAACAGCAGCCGCATCAAATTCTCCCTCTCCACATCTCTCCATGAACGATTTCACGAGATCCGACAAATCATCTAAGCCGTCCTCAGCCGAGTACTCACTGCCGCTGCTATCGCACAGCCTCACACGTGCCACGTCAGCATCAAAGGCCGCAGCCACCCTCTCAAACCTCACCGGAATCCTTCCCATGGTTCCTAAATTCTTTTCTTACTCTGCCTTTCTTTCGTTCTGTAAAAGAATCAAACGATGAGATAAAATGTGGTGAGGTGTGGGGCTATGTTGAAATGATGGAGTAAGAATGACAAGAGAGAAAGGACAATGTATTTATACACGTCTCAAATACAGATTGAGTTGTAGCAACGGTGGTGGTTCAGTTTAATTACAACATGAATGTGGTCCAAATTACGACATTATTCACTCAAAGAACATAACAGCCAAAGCGTCCAAGTTCACTTTGAAGGAACATTATTTGTCCATTCCACGATTACGTGCACCAATTAACTGAAGCTGTCAAACTGTTGAATCTTACTTACTTGTCATCCTAAATCCTATCCTCGCCGCATATTAGTGTTTTTTTCTTCTTCTTTTTTTTTTTCTACATAGCCGCCACATGATAGTTCCGCAAAAGTTATATATAGGGATAATATATTATTAGAAAGATTGCCACGTCAAGGAATTACAACTTCAGAATTTTTCCACCAAATTGTTTTTTTTTTTATATATATATAACTTAATGTGACTTAAAAGCATGCTAAAATACTTCTACACGATAAGTAGGATATAAATTCTTGAACAAGGTCAAATTTGTTCATTTCCGATGCATAATATTATTAATGTAACGTATGTCTAGGAAATATGTGTTGAGGTTGAATGTGTTTTTAAAGATTCAACCAATCACTGAAATCAATTTTAGTTATTTATAAAGTATTTTTTTTTCTGTTTTTATGGTATTTATTGTTAAATTCAATGGTAAATATTTATTGTTAAATTGAATAGTTAATTTAACAGTATCTTTGTTAAAATTATAAATGTATTATTATAATAATGAGAAACAGTTTTTCATAATTTTAATTTAAATTATTTTTAATTATATGATTATTATAAGTACGATAGATGAATATATATGTAGTAATTTTTATTGAATAAAGATTAATAAATTTTGTTTATTATTATGATTATAAATAATAAATTATTTATTATATTTTGATTTTATAATCCATGGTACTAGTTCAATGAAAAATCAATATAATTGAGTGTTTATATAATTAATGATTAATTAAGATTACTTGAATGGATAAATGAATAGACGTTTAAGTCATTTACTTGCTATAGTTTAATTACTATAATGTCATGAGAAGTCACTTGAATTAGTCATCTAATTAGTCATCATAATTATGCATTTCATATACTAAATAATTATGCATTTCACGTGCTAAATAAGATGGTCTCATGATACATTGTATATACACATCTCGTCTTTTATTCTTTATTTACTGTTACAAAGGATTGTGTGGTTCTACTAATTAAAAAGTTGATGACAAAGATTATTCTGAATCTGGAACAGGCAGAATCTTCACATGATGATTAAAATGTTATATGTTTCAAGAATTTTATACGTGATTTTTAATTTGTTTTTTTTGTTGTGCCATGATTTAGGCATAAAATATACTAGAATGATGATATTTAAATACGATTTTATTATACAAATCCCGTCAACACTTTTTATTTTTCCTTATTTATATTTTTTTTATTAGTTCTTATCACCTATTATATTTGTTATTGAGAATAAATTTATATGTCTACAATAATTATGTAATCAATTCTAATTTTAATAATAAAGTGTAATTTTATCATTTGATTAAATAATTTATTTGATAATATCCTCTATTAAAATTAAAAATTTGTTATATTATAATAGATAATATAATAATAAAAAATAAGTTTATTTTAATTTTAATCTAAATCGTTCTTATAATAAAATTATTAAAAATTAAGATTATTAAAAATAAAATATTAATAATCTAAATAGATTAATATATATGTGATAATATTTTAAATAAATATTAATAGATTTTATTTATTAATTAACATATATAGGTTGAGTTGATCATGATTCAATTGAAATGTTTTAGTGGTTAAAATTTACTATAAAATAATTTTTTTTTTAAAAAAATATTAGATAATTTTCTTGAAAAAAGGTTGACATAATAATTTATTGGACACCCTGATGAATGAATATTAAATATGATTAAATAATGTAAAATTAATGATTGATCAATAAGACATTCATCAATTTTTAGTAATAAGTTTGAGCTCTATGAATAAAATTATATTTTGATCATAAAAATGAATTAAACGAAAAAATGAGTTTCTTAAATCATTATAAATTAACTCGAAAGGAATTCGATTATAATATCTAGAGTTAATCCAGAGATATAAAGATGGAAGAAAATATTTTACTATTCTTATGATTTTTAGAAGTAAAATGTTATTTCATGTGAAAATCATGGAGTATCACTAGATGCTAACCTTAATTAATATATTAATTTGATTAAAATATTATTACGGGTTTAGTATTAAATAGATGTGTCACGAACAAAGAAATGTCCATATTATAATATTTTTATTAGCATTAAAAATATAAATAATATGAAAGATTTAGTGAAAGAATAAAAATGAATATGAAGGATTTTTTATCCAAAAATAATATATTTTCTATCAATAATATTTTTGATTTGATAAAAATTTATTATTTTTTAACGTGATAAATTATTATTTCAATTTTAAATGCTTATTCTATAAGCATAAAAGATAACAAAAAAAATAATATATTTTCTATTAATAATAATTTTAATTTGATAAGAAATTTGTTATCTTTTATTTGATCAATTATTATTTTAAATTTAAATTGTTAATTGGTAGATAAAAGGAAATAATATATTTTTTATTCATAATGATTTTAATTTAATAAAAAATTATTATCTTTTAATTTGGCTAATTAGTTAACGATAAAAAATAAAAGAAAATAATATTTTCTATGAATAATAATTTTAATTTGATAAAAAATTTGTTATCTTTATCAGGCTATAAATATAACCTTTTAGAAAACTTTCAATTATTATATTTTCTCTTATGAATACATGTAAAGTCTCTGCATTGTTGAAGAGGAATAACGATAAGGTATACACTTTTAACATGTCTTTTATCTAATTATAATTTAGATACAAAATTAGATATTTTATCCTGTGACGTATGTTCTAGAATTTACTTATGTATTTTCCTTTGCTTATTGAATTGTTTATGTCAACTTTTTCAACAAATTATATTTTATTCAGAACACAAATTTCTTTTCACCGTGGCAAAGCAAAATTTTATTCAATGGTTAAAAAGAAAAATATTGAACAGGTTAAAAAAATAAAGCTAATCAAAATTTTATTTAAAAACTAAAAATATAATACTAGAAAAAACTAAAAACTAAAATTATATTTAACCCGACGAATCAATATAATCAAATCTTATTAAATTTGATTTGATTTTTAAATCAAGTTATGTAAACAACTAAAGAATCCAATCCAATCGACGAATATCCTAGTCATATTAACAGGAAAACGAATTCAACACTGCCACGTCTCATAATACTCAATATCCAAAGCCATGTTCCTCTCTTGTTTCTTTCTCTCATGCGAATTGGCGGCTGTGTGCATGCATGACTTCACTCAAAACCTGAGAGCTGCTAGTAAGTAGTTTTGTTGTACGTAATTGAGACTAGGTTCAATGAATCTTTCATTAGTGTCCCCATCCATTGAATCTTAGATTTAATAGAACCTTAGTTTTTTAACCAGTTCGTAGAACTTTAATGCACAAGTAATCTTACATTTGCCCAAGATTTCCACGTACTTCACTTAGATTTCTTTAAATTTGGTTGACTAGGACACAGACATGTTCAAAACAATCAATATCAATATACAAATGTTGGTACTTGCAATATTTGAAAAAAGCATTCAACATTGCCCCTACATCCACATTTTTTTAAAATATTTTCCGGCTTGGAAATCCAGAACCCAATCATGTGGAATCAATATTTATAACTTGTCTTTCATTAACAAGCAATGATTTAAAGTCTACTTCACCATATATAGCATTTTTAGGACACCGATTAAAGAATTTAAAATGATTAATTTTATTAAAAAATGTGTTGAAATTGTATTCAAAATCACAAAGAAATACACTTTATACCAATTTTGTTAAAAATTTATTACTTTTATTTCTTGACTAATATCTTGGTTAGCATTTTTTTAAAATAATACAAGAAATACAAAGAATTATATTAATTGATCATATATGAAAATGGGTTAATTATTTTTTATTCTTCAGTGGTAAAGATGCATTCATTAATTAAACTAACATGGTTTAAAATAAAACATCATATAAGAAGTTATAAGGTCGGAAATAATCTCTTTTCAGACACGTTTGATCCAAATACAATCGGGTTTTGGATATGAGAGAAAGAAAGAGAGTAAGGGGTATAGTATTAGGGTATATGTGTCTTTTTCATAGTTTCTGAAAGTAAAGGGGTGAAATTAGATTAACAAGGAATAAATATAGCAATTCCAGTAATGGATTGAACTGATGGGCCCGATGGTAAGTTTTTTGAGGCCTGATGGAATGGGCCATACGATCGCCAACCCGAACTGTAGAATTTACGAGTACATTAATAATTTTAAATACGGGATGGCAGAAAAAATAACAAAACTATCAAAATCTGTAGTATCGCATCGCATAAGGTAAGGGTTGGTGTTTTTGGTTATTTTCCGATGGGTTGTATGGATTTGTGATTTCAGATTTGACTGATAGCACGCATTATCAACATCTTCTGATTCGCGGCCATTGCTTTTTCTCTTCGTAGCTTCAGGTATCATTCGTTTATTTACTCTTCCTTTCTCACTTTATTCACATTGTAAACTATCACACAAACTTAATTAACCGCTATTGCTTCTATTTCTGGTTTTTCTCTCTGTCTCGTACAATTTTCCCAAACCCTAGACCTATTTATTCTCTTCACTTTTCTCACTTCAAACTTCAAACGCTCTAACAATGTTTTTGCTGCACTTGACACTTCCGATCAGAGATTCGCTCTGTTTATTATCTGAGGAACAAATCTTGTGGATTCTGTATTCGATACACTTTATGCCGAATCTGTTTTGGTCTCGAGTTAATTGGATACGGCTTTAGTATTTCTAAGGTTTCTTAATTAGAATTAAAACATTTTGGTTCTAATTGAATTTAATCAATTGCATTGATAGTTTCTTTCCTTGGGGTTTGACGTGTGATCTATAGTTAAGGTTGCACTCTCTCTCTTTGTGCAATTTAAAAACTGTATATCTTCAGATTCAGACTTCTGGTGTGTATGCTTGTAATATAAATTGTTTAGTTTCCATTCTGAGAGGTTTTATGGTTTATCTGTAGATTTTTATCTAAGAAACTTCTATTATACTGTAATTGATATTTTTGATACATTGTTATTTTGTTATAGAATCGCATCTGTATTTGGCACCTGGAAATAATTTTACATGTTATGCTTCTATTTCGACAACTATTTGTTCGTGACACTATCTGCTAATATAGTGGATTATTGGCTTTCCACCATTTTCGATCTGTATTTGATTGCATATATTGTGAATTACCATGTTTGTGAATGTGATCTTTGAGAACTAATTGTCTTATGTTGTTACATGGCTTTGCAGGATTTTTTGAATTCTGCGGCTTCGAAATATAGATAAAAACAGTCATCAGGCTTTAGAGGAGAATGGCAGAATCAATATCAAGCTTCTGGGGTCCAGTCACATCCACCAAAGAGTGTTGTGAAGTAAACTATGCTTATTCATCTTACATTGCTGAACTCTATAACACAATATCCAACATTCCAACAATACTTTTGGCTCTGATTGGTCTTATAAATGCATTAAGACAACGGTTTGAGAAAAGATTTAGTGTTCTTCACTTATCAAATATGACACTTGCCATTGGAAGCATGTTGTACCATGCCACGCTGCAACGTGTGTAAGTATCTCCATTATTTTCTTCTTTGCATTACTTTTCTTAAATTAATGTTTGTTTTTATGGTAGGTTTTGTTTTGCGCCAAATTGATTTGCATGAAACAAAATGAGATTGGCATACTGTTTGCAATGATTGTTGCTGTCTCCAATTGTCCAACCTCACTAAAATAATTTTTTAAAAATTTATTTTATTCTACTTCTGAAGCTTAAGTTTATATAGTCCATTTACTATTACAAAGGGGTCCTGAAAACTGAAATTTCACCATATAACTGTGGTGGATGGGAATTCTGATTCTGCCTTACAGTATAAGCATGGTGACTATAGTAAAACAAAGCATATACAGAAGACATTTCTGAACGTAACAAATAATAACCACTAATAATAAGAACAACAGCATAGAAAACATAACTCCAGGAAAAAAATCCACCAAAAGAATCACAAATTTTAGGGACAGTGTCAACAGGTTTAGATATAGAACCAACCCCAGTCACTAGTCCAATCATTTGATAACTAGAGTTATTCTTTGATAAATAATCACTATGAGTCAGACTTAATAGAATTTGATTGATCCTTTTTTTCTGTCATTAAGGTAGAAAATTGAACTAGGAATTCTCTTTCTTTATTATCAATCAAATTGTTGTTCGAGACCCAGGTTTTTATTTTATCATTAATCCAATCACCATTCACATTTTTTATTTTTCTTATAAAGGAGGAGATTGCTTTACTTGTATGACTTGCATGTCTTGTATTTCTCGAAAAAGTGATTCTGTTTACTGAATTTTGTACACATAATGGTGGGTAATGCTGTAATGGTAGCTATTTGACTATACTGGAACACTCAACAACCCACTCAATCTTCTTTATTTTTATTAATTAATTTTAACAAAGTGCATGGAATTAGCAAATATTATTAGCATGTCAATCCCATCCTTGAAGATTTTGTGATCATACATGTTAAGCATGTAAAAAGATAAAATAGAAATGCAATACAAAGATCAAGGAGGATTTGAACATAATTAAACAAAATTAAAATCTAAAAGAAAATATTTCCACTCTGCACTGATTGCATGTTTGGATTTGCTTATTTTGGAGTCAGAAAAAAGTTTCTTTTTTTAATTAATGACTAACTTGAGCTTTTGAGGAAAAAAAACATTTATTTCCTTAGTAATAATAATAACCATTTCCAAGCCTGCTATGTCTAGTTATTACAACATAAGCCATTAATGCATTTACTTTAGGTGGATTGTTTTTTTTTTTTTTTTTAATGATTTTATCTTTAATTTTCTCACTTATTTGTGTGGTTGCACGTGGATGAGATTTTATATCCTTTTTGTTGCTCATTGAATGGGTATACATTCCAATGGGGTACTGAATTCTGAATATGAAGCTGTGATGTAAAATAACTGATGGTTATGTTGAATGTTGAACCATTTTGGTACTAAGCTAGTTTACCATCACTGAGATTGTGAGGTTTCTGTATACATAAGGTGTTCATTCAATTATGGGACATCATTAGTTTCTTAATTTGTTTTGATACAATAAGGTAGGGTTTATAACGTGATCTAAGTTGGGTTATTAACCCCCAGTTGATTTATTTATGTATTAGAGTTAGTTCCTAAGTTCACAAAAGTAATGTGAAAATCCTTATTCTTAAGGACTAAAGTGAGAAACAAAAGGAGTGATGTGATACTAGTTTTGACTAGAGTCTAGGTTAATAATTCCAGTAATTGCCTATCTCTTCGCCTAAAAATGATGCTTTTGCTGATAGGAATTGGTCTTTGGAAACATTTTTCTTCTGTTGAATAAGTAAATTGAGTTTGTGCGTCTTGTAGAAATGGGTTGTTTAATTATTTAGTTTGTTTGTCAATAATTCCATGTCTGTTTATTTTGGATGACTATTTATTGTTCAGATGTTACACTTTAATTTAGGCAACAGCAAAGTGATGAAACTCCTATGGTATGGGAGGTGCTGCTGTACATGTACATCCTCTACTCTCCAGATTGGCATTACCGCAGTACAATGCCCATCTTCCTCTTCGTGTATGGTGCTCTTTTTGCCGCTGCCCATTCAGTGTTTCATTTTGGTATTGGCTTCAAAGTGCATTATATCATTCTCATTCTCCTCTGCATTCCAAGAATGTACAAGTATTACATTTACACTCAAGATGTTTCTGCCAAGCGGCTTGCAAAGCTATTTTTAGTTACATTTATATTAGGCAGTTTGTTTGGGTTCTGTGATCGTGTCTTCTGCAAGGAGATTTCCCGTTGGCCTTTTAATCCTCAGGGTCATGCTTTGTGGCATGTGTTCATGGGTTTCAATTCCTACTTCGCCAACACATTCTTGATGTTTTGCCGGGCTCAACAGCGTGGGTGGTCTCCAAAAGTTCTTCATTTAATGGGTCTATTACCTTATGTCAAGATTGAGAAACCAAAAAGCCAGTGACAAATTTGTGGGTAAAGAAGGAACTTCTCTCTGATATACATTTTGGCAAGATAAGTTGTTAGAAAACCATGTGTTCTTTTAGTTTTTTTTTTTCTCTTTTTTTTTTCCCCTTTCACTTTTGTGGTTTAGATTGGCTTGAAAATGATGATTGATTATTTATATATTTTGATCTAGGACTAGGACATGTACCATAATTATCCCATCGGTGTTTTCTTGAGCCTAGACCTTAGCTCTAAAATTGTTATGTCAACCAAAAACATAATTTTGTCTTCCTGGTCGTTAGGCTCCTAGTTGAATCAATCCCCACACACTACTTGTAATGTACTATTCACGTTCATTTCAGTATATTACTAACCTGTTTTGGAGCGCTATTAAATGTCGTGCACAGTATGCTGTCCCTTCTCACTGGGGATCTCTGTTAGAAAATTTGCTTTAATTTCTAATCATTTGTTATAATTTGTCCATTCTTCGTCACAATTTACAACCATCGTTTAAGGTTTCTGCACTGCTTTCTGATGTACAATTAATCAGGGGAGTTTGTAAACCGATTTAATTTAATAAAAATTAACATAAATCAATCTAAGAAACCACAAAATGAATAATTTGAAAATCAGAACCAAACAAATAAAAACAAAACAAAAATAATTTTTTTAATTGGATTGAAGGGACAAAAATAAATTTTACCTAAATAAAAATGATTAGTTACAGAGCCGGTTTAACGCATAATGACTGTATATTGCAACGTACAGTAAAGTATGTTATTATAATTAAATTAATATGCCTGCCTATACGAGTGATGAAGTGGCATTAAAATCTTGCTTATTAATCAATTTCAAGAATAACAACAAATGAATTTTGATGTGAAAAATGATTCCGCCAGTTCTTGTTGGTAATTCTGTCTTTTTGTGATCAGAGACCTCAGTTTTACCACCTGATTTTTGTCAAAGTAGAATCCATCTAACTTCTTAGATGGGGGATCAACCTAGAAACTCTTCGTTCTTGTGCCCTGAAGATAAATGATAGGAACTAAAATTTCTCTTGTCCTCGTATGTCAATTCTAGGTCCCACAAAAAAATTTAAAACCATAAAGAAATGAAGTCAAATTCTAAAAATCAAATGTGGCCAAATAAGTCAGAAACCCAACTAACCTATGGAGTACTTAGAAAAATCCAACGCTGATAATAACCAAGAAGCAATTTTGATCGTGAAGATTCATATCTTACTTTAGGGCTCTCCGTCTCATTACCCCTTAATAAACTCAAAGTTACTATGAATCAGTTCACCAATCTCATTATATTCTTCCCCATGAATTCTCTTTCAGATTCATTCTTTTGATTCCTAACATCATAATGGGTGCCAATCTCTGCACTTTATGTCACCCAATATCAGACCAAAACTCCAAGCCAAAATCACCAAGTTCTAGAGATGAGCGCAGTTTGAAGAAAGAAAACCAAGGAAGGTTTTGCAAGATTTTGAAAAGCAAGATGAAGATGGAGACTAAAGAGAAGAAGAATGTTCCAAATCTGACTCTGCAAGATTGGATATTAGCTTCTCCTGGTTTGAAACCAGACTACCCAGACTACCTCTATGCATATAATAAGCAATCTAAGAAAAAGGTGCACCCTTGTGTGAGTCAATTTCATGGTTCTAAATTGATAGCTAAAACCATAGACAGTTTATGCTTGGACAGACCCATGAATAATCATCATGAAGAAAGTGATGAAATTTCAATGAGCACATCCTTTGGTAGAAGCTTAAGTGGGAAATCACAAAGGAGAGTCCGGTTTATGCTTCCTCATAATGTCATATTTTTCTCACCAGACGAGCCCTTTTCGCCAGAGGAGCCTTGTTACGGAAGTGAAAGTGAAGGGTCACTTTACTCATCAATCTGTGAAGAAAATTCATTTGACTCTTTTATAGAGGAACACTCTTTCAAACTCGCAGTGGATGTTCTTCCTCATGTCTGTGTTTCTTCCAAAATTTGAAGCAGGGTTGTTGCTCTTGCTCACACAACAATACCATATTGTTGAGATTCCAAGTACAATGGCTGTTAATCTGTTGATGTGCTTCAAGTTAACTACTATTGAAAATTTATAGATGATGGATAAAATTTCACAATCACCTATTGAACGAGTTAGTTTTAAGAGTCTATCAAAGAAAAAGTGTTTAGAGAAAAACTGAACACGCATATTCATGAGGATAAACTAATTGCCCCATCTATTTACGGTGACGAGCGCAATAATTTTATCCGTTGTTCAATGTATTTTTGTTCAATGTGTTGAGAGTGATGCAATTCCGGTGATAATAACGTGCTTGTGGGCATGCTTCCTCCGATAAAGCAATTTTATTACCTACAATTCTGTAGCAATAATCAATAATAAAAACAAAGCATTTTCATTTGATGTACACATTTCATTAGAATTATTTTACTGTATGAGAAAAGATCAGATCAACCCAATCTTTGGCATTTCACAGTTAAATTGCACACTAAAAAATATAGAAAAAATTTAAAGTAAAGTATATTTTATAATGATTTAATAATACTGCAATGTATTATTAAAAAGGCGTTCCAAATAATCTCGTCATATGGTGCTCGTATGTCACAACTAACACAAGTTAGAACCCGGGAGAGTGCGACAATAACACAAATAACACGTCACCCTTCCTAGATATGGTGCTCTAACCATTAGCTTCTCTTTCTATTGCAGCATCGTCCAGTACAACCAACCAAAGGGTGCATTGTCACCTATCTCTCAATATAACATAACTGGATCCATTAGAAGTCTTCTGTATCTTGGAGATTCTTTTCAGGATCTCTGCAAAAGCTTTTTTATCCTGCACATAGCAGAGAAGAACAAGATGTATATGCATCAACATTGGCAGAGCAAGGAAAAACACTACCTTTAAAGGCCATTTATCTTAATCTTTAGGTGGTCTCAAGCTAAGAATAAGGTTCATTCCCCAACAACAACAACAACAACAACAACTGAGCCTTTTCCCACTAGGTGGGGTCGGCTACATGGATCACACGGCGCCATAATGCGCGATCATAAACCAAGGTTTCTGATATATTGTTAAGTCTAAGGTCATCCTTTATCAAAGTCCCTAGTGTCCTCTTAGGTCTCCCCCTACCCCGTCTCACAAGACTAAGAGGCATGCACTCCACATGACTAATTTGGGGAATGAATAAGGTTCATTCCCCAAATTACCATAAAATATTGATAGATAAGCATCATTGAATTTGACACTTGCAAGTCAATTTCGGTCTAATTAGTACTAAATGTTGAGAAATGTTAGCTTTACAGAATGTGACGTAGTCGGCCAAAGTACCTAAAAGTCAAGTTCTGCGCTTCCACACACACACACACACACACATATATAACCAAAAAGGCTTCCATTAAGATCATAAAAAATGTTGAGATGTTGGCATATACACACAAGTTATAAGAATGGCCAGACTTTTGGTAGAGCTTACCTCTTGAGTTCTTAGCCTTGCTTTAAATTTAGCTACAAGATCCTGTGTAGTCACTGGAGTCTTCTGCATCAAAACAGCCCTGATTTCTTCCTCACTAACAGGTCCAGAAGCTATGGAGGAAGACCCTGCTTTTGACGATGTTGCTGCTGGTACACCTTTTGGAGGAACATTACTTTTAGATGCAGACACATTTTCTTCTTTGACAGATGATTTTGATTCCTGATCAATGGGATGGGAATGGGATGGTAAGAAATTTCAATATGCTTAAGCAAATTTGGATGAGCTTTCAAATTCAGTGATTTGAGTACTTGAAAATTAAGAGCTTCTGAAGGTGCTCCAATATAATAAGAGGAAGATACACTGTGTTTGGACTTGTCAATTTGGAAGTGCTTCAGAGCTAAATTTGGGGCAATTTTGTCCAAATTTTCTCAAAAACACCTTCCCAGCTGAGCAGTCTCAACTATAGCAATATGCAGAAGCAACCTTGACCAATCTACTCTTCATTTTGAAAAATTTACCCAGGAAGTAAAATTTTATATGAAAAAATAGTCTGTAAAATTTACAGTGATTTAAATCATGTTTTGCTAGATGGAAATCTTAAAAGTGTTCTGACCTCTCAGGTAGTAGTTATTACGGCCAAACTCTTTTAATGATGTCAAAAGACAAGACTGAACAACAATTAAAACTTTTTTTACGAGGACTGGAACTAAACCACTTTTACAATGGGTGTTTGTAATCAAGCAAGATCAGAGAAGAAATGACATACATTTTCTGTTTTAACCTTCTTTGGTGTTGCACCATTAGATGTTTTTGTTTCCTCGTTTAATTTTCTCTTCCCCTTTGAAGTCTTTGAAGAGGATGAAGTCCCCCGAGCATTTCCTGTTGCTGCAGGTTTTAAAGGGCTATTGTCAACAGGTTCTTCCTTAGGTGCATCCTTCTGCTTTGAAGGAATCACAGGAGGAATGCCAGCCTCATCATCCACCTAGCCAATCCAAACTGAATTATAGACACATCCACCAAAAAATATTTAAAATGGAGAATTGTGAGGAAAAAACAACAAAAACCCATACATCATCGTCGTCATCATCATCTTCAGCATCAGATTCATTCAGACCACTCGTTCGTCCAAGCAGCTTCTTCAGCTCTTTACCAGATTTACTTAGACCTCCCCCTTCTTCATTATCTTCATCCTCCTCATCTTCATCCTGAAATTAATATATTTAAGAAAAAAGTATTTCATGGTCTGTAACAAAACAAAATTTGAATATTTCCAGGGTAAACCTTTTTATATCAATTTAAAAGTTCAAAAAGCTATAATACCATCCGGGAAAGTCATGAGGGTTAGTCTCTAAAACTGAGTGAGAAAGTATCTAGTTTAGTCAAGTCCTAACATTCTATAAATAGGCTGTGCTACTCTGTGAAGGTAGTCCTCTAGATGCAGTTCCTCATTAATAGTTTTTGTATTATTATCTTTATGTTGACCAAAGTTATTTCCTCATTTTATGCTATCTTTAGCTTCTCAGTCACAAGTATTTGAGGAACTTGAAAATAACCTGTTTGATTTCAGGAGGAGCAGGAACTTCAGGAGCCAATTCTTCCCTTTCCTCAGGGTCATTGCCAACAGCTTCATCATCATCAGTGAAAATCTCTTCATGTTCCCAATCATCACCTACATAGCATATGCACAAGTACAGTCAATAGAAAGAGTAAATATATACCCGATGAAGTGTTCTTCAAGCTTTCTGCAAGAGTTTAAACTCTAAAAAATCTATTAATGCTTTGATTCTTGATCAGTTAAGGTTAAATAATTCTAGCAAATGATGTTGGTTAGACTATGAGAAAAAGGTTCATGCACTAATGGTGTAAAACGTTTTACACAGTCAACCAATCACCACTCACCAAGTATAGTGGGTTTGTTAACTTTGATAACAACATCCTCACAAATCATACAAAATCTGATTCGTGATTGATTAACTACCTAAGACTGTTTTACACCAACTATGTATAACCTTTAAACTCTTTACAATAAGCTTATATGGACTAATCAAGTCAATAGCCACAATAATCAAGTAAACAAGTAGACCCACACTAGTATTGATAAACTGCACGAGATAGACCCATAGAATCTAGTGTGAGGGACGAATTGCTTGATCCAGGCCCATTACAAGGAAGTAAAATTCTAGAAGGGAGAAGCCTGTCATGGCCAGCATGCCAGTTAGTTAAGTTCAAGTGATGATAATTCTGTTAGAAGTGTGCAATATACAGGAAGTGGAGGAGAGAAAGCATGCAGATTGGGAGTTTGGATAGGGGGAGCATGTTTTTCTTTTCTATGAAAAAGGAACACAGTTACAAGAACTGAAGCTCTGGTTGGGTGCATTAGGTAGTTGTCTAGTTGACTGGGTGTAGTTTCCTTTCATTGTAAAAGAATACATTATATTTTTTCTTTCGACTCAATTAGCAATTGATTTGATTTTTCAATTTAGTATATAAAGGTATATATTCCACTAGGCACAGACCTCCAAAACAATGAAGTAATCAAGAAAAAGAAAAGAAAGACATGGTGTATATAGTAGACTACATTTAAAAAGAAGTGTAGTTTAGAATTTATGATATAAAATACTTGCATCCTATCATCCCAGATTTGTTATTTTATATATCTCTGAACTCAGTAAATGCATATACCCATTCAGGCTAATCATTACACAGAATACTCTACAAAGAGGCCATCATTGCATAAAACCAGAAATTAAAATAATAACCATCAAGGTCATATTCATCAGAAAATAGAGTACAAACAAGACAATTACCTACCCTTTTCAATATCATCATCATCCAGATCAAGGTCTCCTCCCCTTGCACCCTCTTCATCATCATCACCACCACCTTTTTTATTTAGTCCAAGTCTACTCTTCCTTGCTGCCTCATCATCTTCATCCTCTTCCCCTTTATCTGAGGCATGACCTTCATCATCTTCACCAGTTTTTTTACGGCTTTTGCCTCCAGTCACGTTGCTCTCCTTCTCCTCAAGCCTCGCACGTTCACCAAATGCAGCAGGCCCATTATTTGCTGCTTTCATCATCCATCTTTCATATCCATCAGCAGTTTTTTTTCTGTTCCGCATTTTCTCTTCTGCTTCCTCCAATGTCAATTGCTTATATTGTGCAACCTTGTTAAAGTTGTACCTAAAGTTAAAAAATATAAAGAAGGAAAAGCATATCATATCACATATCTGTCTACTGTCTTTAACTGGCAACATATTAAAACGAAAAAAGGATCCAAAGGAAAAGGAAAACTAAATACATTAGCAAAATCCTCGCAGACTAAGGCCAAACCTAGGGTGAAGTAGGAAAAATCCCTCACTTTAGGTAAAAAATATTCTGTCACCAATAATATTTTTAGAAGAGTAGTAATTACTTGATAAATAATATTAACATGTTATGAGTAACTAAATATTTTTCTTAAAAGAAGCTCCCCATCCTATTTCTATTATGACTTTCTCTCTTCCCATAATTATTAATTAGCAATCAATTCTGAGATCTCACGTCAACTAGAGATGTGACCAATATAGTTCTAATAAGACTAGAACAATCCTCATCTTACAAGCTAGTTTCGTGAGATTGAGTTAGGTCGTAAACATATCTGGTCAATGTGAAATCTAAACACATCCTCATATTCGTTGGCATGTGTAGTTGACTTGGAATCTTAACACACCTTCACATGCCCGAGACTAGACATATGAAGCATGGACAAATGCGAGTGGCCCAATGACAACACACTTGCACGTAAGAATAGACATCTAGAACATTGACAAATGTGAGTGACACCCAATAACAACATCCTCTCAATCCTAGGAATAGACATCTAGAGCAAAGACAAACATGGTAACTCAAGAACAAATCTATAATAGACTCCTATATATCCTATTAATATTTGGGTTTAGTACGTCACTCAACCTTACAAAATTGACTTGTATCTCAGATTGTCCAAGCCTTATAATAAGTTATAAGAACTAAATTTGTCACAGCTCTAGTTCACTACAATTAACATCTTTCTTTTCACTGTTTTCAAGTCTTCATATATTCCCCCATCAAACATTTATGTTTCTTTAGTTTCCTCTTCCTGTCTTCTACTTGGTAAAAACTTTACACCTTGCTATTGATAAAATTGCCATTGACATTCACATCTACTAACGAAAGAAATTTGAAAATTTTGTCAACTTGTGTAAGTTATTGAACAAATATATACACACACACACACACACATGGCAAACTGATAAGAAATAAATTTACAATCTTAGAACGGCCAAATCATAAAATTTGAATAAACATTCGAACATCTCTATCATGGAAAAACAAGATCCTTTTTCTTTAACAGAACCAACATACCAAGAACCAGCGGGAATGGCAACAAACTCCTTCCTTTCCATCATGAGCAGGTAATATGTAGCTGATTGTGCACCTTCAAGATGACCCTGGTATTGGGACTGACCAGTTTCATCCTCTAGGAGCCATGGCTTGTTCTTGTATTTCTCCTATGTAGAGCAACAAGAAGTTTATTCAAGAAATAAACACATGATCCATCACAATTCAATACCAATTACGCACTACCCAAAACCCAGATGACTAACATGTTTACAACAATTCAGTAGGCATATCCATTATGAAATAGGGTGATGCTTAAGCACTCTTTTTACACATGATCAAGACTAGAAAAGTGGAAACAGCATTTGCAAATTGGAGGGATAGATTCAATACTCGCAAAGCATCGGTAACTTGGCGGGTCTGTAATCCATCCTTCTGCAAAGACCACTTGTTTTCAGCACTTTTCTTCTTGGAAAAATCAGGCAAACCAGACACAAACCTCCCAATGAAATAATTTTTGTCATTGCCAGAGCTCGCACGAACGCTGTATTCCTGTCACAATAACACAGTTAACCTAATCACTTCCAAAAACAAGAAACCCTAGCTCTAATCGGATTCACAACATAATCACACCAGTGCAACAGACTGAAAGCAAATTAAAATATGACCTAACTGAATTTACTTTCTATTCAAAAAAACAAAAATAACGGATAATTGAAAATAGGGAGAGAAATGGAACCCGAATCAAGCGAGTAACGGTGGCGCCACAATCGAAGCATTTGGCTTTAGTCTCGGCCATGGATTTGCCGCAGGTCAAGCAGAGAGTCATGTGCTTGCAAGTGCTTCCATAGAGATCGGTGGTTGATCCACATCCGCCACACGACGGCTTCAACAATAGGTCTACAGACATTTTCTCTTTCTCAACACCAAAGATTAATTTTCCCAATTCCAACACACTCTACGATTTTAATCTGTAATTCACTCCCAATTTTTTTGATCCACGGATTCTACCTTTCAATTTCAACTTGCCCCTATTTCTTAGTTTTCATTATTAACCATGTTTATGTTTTAACACTCCGCGAATCAACGTCGTCTATTATCAATCACAACTAGAAGAAACAGGACCAGATGGGTTTATCCTATTGGGTTGGGCTAGGTATCACGCAACACTTTTAACAAAATACTATTCTCACCCCCCGTTCTGGATTTTGATCACCTATTACATATTTCAGTTGATGATTGGTTAGTATTTGTAAGTGAGTGAATTATTTCCTCTCAAATAAGGTTTTTTTTTTTTTTTCACAAACACCTGTTAGAACTCTTAACTATATTCTTAAAAAACTTAATCTAATATGACTCAGAACAACTATTTGTTATTTTTTTTAATAATAGTATAAACTCTTGTAGATAGCTTATAGACACTTGACATTTTTATATAGGGCTATATATAATCAGTTGAGCTCAACTCAATTTAATTTAATAAAAACTGATTTTGCTTGATACTTAAGTTTAATTTGATGTGAATGTTTTCCTTCAATTTCAACTCAATTCGCTCTAGTTTTATAAATAATTCGGTTTGATTAAATTTAAATTTATAATTATTTTACATTATTTATTTATTTCATATAAAAATAAAATTAATTAAAAAATAATTGCATAATTTAATAATATATTTAATATGTATAAAACTAGTTTATTAACTAAACAAATTAAAATGTATATAACTCAAATTTAACTTATTTATTTAATGAATTTAAAATTTAACGCAAGTTTACCACGTTTGAGTTGTAAATTAAGTTTAAGAGAATTAAATTTTTAATCGAATATCGAATTGTGTTTAAGTTGGTTGAATTCATTGCCAATCTTACATCTGTATTTTACATCATTAATGGAAGTTCTATTTTCCATTTATCATTAAACTAGTATAGTAATTGATCATGATAAATGTTTGCTTTTATACAATTTTGATTTATAATAAATAACTATTTTAAATATATAATTTACATAAGGTTAATAAAGCTCGCAAGTTAACATAAAAACAAAAGGTGTTACGACTTATGTTATGAGTTACAAATGTAAGGAGGGGAAGCTGTTAATGCTATGTTACTTGATTCAGTATAGGCCTATTATGTTAACAAAAAGATGATTAGCTTTTTGAATTTCTAATATGGTAGAGTGATGATGTAATATTGAATTAATATAATAGATATTAATAATAGAACAGTTTATTTAAACAAGTATATACTCATAAAAAAAAATTATTTTAAAAAATTATTTTTAAAAAGAAAAATATATTTAAATACCCTAAATTTTATCCATTTTATAAATAAAAGATGCCTTTAATTTAAGTTATTTCAAATGATTCTTAAACTTTCTCTCATTTGTGAATAAACATTGTGGATTTTTGAATCTTTTGCATCCTGTTACATGTATCTAAGTAAAGAATCGTTTTTATCTTAAGGATTAATTTTGTGTAGAGTTAAGTTAGATTAATTATTTGCATCTTTATCCGAAATTATATATTTTATTTAACTTATTGATAAGGAAATTAGGTTTTTGGTGTAGAACCATAAGTATGGTGCACGAGATTGTGATGCTAACCTTTTTGAGGGGGAAAGAAATTAGTAGTGTGAGGGAGAGGGAGAAACAAATTAGAAATCTAACTATCTAAGCACTTTTTACTGGATTTAAATGCTTTCCACAAAACTCATGCGTCTTTATTTATCTTGCTCCACTATTCAATCTTTTTCCACTTTTGCTGGCTAAGTATACGTATGGATTCTCTACCTTTACAGCAATGAAACAGCACCGCATAAATATGGGTCAAGTCTGGACCTCACTCCAATTCCATATCCCCAAACTCCATGGTTGAAATTGTAACGAAAAATAGTAAAAAAAATTGGATAAACAATATGTAAAAGCATAAATAAAGAAAGAAAAAGAAACACAAGTTTATACGTGAGTGAGTTTAATTGGGCAAAAGGGAGGGTTCGGTATATTCCATAACAGTTAACACTGACACACAAAAAGAAGAAAAATATAATAGAACCAAGCAGCTCGCGTTGCGTAAGCTACCAGCCAACAATTCAATGCTTTTCACATTCTAATCTCACCACCTCCGTCATGAGACATAAATTTACTTCAAAAGCAAATATAAAAGAAAATTACCTCTTATTTTACTCACTTATTTTTTTTTAATTTATAAATAATTTATTCTTCATCATTAGAATAAGAAATAAATAAATAAATAAATAAAATAAAATAATGTGTATATATATTTCTATCGATAAGAAACGACGTAAGTCAAGTGGAGATGATACCTGTTTATTTATTATCTGAACATTAAATTTGTATTGTGTTGTTGGTAAGTATTCTTATTTGTATCTGTAGCCCTATATCATATTACTACCAATAGAACAGTTGAACCGTCCATCAAATCTACTTTTGTCTAATCCAATTAAAGTGTATGTCTCTTACCTGTACACAAAAACAAACTGCACGCCACATAGTTATTTATATGTTTGTCGAGTTACCTAACCTAGTTATGATGTCTCGCTAGAACGTACAAATTTCAACAATCACTTCATCAAGTAAGGCGGTAACCTCTCACCTAGAAATAGTGTTTCTCAAATCAGAAAATACTTAAACTCTCATTTTCAGTTCACTCATATTTTTCTCTCTCTACAATTTCTTACTTACTCGAGTGTCAGCCTAATTCGAATACTTTTCAACTCCACCACTAGCTCCGTCAAGTTCACTAAACTCTCCTCGTAACACCATAACTCAAGTTCAGTTTATTTCTTTGTTTGTTTTTTCTTTTTTTACCTTTAAATTTTCCATTATATATTTATGTAATTCAAACATACTTTCGGTTCTTATCACTCTCAAGGGTGCTCAGCACTCAGCAGCACCTCTCCTTTTCTTTCTTTCCTGCTTTTTCCTATCCTTTTTTCGGTGTTCCCCTATGTTTTTGAATGGAGTAATTAAATGCCATGGTTTGGTGTCGAACACACACGTTCGTAGTGGAATGCATATTGCAAACGTGGCAGTTACGCACGCTTCACGCGTTAAGTGGGATTCATGGCAGTTAGACTTCCTAATTTTCATTGGTATATATGTCCTACAAATCTAATTACCATTGACAAATCAGAAAAACAGATCTTAACAATTTAAAATTAAAATGAAGAACAAAATATTGAATCAATAAATTTTATATATATATATGTGTGTGTCAAATTCTTTATTTTAAAATATTAAATAAAATTTTTCTAGACACAAACACCTCCTGACATTTTTGTGTTGGCAGGGCCTCGAACTCAGTGACTGGCACAGCCAACCCGCAACAATACGCTTTATCGCAGAAATTTTTTTTAGTGTTGTACGTTTCTCTCTTAACATCTACGACGGATTTTTTGAATGGATAGTTTATAATTAAGTTTGTTTGTCTGTTTATTTATTTCTATTAATAAATTCTTAAATTAAATAGTATATAGTGTTTACTTTTTAAAGATTTCTTAAATGTATTTAAATAAAAACTGTAAATATATTTATAACAAACATCTATATCTTATCATTTCAGTCAAAAATTTAATGAAACATGTAAGATTTTTCACTTAAATTTTCTTCTTAAAATTACCGGATAAACGGGACAAAGGCGAGAGGAAATGGACCAAGAACAAATAATATATCCTATTATTAATTAGTTGATCAATTAAGATAATATTTATATTACATAACAAGTTATACAATAATTTACATAGTAATATTTTTTGTGCCTATCTTTTTTCATTATTATAATATATAATAAATAATACAAAAAAGAGATATATATATATATATATATATATATATATATATATATATAAATTTATACAAAACTTATTATATGAAAAAGTTGTTGATCTTTTCGGCCATAACTTTTAAAATTATTGACAATAAATACTAAAATCAAAATTAAATAGTATTTATTTTCCATAAAAGCCTTCTAATTTTCGAATGTGGGTTGTTTGATTTTAATGCAGCCCAAAAATAGGTTTTCTAAAATGAAATAGTATATATAAATGTTTGAAGAAAAACTAATGGCAATACTCTCGAGATCCAACGTAAATGGTGTTTCATTTCAAATCACTGAGGAAAGAAAAAGTAACATTTATTTTTCATAAGTCTCATTCTCCCGTCGCGTGAGAGTTGAAAACACATTTACCATCACATCACATGCATAGAAAAGTTGAAGTTCCACAAACACAAATTATTATTTTTATCCTCATTTTCCCAACTTTTTAGTGTAGTTCATATATGGAACTATAAAAAGTTATTTCTTGTTGTTTATTAAAAAAGCAGGCAAACGAGTTCTATTTACAGATTAATTATGCAAATATGTTAATGATATATTTTACACATGGATTTGATTATAATATTTTGTCCAAGTGATAGTTGCACAATAAAGTAGCTGCACAGTATTAACCAACGCACTAAGTGTTGTAGTGCTCGTAACTAGTTATAGGGAATATATACATAAATTATGGGAAAAATATTTTATGACTTATGAGAGAACATATTTTTTTTTTATATATATAAAATCATCTAAGGGGAACATATTTTTTTTACAACATCGGTTATTGCTGAAAATAATTTTTTATTTTTTTTTTACAAAATCAGTTATGACGGAAAATATATATTTTTTAATAACAAGTTAAGGAAGTATTTAAATAAAAAAATAATTTTCCTCATAACTGATTTTATAACTTATACAATTATTTTCTTATAAACCACGTCTAAAAATCGATTATGGGCAGAATTTTCTCTTTCAAATAACAAGTTAAGGAAACATTTAAAAAGAATATTTTCCCCCTTAACCGTTATTTTATAAAAATAAAATCATATATATTACAAAATTGGTCAAGGAAAAATATTTTTTTACAATCAATTTTGTAAAAAAAAATATTTCCCCATAAATAATATTATAAAAAAAAATCAATATAACTAATTTTGTAAAAAAATATTTTCTCTATGAAAAGAGAAGATTACGCAACTGGTGCCGTTTCAACCTTTAATTCGGTGGTAATATTGCGTAATAATTTTTATTATGCAACTACGACTTACCACCTGCCTAGAATATTATGCAATCAAAACTATGGTATTTGGAATGGCCGTGGGGCTTCAGAATGCAGAAGCCAGAAACAAATAAAGATAAATCAGACATGAATTGGTATGGATCCCATGATTCCAGACCATATATTAATTTTTCCTCGAAGGACTTTTCACAATCAACCAAAAAAAGTAATTAATAAAAAGGAAATGGAAGGGGATGAAAGTATAGACACAAAAAACTAATGACAATTTTAATCCCATATTAACAAGCTCTCCCAACAACACAATTTGTAGGACCTGCATCGAGAGTTAATGCCGGCACCATATATGCTGGGGCGGCGGTAAAAGATTGAGCAGATGAATAATTTGTGCCACAGTTTCCCAAACCAGATGAAACAAAATAAGCACCATTTAGAAATAAATCCTTGGAAGACTTCCAATTCCAACTCTTCCAGTTTTCTTTCTCTTCCCTCTTGGTTACCTGCCATACAAGAACATTCATGTTGAAGCATTCTTTGTGAGAAAAAAGACAAAAGGAATTTCGGGCTAGCTCTGTCTTTGTACCTGTTTTGCATTACGATCATCTGGTGCAATGTAGATATTAGCTTCACTTACAATGGTTGGATTAGCACTACCACCTATAGCATACACTCCCCATTCGTTGTATTTGTTGTTCACCACATGGGCATAACCAAATCTTATCCTGCATGTTCCTTCACAAGTTAAATAACATTTATTTTCACCCAACATACAAATTTTCAATCCATAAAATCATTCTCACCTTGGCATCCTTTCGTTTAGGCCACCAGCAAAATTGTTAAATACTATTGTAATTTTCATCACCGTATCCTCTGTGAATTCATCACTGTGTCCTAGTAACATAACCTGTAGGAATTTCAGTTCAATCGGACGCTCATCCTAATTTCTCTCTCTCTCCACACACAATGCTCATCCTAGTCTCTCTCTCAACAACACACATGGTGCTCATCCTAATTTCGCTCTCTCTCTCCACACACACACACGTGCTCATCCTAGTCTCTCTCTACAACACACATTGTTCATCCTAATTTCTCTCTCTATCCACACACACAGTGTTCATCCTAGTCTCTCTCTCAACAACCCACAGTGTTCATCCTAGTCTCTCTCTCAACAACCCACACGTGCTCATCCTAATTTCTCTCTCTCTCCACACACAGTGTTCATCCTAGTCTCTCTCTACAACACACACAGTGTTCATCCTAATTTCTCTCTCTCTCCACACACACAGTGTTCATCCTAGTCTCTCTCTCAACAACCCACACGTGCTCATCCTAATTTCTCTCTCTCTCTCCACACACACACGTGCTCATCCTAGTCTCTCTCTCAACAACACACACATGCTCATCAAAACAAAAATGGAATAAGTAGCCATATATTGTTCAACTTACTTTGTTATGTTGAGTAAAATAGTTGTTAGATATGGTAATCGAAGTTGATGCAAGAATAACATCAATTAGGCAATCAGTTGAACTCGCCAAAAAGCAATGATCTATCCAAATACTTGAAGAAGAAATGATGCTAATAGCATCGCCAACGGATCCGTGTCTAAGTCCAACGTGGTCAGGACTACTCCTCACAAATCCAGATTTCGCTGGCTTACAATTATGAATACTGATGCCGTGTATAATAACATGTCTGGCTTCTTCTATTGTAATGCAAGCGCCCTCCGCAATATCGACTTTTGCTCCTCTTCCATCAATGGTCTTGTAGCTATTCACGATGAGTTCGTTCTCAAGTCTGATAACCATGTCTTTTTCAAAAATGATCCAGAGCGGTTGTGTTTGGATTGCGCCGTAACGAAGTGTGCCTTGTTTTGGGTTCGCAGGGTCTTCATCAGAGGGATCAGTGACTATGTATATTGAACCATATTTACCTCCTATAGCATCTTTCCCAAACCCAATAGCACAATCAGCCAAGGCTTGCCGATCTGAGGCCCAATTTGGCTTCGCTCGCCAACAAGAGTCTATTACATTGATGATTGGTTTCTCAGAAGTAAAGGGTATGTACTTTGAGGCACGTGGGGGTGTGTTGTAGTACTTTTGTGTTGAATGGACAATGACAAAGGTTGAAGCACTGTGTAGCATGAACCATGAAAGAAACAAGAATGAATTTCCCGTGGCCATGATGCTTGTTTCAAAAGGGAATGAATGAGGTCATTTAATAGGTTGGAAACAGAGAAGGTTTAGACAACTAAGACGTGGCGGCACAAGCTCTAAAGGGTATGTATGTATGCATCCAAATTATATTTCTATTTCTTGTATTAATAACTTTTGAATATGATGGTTCAAACTCGATCCAAGTCCCAATAAATAAAAGACAAAAACGCGATACAATATTCTAATATATTACATTTAGTAAAATTATAGAAGAAAAAGAATATAAAACTCAGTATATTTATTATAAATTTAAATGCTTTTTTCTAAATGTACTCCTATGTTTCTAATAGTTATATCTTTCTATAACTGTACTATCGTCTAATTAATAAAGGTCGTTGACACACAGCACCTACTACATGTGTGGTTGTCTACAGTCAATATTGTTCACACGATTAATGATTATTCTTTGACAACCAACTAAACTGCGACAATTTCTTTAACTGAAAAAGACATTATGAGATGGAATGGCTTTCCAAAAAGCACCGTATTTTTGGATGATACACTAGAAAGGAAAGAATTTTAATTCAATGGAATGAATGAAAAAGTCAATGAATAATTTCTCAATTCTTATTTTTGGTGCTGAAAGGTGAAATAGTGGTCCAATAAAACATCACTTGGATAAGTAATACGATGGATAAACAAACTATTAAACAATTTAAATATCCATAATTACACATAGGATGATAGTTCCAATACTCGTTTAAATATCCATAATTACACATAGCTCTGCTTCAACGTTCTTGCATGATGGTCCCATTTACCCTCCAACATTTCATGCATCAGTCACTCGCACGTACTTTTGCATAGGCTGAAATGAAGAGGGTCACTATTTAAAACCAAAACAGAAATGTAAACAGAAGAGCCTAATTGATAGAGTAGGACTTCTGCGCCATCTCAAATATTAATTGTACTTTCCCAACCGTACCCCTTCCTTTCCATTTGAGAAATTATTACATGGTCCATAAATATTATGATTCCATCCATTGCATGTAACACATAGTTGATAGTTATTAACTCTTTCTTATAAACTGAAAATCTCAATTTTATGTCACGTGAAGATTATTAAGACCATAGATACATGTAAGTCTTAATTATGGTCACGTGAAGATACAACAGTGGGCTCGTGCTTATTAACAAATCTAATACCATCCAAGATCCTGCATAACGCCTTACCAGCATGAACCAGCCCACTGTGGCATGGTATTCGTTTCCCAAGTAGCTGGTCTACCAGATAAGCTATCCGTGGTCTTCACCTAAAACAGTGATACAAGCAAGAAACCCAAAAGAAAAATTAAAATGGGAACAAAAGACCAGCTAAGAAAACAAAAACAGAAAACTTAGAATTACCTAAGTAGAAAAATGCTAAAATATTTTCAAACATGTTTTACTATTAGGCGAAATTATTGGGAAACACAAAATAATGTGGATCTCACTCCAATAACTACATTTTATGAATGGAAACTTGTAAATTCGAAGATTTTTATAAACCATTAACTTTTGTGCCAATGCCAAATGATGCTAGCATAGTATGTAATTGTCATGACCATGATATATTGATAACAAGGTAAGAAGGAGAAGAAAGAAAAGCATTTATTGGTATAACCTTACCCAAGAAGCTGCCTTAGACAGAGGAGGCTCCCCTGTTCCAGAGGGAGAAAAATCATCCAATTCAGGTAGAATAAGGGGCAGATCAGTCTCACGCAGTGGGACAGTCTCATTATTGTCATCCAAGAAGATGACAGGGATAGGTTCACCCCAGTATAGTTGACTAGCAAAAAGCCAGTCCCTTAACTTGTAATTCACCTGCAGGATGAAAAATGTATTTTATTTTATAATATACAAACCGTAAAGACTGGAATTTCAGTAAAATTATTTGAGATATGAACCTTTCACTTTCCATTCCCACTTTTTGCTGCCCACTCAATGACTGTCAGAACAGCTTCTTTGCTAGACAAGCCATTAAGGTCAAGCCCCACCAGTGCATTTGATGAATTTTCAATAATGCCTTCACCTGGAAAAGCCGTTCCAGCTTCAACACTTCTATCATCTGGCATTACGACCCAGCGGATTGGAACATCGTATTTCAAAGCAAATTCATAATCACGAGAATCATGTGCAGGCACAGCCATGATAGCTCCTGTTCCATAACTGCACCAGTAACAACAATTATAATCTGGTCTCGAATTTTTAAATATCATTCTAAACCACATAGACCTTATGTCCATAGAATATTGAGCAATCACTAAACACAATCTGCATTCGAAGTGATACTTGTGCACACCCACCTCCCCAAAACATAATCTGCCACCCATATTAGAATGGCTTCACCACTTGCTGGATTTTTTGCATAACAGCTAGTAAAGACTCCAGTCTTTTCCTTCTGAAGTTCAGTCCTCTCAAGGTCACTCTTCCTTGAGGCAAGGTCTACATAATCCTCAACCTGTGATTAAAAGCCCTTAGAATAACCATCTCCTTATCAACCTTGATTAAAATCCTTCCAATAAATTAGACAATGAAACATAAAAACTTACATGCTTGCTCTGGGCAGTGGAAACCAATGATGAAAGCAGTGGATGCTCTGGTGCTACAACTAGGTAGCTGAACAGAAACAAAGCCAATACGTAAAAAGATAAAAAGAGTTTCTTTCAAGAGTGTTTCATACGATAAATAAAATACATTAGAAAATTGAATGGATATATACGTTGCACCAAAGATCGTATCAGGCCTTGTAGTATAAACCACAATTTTTATGTCTCTCTCTTTTCCATCACCATCCAGAATGCAAAATTCCATCTCAGCCCCTTCTGACCTCCCTATCCAATTTCTCTGCATTTCTTTTACACTTTCGGGCCAGTCAAGGTCATCTAAATCCTCAAGAAGACGGTCAGCACATTCAGTAATCTTCAGCATCCATTGCCTCCTTGGCTGCTTGGTAATAAACAACGACACTGTAAAGATTATGAAACAATTTAAAAATATAAGAGGAAAACCACCAAAAATAATAAATTCTGAAAGAACTAAATATTAAAACCAAATGTACCTTTCTTATAACAAGATGACCACCACGTTCACTGACACCATCAATCACTTCCTCATTACCCAACACAGTGCCAAGTGCAGGGCACCAATTAACTGGAACTTCAGCCTGAATTTTTTATAGGAATACCATAAGATCTTCAACATTCAACATTTAAATAAACTAAGCAAAATCTTCTAAGTATAAGTATTTATCGTATACTAAACCTGATATGCCAACCCTCTCTTTAAAAGATGTAAAAAGATCCATTGAGTCCATTTGTAATAGTCAGGTTCTATGGAAGAGATTTCACGATCCCAGTCATATGAAAATCCTAATGATTTTAACTGCAAAGATGTAAGAAGACATAACATGAAGGGAAAACAAGCAATTTTAAGATCTCAATAGAAATAAAAATACTAATCTTCCATGTTCAGCCCAAAAAACTACTAATAACGCACCGAGGCATTTCTCTTTTCTAAACAACATTATTCAATAACTTAACAAAAGAAATTCTAGTGTCCGATAGAGTAAAAGTAACTCATCATCAGTTACCTGAGCTCGAAAGCGATTAATATTCCTCACCGTGGTGAGCTTCGGGTGATTTCCTGTCTGAAACAGGTGACAAATTGAAATCATGAAAGAAATTCCAAAATCTCAGAAAAAACCAGGAGTGTCCACGAATGTTATTTCATCCAACAGCTGAAATAAAAAATTGGTTTTAGTTCTAGGACAAATAAATGCAACCAGTTGTCAATCGAGCAAAAAATGGAAATTGGAAATATATAGAAAACTCACTGGATGTGGCATTTGAGAACATTGGAACTTTGACAAAAATTGTTGGAAATACAATATTGGAGGAAAAACTCAAGGGTGTAAAGTCCCACATCGCAACTCAACCCCACAAAACCGGCTTATAGGGTGAGGTTTGCACCTCACTTATATTCATACAACAGGTCCCATCTCTAGGCGATGTAGGACTTCACACCCTTCGGTTTTTCCTCCAATATTGTATTTCCAACAAAAATGAACCATCAAAAGTTGACAGGCCACTAAAAGGCATATCAGCATCAACAGCTACCGTGTTTCCAGGAATACTCCTTTCATCAGGACCAGACTACAAGTAAAAAAATATTTCTTTAGACCTCCATGAGCACAAGCAAATCACAAATGGACTCAAGGGAACAAATTAAAAATTTTCAGAGCCAGTTCTAGAAAAAAAGAAGATTATGGTACCATGACAACAACAAATCTGTCAGTTGTGGGCTCTGGTCCAATGTGTGCTCCTGTGTCAAGAATTAAAAGTTGACATGGGATCCATAACGTAGCTTATATCCCTCGATCTTATATTTTTTGCATGAAAGATTTCAAATAATGCAATTACTAGATTATCCACAACTTAACCAACCTGGATAATCACATCTTAGCAAATTTTTATGAAGGTTGTTTTCCCTGTGGAATAATGACCAAGAAGCATGACCATTGGTTTAGCATCAAAATCAATGTCAGTCTGAAAGACAAGCCACAGACATTCACAAACTTGATATAATACTATTAACACACATGTAGTTCAAAAATATTAGCCATGTTTTATTTATATATTGGGTTATTAAATATGTCACTTACCAATAATGGAGATACAAAATCATTGAATCGGTAGGTGACCTCCAATGGCTTTAGCCTCTCCGCATACAATCTCTTCAAGCCATCAATTATCGATGTAACTGCACTGAGAGGTAACTAAAATAGACCAAACTTTCAAGATCAGAATACACCTGGCAACCAACTGAAATATAGTATGCCCATATGTAATAGAGCTAGAAAAGAAACTAATTCTTCACTGATGCACATTCTTAATATTTTCACTAGGTAATCATATTGCTCCAGTATTATCTTTATGCATCAACTGATTCGTCAAGATGACTAATGTGTGCAAGAAGCATGACTATCAATTCCAAATGCATCTACCTCTCAAAATAATTTGAGCTTTTTTTTTAAAAAACAATCACTAATTAAAGAGTATCCTTTTATTTTTGTACCATAAAATTAATTACCATTAGTTCACTACAGTCATGAATATACAAAACTTACCACATTATTACATATTTGTTGTTTGAATGTAAAATCAAAGTGACCTTTCATTTTCTACATTTTAAAAAAGTAAACACTAATTCTTGATAAAATGATTTGGGCATTTGGGAGCCTCACTTTCTTTACAGATTTTGAGTGGCGAAGGCCGAGGTGGAGAACTCCCTACATATTATCAGTAAAATAATATAATTGATATTGATTAAACAGTACAATCTCACATATATTGAAAAAAAAAATACATGTCTAACCAAATACATCAGGTTGCGCATTTATTGTCGAACTCTTCGCTTTCTGGGGAAGAAAGACAGAGAAAAGTTGAGAAAAAAAAAATAACAGACATAATGTGATCTAATTGATGGATTCAGAGAGATAAAAAATCATTACATACTGCTACTAAAGCATCAAGCCCTTCCATTGCTGGCGATTTAATATTTTCCTGGTCAACTGAAATAAAAGGAAATAGCACAATCAAATGCCTTGAAAAGAGAGAACAGTACAAAGTGTAATTGAGACTGATAGTAATGAAGTTAGACAAGAGAGAAACTTGTCTCTTCGAATCCAATAAATAATGTATATTTATAAGGCATCACTGTTGTGAACCATTTCTCAAATTGAGACCAACACCCTCCTGTATAGGAAGCACAAGAAATTTGGTAGGTTATCCATTTCTTTCTATTTGCATCAAAACCATCGGATTTTCACAGGTCTGTTTGAATTTTCAATATTTCTAAAAATTTAAATTTACAGGACTCGAGAAATAAAACCTCAATGAAGTCCATGAACTTTCTTCCAAAAAATATATATTATAACAATTAATTCAGCCTTTTAGTCACACAATCTGACTTTACTACAACACATTGAACACATTGTCTTCCACAAGAAATAGGAAAGCCTCTGATAAGGTAAAAACAAAGAACAAACAAAAGGTAGGCATGAAGGAAATTACATTTGAGAACTTACTTTCAGTTTTGAGGATATCTGAGTTGATATCATATCCTGCCTGTGCCAGAGCAACCAGCTGTTCATCACAATAAACAACCGATTTTGAAGTCAGATTTTGATATCAAATGGTCCATATCAAACTCAATAAACAATATATAAAAATCTCGAACCTGCATTGCCATAACAAACTCCTGAAAACCTAGAAATCCTTGTCTTTTGGCATCCGCAATAGCCCAAACCTACGGAGGTAAATTAGGCAAGTATCAATGAAATTTCGCTAAAATTGGAAATGCAATTAAGCAAACTCAACTTAAGTTAGGAAAATCAGTTCCTGTAACTCAACTTGCGAATGACATAGAGCAATATATATACCTGCTTGAGTTGAGCGCGAGACAAGTTAGAGAGAGCGAAGAACTTGGTAGCATCATTTCCAGTGATACGGCTATCTCCGTCTACGATCAAATCAAATAACAGAAAAAAAGAGGAAAGAATCAGTTGAATCCGAATGCGAAAGGAAATGAAGAATGAAACGAAGCAAAGTTGCAAAACCTGAATCGGCTAAGTTGAACCATTCCTGATACGTGTTCAATTGCTCTTTGGAGCACGAATCGATCCAATCCGACACCGTTTTCATCGAGTGTGATTTGAATAATCCCTGAGTGTGCTACGCAAGCAACTCACCCTCGATCTCAAGGCTTTGCTTATAGTTGTTATATACTTCAGCTGAGACTTCCTTTCCTTGTTTTTCAATTTTTCGAAAGATTACAAGAATCCGGGTGGAGTTTTGCTACCCTGCTTCGCGTCATCGAGTTCGTTTTCAATGCAACGCATGATGAGAATACTTATTTTATTTCATTCTGATTAGTGGGTATGATCGTGTTTAGTCAATTTTCTTCTGGTGGGACCCTTAGTTTTTACTCTACACAAAAACACGCTATATCCCCTTGATTTACGGTTACGACTCTTTTCTCTGTTTTGAACTTTTAAATTGCAGCGCCAATGACAAAGTTTTCTGAGCGTTACTTCGATCTTCACAGTTACTTATTTTCTCTTTTTTATTAATATATATATATATATATATTGTCTTCCAACTAAAAATCATTATGTGTAATAAATTGATCGAATTTTATAAAATACTATTTAAAATTCATATTTATTTATAACAAAACGTGACGAGATAAATTCGTATTTATTTTATACTATTATTCTATTTTTTAATCAATAAATTTAATGTATTACCATATGTTTTTAATTATTACATATTACTAATGTAATTTATTTAGACAGTTAATAAGTTATAATTTATGATACACGTGAAATTGTAAATATTAGTAGTAAATTCTAACATATTATTTTAACAATGAAATTATATGTTGACTTCGAAGCATAAATCCTTATAAATTAACTTTTGCAACATAATTTCTAAACATAAACCAACAATATTATAAAATTAATTCTTTTACATTAATATTTTAAATACATGAAAGACATTAATAAATAGGAAAAAGACAAGAAATAATTTGACTGGAAAAGGAAACAATACTATAATAACTTATGAATAGGCCTAAGCAATGAACCAGAAGGTGAAGGGAAGAAGAGTCGCATTTTTGAGAAGTGCACCCGTAGCTTCGAACTCCTGAAGCAACCTTTCACCACAGCTACCACCAAGAAGCTGCGGAAAAAACAACCAAATAGCAGTCATCATCACGAACCCGAGCGTCAGAGCCGCCGACACCACTCTTGGCAACCGCAACTTGGTGGTCGCAAGTTTCTTCTTGCACCATACCTCCACCACCACGCACACCCCGTGAAGGATGAAGAAACACGTCACTTTCCAAGTGGGCCAGACTCGGCCCAAGTAATAGAAAATGATCTCATGAATAAGCCCAGATGCCACAAAAGTAGCAAAAGTAGAAACGAGCGAAGCCCATTTGGGCCCAAAGACAAACATTGTAACACTCTTTGTGGGCTCATACACAGAAAGGCGAAGGATGTTGTTAGCCACGAGGTTCCACCTTCGGTCCCAAAAGTCTTGTAACGAGGTACAAAGATATGGCTCGAATTGAGGTGGGCTCGGGTTAACTCCTAGTAGGATTCGAACCAGGACTGAAACCATGGTTAAAGTGACGTCAAGGATTAAATATATATATAAGCCAAAGAGAAAGTAGTGTAGTACGGGAGGGAGGTGTTTGAAAAAACTATGGTATATTACGGGTAGTGAAACAAGTAATATTGATTTTATTGTGTAAGTGAACAAGGAACTATGGGTTGGTGAGGTTTTGCGTTGAGAGTGGGTGATGATGGGTAAGGAAGCAATAACAATGAAGTTTTTGAGTGAGAGGGATTTGTCGGAGAGAGGACCCTTGTTGAAGGCAAAGAGAATGAGTTTGGAGTTTGCAAGCCAAGTGATGATGAAAGTAAGCATGCCTAAGAGATGCATTGTGTGGAATTTGAGAGGAAGATAAAAGAAGAGGGTTAATATGGGTAGTATAGCCAACAATGTAGGTAAACCTTTCGGGACAATCTTGCCAATTACATAGCAATAACATAAAGATGCTATGACTTGAACACATATTATCATCAAGTTGCTTATTTCACCCTCCATTGCAATGCTTATCATAATATTCTTCTCACTTGGGTTTGTGTGTATGTATGCATTTTCAAGCAGGACCAGTATTTATACTATATATGGATTACGGCTTGCGTGTTGCTGTGTCTCAATCAGATAGACTTTGATGAGTTTCCCTCGTAAATCTTGCCTAGCAGTAACGTGTTAAGTGTTTTCCTCGTTGAGTAATGATAGATGGATGGATGATTAGCATTTCCCATGCTCATTCAATCATTAATGGCAGTGTCTTTTCCCTGAAAAGAAGAAGTGATATCATTGTGATGATGTATTTTGGTTGTAACTATCTAGCTTATGTTGCATATTTAAGTTATTTTAATTACGTCATTCGTATAGTTAACTGAATAGAGAATCGGTGTTTATTGAACCTTTATTGTTGTGTAATTCTCGTGAATTCGTTCCTCCACAAATCAAGATTCAATTAACTGTAATATTAGGCTGATGGCTTGGAATGTGTTTTTTTTTTTTTAACCAAAACAGTAAGTTCTGGTGAAAGTTGGGAAATTACTCAATGTTTGTTTAGGAAAATACATGAATGGAACACAATTGCATAGTAAATTAATGATGTACTACTTCACGAGGAAAAAAAAACTAGAAATAACTGGAGAATGATGTCAGTCTACACGATATAATTGAGATTTTCATCTTTTCACTTAAAGACCGGAAAAGAAAGTTTCTTAATTCTAGGATGATGCAAGAGGCATGTTCCATGTGAAGTTATATAAAACATGACTTTACATGACAATTGATGTGGGTCTTATTCATGTAGCAAATCTTCTTTGAAGTTCGTAGTTTATATGTTATCATCTTAATTAATATATAATTGAATTTAATTATTCGAGAAAAAAGATTGAAAAATAACTGGAATACGCTGTCATTTTACATGACATAATTGAGATCTTCATCTTTTCACTAAAGGGGCCTACAACAAAGTTTCTTAGTCCTAGGATGATGCAAGAGGTATGTTCCATGTGAAGTTATATAAAACATGACTTTACATGACAATTGATGTGAATTTACGTGGGTCTTACACACGTGGCAAGTCCTTTGTAGAGTTCATAGTTTATATGCTATCATCTCAATTAATATGCAATTGAATTTAACTACTTGTAAGAAAAGATTAAGAAATAACTTGAGTACGATGTCATTCTAACATGATATAATTGAGATCTTCATCTTTTCACTGAAAGGTCCTAAAACAAAGTTTCTTGACCCTGGGATGATGCAAGAGGTATGTTCTTATATAAAACATGAATTTACAAGGCAATTGATGTGAATTTATGTAGGTTTTATTCACGGGCAAAGTCCTTTGTAGAGTCCATAATTTATATGTGAGAAATAGCTGTAATATGATGTCATTTTAACATGACATAATTAAGATTTTTATTTTTTCACTGAAAGATCCTAAAATAACGTTTTTTGGCCATAGAATTATGCAAGAAGTATGTTCCATATGAAATTACACAAAACATGACTCTACATGACAACTGACATGGATTCACACGGATCTTACTCACGTAGTAAATTTTTGTATAATCTGTCATTTATATGTTATTATTTCAATTAATATACAATTGAATTTGAATAATGAATTAGATTTAATTAAATCTTAATTTTATATTTAACTAAAATAATTAATGACATATCATAAATACATTTACAATTATTAGAACGAAACATAAGAGTATAAAAAAAATATAAATACCTAAAATTATGAAATCTTACGTATTTTTTACCTATCTCAATATTTTATCCTTAATTATTTTGAACTTGAATAAATGACCTATGTTTTTGAGATGGTCTCCATCAACTTTTGATATAAATTCAAAATTCACCACACCATTCCTTAAATTTTGGCAACAATTGAACATGATTGCATACATCCTTGTTTTAATTAAAAAAAAAAACACAAAACTAACTTAAGCTATCCTCCCTCCAAACAAACACAAAAATTAACTTAACTCGATAAGCACATAGATTTCATCGCTAAAATGCAAAATTAACTTAACCCTATACCCGCCCTTTTTTGATATCATGATACTAAAACTATCCACAATTATAATCCCCGTAACATCCGTAGCTAATGATAGTGGCCTAACTACTAAAAATAGAGCTCTTTTTTCTAACACATCAAATGCGCAAAAGCACCCTTGATAAACATTCCAAAATACCCCTTCAATTTGTGAATAGTGCAGCATGGTTCCCAGTTACATCGTATAATAGATTTTCATAATTGTTATTGAGTTTGGGCAATGGTCGTGAGGAAAAATGTTTACTTGGTTAATTAATTGCAGCAGCTGTAATTATTATGAATCCTGAACACCTGAATAGTGACATTTATATCTTTCTTTTCACTGTTTTCAAATTGATGGAGGAATAAATGGAATGTAGATTTATTTATTTATTTTTGGCGAATTTCAATTATTTTTTCTTTTTTTATGCTGACACAACAACGCAGGTTAATACTTTGGATGTTCATATTCAATCACTGCATATCCTTTTCACTTTTTAGCAATGTTGTACTTGGTAATTGATCTTTGAGGTATAGTTATGACTTATAATACGTGTTCGAAGTTAAGAACAAATGAGTGCAACCCCCTCAAGCTTAACTTCAAATCATAACGGTCTTCCTTATTTTCTAAAAACAAAACAAAACACACGAAAGGAAAACAAAACAAAATGGAAGAGCATAATAAGATATAGTGACACGAACAAATTCAGAAATATGCTCCTTATTAGCTTAGTAATTACAAATTAAGAGCGTGATTGAAGAAAATAAACAGAGCATAAAATTGTGCAGGCAAAGAAGCAAACTAGATGTTGTTGACAAAATTATCCGCCAAATGAGTATCAATTTCTTCCTCCAAACTAAATCCTTTTGTTATTGCTAAGATAGCTGGTTTGAGACAGTATTAGAGATAAATAAACATGGAAGAAAGAAACAAGTAAACACTGAAGGCGATTTCAGCTCAAAAAACAATAACTACGGATTAAAACATCACTCATGGATTGGTGAGTTGTACTTTGACTCCTAAAGCCAGTCCTTCCGAATATCAAAAGTGTAGTTGATCTCCAAATACAACTTGTTGTCATCGTCAACAAACTGAAAAATTTGACACAAAATAGCAAGTCAAGTAATGCATAAATCCATGTGAAAGATTACCTTATCTAATAATAATAAAAAGAAAAATATTTGGTAGAGAATTGAAATACATTAACAACCAAATAATCAATTATAAAATGTGAAGAGTGAGAAATACGTATATGTTCTGAGTTGACTGGTTGACAGTGTATTACAGTTAATTGCGGAGTGAAGTTGTAATAAAAAAAAGACTAAGGAGGTGATGTTATGTATATTTGTGAATTAACAGAAAGAAGTTTTGACATTAAATCTCAGAAGTTTAAACGTGTCACTCGTATATAAATATGTGAATTTGAACTTTGAATAAGTGGTTAAATGAATACACATGAAGTCTGGCAACAAATTTATTGGAACATTTATTGGTGGGGGATAATTGGTGCCAAAGAAACATTAATTTGTGCTCACTTCATTTCCAAAACAAGTCACAACATCAATACAGACAGTTGGACACAGACAAGACTTTAGGAATTACTACATATTTTTCTTATTTAATGCACTACTGCTGGATCTCGTGACCATTTCAGACTCATATCCAACTTTCTTTTTCGATAATGAAGTCATGAAAAATCAATTTTAAAACTTTCGCTATCAAACAGTATGTAGGAATATTAACCACTTTTTTAGTGTTAAGGAAGCATACATAAAATATTAACTACCTTGGATCTAGCGGAATATGTTCCTCTAGCAAATAACCCAGATGGTGTTGTCTCTTCGGGCATCTCATGTGTGTAAGGCTCTGCTTGAGGGCTGAATGTTCCAATCATCTCTTTAGTAGTGTCAACTGTAACATGGCCCATGATGAAATATATTAATATTTATTAAAACTGAATCAAATTAAAAATTAAATAACTTGTTTGGTATGATTTGAGTTTGACAAATTACCCTTGAGACCAGTTTTCCACACAGTGTTGGTGTATTTGAGACCTGAAACGATGTTATGGCTGACCTGGAAAGTGAACATCAGACTGTATTTGCTACCTTCTTTCAAAGTAAACCATAAACCGCTTGGATTTCCTGACTCTGGTATTGGAAGAACAATGTCTTCTCTACCAGCCGTCTTGATTGCAAGGCTCAGAATCTTCACCTCTGGCTCCAGAGATTCTTTATCATATTCATAAAATCATCTCAAAAGTTATAAGTCAAGAATTGGTTAATAAAATTCTATAGCTAAAGGATCTTCATTAGAGGATGCAACAAAACATGGAACCGCAAGGAGATAATTATTTCAAATTGAGCAATATTTGACTATTAGAAAATCATTAGATGGTCTGATTGATCTCTACATGACATAAAAAAAAAACAACATTTTTAATTTACAAGAAAGAATTGATAAGACTCAATTACGTGTCAGGTAAAAATGATTCAGGAATATGTAACAATTTCTCCATAACTAGACACATGTTTAAGATGGAGAAAAAGAAATTGAAAGAATTTACCACCAACAGAATTCATGTCAACACTGCCAAGAAGCTGTTCCTTCCACCTCCTCAAGCTCTCATCATCCTATGATCTCAACCAGAAAACACAACACACGCATAAATGATACACAGGAAAATAAAGAAAAATAAATAAACTTACATGTAATTCTTCAGGTGTTTTTGGCACCATTTTTAATCAGATTCAGTGTTTTACTTGAGTAACGAATGTTGACCTTTAATGCAAACTTTTATTATGCATATCATCGAAATAGAACTCAAATATATATGTGTAACTGCGTGTTTGAAAGAATGGGAATGAAAGAGTAAACCTTATCCTTTTCGAGTTGTTCTTTCAAAGTGCACTGAGGACCGAGGTCAATCTTCCTCTCAACGTCCTCATCTTCCTCTTCAGTGGCAGCAATGGAACCTTCACTCACGTGTCTACTGAGATTGGATCCTCGTTCATCACCACTTTCATCTTCATGATGAACCGTTTTCCCTGGCGCATGGTGCACTTCGGAAGCATCTGCACCCTCTTTGTCTTTGTCATCAAAACCCATGCTTTTGTTGGAAGAAACCACCCCAACGGCCAAAGACATCAACGGTGGCAAAACTCAAATAGATGGTAGATTCACAAGAACCACCACCTAGCTACAAACACAAGAAAAACCAATAGAGAGAATAGAAGGTTCTCTCCAACGTGTAAAAGGGTTGTGTTGTGATGAGAGGAAGAGTTCAAGTACGTTCAAGGAAGAAAAAATGAATGTTTGGAAGCAAGAAAAGACGCCAAGAAGATGGTAACAAAGAGAGCACCCAAACGAAACAAAAGAAATGGTCGTGTGGTGATCCGCAACTAAGAAATATTCAACGACAAATATGGGAGAGACTCATCCTCATCGTGAAGATCACTCTTCTAGCACTAACTGCAACATATTATTATATTATACTATATTATATTTTAATATAACATTTTAACCCAAGATAGAAATCAATAAACCAAACTTATATCTATATATAAATATATAAATTATAAATCAAACTAACCAAGAAAAAAAATTCATATGATTATTGAGGTTATTTGAGTTTTAGCTTAAGTTGGGTGGTGAACTAAACATGGAGTTTGACTCCTTCAGACCCTTTTTATGGGTAATACCGTTACTATCAATAAAAATGTTTAAAACGGACAATAAACCATAAGCTGGTGACCTAAACAAAATTGACTTTTTTTTTTTTGTTATATATATAGAAAACAAAATTGAGAGTTATTACTATATGTCCCCACGCCTACCATGGTTTAAGAAGAATTTGATTTCATTCGAATCATGTTTCAAATTTCAATTTCGTGAGTTGTCATTTTCTTTTTCAATTTTTTAAATGGAATATAAAATAAAAAATTTGTATAACGTGACTTTTAAATGTTTATGGGTATTAGAATGTAAGAAAAAATTGTTTTACCGCACCAAAGTTATATATTTTAGCTGAAAAAATTTACATTTGCTCTGCCATATCTCGTTGAAAATATTTCTAATAGGATTCTGACTTGTTGACAGTAAAGCTTTACACATTATTTATACGTAGACTTTTTTCTCATTTTTTATTAGATTGTATTAGATTTTTTACATGAATTTTATATGTCCTCTATATATTAAGAAATCAATTTAATTTCTCTCTTGACTCGATATTTCATAACTTGTATGATTGATTTTGATGTTAACAGTTTCTTTTTTCTTTTTTTCTTAAGAGAATGTTAATAATTTTTAAGTCCTTCGAAGTTTAAATTCTTACCGTTAAAATTTATAGGTGTAATGTAGGAATAACAAATGGGCCTGGTTTAATTTTTTATAACTTTAAATTTAAATTTGATAAAGAAAATAAGGTTTTGCCAAATTTTTTAGGGCTCTAATGTGACGTATCCAATATCCATTATCATCAATGATGATTAATCTTAAACTTTCAGTAAGATTTCATGTCTCAATCACATTTTTCCATTTATGTTAGTCAAATGTGAAACTTTGTTTAAAATCGAAGTTCAATATCATTCAGATCAAACATAACGTAAGACTGTGAGTGGTTAAGATTCTTTTTACACGTGCTTATTTATTATAAAGGAAACAAAAAATAAAATTACATTCGACGTGGTGTAATTTATATTTTATTGTTTTTACCACAAAATTAAATATGTAGTAACATTTAATATAAAATTTTGAACCCAATATAAATTTTTCCTGAAGTAGCTTCAATTCATAATAAATTCTATACTCTTCACCGTCGTAAAGCGAAACAAACACACACAAAAAAATCCTTTTGGGTCCATAACTTTTTAAATGTGTACCATCCAATTTTATTTTATTTTTTAAACGTGTACCATTACCACCCAATGGAGCAAGCATAACATTCAGTATCTTCCGGTGGAACAAAAATATTTTAAATGCATGATTACAATGATTGCTTGCAGTCTCCCATTTTGCTGAATTTTTTTATAAAAAATGGTATTAACAACTATTCAAAAGAATAAAGAATTCCAATAATTATTTTTGAACAGAATTATTTAGCTGCTGCAAATTATTTTTGAACAGGAAAGCACGTTCATTTCATACTCTTCACACACAAAGATCAAAGATGGTCGTGGTCACATTTTCTCTTATAACCAGTAACATAAACTAAATGTCTAACTTCCAATTGATTATGATCAATAGAGAACCTTAATGAGTATATTTACTTGCCTAAATATATTACACAATACCCAAGTATCACTGTACACAAAAGTATAAAACTATTCATGTAGTTTTACCTATGACTCACTTATACTCCCCGAAAAATTATTCCATTCAATTGCATGATATATTGACAGGGTTTTACTTCGCAGCCAACTGGAATATATAGTCAACCATCCAACTCACTTACAGAATATATACTATACGTATACATATACATATTTCTTTTTTTTACATTTTATAACTGATTAATTGATTGTCTGCGTATTCTAGTTGTCTATCAAGTATTTTTCATATTGATATTTGAGTATCTACAGTCATGTGATCAAAATTAGCATGTTAGACGGGTGTTATAAAAGTATAAAATCATTGTTTCTTCACCTACCAACTTAAGCTTGCTAGAGAATCGGTTTGACGCATACATAACAAAATTAATATATTGACCTTCAATACAACAGCTAAAAAAATGTGGATGCTCGTGTCACAGATATGCCCCCAAAACATGCAAATCTCAAATTCACAATTTTTAAGCATTTGCATTTTATTTAAAGCAAATACCCAACCCAAATCAGTTATCAAGAATTCAAGATTGGGTTGGCCAGGTTCGTAGGTCATCTTCCTATTTTGGTATATCCTTGTTCCCCGTGAAGCCTAGTGGCTGACAGAGATAGCCTTAAACCACAAAGGCAGAAGAAGGTCGTAAATGATTAACTTATGAGACACAGCTCAGATGAAAATGAAATGACCAAATAATTCCATGACAGGCCATTCCATGTAAGGATTGCATTCCAAATAATTGAGAACAATAATTATGATAATAAATAAATAAATAAGACTTTGCAGGTTTACATATAACTGAAGATATGCACCAGGCATCTTTTGGGGCTATTTTTCAGGTGTTTGTACACTAAACTTAAACTAGTAATCAAGCTGAAGGGAAACCTATTTTCTTACTCTATTCTAATATTTTATGACATTTTTTTCAGAAAACTTGACAAAATAACACCAAAACATTCAAAAGGCAGTTGATAATAACTTTCTTTTAATTGCATGATTGTAAAGGAGCATTTTTTATTTCTAACTAATTTCTCAGGATAACAAAAGAGAAAACAAAAATTAACTGTTGTTCAGGTGTGAAGTAAATAAAAAAACTGAGTCACAACAAAATTGACGCACTAAGATTAGCATGGAACAGTGGTGATGTTGAATGAATTAAGAGGGGTAATATAAGTAACATTCTGCATAAAAGGGGGTAATGCCACACCTTTAAAGGATGAGTTACTCTCTAGTCACTTCCCCATTTCCTCACAACATTCTCCTTAGCAGAAGTAGGCTGATATGCTTTCTTTGTCGAAAGTCCATCAAAATCAGGCTGATTGCTGGTAGAAGTATGTTTTGAGAATTTTGATGTTATGAAACCAAATCCATTTCTCACTCCACGAAGTGTATATAGCAAAGGATTGATGATGACAGCAAGAAGCAAATCACCTTTTGCAACCAGGAGATACTGGAAATGCAGAGAGAGAAAGAAAAATATAATTTTTATTGCATGACTATTAGTAAGAGAGTTGAAAGATGAATGAGGAAACTTCTTACTATTAGAGCCAGAGCAAGTAAAGTAAGACCAGCATATTTTGCTTCTTGCCAAAAATTATCATCATTAGACCAGCCAAACCATCTACCCCACCCAAACCAACCACCTCCACCAGTGTCACCTCCACCTCCCAGCTCTTCTCTTCTTTTAATTTCCTTGTCCCACTTGTCAAATTCATTTTTCTTACCACTTAGTGCACCTTCCAACGCTTTTCTAGCTTGTTCCTGAAATCCAAATTCACTCAGTTTTTTATTCCCCCTCACATCAGCTTTGTGAGGCATCAAGTACTATACATAGTTCATCATATCAAGATTCAAAAATAGATTACTCATTTAAGTGATAAACTATTTCCATGGATAGCCAATAATGAGACCAAAATTTTTTAAGTATATTGATATATACAGAGAGTGATAACATCATTCCCTTTCACAAACAAGAGTGTAATTCAACTTTTATCATTTTCATGAAAGTTGTATCTGCATAACATGATGAAGCCAGCAGAATATCTACGTTAAATAACAAAGCAGACTACTCTTCTAACTAAGAAATTTCCAAATGTAAGACAGCATTGCATTATGGGATTGCCTTGACATTTAGTAGTCATGTGGCAAGCAATAGAAACTAACTTGCATAAGCTCAAATCATTCAATTGAGAAATCAGTTAATTAGATGCGACTGCATGCATCACTATAGTTCTTTTAAATACATGTAGTTCCTTCTTATATCAACATTTTTTATTCATTCAATACAAAGAGTTGCTTATATGGAACTCCTCTCTTATTGTTTGAGATTTATGATCTTTAGCCTCACCAACTTGGGGTCATTTGACGACAACAGGCCCCACATTTGGAAGCTTCACCAACTTAACATCAAGACCACAAAGATTCCACTGGACACAATGAGGGATAACACCAATGATACAGATGGTCACAGTTGGATTACATTGTTGGATTGGCTAATAATAGGATCTACAGATGGGACATGAGCAATAGAAGAGAAATTCTTTCAAAAGAAACTCATTTTCAATGCTTTGCTATCACTGGAACTGGTTGTACAACAACAGGCTCCATGTTTGAGAAGATAATAATGTATTCAAAGACATCAAAAAGGCCAGCTCAGATTAACTCTAGCAGGACTTGGATTTCCAATAGCCAGCATTAAACTTGCTCATGATGGCAAGTGAATGTCAGGAACCACTGACAACATGTTTCTCATCTTTAGCTTGTTCACTGATAAAAATAAACAAAGACTGGGTCTAGATGGTTGGAGATGACTCGTCTGCTTTAACATTTGACTAGAGCAAGACACCTTACTACAACTGTGGCCTGTGGGCAAGTTCAATGTAGCATGGTGTGTTTAATGTGAATGTTAACCAACAGGGACCAGAGAACAGCAATTATTACAAGTGATTAGACAACAGAACAACAAAATCCAATCCTTTCTTTCCAAGCTGGTAGATGCTCATCACCCTCCAGCTCGCAGGAGGGTAACAGAACTAACTTGCATAAGCTTAAATCATCCGCTAAGGAGATTGAGTTTCAAGAGAAGTATTTAGAAGAATTTGGAAAATTAAAAGGTATCCATGTGACAAATGTCTAAGCTATACAAGACATGTATGATGGGGTAACTAATAATGTGAGAACTCTTAGAGGTGAAACAATGGTATGTTTGGTATGGTGGAGGGGAAACGAGGTAGGAGAGAAAAGTTTGAATTTTAATTGATGAGGATTAAAGGAAAGAAAAAATTGAATTTTTATTTCTAAGTTTCTCTTCTTTTCTTTTGACTTTCTCTTCAACTAAAAAAAAAACACTTCATTATCTGTATCTTCTTTCCCTTCCATTTCTTCTCCCATCAAAACATATTCTAAGGAATTTCCTTCAAGGATGGGTTTACATCTTAGTTCAACCTTATGCCCTTGTCTAATCTTGAATGTGCTTAATGGGGACGTACAAAATATTATCTCTTAATGCATGCTTTTTTGAAGGATATAATTTTGATTGAGGAATCAGAGGAAAAGATCAACTCTAAACTTAAAGCTTCAGCAACAAAAATTGGAATCAAAAGTCTTTTTTGAAGACAAAATATACACATTGTAATTTTACTAAGAAACAAGAAAATGACTTGGAAGTAAAATTGGAGAAGAAGTTATACCACAAGTTTCTATGTTAAAGTATGTGGGATCAATATTATAAAATAACGAGGAAATAATGAAGATGTCATACATAAGATACAAGCTATGTGGTTAAACTGGACATAGGCATTAAGTATTACAAGTGACAACAAAGTATCTACCAAGTTCCAAGGAAAGTTTTAGCATATAGCACAATCAACTATACTCTATGCTAGTGAATGTTAGACTTTCATGGAACAAGACAAAAAGTGAGAATAACAGAAATGAGCATGTTAAGATAGATGTGTGACCACCCGCACCCAAAAAAAAAAAAAAATACAAAATGATACTAAATAAAAAAATAATGGTGTGACACCAATTAAGAAAAGATAGATAATCAGTTGAAGTAGTTAATACTGTGCAATGATAACCATCCCCCAGAGTAGTAGATTGTGTGGTTTTTAGTCCTACGAGTAAAGGTTAAGGGAGACCAAGAATAAACTACGGAATCAGAATTGTATTAAATATTTATGCACATTACTCAGGCAAACTCCAATTTTGAAAGAAAAAATAGCACAAACAACACTTAAAGAAACTAAGCTAAGATTTTTCCCGGTTTTAACCGAACCTAATGACGTCTTGTAATTCATGTAATCAAATTCATTTAACATAATAAGGTTGTTGGTAAAGTTGATATGTCATTCTAACATAAGAGAGGGAATGTTACTACAACCTTCAATTGAACAAATTAAACTCAAAGAAAGAAAGTTCATAAATAGATTCACGAAATGCTACAAATGTCGAAACTTTGGTTTGGAACTGCACAGAGCACATTCCCAACGCATGGTTTAGGCAAACCAAACAGTAAAAGACTTGAAATCGGAACAGAGAGTTGCAGAAAACGAATAATAAATTAGTGAGAAACAGAAATTGAGACAAGCAATTATTGAATTGACATAAAAACCTCTCTTCTGTTGTCAGAGAAAAGGCAAAGGAATCTTCCGTTGCACTTGAGCTTGTGCTGCAAACAACTCCAGCTTTGGTTGATGGATTGATGCTTAGTCAATTGAGAATGAGAACGACACGACCGTTTCCTCGTACTTAAGATTGGCGGGCCTCCTAGGTTAAGAATCTCCGCCATGGTTTCCTCTTCTCTATGCCACAGTACAAGTCACTTGTGTTTTATTAACTCCCATTATCATTATCTTTTATTGCCCTGTCATCCTTTCAGCTAGGGATCATCATCATTCCTTTAATTTACCCTAAATTAATTTTGATTCAGGTTGTCTTAATTAAATTTGTATACTGAATTATTAATATATAGTTTTTTTTTACTTATTTATATACCTATATCTAATTACAATTTTTTTTTTTTATTATGTACACAAAGTGAAAGTGAAAGTGACTATCTCCTATGACTTAGTTTCTTATATGTATGTCGTGATATTAGGATTCAAACTTAGAGATTTTAATTAAATAGCACTGGTGGTAATTAATGTTTATTTATAATAACAGATGATAACAATGTATTAAACTATTTGAGTTATATTTTAGGTGGTTTTATATTATTTTCACATTTTATACAAATATTTTTTGACTTAACACTTTTTTCATGTAAAATATCTCTTTCTCCCTTCTAAAGACCGTGTTTTTTTTTAAAAAAAAAATAAATTAAATTTGTACTAACTTCCCCACTATTTTATTTTTTTATCTCTGCCAGAACTGTTAAAAAATATCTATTAATAAAATAATACCATATGTTGTTATAATGATGTCATGACAATAAAAAAATGTCATTATAACATATTCATAAAAAAATAGTTTATCAATGTTAATATCATACCGATATTAGTATCAGGATATTACCAATATCACGTTATTACTAAAATTGACATATTAAAAGCAGAAAATAAAATAAAATTACATAGAATATTTTTTCTAACAAAAAAGGTAAAATATATAAACTAAAACAAATAAACAAACAAAAATTCGCAGGGACAAATAGTTAAATCTTAAATATAATGTATAAATTTAACTTGAAATTAATATAACAAAATTTCTTTGATTAAAAAAAAAAAAAAAAAACATTATTCGAAAGTTGCACATTCTGGGCGTTGCATTTTAAGAGTTCAGTATTGGTTATGTAAAATGCATTTTGAATTCTACCACATGGTGGGAAATAAGTGTTGATGATGCTCATTAAAATTACATACGAGCTAGATTAAATAGGATTAAATTGAAACATTTTACATTAAATGATTAGAATAAAATAATGGATTAAAAATAATATTTAACTTAAATTATAATAAAAAAGAGGAATAATAATTTAATTTTATAACTTCAACGAATTTCAACTATTGGATACGGTGAAAATTCAAAAATAGAAAGACAAAAGTAATTAATTTTTTTGAACCACTTAATAATATAGTTGTGAAAATTGATCTAGATGTCCTAGTGGACTAAGACATGTCTAAGTAAGAAAAGAACCTTATATAAAAACTAGGCTAAAATGGAGTCATATTAATGGACCAACTATAATGTTAAAATAGGCTGAAGAGTCTAACTGGTTATGTTATCAATATTGATCAATTATATATATTTTTTCAAATTCAAATAAAATAAAAATAACATAAAATGGGTTAATTTAACCCGTTAATCCACTTATTTGACTTGATCTAACATATTAATAGTTCATAGCAAAAGTAGATAACGATGTGGAACAACCATCCTTAAAAATTGGTACAGAAAGAATAAAATAACTATTATTTTAATCATATGTGACACAATACAATGTAATAAAAGATTGATGGAACAACAAAGGAAAAAAAAGGCTTTTTTAGGGTCTGTGAAGAGGGTGAGATTTGTGAAAGTGAAGAATGAAAACAGAAAAAAAAAAAAAAAAAAAAAGGTTTATTGTTGAGTAAACATAAAGTTCTCATTTTTTTTATTACTTTATCTTACTAAATCAAAAGTGAGTTTATTAAGTAAATATAAAACATTTATTTTATCAAAATGACGCGTATAAAAATTATAAAATTTTATGTTGTAGCTATAATAAGTGTGAATTTATTTATAACTTGTAATGTGGTACCCACGACTCTTATGTGTGACGCGATGTCACTTCACTCGTCTCTCACGAACACAGCAAATTAATAATTATTAACCGACCAAATAAAATATATAACTCACTTTAAAAATGAATTAACTTGATCTGCTTAATTTTAACCCAATAGGTAAATATTAAATCAGCTGGACCCATCACATTACAAGCTTATTTAATATTAAGATTCACATTACAACTAAAATTTGCATATTTTCAAATTCCTCATCAAATTACCCACTATTCATTGATGGAAAAGCTTGATATTATTTTTGTAAAAATTATATTTTAATTTATATCAATTTTTAATTAATTTTAGACTTAAATATTTACTCATGAAAGTTTTGTTTTTTCTAAAAAAATTACATATTTTTTCCCATTTTTATATGGATAATTTAATTTTTTTTTTAATCTTTAAGCAAACACTATTATTAACACAATATTATTATTGCCGTTAGATAAAAATATTAGGCGCTAAAAAAAATTAAAAGGATAAAAAAGGTAACTACAAAGAAAAAATATATTTAAATCATATTTTTACTCACTTTTATCTCTATTTTTTATTGTAAAACCGGACTAGTCCCGACAAATTCTTATCTTTTCTTTTACGATGTTTGTTTCGAATGGAAAGCGCCCGCTTATTCCTAAGTCCCAGAAAATTCTTATTTCACAGCATTATAATTATTTAATAAATTTGAATAAAAATATTCATTAAAAAAATATCTTAAATGTCTTACTTAAGGCATTTTTGGTCTTGGTGTACATGGACTAGGATCGTTATCATATTTCAGCATTTTTTTTTATTAATAATATTGTAATTATTCAATACGGATTAGTCATACTTAAAAACTTCTCACTTCTGATCAAAGATGTGTTATGAATCTAATATAAATTTTCTCACCCCTGTGAAAAATTATTATGAATCGAATACAAATTCTCTACATAAACTCAGTGTCATCAATCATATTCTATGTTAGAGTTAGAGAACTTAAAAAAAATATATGTTGTGTAACATAATCAATATAACCAGAAAGACGCCGGTTATCAACATCCTAAACTCATATATTAGAGCATCAGTATTCAAATAGTTGAATATAAATGTAAAGTGAGACAAGGATTCACGTTTGAACCTGCTTGAGAAAAGTGTAAATCAATACAATTTAAGAAGGTATTTTTATGAGTGAACACTATTCAGGTTGGGCTAGTTCATATAAAATGTAATTTACCCCGGTCTAGATATCTTTGCCCGAAAAAGACCCATGCTAGTAAATTCATGCATTGTCTCCTGCTTCGGAGTAATTAAGAATTTGGCTTATATTAAATTGCGGAAACAAAGAGGTTAGATTTAAACATTTCGCTATCTTAAACTGGGCCATGGACCATGGACCATGGTTGTTGTTTGTTGCCTAGGAATGAAAAATTCTGAATCCCTCTACGTTGACTGTGTTAGCTGAGTAGTAGATAAAGCCCCACCAATTAGTTGACCAAACTCCCCTAATCCCTAACCACTGATCCATTCTCCGTACAAGTCCCACCACAAATCATTTTTCAAAACGGTGCGCATTCATTCTACTGTTTTGCAACATAAAATAAATGGCAATTTGGTAAATCCACGTTGCTTCCGTTTTACCTCACTCGTCGTTGCCAAAGTCTAAAGAGATGGAGACGGTTTCCACCTACTTTTATGTATTTGTCTTGCCACATTTCATTTCGTTCATCTTTAACGTTAAAAAGAAGCAAGTGCCTCCCCACTGCAACTTTTACCTTTTTACGTTTCTACCCCTCAACAACAACTCCCTCTTATCCACCCCGAGAAATTACGCTTATACACTGTTATTTTTAACCCAAGTAAGGGCATTTTTGTGATTTCGGTGTGTTATAAAGAGAGAGTGTAACATAAGAGAGAGAAACAGAAGACGTAGAAGAAGAAGAAGAAGAGAGAAGTTACAAGGAGCGGTTTTTTCTGTTGGTATATGAAGGTGGTGAAGACAGAAGAAGAAGAAGAAGAAGAATGGTGTCGGACCAAGATATAGCGAAAGGAGTGGAGTATCTACTGCGTCATTCTGACCCAAACTCCATAACGACGGTAAACGGCGTCGTTCAGCAGCTGGAAGCGAAACTAGGGTTAGACCTTTCACACAAAGCTGGTTTCATCAGAGACCAGATCGACCTTCTTCTCCGCTCACAGCCACAGGCATTTGTTCCTCACCACCCTCCATTTCACAAAGACTATTTTGCCCTTCACCCTCAACCCCATTTCCCAACTACCCACTTTCCTTCCCATTTTGCCCTCCATGACGAGATCAACTTCCAGCAACCCCACCACCCTCCTCCGCCTCAAAATGCCGACACTGTTGTTGCCCCTCCTCCACTACCCAAAGAAAGGTGCGATTTTTCATGTGCCCATTTGTTTTTCTCTTCACTGAGTTTTTTTTTTCGTCCTTGTCGCGTTAATTAATTAAGATCTTAGGTCCGAGGTTTTTTTTTTTTTTTGTCTGCTTCGCTTTAGGGTTAGAGTTGTCCGTTTTCGCTTTTGTCAAAAGTACCGTCACAATTTTGGGTTGATTTTCGATTTTCCACTGTAATACTTGTCCCAGTACGGTTCCATTTCTGGAACCTCTTAATTGTTATTATTAGTAATTAGTATTATCATTATTATTGGAAACCGTAGTTTCTTTTTTGTTTTGTTGAAATTTCATAGTATTTTTTTATTGTAGACTACAGTAGTTGTAATCTTTCTCATGTCATGTCATTTTCCGTTCGATGTTTTTATTCTGCTATAATAATTTTATTTATTGGGAACACCCCCACCCCCTAAATATCTTTCTCTTTGTTGTCCTTTTTGTAGTCTTGTATTTATTCCCATTCCATTGACTAGGACACATGACAATTTGTTTGCTTAATGTTATTTGTCGTTTTTTCCAAATTTAAAATATGTTTGATATAATGTCCAAAAATAGCGTGTATATTTATTTTTCATATGTGCATCAACATAATAAGTAGCCTTGGACTTGAGATAGGTTCTAGCATATTGATACTTGCTACTTGCTAGAGAATTGCATAAAATTGCCCAGAGTTGATACTTAGTTAATGCTATGTTATGGAATTAACATATGAGATGTTGTGTTTTGGTCGGTATTCTTTATAAATGATTGACCAGTGGTCAAACTAGAGCCAAAAGAAGAGGAGGTGCTGGTGGTCTGAACAAAGTTTGTGGTGTTTCTCCTGAACTTCAGGCGGTAGTTGGTGAACCGGCATTGCCAAGAACTGAGGTAGTTTTCTTTTTCCCAAAATAACTTTGATTTTCTCTTACTTTCATTGTTAAAGTGTGAATTTTCATTTATCTGAAATGAACCATTGGTTAAGAAGCAAAATCTTTTCTTGGAACACTTTAATGTGGTCAATTCAGATTGTGAGGCAGTTGTGGGCATACATAAAGAAAAACAACCTCCAAGATCCTGGTAACAAAAAAAAGATAATTTGTGATGATGCGCTGCGTTTGGTATTTGAGACAGACTGCACTGATATGTTCAAGATGAATCAGTTGCTAGCTAAACACATTATCCCGCTTGGACCTACAAGTAAGTGGTAAATAGCAAAAAATGAGGACACTGTGTTATCTTCGTTCCTTCGTGGGGTTTGTTGGTTTTTTAATTAATTAATCTGAATATTCTTTTAATTTTGTCACACCAGAGGAGTCACAAGCTAAACGGGTGAGGGTGGAGGCCGAAATTAAAACTGAAGCTAAACGGGTGAAGGTGGAGGATGAAATTAGAACTGAAAGTGCCAAACCTGCTTCATCTACGGTGGTAATATCTGAAGCACTTGCCAAATTTTTGGGAACTGAGGGAAGGGAGATGCAACAATCTGAAGCCATAAAACTTGTTTGGGAGTACATCAAGCTTCATCATTTGGAGGTGTGTAGCCTCGTCCACCACTTTCTCCACTCTCCACTCAAACTTTCTCGATCTTCAGTTTAAAATTCCAACACTTGCATAAGAATTCAGGAGATCACGGTTTTTTCTGGTGGAGTTTAAACTGTTGCACAAACAATTGATAATTCTTGGAATCAAATTATGATTGAAAGCTGAAAACAAAATAAAATAAAGAAAAGTCTTGTGTTCTATGAATTTGTTTCAAAATCACCTTGAAAACTATTATCTTTTTCTTGAGTAGTTGATATATTTAGGTAAATATACAAAAAAAGATTAACAATAAGAAATATTTGTCCTCATTAAACAAGTTTTTTTCTTTGAGCATTTCATAATTGTTTTATCTTGTCCCATGTTATTTATAGGATCCTTTAAATGCAATGGTGATATCATGTGATGCAAAGCTTCAAGAACTACTTGGATGTGAAAGCATTTCTGCTTTAGGAATACCAGAGATGTTAGCACGCCATCATCTATTTAAACAGTCTGACACTCTGACACCAGTTAGTGCTGATCAATTATTGCCATATAAGGTTAACTTTTTCCCTTCATCTTACTTTTAGCTATTGTCCTCTTGGGATTATGTCATGGTGGAAACATATCTCTCTTTTCAAATACATGTTTCTTCTTATATATTATACTGAATAATTAGAGAGTTGCGTGTTTCCTCTACTATTTAAGAAGTCCAACATTTTCTATGATAGCTTGAAACTTTGTTCCTTTCCTCTATAATATAGTTGTGTATGCTCCTCTGTTTCCACTCTGTTGTTAATGTTCAAGAATTATGTCCATCGATGTGACTTTAGTTTTCTGTCACGGGACCTATGTAATATTTGATTAACAAATGGTTCTTGGGTTTCTTTTATTATGATGCAGGGCATGATCGGCACAGAGCCTTAGTTAACATGTTCCTGGTTGTTGCTAAATCACATAGGAGCCTTTTACTTGTTCCTGTGACTTCTTTTATCTTTTTGTTCATTGACATGTGTAAACTGTATGTTTGTCTGAGGGTTATTAGGTTCATTGTGTAGAATGACAATGTATACCCTGAGCTAGGCAACAAGTATATTGTATTTAAGATATGGCCCTTTAGGTTGCACGTGCATTTTATTTAATCAGTTCTCAGTGTCTAACCCCTGCTGACCCAAGGAAACACAACTCGAATTAGTTTTACTTTTGTACATTGAGATACACCAACTATTCTGAAATGCACCTTCATATGTTTTAACAAATTTTTGAAAAATCTCTTGGCTTTACACTTTACATTCATGAGTCTTTTGGTGGCTTGCAGCAAATCTTCTGTGACTCAGAGAAAGTAAACAATATGTTATTACCTCCTCTTTAACATTATTTTAATGAAGCATTTTAGATTTTACTAATGTAACTGCTATTGTTTGTATATACTCATTTTCGTAATGTTTCTATATTTTCATACTGAATGCTTTCCATATTTTTAAACATCAATTATTTACCACAAATTTACAAGTATCAAAGTCATTCTTGATTCCATTATTTCTTCCTCCCCTCTTCCCCACTTCCCTTCCCAAAAGAATTTTATTAGATTCTTTATCATATTTGTTCACGCGTTTGCAACTCAATACTCATGCGAATTTCAATTGACATTTCTCAACTAATAAGGATAATCTATTATTCAAGTGTGAGCAATGTTAACTAACACCCTCTTTCAAAAATACTTTTATTAATTAAAAACTATAATATCATGACTGAAACAGCTTAGTAAGTGAAATTTACAAAAGTTTATATTTAAAATAAATATTAATTAGTATTAGAGATAATGCTTCAAAAAGTGTTAAATGATAAATAACTACCATGTTCGGGATCATAAGGTCTAGGACTTGTAATTCACATATTACCTCATTTCTCAATCTCCTATTAGCCAAACGTGGCATATAAGTTTATTATGAGACATGATCAGTTTCATCAGTTTGGACCGCATTACCGGACCTTATATGGAAAGATCAGCCTTTGCAAGATTCAATTATTTGTTATATGTATACCATTCGTACGAATTTACATGCTTCTCAATTCAATCTTCTATACAAGTTCCTAGAACAATGAAACAACTATTGGCACAAATATTGCATACTTAAAGCAATTTTATTTCACAGTAAACAGTCAACTAACTAATTCACTCATAGAATTTATATATATCTAATAAATATTTTTCTATTTACATTTACATTTCAGTGTGCATTGCATATTTCTAATACAATTTACATTTCCCTACTTTGTCGTATGTGGTGGCAGCTGGCAACGTTCTGCCAAATGGAAAAGGACATATTAGTACATGTTCGGAATGGATTTAGGTTGATCTTCCTTAATCGGCTGAAACTTAGGTTGTTTAGAGACACAGATTGTAACCACAAGTCCCCACCTTGATCTCAACTTTGGCCAAGGGCGAAAGCATGGTCCAAAATAATATAATAATAATAATAAATGGATGGAATTATCTAATCTATCTAAATAAAAATGAAGTTAAATACCTTAATTAAATATTTTTTATCTATTCTCTTGTCTATTTTAACATGATTAGATTATTAACCCAATTTGACCCACTTTGAATAAGTACGACAATTCGTATAAAAAAGAAATTTCCAACAAAAAAAAGACCAAAGCAGGTCGCTTTCCAAAACGAAGCATGTCTCCCATAAGCACCTTTGACAGTTAGCCCCTTTCTTGGCTTAAATTTATTTAGTAATATGGCATTAGAATGAGAATAAATATTTATTTATTAGCAAATAATAGTAATATTTATCGAACATAAAAGAGTTCTTAGAAATATTAAGTTGTAAGCAATTAAGAATAAATTTTTCTCATCTTTAACATTAAATTTTTAATCTTTTTATGGTAATCCACTAAAATGACTATTTTTAAAAAAATTTGAATGACAATATTTTTTTTTATTACACACAATTATCCTCTTGTAAGCAAACCCTGTGCGAAATATTGTCAGATATTAAACATATTAAACTCGTAGTCACCTTCCACGAGTTCAAACTTTAGTTTCATCACTTATCAAAGATTATAATCGAATAACAATCATAGTCCTATCCTTAAAAATCTAATAATGAACTCCTGTCTCCTCCCAAAATAAAAATAAAAACAAATAAAGATAAGAAAAAAAAAAATAAACTATGGTCCTTTTGAAAGATCTTACCCATGAACCATTCATACACATAAATCAAAGAGTGAATGTTTATTAACGGGTATAAAAGATAATACTATCTATTAACTATGTTACATTGTGATAATAGTTATAAATCTCGATATCATAATCGCTTATATTTGGACCAAATAAGCAATATTTTAAATAATAATCAATAATTGATAATTTTATGTAATATATTAATCTAAACAATTAGTAATATGAAAATTTATTTACATTATCAATATATTTTAATTAAATTCTTACAATAATAGAGTTGATGGTCCATTCAAAAAGTTACAACCAACGGCTACACTTGTCACCTATGTTTGAAGTTGATATAAGCAAACCAAATCTAATTTCTTTGCATCAGACACTTCTGCGGTTAGAACTTAGAAAACATTAATGGATAGCCACACATAGCAGCAATTTCGGTTTTGGTAGTCTTCAAACATTGTGACTCATGAATCTTGCCAAGACACAGATGTGACTCTCCATCTTAATATTACGTGTCTACACGTTGGAGATATCATTATATACAATAATATATAAATTTGAGTTTTTTATTTTAAGAATTAAAATATTTCTGCAGATATATAACACACTCCTCAGTCATTATTAAAAAAAAAATAGCCGCAAATTTAAATTAAATCAAATTATATTAGATTTATCACCCCTTTAAATAATTTAATTCAGTCTATAAAATATAAATAGAATTTATGAAAAACAATCTTTACAGGTAATATTAGCTAAAGACATATATTTCAAAGACCAACATTTCACGTGCAAGTAAAATTATTATCAAAATAAAAATTTTATGCAATTAATCACACACGAAAAATGGATGAGATGAAATCATGCATATTGGTGTGAGGGAGAGAAAGAGGAAACACTGAGAAAATGAGAAGGAAAAAAACTAGATCTGAACTTAATGGTAAAATAAAATCAAGCAAATGGAAAAAAAAACCATTTAAATGAATGGAAAAATTATAAAAATGAGTGAGAAAATAGAAGGATAAAAGAAATAATGAAAAAAAAACTGATGAACGAGAAAATTGCAACTAGAGTAAAAGAGTGTTACACATGGTTGGGCTTGGAAATTAGAATCATATATGTAATTTAAACAATCAATGGAAAACTATGTCAGTCCATGATTTACGGGTTCTACATGTGCTACACAATTATTGGTTCATATGCTCAACCTTAGAATGATTCAAACATGTAAATTTTGTGAATGGACTAACACGCATAACAACAATTACATCGTTTTCTCAATACCAATTCGTTTACTCTAGTACAATCATCCAAAACAACTCAGAATTATAATTCAAGTATGCTCCAAATTAATGTAAACTACATTTTCTTAAGGTGAAAAGTTTATATGTATATAAAGATTACATCAATCACATTTTCAATAAAATAATTCATTGGTAGAACTAGAATTTAAGAATGATTGTCGATAGGACAAGAAACAAAAGAGTGAAAACAAAAGTACATTTGATTTCCTAGAGGTAGGAAACAATGATTGAGTTTAATTAAAGAAAGTACTTTGTTTAGTGCACGTGAAATAGAATTATTTTATTGTATATACGGGTAAATATTAGTTGATATATTAAGTTACACTTTTTAATATTTTTTTTATATAAATTAAATTAAATTTATTTGATATTTTTTATTGATTAGATTATATATATAAATTTATATAATTTTAATAATAAATAGCATAAAAATATATACAAATTTTAATTATTATATAATATCTAAAAATATCTAAATCATATAAAATTTGATATAAAAATTTTAGAAATAATATTTATTAATGGAACAATTGAACATCCTTTGATATAAACATAGAGATTCTTTTGATGTCAAATCCCAAATTACATATTCACATTGGACATTTCTCACTCCTTAGCATTGGGGAAGGGTGATTATCATATCCTATAGAACTAAATTCTACACCCAATATCTACTTTTATAATAACATAAAAAAAGAAAATACCCACCTTTATAAATACTAACTTAAGTGTTAAATTATCAAGTACACTGCTAAAATTCAACATATATCACTAAGATGATATTTAGCTCAAATATTTCGTCTCTTTAAATTGGTGTTTAATAATATCTTTCCTTGAAAGATATAAAATAAACATTGTAGGTGTGGAAGTATGGTAGATAACATCTTTTATTTATCTCCTTAACTTTCTTAATTACAAACTTTTTTGTGAATTGTTTCAAAAATTCTTTATTTCATCTCAATTCCCAAGTGATAACTGTTTTCATCTCTCTCAGGACAACTCATAAAGGAATTGGTTCTTATTAATAAAAAATTTCACTTGCATCACATAAAATCAATAATTGTGAGCCAGAGCAATCGCACCTATTTTTTATTTCATTTTCTGAGAGTTTGGTGCAATTTTTAAACGTATCCCGTTTAAGTCATTTCATCAATATTTTTGTATTGGGTGAGATGTCGAACTCATTTAAATTTTATATAATTTTCGTGTCAACATTAAAAGCTAATCAAGCTATTTAAAATAATAGAAAACAATGTGATGTCTTAAAAAATATATCTTAAAAACTTCATAGAGTAGTTTAAAAGAAAAATCTGCAACTCTAATAAAGCAGACAAATTGTGACATGCAATTAGTGAAACAGAAACAAACAGACCACTCTAGGTTGTGTTCAAAATCGTATTTAACATTCATGTTAATTAGAGTTATGAGTAAGTGCCTAATTGATTTATTTTGATAAAACAATTGTTTTTGTTTTTGTTTTTGTTTTTTTAAGAAAGAAAAAACGTAAGAAAATTAAATCATTTAAAGCGAAGATGACGATGGAAGAGAGTAGAGTAGCTTTCAATTCTGAAATAGGAAAAGAAAAGATAAGAAGAAAAAAACGAAGGAATGATGTGAGGTGGCACATCGTAGGGGTGGAAGTGGCCCCCTCTTCACGAGTGAATGACGTGGAAAGCATCTAACGTGTGAGTGGGCGGTGATCAGATGCAACGCAGATGGATGGAACCAAAACCCTTTTTCTTTTGGTCTTTATTTGCCAATTGTGATGTGTATGTGGGCCCACCACGGGAATGTGGGGTTCATTTGGACGGTAGTGATCGGCACTTGCCATGCTCCCTACTCTTACGGTCCCACATAACACCGTCCTCTGCCTCCCTTGTTGCCTAATTGTTTCTTTCTCTTTTTTTTTTTTTTTTTTTTTCAAAATTGTATTATTTTTGGAATACAATGCAAATAGTAAAAAGAATTGTCACATTCGATTAATGCCAATTTAATTTTGGAAATATATCATTCTATATATATATATATATATTTTATTATTTATATAAAATTTTTGATCGGGTTTTAAATATATGCTTTTTTATATATTGTATTTAAACATAATAAGTTTAAGGTGGAATTTTATATTTATAGCAAGAAAAAAATAAATACAGAACTATAACATTATTATATATGCACACACATTAATTATATGTGTGTCTCTCTCTATATATATGAAAATATTCATTTATTTTTATTGACCTTAGAAGACAAACTTTAAATTTGAACTGCACCCATTAAATATTTTTTTTTGGCACTGTCAACCTTTAAATTATTTGATGTTAAGGCCTGGTTTTATAGGTGTATATATAAACTAATTATTTTCACCGATTATAGATAAAATTGGAAGCAAAATTGAGTCACAATTTTGTTATCTCCCTAAGAATAATTAACATGTATACACGAGTGCAGCAAAATAACTACAATAAAATACTCTCTAAATTTGAAGAAATTATAAACACTCAAATAGTTTTTTTTTTGGTATCATATCACTTATCAATTATAGCTACAATTTTACTTTCTATTTTACCTCCTGAAAAAAATAAATTAAAGGAAACAAAAAACATATAATACAACTGGATATGGTGATCTGTTTTTTATTATTATTGAATTTTTTGGGTACATTTTTCTCTTTAATTTCGGTGAGTGGCATGAGGTGTCTGGTTGAAAAAGATTCACTCCTCACTCATCACTCATCACACACAAACACACTGGAAAGGTATATTACTGTTGAAGGCTCTGCCTCTATATAAACCTCTCTTCCCTTCATCAACTCCTCGTCTCAGTCTCAACTTTTCTTTCCACTTTCAAACCTTTCTTTCATTTCTATTATTTCTATCCCTTTCTTTCATTCCAAATGGCCACTGCTGAGGTAATTCAAAGATGCAGTTAGTCATTTATCAGTATCTGGTTTAGTACTACAACATGTAGATTATGGAAACTGATTTAAACATTTCTGAATAATGTTTACGGTTTTTCTGCACTTCTTTGTTTTATTTGCTGCGATTCATTCTCCATCATAAGATCACAACGCGTTTGATGTTTTCTGATTTGCGATCTACATCGTTATACATAGTAACATGGCATTTACGTTGGTAATACCACAATACATCAGTTTCGTCCAATAACATTAATTCAACCACGACACACTTACTCTTAATCAACATACAAATCAACTCACTCTTATTGGTGGAATCTATTGTGATCATTATACAACTTTATGTAGATCTCTCTGGATTGGTTTTTATTTTTACAACCTTATAGTTGCATCCAAAGTAAAGATCAATCATGTTTTGGATTCAAACAATAAAACTATCTAAATGCATAACCTCTTCTTCATTATCAAAACAATAGTAATAATAATAATAATTAATGAATAATGTTACATCGTATTTTTAGTTATGACACTATATTCTAGAAGTTCTATTAAGCTTTCAATAGTTAAGACTATTCAATTTCTATTATTAGTTTTGGTGATGCTCCTATCTTTGTCTCTACTTGTCTTGATAAGCTTCTACGATGATGGATCTTGCAGGTTGCACAACAAACAGCAACAACTGTGACAGAGAATGAGACAGCGGAGGTAACCAAGATCGAGGAAACAACCCCAGAAGTTCCTGCCACAGAACAAGCAGCCACAGAAGTTCCTGCCACAGAAGAAGTGAAAGAAGAAAGCACGGAAGAAGCAAAAGAGGCAGCAACAGAAGAAACTCAAGTTGAGACTAATGAGGCAACACAAGTGACAGAGACAGAGGAAGTGAAGGCTGAGGCAGAGAACCCTGAAGCCGAGACAACCAAAGAAGAAGTGAAAGAGGAAGCTAAGGAAACTATTACTACTGAAACTGAATCTGCACCAGTGGTGGAAGAGAAGCCACAAGAGGAGAACAAACCTGCTGAAACCGTAGAGGAACCTAAAACAGACAAGACTGAAGAAGCTTAGGTACAAGGAGTTTGCATGTCCAAGTTCAGAAGCTTTTTTATTTCAATATTTTTAATGTTATTGTAATGGTAAATTTAAGTCTTTGGGTATGGCTTTACGAATATAGCTACATATAAGCACTGCTGAATTGGCTCCATGTCAACATGAAGAGGATACGATCATTATTATGTGTTTAGGTGGGCCATAGTTGCTCAGGTTTGGGGATCATGGTTCTTGGAGAGTTCACTAGTTTGGTCATTTGTGTGTTCCACTTGGTTTGAATAAACTATATTTACTTATTTTAAGTTTTTTCTTGTGTCAAAACGTTTATATTTTTTCAGCTTCACGTGAAGTGACGATATTGTTAAGTAATTTTACCCAATGTCTTTGATCATTTCATTCTGTCAGCTAGTAGAGTATCTAGTTATTAAGAAAAATTGTGAGCATTAGTGCTTTCCAGATGCTTGAAGTTTACTGTAAAAATTCCAAGTTGATGGAAAAAATCCCGGATTAGGTTAGGGAGAGGGGGTGAGGCCAAAAAGTTGAAGTTATGTTTAAAAAATCCTCGCAAAAGCTTGTAGCAAAAATAATTATCAATTCATTTTACCTTTGCCTGTTGGATTTACATATGGTGAGAACCTATTATGTATATTCATTTTACATTTATTCATATTGAAATCTATGCATCCAACTTTTTCAACCACATTCTAACTACATTAATAAATATGTTGTGATCTGTGTCCGGTAACACTAGTATTACATTCTTGCGATAGCAAACTGATAGAAGTGCTGGTAGTTAATAAAGTACCAAACTATGATTTGAACTCTCATCGAAAGAAAAATTTTATATTAAGAGTTCAAATGTACTTCAGACGCTTTTGAGTATTATCTACCCAATATTCATGTGAAAATAATAGGAACTGATTATAATATCATAATATTACCTCTTGAATCTATCACCACAGAAAAGGTTCACCACCCATAAGATGAACAGAAAACAATTTCTGGTAGTAGGTTGTGATACGAGACAACATAGTTATACAGTAATGGAGCTTACAAATCTACCGTTAGTTGTATATTCTTTTGAAGGATTCGAATCAACGATAACCATAAACAAAGTAAAATTTATCTATTATAGCTAAAAAAATTATATATCATGACAAAATAATAACATGAACAACTTACTCGCTAGACCAGAATATTATTTCAGATGAAGACATTAGGCTTAGATTATGTTGTCTTCAACTGGGAAGGGAGCAAATAAGCAGCAAGTGGTAAGGCCGTTAACACAGAACAAACACAATCAATCTTCAGGTTGATTATGGGTAGAAGAGTTGCTCTATGAACACGATTATCCCAAATCCAAACCATTTCCCCTATGTCCATTGCATATGCCGAAATGAGCTGTACATACTAGAACATTATGGCTAGATATTAGAGAGATCGAATTTGCTTTCTTTAATTAAAACGTTTTATTTATACTTTATCCATATAAACATTTGAAAAGACCAATGACAGTGCAACCCTTGACTACTTTGCAGAACAGAACTAGTGAATTTCATCACATCATCCAATTAGAGAACAGATGAAATACTCCTATAATCTGTACAACGATAATTCTATGTGCAGTCAAAACCACTTCTATCCAGATTGCAGGTGTATTCATCACCAAGTACCGAAACTGCAGCCAATGTGTTCTTGAGTGATAAGTTGAAGACGATCTTGCATGACGGCCATAGATGAATAAGGTGGGAAACACAACCGGAAAAAGCAAGTGTGAGATGAAGGCAGACGATCACCGGGTTCATGGGATTTGTATATGTAGAGACGGGAAGCCAAACCACGGAAACCTTCAACTGGTAAATATTTTATGGATGTCCAAAAGAATAGAAGAACTTTTCTTTGATCAGCTGTCATTCTCCCAAGAATCTGCTTAGTTTTTTTTGCAACAGAAATAATATATAAAAACTATAAATAATTAACATATCTTAAAATACTCAGTTGTTTGAAAAACATCTGAGAGCAAACCATACGCAGTACGCAATAACCATCCGGCTTTAGTTAAAAAGATATCATTGACACATAGGTCCTAAAAAAATCTTCGCGAAAATCAGCAAAAAACAACTATATCCAACGTATATAATGTATATTCAAAATTTATAGAAACTATCAGAATAAGGACCCAATTGACAATCATCACCAACACACAAGATCACAATTATGATTTTAGGCTTAAAAAGTATTCCTCTTTAGAAATTGGAGAGATAAATGTATAGAAGAGAGGTCTGGGTAAATAATTCGAAGCATGTCAAAGGTTAAACCTGTCAGCTAAAGAAAAGGAATAATTTACACAAACACAGACGGGTACTCTAGCAATGGTTGCTGACAGGTGGGGAAAGAAGTGGATTCCAAGAATGGCGAACAGAAAACAATTCCCTTAGATGGGAAACTTCATAAGTAGCCACCACAGTGATCCTTTCCAACGAGCAATGAGGTGATAAAAACCATTTAGTTTAGTTGATAAAAAAGAGATAAACTTAGAGAACATCACGTAGCAGGGTACTTGTTGCACACTAGAGGTGGGAGAAAAAATGGATATAGAACATAGACACAGACAATAAATTAATAATTGTTATGTAATAAGCAGTGTCCACGTACCTCCCAAAACCAAGATATCTGAGCATCTGTCTCTCTATATCCGTTGTAATCTGTGTGTGCTTTCCAGTCATCAACAGAAATGATATCTTCACTCCCGTGCAGCATCCAATCAAGATCTTCAAGGTCTAAACTTTGAAAGAAGTACTTTCGAAGGCTTGAGTTTGAAAGCATATCAGCAAAACCTTTGGCAAAATGTGATACCTGTTCAGATATGGAAGTTACAAAACGATCTTGTATAAGAAGATCAACATACTTATCCCTGTTCTTACTATCAACTACAAGGTTTTTCCCATCAGGACAGAGCTCAACCACTTTCCTGTATCCTAATTCCTCCACCTCTCTAACAAATGTCAGTCCTAATGCATCTGAATCAATGAAATCAGCGTCCATATCCAGTATTTGCTTGCAGCTTGTATACAAATAAGGATCTGCATCCTTTATATCTTCTAAAGCAATATAGTTCCCAGCCAATTGCAAGAAAAACACACGATCAAAGACAATGCCCACTTGTACCCTATGCATCAAAGCTAATGCAATAACTCGGCCAGCGAAGCTGAAGTATTCAAGGTGCAGAGGATGTACCTTAGAAGCTACAAACAATTAACAAAAGGATAAGCTAAACTCAATTATCAAGAAATGCTCGAATGGTTACATGTAATACAAGATAAACAACAAGATAGAAAGTACCTAACATTGACCATGCAACATCAGACCAAATCCCCATCGATACTAACTAGGAACTCAACTTTGGAGGTAATGTATTCATGGTTGTGCAATGTAAATTTGAATGTATTAGCTAGAACAACCTTTTAAGCCATGTACTTAAATGTATTTGATAACCAAATATGTGAATTTTGAGTAATAGACAAGAGTCTACAAAAGGTTACCGAACGAAGCTTAGATACTACAACAATGATAAAGTTTCACAAATGCAATTTACATTGACATCACTTTAGACAACTTTCTCCGATGCCTCTTTTGGTCTTCCTCCGCTATTCCTTACAAAACTAAAACCCATACAATCTACTCTTCTCACCAGTGCCTCTTGTGGCCTTCTTTGTAACCATCTTAACAAATTTTCCTTCTTATTTTCCTTAATTATACACCAAGTTCCTGTCATATTTAATCATTTTGTATCTTTCCTTTTCTTGTGTAACCCTAAGTAGTCAATCACAGATAGCATTGCGGAGTGGCCACCTCCAAAACTGCTTTGGCGGCATTTTCTTGTGTAGCCCTAAGTAGTCAATCACAGATAGCGTTGCAGAGTGGCCACCTCCAAACCTGCTTTAGTGGGATAGCTATTGCGAGATGACAGGTATCGCAAACCATAGAAAACAGTACATACAGACTATAATATCATCTGTGAAAATCAAATTCAGATAGTCTTTTGTATGTTCCTATAAAGCACATGCAAGACTAGATTAAATGCCTACTTAAGACTCAGCCTTGATATAACCCCATGCCTACAGGGAAATATTTAGTTACCTCATCATACACATCCTTTATGACTCGTGTATAAGCGAACCAGACACCTTTAATTTTCAAAGTATTCTACAATTCTTCTTCTGGCACTCAATCATGAGACTTTTAAATCAATAAAAAACATGTAAATCTCCGTTTTTTAAGTACCTTTCCACCAACCTCCGAAAAAATAAATGGCTACTTATTGTAGAACTTCCTTGCATAAAACCAAATTGATTCTTTACGATCCTACTCTCTCTTCTTATCTTCTATGCCAACGCAATTAGCATAATTCTAAATATCTCTGTTGTTCTTAATATAGATTAGATATTATTATTAACAAAATGTTAAAATAGATTTATTTCACACATCACTACGCCTCAAGATGTATTACTGAAACACGTGCAACAACCCCAAAACACACAAAAAGGTTGAATCATTTATCTTCAGTAAATTTTAAAGTAAACATTACCAAATTTTATTTTTGACATGTATAGAGGTTTTACTGCAGCAGATAGTCTGGCAGAACAACAAGGTTGCTGCTTTGTAATTTGGATCTTCATGCCCTAGCATGATGTTAGATATTTGCCTTTTTACGAAGGTATGTAGCAAGAGACTACTACTCTCAATTGAGGTTCAACATGACGTGCTGACATTGCTCACCAGGTGTGAATTATTTAACTTATTCTAAAGAAATAATTGATTGTTTCTATTACATTCATGAAAGAACTTTTGAAAAATATGGTGATTATTCCTAAAAATTTTGGCTAAATTACTAATTGGACCCATTTATTTATTTATTTCATTCAATTCAGTCCTTTTATTATTATTAAAAAGTTCAACTTGGTCCTTTTTTATTATTGAAAAGTTCAACTAGGTCACCGTTCATTTTCAACATCACTCCTTCGTAAGCACCACATATGACACCTCTGTTAATAATCTAAACAACACAGACAGAAAGAGCAACATTTGAGTGATTTTGCAAATTAATGAATCCAATAAATAAATAAAGGGACAAAATTAGTAATTTAGCCAAAAATTTAAGAGTAACCACACATATGTACAGTTGTAGAGTATTTTTTTGTGAGATTGGACACTTAATACAACAGTTCCCACATGGACGAACACTTAAAGAACACTGGTATTATAAAAACTATTCAATCTTTTTAAACATTCTAAATAGTAAACTTGAACTATAATACAAAATATTAAAAAATACAATGCCTCCAAATATTGTTTTGAGCTTCATTAACTACAAATCACATAAAGAGTGCACCTTACAAAATTGTTTCAAGAAGGTGAATATACCTTTCTTGAAAATTATAATTCAACTAGTTTTGCGGTTTTCTTTGTAAAGAGACAGGATGCTAGTAAAATAATGTCTCCTAATATTTTTTGTGATAACCATTATCATAAGAAAAAGATTTTACAAATGTTTATCATCAATTTATGTTCATTATCAATTTAGATCTTTTGTGGTGATCTTCATATTTAATTTCATTTTCATATGTGAGTGTGTGCATGTGTTGTCCCAGTATCCTATATTTTAAGACAAGTTTTGTAGTGTCATGACCGATGTCAGTGTGAAGAATCAACAGTTTATAGTATAGTCCCCTGCACAACCAAATAAATTGAAGAATAGGGTACCTACTCTACAAGCCAATAGAGATCATCCAAGGGTTTCATGCCTGTTTGGAATTGCATTCCAGGCCGCTGAAACCATGTCAATTTAGTCATTTGACATGTCAGCTTCATCTTTTTTCCCTTGAACTTTTCATGTCCATTACATTTGCTTCCATCTTAATAACACAGATCCAAACATGCTATTTCATCGAATAGGAGCGCATATCATTTAAGAAAAACAAACTAGTAAATATTCACATATAAATGACACAACTTCCACTAAACTATGAGCAGATAAAAAAAAAGAATCATTTTGTAAATACTGTAAGAATTTCATAAAATAAATGCAAGCCCTGGTCCAACATTCTCAATTCAAGATCACTCCTAATGCATAGCAAGTAATAGAGATCTCAACAAAATGTTCGTTCGGAAATTTAATAGAAACTTACCAGGATTAGGGAAAAATCTCCTTCGATCATTTGGGCACGCCACAAAAAGAGCATTTTGTGTATTGAATATTGCTTGACATACCAGAAGAAACCACTCCCTTAGTACACCTGGGCCAGTAGCTTCCTCATTTTTGAATTCCATAAACAGACCAGCATGTAGAGATTCAGGATCAGCACGTGCTATGTATTCAAAAGATTCAGTCAATAACTGAGACCTGTCAATAAGCATCTCATGCAACTCCTCGTAGTCTTCTTTTACCTCCGGGAACATCATCATGGCCAAATGCCTTCTAGAATCAAAATTGGTTACAGACCTATGCTCGAGAATCCACTGATGCTCATCAGTTCTCTTTGCATATCGAACTATCAGCAGACACAACATATTTCTTTGTCGCATCAAAACACTCCAAAGCTTTTCTTCAGCACCATCATAAAGCTTAGAAATTTGATACAACTCCTTAAATATGGAAAGATAATGAGACCACGCAGGATAATGATTATCCCCTTCCACCATTTCCTGGCCAGCCAAGCTCTGGTCCATCTTCTGAAGGCACTGATCAATTTTGTTCAATAACTGAATGAACAAACAATGAAGATATTCAATCTCTTCAGCGAGCAAGAGACCCTTACGGCATTTGCCATGAGCCATAGAATTCTTGACAGCCTGCTGCTCCTTAATACCAGTCCTCAAAGGTGCTAAGAATGCAGTGAAATCCACAACATCATTTAACAAAGGCCCCGCAGCAGTGGGGGATTCCATACTCAAGTCTAAGTCCTGCATCAACCTATCAGCAAGCTCCCTGACAAAGGGGAAAATATCTTGAATCGTCACTATCCCCTTAACATGCTCACAGTCAGAACCATCATAAGCAATCTCAGCAGTTTCCAACAATGACCCAAAAGTACTCCGACAATAGAGATACAAAGGATCATGACAACCCACTCTCCTGAGCAATTTACAAAACTTCAACACCACACACGAACACTGCCCGTGCAACGACTTAGACACGCTATTACGACAAGAAATCAAAAAGTGTCTAACAGAAGTATCAGCACACTCCTTGTTACCAGCATAAGGGGACACATAGAGCATAACAAGCATATCAGGGGCAGAAGAAGACATAAAAATCTGAAAGTACCCAGAGGCGGAATCATTATCAATTCTCGGAGTGAAATTCAAGTAATTAGTGATTAAACCCTTGATAGTCTTAACAGGTTCATGAATGGCCTCACCGCGGCAGAGTCGATAAACGAGTGAAACCATGTCGTTGATAACTTGCCAAGCTTGAGGATGTTCAGTGCTTCGCATGCGTCCAACAAGTTGAAGGTTTGCATCGTTTTGAATGGAACACTCAGCAACAGTCTGTTCCCACTGAAGCTGTTTTCCTCTATAAATTAATCTCTGTTCAAAAAGCGGAATTCCCTTCATATTTTGTATCCTCTCATGAATGGATTTCACACTGTCCTCAGGAAAAGCCTGCATAACGATTGTATTACCTCCAGACATCATTCGGACGAAAAATTGGATTTGTGATCGTCTCTCAGCCACAGAAGAAGGCTCACCAGACGAGCCAGCCTCACAGGAGGCAGACCAGGAATTCACCGCCTTGGCCTCGTCTTTCCGCATCCTCACACAGATTAAGTCTGAGTCATCTTCATCGTCAAATTTCCGTTTCGACGGATGACGGTGGTGATCGGTGACGCCCCCGTTCAGGTGGTGGACTGCCGACGTGTCGATGATAGACATTAGGAGCGCCGCCGCGACTCGGTCACTGTCGAATCGAGGGAAGCGCCCCAGCCGCCGTCATCGATGGTAACTAACGTACCGCCGGCAAAGAGAAAACGAAATTGGAGAGTGAGAGAATTAAGATTAAAGTGTGATTGTGTGAAAGAGGGTTGGGGTTTTGGTTTGGTTTTGTTGAGTTGCCGTCGTTTTTTTTGTTTCTTCGTTGCCTTGTTCTAATCCCCTCTTCTCTTTCTGCTTCTTCTTTATACATTGATTATTACTTTTTTAATTGTTACATGTGAAACGGTGTCGTCTACTGTTGTGGTATGGGGCAAATGGTTGAAACTATCCAACGGTGCCTCTCTATCACGCTTCTTCTCCTCTCACGAATAAGGTCATGGTGGGACCCTCTACCTTTTCGAAGTAGCGGATGCTTATTTGGAATTTTCACAACAAAATGTTGTCATACACATTATAATATATTAACACGTTCATTCCCCGTAGGAGAGAGAATGTTCTGCTGTTCCGACTACTTAGCATTGAAGTTATCAAACTTTTCCTTTGTTATTGTTTTATTCTATGTTCAAAGAATTAAAGAAAAAAAAGTGATCTTTTAACTGATGCCGTTCAAACAATACCTTTTCCTCCTCTAATACTAAGGCTTTTCTACTTAAAAAAAAAAAAAAAGTCATAACTTCGTTTACGGTTTCATAAATTTTTCTTTTACTGTAGTCTTGGAGATTATATAATTTTTTATCTTTTGTATTTTTTAATTATGTTTTACTAAAGTCGAAACTTTATACATATGATTTCTCTATAGAGTTATAATATGTATGCGATTGTTTTAACTAAGTCGTACTTTTGTACGTGGTTTTTTCTAATTGAATTTATAAAATAGGATATAAATGATTTAAATGAAAATAACAAAGGTTTTAGGAGCAAATTATTTGCTAAATACTATTGATTGATAATGTATAAATAACGGAAAGGAAAAACTTGATGTTGATATTTATATATTTAAAATTTAAAGTTATATAATGATCATAATATGGTATTATGTGTATATTATAATTATCATTAATATTAAAGTGATTTTAATGTAATATAAATATCAGTATAAAATAAATATCATATTTATTTAATTTTTTTTATTTTTTAAATATTTATACCTACAAATAATATGTGATAGATATATGAGTGTTATTATTTATCCAATTAAATAGATATATTTTTTATTAAAACTTTATTAGTCCCTAAATATATAAATTAATATATATATATATATATATATATATATATATATATATATTACATATGAATAAAATATTAGAATTGTGTATCTTATAGAGTGTAAAGTGCCCTTGACCATGATTGTTTACTGTTCTCCAAAAAGCCATTTCAATGTATCAACGGGTGAAGTGATGAATTTATAACTTTTAGTAAAACATGCAAATCAATCTATATCTTATCAAAATCTTATTTGATTATCTTTTAATCTCATATGATATATTTTTATCTAATCTTTTCTGAAATTTCGGAATTATCTAATCTTTTATCTTTTGTATTTTTTATTATGTTTTCTAAAGTCAAACTTTATATATATAACGACTTCTCTATAAAGTTTTAATATGATATGCTATTGTGGTTAACTAAGTCCTACTTTTATATGTTACTTCTTCTTTTAAATTATTTATTTGGATTTAATTTATAAAATAGGTTATAAATGATTTGAATGAAAGTACCAACTGTTTTAGGAACAAATTATTTGTTAAATAATATTGGCCAGATAATGTTTAAGCAAATTTTCATTAATTATTTTAGGGGAAAAAATGATGTTTATATTTGTATAAATAAAAGAAAGATCTTAACTAATTATTTCAGGAAAAACTTGATTGTACATTTAAAATTTAAAGTTATATAATGATAATAATATGTTATTATATTTATATTATAATTATCATTAATATTAATATTAATATAATTATCTCTTTTACACACAGGATTGGAACATAATTCCAATCAATTCACAACTGAAACATGAGTTCAGTGGTAATTTGATCTCACAAAGATAAACTCATGTTCTCCATCTCCGCCACTCTTTTTTGTTTTTTTGTCTGTGTTCTCAGTCTATCTCTTCTTATATTTATATGTAAAATTTAAAAATTTGAAAGTTAAAAGTTAAAAAATTTATTAATAATAATCCAAAAACTAAACTATATATTTATTTTTCAACATAATTTATTTTATACTTAAATCGATTAAAATTCATGAATTAGTCAGATAAGAAACACGGGCCGTGATTGGGTCACACCCATGCACTTATTGAGTTAATTAATATAATATATTTTTAAATCATATGTTTTAATAAATCTGTTGTTTTTTATAAAAATAATCTTTTGAAATTATATAAAATTTAATTTATGAATGATTAATTATATAAAATTATTTATACAATTTCATTTTATTTAAACTTTTATAAAATAATTTTCTTAAAATAATGATTAAAAAATTGATTTTTAGAAAACCAGTTACAGGTGACTCTACTCGTGACATTAGATTTTTTTTTTTCTCTTATTTCTTCTTGTCCCACCCTATGATAAAAATATCCTTTCTTTATTTACTCCATTTGCAGTAGAATAAAACAAATATTTCTTGACTAATTAGATTTGTTTAGTTAACACGCAGAAGATTTATTTTTTTATATATATATTTGGTCTAAGAAGTGAAATTTCCTAAAAAATAATTATATTTTTTTATATACTAAAATTGACCCATAATTTTTCAATTCTTTGTATTTTTTACCTTCCTTGTAAAACGTGCAATGTGAGAATAGAATAGAGATCCTTTCACGAAAACTTGGCACGTGTTATCAACTGAATTTCACTCATTCCATACACAACATATATTATATATTAATTTGGTATATGTATTTTCTAAAAACTATTATTTAAATTTTTATAATATAAATTATTAAAAAATAGTTACAACTGTAAATACAATCTAATATATATATATATATATATATATATATATATATGTAATATTGATACTAATATATATGTATGGATATTATTACATGGCTAAACCAAAAATATACCATAAATTAAAATTAACATGTGAGAAAAATCAATGGAGAACAAAATCATCAATAGAAAATAAACATTACAAAATTGTGAAAATAAGCCATGGTTTAAAACATTTAATAAATTAAAAAAAAAAAAAAAAAAAAAGTCATTGGCTTTCTAGATATTGGAGATTCATTCCCCAGAACCAATTATCCCACTTGTTCATTAAAAATAGCTTCTTCACTCCCATACAGCATCCAGTCAAGATCTGCAAGGTCTAAACTTCGGAAGAAGTACTTCTGAAGGCTTGAATTTGAAAGCACATCAGCAAAACCTTTAGCAAAATGTGATACCTGCTCAGACATGGATGTTACCAAGCTGTTCTGTATAAGAAGATTAACATACTTAACTCTGTTTTTACTATTAACTACAAGGTTTTTTCCACCATGGCAGAGTTCAACCACTCTAATATGTCCTAGTTCCTCCACCTCTCTAACAAATGTTAGTCCTAATGCTTCTGAATCAATAATCTCAACTTCCATATCCAATATTTGCTTACAGCTAGTATACAGGTGAGGATCTGCATCCCTTATATCTTCTAAAGCAATACACTTTCCAGCCAATTGCAAAAAAAATACACGATCAAAAACAATACCCACTTGCATCCTATGCATCAAGGCTAATGCAATAACTCGACCAGCAAAGCTGAAGTAATCAAGCCCCAGTGGATGTACATTATATGCTTCATGCAGATAAAAAAGTATAAGTTGCTGAACTCGAATACTCAGAAAAGCAATTTCAGGTAAAATAAGATAAACAATAAGATAGAGCACCACTGACAAACAACAAACTTTGTCCCTATTGATACAAACTACAAACTCAATTTTAGAAGCAATGTATTAATGTTTGGACTGGTTAAGATTTTTTTTTTCAAATCAATAAGAACGTGTAAATCTCTTTTCTTGATTCGGTACTTTTGATATTTGCCTTTTAATCAAGGTATATGAAGCCAAGGAAGACTTTTTGAGATCCAACACTGACCTATGCTAGTCATTGCTCGCTAGGTGTGAATGATTTGACTTATTTTGAAAAAATAATTGATTGTTTCTACTACACTCAAAAGTGTGTTTTTGTCTGTCTAACAATTTCATTTGAAAACCACTCCAATGCATAGCAAATAATAGAGGAACAACAAAATGTCGATTCGGAATTCAATAGAAACTTACCAGGATTAGGGAAAATTTTCCTTCGATCATATGGGCACGCCACAAAAAGACCATTTTGTGGATTGAATATTTCTTGACATACCAGAAGAAACCACTCTCTTAGTACACCTGGGCCAGTAGCTTCCTCATTTTTGAATTCCACAAACAGACCAGCACGTAGAGATTTGGGATCAGCGTGTGTTATGTTTTCAAAAGATTCAGTCAATAACTGAGACCTATCAATAAGCATCTCATGCCACTCCTCGTAGTCTTCTTTTACTTCCGGGAACATCATCATGGCCAAATGCCTTCTAGAATCAAAATTGGTTACAGACCTATGCTTGAGAATCCACAAATGTTCGTCAGTTCTCTTTGCATATCGAACTATCAGCAGACACAACATATTTCTTTGTCGCATCAAAACACTCCAAAGCTTTACTTCAGCACCATCATAAAGCTTAGAAATTTGATACAACTCCTTAAGAATGTTAAGATAATGAGACCAAGCAGGATAAAGATCATCCCCTTGCATCATTTCCTGGCCAGCCAAGCTCTGGTTCATCTTTTGAAGACATTGATCAATTTTGTTCAATAACTGAGTGAACAAACAACGAAGATATTCAATCTCTACAGCAAGCAAGAGACCCTTATGGCGTTTGTCACGAGCCATACAATGTTGTTGCTTCTTAATTCCAATCCTCAAAGGTACTAAGAACGTAGCAAAATCCACAACATCATTCAACAAAGGCCCCGAAGCAGTGGGGGATTCCATACTCAAGTCTAAATCCCTCAACAAACTACCAGCAAGCTCCCTCACAAAAGAGAAAATATCTTGAATCATTACCACACCCTTAAGATTCCCAGAGTCAGAACCACCATAGGAAATCTCAACAGTTTCCAACAATGACGCAAAAGTACTCCGACAATAGAGATACAAAGGGTCATCACACCCCACTCTCCTAAGCAATTTACAAAACTTGAGAACCACACACGCACATTGCCTGAGCAACAACTTACAAACACTATTACGACAAAAACTCAAAAAGTGTCTAACAGAAGCATCAGCACAATCCTTGTTACCAGCATAAGGTGACAAATAGAGGATAACAAGCACATCGGGCACAGAAGAAGACATGAAAATGTGAAAGTAGCCATAGGCAGAATCATTATCAGAAGTGGGAGTCAAGAACAAATAAGTGCTGATTAACACCTTGATGGTATTCAAGGGATCATGAACAGCCTCACCGCAGCATAGTCTATAAACGAGTGAAACTGTATCGTTGATGACTTGCCACGCTTGAGGATGTTCCGTGCTGCGCAAGCGACCAGCAAGTTGAAGAGTGGAGTCATTTTGAATGGAACATTCGGCGAGAGTCTGTTCCAACTGAAGCTGTTTTCCTCTGTAAATTAATCTCTGCTCGAAAACTGGGATTCCATTGATGTTTTTTATGCTCTCGTGAATTGATTTAACGTTGTCTTCCGGAAAGGCATGCAAAACAATAGTGTTTCCGCTCGGCAACCGGACAAAAAACTGAATGCGAGTTCGTCGTTGTGTCGTCGTCATACTCACACAGATTAAGTCTGAGATAACTTGAACCACCACAGGAACAAACAAATGAAATTCAAGAACACGACAATAAAAAAAAAAAAAAAAAACTGTGTCTGCGTGAGAGGTTTAGAGTTTTGGTTTGGTTGTGTTGCCTTCGTTTCTTTTTTTTTTTTTTGTTTCTTCCTCCCTCCTCTTAACTGTGAGAGGAGTTAACTCCTTAGTCTTAGTCTCTCTCTACTATGCTTTTTCATACACTGTCGATTTTTCACACACTCGGTTTGGTTGGGAGTAGGCCATGGATGGACCTTAATAAAATCCTGAAGCCCTAAATTTAACGTAGATTGTATATTCTTCTATTCTCAGGAGACGAGAAAAGAATATTTATTTTGGTGATACATAAACATTTTTTTATATTTTTATTTACGAGAAAAATTTATGAACATGTATTATGTATTTTATTTTCATATGTAAATGGTGAAAAATATTAAAATGTATTTAAAGTGTAATTTCTGTTTTAAATTTTAAAATATATTTCTGAAAATACTAAAATATCATCTTATATATTTTTAAAAAAATAAAATTTTATTTCTGGTTTTCTTTAATTATAGATAATATAAAGGTAGACCGAAATATGTATAACATAAAGCAATGTTTTCTGTTAACTAAATCAATATCTGAGAAAAAATAATGGAGAGCAAGATCAAGCATAACATTTTCTAATAAAAAGTATATAGATATAGATGCTTGTTTTGTATAATTTTTTACATTTCAAACTAGGATTATTATTATATATGCTGCGTTTCACGAGTTAAATATAATGTTTAAAATTTAAAATTATTATATATCACATAAAATTATTTATATTATAAGATTAAAATAAATACATACGATACATTAAGAAAACTGTTAAATATAACTTTTAATATTTCAAGTTTAGATATTTTTTTAATTTTGATCTTTTAAGTTAAAAAATTATTTTGATCATTTATATTTTTAAAATGTATCATTTTGATCATTTAAATATTTAACTTTATATTAATATTATTATAATTTTAATTTTAAAATTACAAAGATTTTCACTAGTTACTGCGTGTTTTTAAAAGTAAAAAATATACATTTTAAAAATGGAAAGCACCGAAAATTGTCGATAATTTCTTTTGACGAATTATATCAATAAGAAGCTTCAACAAAAACTAGTGTTTTTTTGAATTACATGAAGCCAATAAACAGACATCTAGTCCATGGATCTATGAACCCAAATAAGCCACCTCAATATAGGAAAAAAATAAGCAAAGAGGAGAAGGATTTGTCTAAAAGACAAAATTATTTAAAATATTAAAATGATATATTTTAAAACATAAAAAATAAAAATAAAAATGCTAAATTTAAACAAGTATTTAAATTTAGAGGATTGAAAATAAAATTTAGAGAACAAAAAATCGCACCAAATTATAAAATTTACATAAATTTTTATTTTTATTTGTGAAACATTATTCCTATCGAAAACTTGTTTTTGCAAGACAACATTTTTTTAATATTTTTGTTATTTAATTATTAATAAAAACTTATTAAAATAAAAAAGAAGAAGACAGTAGATATTTACAAATATTACAAAATGCAAAATACAAACCCATAAAATTCAATACCACTCGATTACTAAAATTAATGTGAGAATTAAAAAAATAATATTTTCACTTTTTAAAAAATTAACCTAAAAATATAAGAATATATTTATTATTAGTTTTAATTGAAATATGTTTATAGTTTAACTAATTTTAATTAATGATACATATATTCTAATATATTTATCTCTTTGAAATATTTCAGAACAGATATTAAAATTATTCGTAAATTACAAAAATAACAATTAAGAGGGTAAAAAATCAGAAAGTAATAAAACTACTAAATGTAAGTAATTTTCGTAGAGAGTACTTAAAAAAATGTGATGGAAAGTAAAACAATTAAAAAATACGTATAGAGTAATTAATAAAATAAAAAGGATAATATGATAGGAGGTTAAAAGAGTCATAACAAAATAAAATTATACAAAATAAAACCTTTTTTAAGATATTAAAATTGATTATGATTTTGTTTCCGTTAATAAAATAGGTGGGACCAAAACATCAGTGTTAATATATTATTAAAATATTAAATAAAATTTAAAATTAGATAATGAAATAAAATAGTAATAAAATAATTTTGTAATATATAAAAATTAATTCAAAATTTTTATGTAAATTTATTACTCAAACTAAAGGATTTAATTAAATTGATTCAGATCCAATCCAAATAATTAAAATATTCGGACCAATACTATCATAACACGGAAGAGTGAGTGAATTTGAGTAACGGCGAAGACTGCGACACTGGAGTTGTGAGGCATAAAATCTTTCTTACTTTTTCTGACAAGTCTCTGTCAAATTATTGGTGTGTAAACGACCATCCTCTCGTCATAAATCTTAAACCTTCTTTTCTGTAATCAGATGAAAAACGCCATTACTGGCTTCTTTCAAAGCTGGAAATCCCAGTGTTCCGAATCGTTTCTCAAGTCCCAACCAACAAAACAAAAACTCATTTTCTTCCAAACAGACAACCACATATGTAAAACTGTATGCGAGATTCATTCGCCTATTACAGTGGCTTTGTATAAAATGGTCGCTACAACCATTAAAAATACATACATCCACAACCACCCCGGGAAATGAACTCAAGTTTCAACACTTGGAGCCTAAGTATATGTATATAAGTTTATTACAAAGTAAACGCAAGGCGAAGCATTTTGTCCTTGGTGGGATGAACAGGTTGTAATGTAACGAAAGGGATGAAGCAACATGTACCCGGTATGTATTTTGTCTTCGTTTTACTTGGTATTGAAAATTGTCAAGTACTGGATCACTTTGGTAATTGGTTTCCCTTCAATCCTGAGAAAAACATGAGAAAACTCAAGGCAATAAAGGGAGGAGGAATTGACCAAAAAAAAAAAAGTGTGGTTTTGTTACTGATCATTTCCAAATGTTTCCCATGAACCAGGACGACTAATTTCAGAACAAGATCACAACTCAATAAGGTATCATCAATTCACAAGACAAACCAATTTCAGCTATATGCAGTTTTCTCTTTTCTCTAGCTCGCTTATAACGTCAATTTGAACCCCTGAGAGAGGAAGTCATCCCTGCGAAAAAAGCTGTAGTAAACACAACAACATCACAGAAAGACAAGGAGGCGTTGAAAATTCAAAATCGGCCCCCACTTATTTAGATGGGAGTGACATTAAATTTTAGTATTGTTCGACTATAAGACACAAATATCTGGTGTACTAGTATTTATTTTATAACAAGAAACACAGTTTACATACTGTGAAATACTTATCTTCAACTTTTTAAAAGTACACCCTTGAGAAAAATAATTCTTAAGACAGTTCCTGAGCTGACAATTTTAATATAGTCAATCAGTCTCTCTCAGAATATATAAATCAATAAACTGTTTCACAGAATCAACCATCCATCCATATGTATATATATTAATTTTACTCTCAACTGTTTCACAGAATAAATCATCCATCCATCCACATATCCATATGTATATATATACTTATTTCACCCTCTTCATTTTATATTTGATTATCTGTTTGTATTGTTGGGTAATTATCTATAATTTTCCTTTAATTTATAAATGGAATCACACTTCTTCCGCTAACTTCCATTGACTGAGAGAGGGAAAGACACCACTAAACATATTAGTCATAACTCATAAACATCAAATCAAAGCAACTTTACATTATCACCCATTTAACTTGTCCTTAGAGGTGGACTTGGTTGAGCTTATGGTCAGTCAACTCACTACCAGACAGAGTCACACAGTATATGAAAATTAAAAGATTCAGTACGGTCATCCATTGTCCCTCATTTCCAAAGGTAAAAACATCAAAGAGCTTATTTTCTTTGAAAAAAGAAAAACTTAATTAGCATTATTACCTTTTCTTCCTATTCTTCTCGAGCCTCAATCTCTGTCCCTCACTCTCCACATCACGCAGTATATTTGGGGGAACAAGGCTTTCTACACAAACCGTGCCTTCAATTGAGTTTCCAACTCCATTAATTTTAACATAACTCACATCACCACTTCTCAAATCATACCAACAAAGCTTGTTACGGTTCTGTTCAAACAAAACCCTCTCCCCTTCCAAAGCTAAAGGCCTAACAGATTTCAATTTCACCGATCCCAAATCACCACTCTCTGTCAATGTAAACAATTTCACCCACGAATCTCTCGATCCATAAACTCTCATAATCCAAACATCAAACCCACTTCCTCTAGCCTCCACCATGCACAAACACCCTCCAAGTAAAGTCACTTGCATATCAAAATTTCCGTTAACCGAAACCGGTAGAGGAACTTCATGGAACTTCTCGCGCGTGAGGTCAAACGCGATAATTAAATCCGGTTCATTGGGTTCGAGTCGGCGCGTGACAACCCAATGAAGGTTACCGGCGACGAAAACGCCCATGGTACGCGCGCAGCAGAGCGCGTAGGGCATGCTGGGGAGGTTCCTCCACGCGTCGGATTTGAGCGCGTAGAGCTGGACTTGGGAATCGAAGGTGCGGTTGTGGAGATCCACGTAGTAGGTAATGCTCACGAGCTTGTAGTCGTTAACGTTATTCTGGCCGAATCCGTAGACACGCGCGGCGAAGAGAGAAGATTCCGGTCGGTGGGAGGAGACGGCGGGGAGGAGGCGGTGGCGTCGGATGGAGGGGTTCCAGAGAGCGATGTCATCGGCGACGTTGGAGATGCAGATAAGGCCGTTACATGAACCGAGGACTTTGATGCTGTTACTGTAACACATGAGAGGGTGTGCGAACTCCACGGGTTCCAAGGGTTTGGTGCTGTGCAAGGATTTTAAGCTAACCGAATAGAGTTGGGAACGGTGGCGGAGAATGAGGGTGGTGTGGTTTTTGCTGAGGTGGAATAAGATAAAATGAGTGGTGTCGATGAGATGCCGCCACCACTTGCAGGTGGCGCGAGATCGGAGAAGTGAATCCACCGGCAGACGCGAAAGGATTTCGGTGATAACTTCAATTGGAAGATTTGTCATCGTTTGCTGGGATTGGATTTGGGGAAATGTTGATGATGATGCATGTATCCACGAAATTGATTCTTCTTGCTGCTTCTTGTTCGAGATTCTCAGAATTTTCAATTCGTATTGTGGCTAGGGTTTCTTGTAGAGAAATTTAGGAACAGAGAAGTATTACCAAACGCAAACCTGTAAAACACGCTTTTCCTAAAACAGTTACCGTAAGCATTAACTCTCTCTTTTTCTTTTTTTTTTTTTTTTCAATTTTCTAGTGGTATTGGTATATCATATATGTCCATTTCAGATAACTTTCGAGATATAATGAAGAATTTTACAACTTCTAATTAAAAATAAATGTTTAAAATCATTTAAACGAGTTTAATTACAGGAGTAATTGTTTGTTTTATTATATAATTTATGATGTTTATGACTTTCAAAATTATATTAATGATTATTAAATTTGAATTTTGCTCTAAAAACTAAAACGCATCGATCCTTTGTAAAAGCAATTGTTGCACTCGTTTACCCTTGTTCTAAATTTCTAATGTGCTCTTAAAAAAAATTAAGTAGATTACATTTTTAATGAAATTAATATTATCAATTTAATTAAAATGAATTTTGATATAAAGTAATATAGTGAGATATTTTTACACTGAGAGAAATTTGATATTAAATTTAGAGTAAATTTGTTACCTTAATACAAAAGATATATTTTTACGTTATCATGGTTACTATTATTATTATATATTATCTTTTATTCTTTAAACTTAAACATTGTGTGGAGTACTACGTGTAGTTGAATTAAGCATTGAATGTGGGATCATGTGAAATAAATTGGTAAAGGCTTGGAAAAGCTGGCAAATTATTTTCTCAAAATCATCGAAAGTTAGCTCTCCACGTGTGAAGAAATGTTCATATGTGGCAGAAGGATATATGAATGATTCTGGTGTAAAAGTTTGGCTTCGGCCTCGTCCTTGTCCTTGTCCTGAAGCATCTATTCTGAATTACTTTCTATATAATTTCTTTGTGAAAGGTGCATGGACCGGGTCACGAAAGCTATGTTACAAAGATTCACCAGCATCCACGAATAAGTACTGCTTAAGTCTCAAGGGGCTTAAGATGGGCTGCTTCAGGCCCAATTCAATTGAACGATAAAACTTGAGCTCACTATTGACAGGGCCTGTAGTAATTAAAAAGAATCACTCATCCCCACCACAAGCTCTCAATTATATTTAAAATAAGGAGTAAATTACTCTTTTGGTTAAGAAAGTACATGATTGAGGTAATTTAATTTTTAAAAGAGGAAAAATAATAAAATAATTTTTTAAAAAATATTTATCTATTTTGATTATGAAATAGTTGAATTAATTAAAATGAGAATAAGTGATTAAATTCAAGAACTAAAATGATAATAAATTATATAATTTAAGGACTAAAATTATAGGATATATTTTTAAGTACTAAAATAATAAATATATTTTATTTTAAAGAATTATTTTATTATTTTTCATATTTTATAAATTAAATAATCAAACTCGCGTATTTTTAAGGATGATTGTTTACTCCAGAAGATGAGAAGAGTGGAGGAGAAAAGTTTGCATATTCAAGTTAAGAAGTAAAAGGAGAGAAAAAAAAAAAAAAAGGAAGAAAAAAACAAGTTTATAGCCAACCTGTGCACCTGCAACATAAACATCTTAGGTATTTTTTCTTGTAATGAAACCCCGTGTTCTTATAATTGAATCAAAAATCTAATTGCTTACTCTGTGACAAGGCTAAGGCTAGTGGCAACGTGACGGTGTTATTTGCATGGTTGATACTATTAAATTTGAGTGACGGTTACCTAATTTAATCTTATAAAATTAGGGAGGTAGGATTGTTTTTCACTTCTATAATAATATTCATTTTTATAAACAATAGGTTTTATCTTTAGGTGATGTAGGATTTTTAATATTTTCAACACATCTCTCTCACGTCAAGTATGACAGCAGAGCACAATAAATCTCATAACAATCAATCATCATCTATAGAGTGTAAAGGATCCCAACAACGGGGTAAAAAGGGAAGGGAGAAGAAGAATCATCGACGGGGTGCATAGAAAGAAGAACTCCTGACTATGGGTGCAAAAGGTCCTAGGATAGACTCTGATACCATGTTAAATTCGAGTAACGGAGTCTAACTCAACCCTATAAAATTGGCTTAGGGGTAAGGACACTTTTATATACAATAGACCCTATTTTTAGGTGACGTGGAATTTCTAATATTTCCAACCGATACAGCATAATTAGTTATTTTATTTTCTAATTTTCTAATTTTAGGATCACATTATCCAATTGGTATACTTAAAATCAAGATGTAATTAACCTTGAGACTGTTCACCATTTTTTTTATTTTACGTGTCTCTTTCCCGTTCTATATTTCTCTATCCAAGTGGGTGAGTATATAGACTAATCAAAAGTGCAATTGATCTAGGACTGTATCAAAGCACAAAAAATTGCATTTAACAATAGTTATGCATACATGAGCGAGAGCATTTTCAGTTTACTATATGGTTCCCAAGTCCAATCATCAAAATAATGTATAAATTAAAAACAATTTTTGTCCACCTCATTAACAATTTAATTTGTCCCCCCTGTTCTTAGCATAATAATACTGCAAGTAGCAGCATACAAGTGGCATTATATTTTTGTGGTAGACCTGCACTTTTTCGAGTTAGATATAGTATGTTTGGTTAATCATAATACTAGATTCACTAAGTACGAACCAGTCACGGATTAGGAAATGCTGAGTAATCAGATACACAACCTTATCCAATGTGACGCCTTGAACCTGCATGCCTCCAAATTACAAACAGTTATTGCAATGACCATAATTAATATTTTAAAAGAGAACTTTACATGTCTTAGCCATCATTTTAATCATTAACAATTTTTTAAAATAATAACAACGTAATTTTAGAATTTTTTTTATTATTTATAATAAAAATGAATTCTTATAAAAGAAATTTTCACTTTGTTAAAATATTCCCATCAAATATAAATTAATGAAGAATTAATTTTTGTAATTAAAATATATTTTTAGAGTTAAAAACTTAATTGAACATACGATAAATAGTTTATACAGATTTTTGTTGCAATTTGGTCTGAGGAGCCGGTTCAGACTCAATTGTCAATTTTTTATTGTTGTTGTCTTTGTTTGCGAATTCTTGGTTGGCCAAACGCCAACTTATTCAGTTTTGTATTTGCCTGTGAAAAACAGTGTTTGCAGTTTCGAAGAGACACTTTCACTTTACATTCAGAGTCACCCCTAACAAATATCTTTCAGTCATCATCTTTCTCATTAGTGTACGCTTATTATATTATTATATATATTGTTCGGTTCTCACTATCAAAGAGTATGATATTCAATGAATTCACTTTTACAAAAAGCTGTTAGCACAACATGGTTTACAAGACGAAATTGAGAACTTCACCCAAAAAAATAGTAAAAAAGAGAAAATTGAGGGTGCGTGAAAAGAAAATGTATTGAACAGAGTAAGTAAAGCTGATTCATGAGATAATAGAGCTTATGAAGCTAATCCAAATATAACTTCTTAACTAATATAAACCGACAATAAGTATGTCGACTAATTTACCATGATTCATTTATTTTCTTTAATTAACTGCATTAGATTTTCTTAACTAAATTTTTCTTATAAGTTAAAAAGATTATCACAACATTTTTATCTTGAGATGAGCTGTATAAATTTATATTAAATAAAAAAAATTGATTAAAAATATAAGAACCATGTCCAGAACTACAAAAGAAACCAGTAAGTAAGAAATTAATCATTGAACAAAACCGTAACTTACTATTTAACTATTTAACATGAACAAACGTGTTTAATCACGTAAATCACATAAGTAAAACAATGATAAAATGATAAATGTTAATCACAATGTAAGTATAAATAACTAAAGTTTAACCGATAACAACAAAACTTACAAAAACTAATCACAACCCATATTAAAATATTTCAAGGTTTTTATAACTATGAAACTACCGTTCATCAATAAGATAATTATTAATATCTTGAATATATTACTAATTAGAATGACTTAATAAAATAATCAAATTAATCCTAAGATTTTTTTTGATAAAATTATTAAATGTCTTGTATAAAAATATACCGAAATTATATAAAAATTACATATTTATAACTCTTCAACCCTTTAGATTAAAGAAAAAGGGGATTCATTACTCTCTGATATTTTGCCATGAGTTCATGACCTAGTCAAGTGTGGCACTCTCATAATAACGCTGTGTCAAGTGTTATTGCTTTCAATAATAATAATAATTAAAATTATTATTGAAATCGATAATACTTACATGTGTCAACCTTATTCTTATATAAAAGGAGAACTCTAAACCCTTTTTCTCCACTATGTACGAAGCTAAGCAAGCAATTTGATTTCTTTTGTGTCCAAAATGACAGGAGAAAAGAGTCCAACATCGAGTTACAGCGATATGAAGCTGAAAGCCCCACTTCTTCCACTTCACGACCCAATCCAACAAAGACGAAACTCATTCCTCTTAACTCTCAAATCCATTTTCACTCTCAATAACTTTTACGTAATCCTAGGACCCTTCTTGTCCCTCCTAATATCTCTCTTTCTCAACCTCGATGGCGCTTCCGCCACCAGCCGCAAGATGCTCGCCGTCATTGCCTGGGTCTTCTGCTGGTGGGTCACCGCCGCCGTGCCTCTTCCGGTCACCTCCATGTGCCCCCTCTTTCTCTTCCCTCTATTCGGAATCGCTTCCGCTGACACCGTCGCCCACTCTTACATGGATGACGTCATTACTCTCGTCTTGGGTAGCTTCATTCTCGCCCTCGCTGTTGAACGTTACAACGTTCACAGAAGATTGGCCTTGAAAGTCAGTAATCAAATCTCTAACTTTCTTAATCACCTCATCAATTAATATCATTTAATTTACTCCTATCATCATATAGTGTTTATAATCTTGACTTTAAACGTAGAATTGATTTTGATAAGAAAAAATTTTCAGTTTTAATTAACAATTGATATTAAGTACTAATATTTTGGTTAAATAAAATTGGTCGTGTTTGATTTTTAATCTTCCAATGAAGTATACATTGGAAGTATTATGTTGTCGGGTTTTCCTTTTCTCTTTTGGTGAATCTAATTGTCAGAATTATTATTATAAAAATGAATGGATAAGGAATGTAGCATATTCTTACTTGAAGAAATAATTGGAATGATGAATGAAATTTAATATAATAATATTTTTGCATGTGACGTTTGGAATGATGTATGAAATTAATCACGTGGTCCTACTTCAGGTGACATCGGTGTTTTGCGGTGAACCACTGAATCCACGGTTGCTGCTACTGGGTCTATGTGCCACGACATTCTTCGTTAGCATGTGGATGCATAACGTGGCGGCAGCGGTCATGATGATGCCGGTGGCCACGGGGATCCTGCAGAGGCTGCCGGCGGCGGAGGAGCAGTCGGAGGTGGTGAACAAGTTCAGCAGAGCGGTGGTTCTGACGGTGGTTTACGCGACGCCGATTGGAGGGATCAGTACTCTGACGGGAACAGGTGTAAACCTCATATTGGTGGGGATGTGGAAGAGCCTCGTTCCGGGTGCGAAGCCCATAAGCTTCAACACGTGGTTCTTCTTCGGTTTCCCTGTTGCTATTCTTTTCCTCTTTTGCTTTTGGTGCATCGTTTGTTTCCTTTATGTTCCTAAAAACTCTGGTCGCCACTTGTCTTCTTACCTCAGCAAAGCCCACTTGAAGAGAGACCTCGAAGCTCTAGGTAACTTCATTCCCTCGCTTTACCTAATCATGTCACACAAGAATAATCAAAACAAAAAACAAACAAATATATAACCACACCACAGTGAATCAGAAAAATGGCTGGTTAACCCTCGTCTCTTTATGATTCTCTTGTCGTTTTCTTTCTGTTTTAGAGTTTAAACCTTATTGGTGTTCATTATTCCCTGCCGGAACATCGATCCCAGTGTACCTTGGTTCGGGTTGAGCCTAAAGAATATTTAATTTAAATGGATAATTGACTAAATATCCCAGTCTACATTGAATTGATTTTTCCTAGAGGAAAATCCACTTTTTTTATTATATAAAAAAACTGGAAATTACGGAATTGTACGACACAAAACATATAAATTTTTATAAAACAGTGATGTTCAGGTTAATTCTGGTTGATCCATGCAGGTTTCACGTGTTTAAACCAATATCACCAAACTTGTAACTTTTTATACGTCGTAGCTATGGAAAAGTTTGATTTTAGGATTTTATGTGCATTATTTAAATTATTTTATTACAAACTTGTAAATTTAAAATTAGAACTGAACAGAGAGTCTAAACCAACCTAAATTTTCCTAATCAATTTAGTTGGAGTTGATTAAATTTTGGAATCAACCTGAACCCGTCCTTATCCCTAGTTCCCTATTCTATTGTGATGTGTCGTATTCAAACTAATTATTTGGTAGACCCTAATTTAGTTATTTTTTCTAGAGAGAAACAGCTATTGATTGCGAAAGATATAAAGCCCGTGTTCACTATATATATAGTGAGGCCTTTTTATTTAAATTTATTTGTTAAATGAATTATTAACAAACCAATCTTGGGGGCAAAAGACGCAAATAAGAAGCGGTGGAAGGAAAGAGATTGGAACGGATAACGTGGAATGCCTTATCCCATTCAAATTGCTCACAACAAACGTGCAACACCATACGCTACTTGTGTTTGGAAAAATTAAATTATCTTAAACGTATGTTTCAATAGCTTTCAACTAAATTATGTTAGTAATATATTTATTTTCTGATTGTGTCTACGTAAAAATAATTAAAATTGAACGTGACAGTTTAATTATTCATCAAAATCATTTAGAAATCAGTTACAACATGTGGATACTACTTTAATTTCCTTGACAATACGTATATTTCATATTCATTTATTTCGAAATAAATTAATTGTAATGAAAGTAACATCCTTTTAATTTAACCCTGTAATTGGTATATGCAGGTCCCATGTCTTTTGCCGAGAAGATGGTGTTATCTGTGTTTGGGGTGTGTACATCTTAATACCGTTTGAAAATTTTTATATCTAATCAGGAGGAAATTTATTATGATATCGAAGGCATTGAATAGAGGTATATATTGATTGTGAATGCAGTTGTTGATCATATTATGGATGACAAGAAGAATAACAGATGATATTCCTGGATGGGGAGCTTTGTTCCATGACCTAGTTGGTGATGGAAGTGTCAGTGTGAGTACTCCATCTCCTTTTATAAATGATGAATTTGGTTCTTAAATAATAATTCTTTCTGATAAATAATTTTAAAGTATTAAAAATTACATACATAGTCTCCAATCCTAGCAAGAATTAATAATCCTTTCACATGATATAGGTTATGGTGGCTGTATTATTGTTTATAATCCCAAACAAGAAACAAGAGGGGGAGAAGCTAATGGACTGGAATGAGTGCAAGAAGTTACCTTGGAACCTTATTTTGCTTCTTGGAGCTGGATTTGCTCTAGCTGATGGAGTCCAATCTAGTGGCTTAGCAGATGTTCTTGCCAGAGCCTTAGATTTCTTGGAAGATGCCCCATTCTGGGCCATTGCTCCTGCAGTTAGTCTTATGAGTAGCATTATTACTGAGTTCATCACATCTAATGATGCCACTGCCACACTTCTAATCCCACTTCTATATCACATAGCCAGGACTATGCATGTGCACCCTCTTCTTCTTATGGTCCCTGGAGCAGTGGCAACTGAATTTGCATTCTTGCTTCCAACTTCAACTCCTTCAAATGTAGTTGGATTTGCCACTGGCCATATTGATATCCAAGACATGCTCAAAATTGGTTTGCCACTTAAGCTTGCTGGGATAGCTGTGCTCTCAATTCTGATGCCAACTTTAGGTAATTTATTATTTGGCAGATATTTGTTTATAGAAAACCAATCTGATTGAAAGAGGATCCTAATGACTAAGTTTTTGTGTTGCAGGAGTTATTGTTTTTGGAACAGATGACTATATTCAATGATGCCAAAGTTACACACTCTCGTTGATTGAGAAATAGTTTTCTTCTCCAAATTCCACGTTGCTTGTAAGTTCTTGGTTTTGTCTTTACATGTATACAGAGATAGATATCAATAGGCAGAGGAGGAGGGGATAGAAATATCTGTCTCTTTTTTACTTAAGGAAAAGATTCTGTTGTAAGGTTTTCTTTCACCAATTGTTGAAGGAAAAATGGATTGGTGATGCTTTCGCTGAGATTAGTTTCTGTGTGAAAATTGTGTAATTTTTTTTTTACTATGTACTTGTTAGCCATAGTTTTACATGAGCACACTCCCTCCCTTTGAGATGTTGATTACATTCTTGAATGATAAGAGTGATTTTTCTAAATTCTAGTAGCAGAATAAGTAGCTAAATAAACTGTAAATTGGTATGAATAAATTATTCTGTTACTATATTTTTACATGGTACTTCTTTTCAGAATGTGGATTAACAAAATAATAAAAAGAATTAGGTCTAATCATTGCATTAGCACAGAAGTATGGGCCAAACAACAATTTAGCTAATTTAAAGTTTAATCCTTTCAACCAAATAGAATTTTAAAATAATCTTCAGATATTTTATTAGTCAAAGAAACCAGTCTAATTTATATTTAGTTTTTTTTTAACAGAAAACAAGTTAAAAATTTGCATTGAAAAATGAAGTCAAAGTTTCTCATAAACGATATTTTGGCTCAATCAAATCGTATTTTAATTTTTGAATTCTGTCAATCGATGTTGATATGCATTTTATAAAATTTACAAATTGGAGTATGAAACCAATAGTTTCGACTTTCACGCAGTCTATTTAACTAGCATGTTGGAAAAAAAAAGGCTTGATTCAACTTTTCCTTATAAATATATGAATAACGTTCTATCAAAATATATTTCTAAAATTAAAAAATTAACTTTTAATTTTTTATTCATATCTTAATTTTTCTTTTTATTTTAAAAATGTTTTGGATACGGTGTTGATCTCCAATCGTTTACGTGATATTTCTATAAAATATTTAAAACTAATAGTCACTTTCAATAAATATGTATAAATAAATAACATTTACACAAATTATAATGTTTAATAGTCTTAATAACTATATTCAACATTTTTCAAAATTTCAGGCTGATTGATCACTTCGTATTAGACCAGAAACTTAAAATGTTTGTGAGATTCATTGAAATTTTTATATTTTTCTTTCCATTTTTTTTTTTTTTGCAAAACATTGAGTCTGCCTATGAATTAATTTAATTATTATTTTGTTCTGTTGTACAAAAATATTTAAAAAATATTTTTAAAAGTAAGTATTGTAGTTGGTGTTATTTAATTTAAATAATAAATAATAACTTTATTTTTTCTTAAGGGAAAAAAACCTCCAACCGACACTCGTGTGTTGTTTTAAGGTGGAAGCCAACTTAGCTTACATTCCATTCCTGTCTTCATTTGCCCCATAATCCTATTTCTTCCATCACTTTCTTTTTCTCTTTTTGGTTTTATGGGGCCATTAGTCTCATATTCTGGGCCAAGCCCATTGAATAAGATCCAGCCCATAAAAAACGAATGTCCGCTATAAAAGGAAGCCAACCCAAGTAGCTCGATGCATAATTCTCGTGACAAGTAAACAGCTTTTGAATAAGAAAAGAAAAAGAGGACAGTTACGAGTAACAACAATCAGTGAATCACCATGAAACTCGTGTGTATTCTCCTTCTTCTGGTCTTCGCTCTCTTCGCTTCCGCGTTTTGCAGGAACGAAGTTTATGTCGGTGGTTGGAGTCCCATCAAGAACATCAGCGACCCTCACGTGACGGAGATCGCAGATTACGCCGTTACGGAACATAATAAGCGTACCGGTGCAAAGCTCAAGTTAGAGAAAGTGATAAAGGGCGAAACTCAGGTTGTATCAGGGACGAATTACCGTCTTACCCTCGCTGCCACCGATGGATCTTCCTCTAACAATTACGAAGCAATTGTTTGGGAGAAGGTGTGGCAGCATTTCAGGAGCCTTACTTCCTTTACGCCAGTTCATGTTTAAAATTGTGTTGTTATGCTGATGCACTCTATCTAATGTCTTCCCTTTATTATTTGGAATAATAAAAGTTTATGATAAGAAAAAAATGAGAAATGGCGTTAGGATTCTCTGGAAAATTTAAGAGTTTGTGTTTTGGAGTTTGGAGTGTGGAAGAGGTATTGTTTGGTTTGGAGAAAAGAATTGCGTAAGAGAACGGTTGATTGACTTGCTTGACGAGCAACAAGGTGTGATGCATTTAATGGTTTTTTTTCGTTTGTCCACTGTGACGCGTCAATTTCGCTTTTGTTTGTTTATTTTGAGGGGCCTGTGAATTTTGTTTTGGTTTAGAAAATGCTTCTATTTTTGCAAGTTCACACTATAGACTCCGGCACTCCATGTTGGAGCACCATGACTTTTAAAGACTAAATTCAGTATTCAAAGGGACTTTCTGTCATCTGTGTGTCTATTAACATTATTCCACCAATTATTTAAGCATAAAATTATTTTACTTTTATAAAACTCGTTTAATTTAATATAACTTGTCTTGAGAATTATATTTTCAAATATAAAGTACTAATATGTTAAAATTAATCTTTTTAAAAGAAATAGTTCACCGGGACTTAATTACTTAACGACGTTTGTTAGCATATTTTAATAATTGGTTAGTAATTTTCTTCATAATATCACGGAAGAAATGCTTATGGAAGAAATTACCCACAAAAAGTGTTGTTTGATGGTAATTTTATTTTTCAGCTAATTTCAAAAGTAACTAACTCAATTATAATATATATATATATATATATATATATATATATATATATATATATAATTGATTGTTTAGAAATTTATGTATTGCTTATTTAAATAGGAGTTTAAAAGGAAGGTTTGGGTTTGATGGAAAAGTGAGAATAAGATTGGAGTTTAATGCTTATATCACGTAGTGTGAAATAATTTTATATTATTATTTAAGGAAAATTTTATGATCATTGTGATTTTCTTTAGTAATTTTCTTCATAATATCACGGAAGAAATGCTTATGGAAGAAATTACCAACAAAAAGAGGTGTTTGGTGACAATTTTACTTCTTAGCTAATTCCAAAAATATAGTGAATTCAATCATAAGTTATATACATATTTTTTTATTTTTATATTTTATAACTGATTATTTAGATATTTGTGTATTATTTATCTATTAATTTTTTTATTTTAAGAAAATAGAAGTTCAAGTTAAAAAATGAGAAGTTTAAAGGAAAGGTTTGGATTTGATGGAAAAGTGAGAATAAGATTTGAGTTTAATGCTAATATCACATAGTGTGAAATAATTTTATATTATTATTTAAGGAAATTTTTATGATTATTATTATAATTTTTAAAATAAATTTATAAATAAATAAACTTATTATATACAATAAATTATAATTAGATAAAAGTATAAGATTATTTTACACTTTGAATCAGTTTTCTCGTAAGATTGAGTAATTTAGAGAATCAAAATTTGGGGATTTGGGCGCAATGTTGGTGGCACACTCGCATCTAATCCCAATATGCATCCAATTAATGTTTTTTTCCTAAATTTTATTGGGCCAATAATCCATGCTTTAGGCCGATATTCTGGCCCAATTTCATTCACTATAAATATGAAGCCAAATGCAAATGCAGTACACAAGTACGTAACTCTAAATACATTGAGGGAAGAAAGAAACAAAAATCCATTGAGAATGAAAGTGGAAAGGGTTGTTTTGGTGTTTGTTCTCTTGGTGTGTGCAGTTGCTAGGAAAGATGTTAACGATGAGGATAAAGGTACAAGAATATGGAGTCCCATTGAGGATATAAACGATCCTCACGTGACGGAGATCGCAAAGTTCGCGGTGACGGAGTATGATAAGGAATCGAGTAAAAATGTTGAGTTAGGGAAGGTTCTTAAGGGAGACACAATGGAGGTATCATCAGGGAAGTACTACCGGCTTACTCTGAATGCCACGGATGGGTCCTCCACCATGGCAAACACTTATGAAACTGTTGTGTGGGAAAAATCATTGCTACTTCTACATTTCAAAACTCTTGTTTCTTTTAACCCTGTTCAAGCTTAATCACATTGCACCTTATTCTTTCTACTATTCATCATCTTCTCTGTATTATTTGGATCCATTAATGATAATAATTTTTTGTTAAGTAAATTGGAATTCATAATTTTGCATTGGAAATTAAACAAAAAAAAAAAAAACCATCTTTAATCTAGATACAGTGTAATAACTTGTTTTCATGATGGTTGAGTAAATCTCACATGGTGTAATACATTATAATTAATTGTCATGTATATTAAATATTGTTTTTATTTATTTATTATTAAATGTGATTATGTATTAAATGCATGTTATTTTAAATTTATAAAAATTGTGATAAGAATTTACAAATAAAAAATGTAAAAATAAAGTAAATTTAGTACCTCAAAGTAAGACTCTGTAATTTTTTATGAATTTTTTCTCATTTAAAAACAGTTTATAAACCATTACGATATGTTCTGCACAAGTAAATTTAGAGAAAAGGAATTGTAATTACTTTTAAAATGAAGTTCTTGTTATAATTGTAATTAAATAAGTAAATTATTTTTTAAGACATAATTAAGTATAATTTATGGCACAATGATATTAAAGATTACATTATTAATTATAATATCTAAACAATATAAATAAATGTGATATTTTTCAATAGTCAGCATTTTCTTCAGTTTAGTTGAATAAGATGCATATTTATTAAATAGATGAAATATGGTATTTATAAAATTTGCTGTTTATAAGAATTTACTAATTTAGTACCTCAAAGTAAGACTCTATAATTTTTTATGAATTTTTTCTCATTTAAAAACAGTTTATAAACCATTACGATATGTTCTGCACAAGTAAATTTAGAGAAAAGGAATTATAATTACTTTCAAAATGAAGTTCTTGTTATAATTTTAATTAAATAATAAATAAATAAGTAAATTCTTTTTTAAGACATAATTAAGTATAATTTATTGCACACTGATACTAAAGATTACATTATTAATTATAATATATAAACAATATTAATTGAATAAGATGCATATTTATTAAATAGATGATTTTGGTATTTATAAAATTTATTGTAATAGACAGTCAAAAAATTACTATAATATAGGCTGTAAGTTTAATATTAACTTTTATCCCATTTCATTAAATGTTATGTATATGTATTAAATCTGTGGCATTTGTATTTGTAAATTTTATTTTCTTGGCTGCTATAAATTTCATTAATAAACACAAAATAAGTTAAAAATCAACAATCAATAATTAAAAATTAAAAACTAAAAAAACAATTCATAATATATCAATATCTATATCCATCACCGCGTTAATATTAAATAATTTATTATATTAATTATTATATAAATAGCACATCATCTATGATTGCCGCTTTAAAATAATTTACTATACTAATTATTATGTATTTAAATTAATATCACATCATATTATTTATCATATTAAATAATAATTACACAGCTGCAATCAACTCAATTTGCATACGTACATTAAAAAAAATAATTTCGCATCATTAAAATTTAGGATTAGATGACTGAAAATTGTGAAATTTGCATAATTTGACGAAAAGTGCGATAAATAAAGCGTTATAAATTCGAAAGAGATGTAGAGTGAAAATACAGATAGGCGTGGAATAATAATAAAAAAGAAAAAAGAAAAAAAGAAAACAGAACAGCATATTGATGCCTTGATTATATATTTCATTTGAGAATTGGACGTTTGGTTGTTGAAATCGGCAAAGAACGGAAGCATCGAAAGAAACATCTGGTTAAGGACAGAAAGAAAGAAAAGAAAAGAAAAGAAAAGAAAGGAAAAGGAAAAGATGATGGGAAGAGGAAAATGAGAATGGCGTGAAAATTCACGTGAGAGAGAGAGAGGCGTGAGAAGCGTGAATGTGTGTGTGAATGAATGAATGAATATCAGAATCAGGTAGTAGCTACAGAGAAGCGGAGATAGGAGGGTGCGTATCGAAACCGAAGGGGCTTCGAAGGGGCTCTTCTTCGGAGGCGGTTATTTCCCCTCCGGATTCCCCAAACATGAAGAGCCTCTTCAAGTCCAAGCCCCGTACTCCCTCCGATATCGTTCGTCATACCAGAGATCTTCTCCGTCTCACCAATCGCGACGACGATAAGGTTGGTGTCCTTCTTTTTCTCTTTATTCAATCTATTCTTTTCTTTCTTTATGATTATTTATTCTTTTCTTTGATTTTTCATGTAGATGACCGAGTTGAGCAAAAACCTCAGGGAGATGAAGACAATCCTATACGGAAGTAGTGAATCTGAACCTGTTCCCGAGGCTTGTGCGCAGCTCACTCAGGAATTTTTTAAGGACAATACCTTGCGACTCCTTATCCAATGTCTTCCTAAACTTAACTTGGAGGTAATTACGTGATTGTTTTGAATCGTGTGGATGGTGTTTGTGTTAATGCTACAATTTGATTTTATTTTATTTTTTATTTATTTATTTTTTTTTTTTATGTTGTGACTGTGTTTGTTTTGTATCTGGTTTTGCAGGCTAGAAAAGACGCCACTCAAATTGTTGCAAATTTACAGCGGCAACAGGTCCAGTCTAAGCTCATCGCGTCTGATTACTTGGAGACAAATTTGGATCTTCTGGATGTATTGGTATCTGGGTAAGGGATAAATCCTTTCGACCAACATTTTCGTTTTCTAGCCAATAGGTGAAGATGAACTCATCATTTTTACCAAATCTATGTTTAATTTTATAACGTCAGATGATGATTCTAGTAAATTCTTCTTCATTGGCGAATTTTGGTTATTTTTGGTGAAAATCAGTTATGTTGTGTTTGTGGCTTTCTGGTTCTAATTGTGCTCTTTGTGTGATTATGCTTTCCCTTGTGTTGGTTCTACTTTGCTATTGACTAACCGTTGTTTCTTTTTTGTAGCTATGAAAACGCAGACCTGGCTTTACACTATGGTGCAATGTTGAGGGAGTGCATAAGACACCAGATTGTCGCAAAGTAAGGGAGAAGGGGCAAATAAATTCAATTTTTGCGTTTTTTTCGTGCTTTTAAATTTAAAGCAGTTAATGTTGACAGGTGGATATGCAACATATTTGGTCATGATTTTAGGTCATGTTAGAATAGTTTTTATATCTTGAAGTTGTACATCGTTGCTATTGGTTCCAAGACTTCCTTACAGTTGCCCCTTTTAGAGATGTATGTTAATTGACACATAAAGATGTAGGAAAAAACTGAAGCATGGATAGATGTAGGAAAAACAAAGACAGCTTAGGTATGATGTTTCTTTTTAGTATGCCTTTTGTGATTTGTGATGGTGCAATTCTTGGCTTTATATCAGATATGTTCTGGACTCACCTCATATGAAGAAGTTTTTTAACTACATTCAGCTTCCAAGTTTTGACATAGCTGCGGATGCCGCAGCAACTTTTAAGGTATTTCGTTTTATTTTTCTTTTCTGTTCCGTGCATGGTTTTTGGACAAAGTTGAAAGTTATATTATGTCATATCAATGCAGGAGCTATTGACAAGACATAAATCTACTGTGGCTGAATTCCTTTCGAAGAATTATGAATGGGTAAGCTCCCCTTCCCCTCTCAATTTGTACAGAAACGAGATTTTTTTTTTATTTTTTTTTGTTTGTAGTTTATAAACTAGTCTATTGAAATGCCATTTTTTGTCTTTCTGTCTCTTGCTAGCATGAGTGGTATGCTTGGTTCATAAAGATTTTTTTGGTAATAGTTTGTATCTTGTTATATGTTAGTCACCATCCATTGCTCATTGTCTTTATGGTTACTTTCAGTTTTTTGAGGAATATAACTCTAAGCTGTTGGAATCTTCCAATTATATTACAAGGCGTCAAGCTGTCAAGGTATGCTTTAAGTTTTCGTATTTATTTAAACTGTATGATTGGATAGAGAAGTCTGGCTTTATGAATTTATCCTCTGGAAAATGTTTATTTAAATTTGTCTGCTTTTGGTGGTTTGAATTTATTTGACTTATAGTTGTGAAAAAATAAACAAGTTATCCCAAGCAGTCACAATTACCTTGCTATTGCAATGATTGTCCTGTTTTGTTTTTCCCCCTGCTGAATTTAGGATTGTTCATCATTGCTGTCCTATGATATAATGATTGGGTGCACTATTATTGCTACTTCCATTATAGTTTTATTGTAATGCACATATATATTTTTGTTGAGTGGCTTTTTGTCTCTCTTTTACAGTTGCTGGGAGACATGTTACTTGATCGCTCAAATTCAGCTGTAATGACACGATATGTCAGCTCACGAGACAACTTAAGGATTTTAATGAATCTTCTGCGGGTATGGTCCTTTTTGTAAATTTTCATGACATGTCTTCTCATCTGCCTCTCTTGTGTCCTGCCCCGCACAAACTAATAAAAAGGGGGGAAAGGAATTAAATGAACTTCAGATTCAATTGTATTGTGATAATGTTGAACTATTCTATTGCTGTTTTCTGTGTCGGAAAATATTAGGTTTGCTAAAAATACTTAAGCACCGAGTTGTTAATGTTCCACCCATGTCTAAATGTAAGGAATTGCTAAATACTGACATGTTCAATGCCGAGTTTCTGATGAGCATACATTTTAATGTTGAACAGAAAGTTCAGAAGTTAGAGTTAAGTTTATACAGGCATTTAATGGGTCATTGCTGATATCTTTTTTCAGGAGTCAAGCAAGAGCATACAGATAGAAGCATTTCATGTTTTCAAGGTATTATAGTTACATAATGACCAACATTTTCAAATGTTATTCTTAACCTTTCACATCCCAAGTTTAACTACACGCTATATTGATTTATTCTTGTCATGCAGCTGTTTGCTGCTAACCACATGAAACCAGCTGATATCATCAGCATACTTGTTGCAAACAGAAACAAGATTCTAAGACTTTTGGGTGACTTAAAAATTGAAAAAGGTATGAGGCGTTGATGCTGTTTCTTAAGAATTTGTACTTTCTTTCTTCTGGTATTATTTCCCATAATCTCATATTTATTGGGATTGTGCAGAGGATGAACAGTTTGAAGCGGACAAAGCTCAAGTTATAAAAGAAATTGCTGCTCTTGAACCTAGGGACCTTGCTTGAGCTTCAGATTGTGTCAAGTAGCAAATTGCATTGCGGCATTTTACTTTATTTAATTGTCTTTTGTTATAGTTCTTTTAGTATTCATCAAGATGAGATTAACATAATGTTTCAATCCTGTAACTTCATTTTGGTTCTGTAAATTCATAGATGAATAAATTACTGAAATGAGCTACACACAGTAGCAGTATATGGCATTGCTGGTGTAACACAGGTTTGCATAGTAGCTAGTTTATAAATTGTACGGGGCCATTTATAATATTTTTACTATCTAAAATTTGTATGATTATTTTATTCTGTTATTTGAAGTTTGATGTTAAGAAGGAATTCCTGGCTAAGGGTCCGGTAAATGGATCTTTTCTTTCCTTTGGTTGAAACAATGGGTTCCGGTCTACAATTGTATTTATGTCTTTGACTGTTTTGGTTTGGTGGTAGAAAATTGAATGATGACAAAGATTTTTCTTTTAAAAAAAAGAAGAAAATGTTTAGTTTTAGTATTATTTAAATTTAGTATAAGGGAATAGGAAAAGAAAATGAAGAAAAATAAGTATTCAAATTTTCTATTTATATGATTAGATAGAAGGGAAAATAATTTTCTTTTTGAAAACAAAAATACTTGTATTAGAATAATATTAAAGGGATGGTGGGGGAGAATATAAAGACAATTATGCAGTGAAAGGAAGAACTGCAGTCAATTTCCTATGTGTTCCGAAAGCAATTATGCGTATAATGAAACAAGGAGCGGGTTCTGATTATCATAAAATAAATAGTTAATCAGGTGAATCCCAAGTTATGTTTCCTTATTTCTTTTAAAGAAAAATAAATATTGAAAACAACAACAAAAAAAGTATGAATTTTACAACTATATTTTCCATCTTATTTTTCTCCCGTACCTAACATAAGAGATTTTCTTTTCTTACATCTGTTTCTATTTTTATGATTGTTACCTCTTATACCACACTATTTTCAATGTTCTCTCTTATTAATCAATTAAAGTTATTATACCTCTTACTGATTTCAGAATGAGATTTATCAACAAGAAATGGAATTCATATATTTAATGACTAATGAAACCCCCATAAATTTCATTCAATTCTTGCTTCCTAGTTTAAGCCATAGCAAACAAAAGCTAGAGCAGTGGAGTTCAAATGGGCTAGTAATTGCTGTCCTGATTTTGATTATATAGTAATTGGCTACAACGAAATGGCAGTTTTCTTCCTTTTGCAATAAAATAGGCAAGTCCTTTCTATTCATCAGGGGAACTATAAAACTCAAAATTGAATGAATATGCTTAAAAGATGTTATACGTTTATTTGCTTCCTCAGGTCGGGTGCAGATTTTGATCTCACATCTCAGCCAGTAGCAGCTTCCAACCCTTTTTTGAAGGATGTCCTTGTTGATGTTCTGCGCCAAATCGTGTGAGAAACTTGCTTTGAAGTGTAGGATGCATGACTTAAATTATTTTTCCAATTCTCTTGTGACCTTATCAAGACATTAGTATTCTATTTAATTTCTTTTTTTCCTCAACAATCTGACATAGTTAGCGATGCAACTTGATTTAAAATAATTCCATCGCATATCTATGAGCTGCCAAGAAACTTTCAACGTGATTATGCTTTGTCCATTCTCATTGTAACTACTTGATTTTTAATTTATTTAATTATTAGATGGCCGAATCTTGTGGTAGTTGGTATTTTTTAGGTAGTTGGTATTATCTTAGAAATAAACAAATTGATAGAAATGTGAGAAAAGTGAGTTGGCGTTCGAGTCTGCTTTCGGACGGAAATGTGTTTGGTTTACAATTTCATGATACATGAATATTGATGATTATATATGGTATAAAATGATTGGTCTGGAACAAAGAAGGTACATGTTTGAAGCCAATTTTGTCGAGAGAAGAACAGACACTTAAAAAAATAATATATCCAATTTTCTTGGTGAATGGTGCAAGGGGAAATTGGATTAAAGAACTCGATGTTTTTCTCTAGTCTTACCAAGTCTAATTGTAGTTAAATTGAGGAAGTTGGTCAACGTGTACCTAAATCTAAATATATCATAGTCAAGGATGTGCTGTGTGCTCTAACGTTTGAACCTCTTATTTACAACCATCATTAAAGCTTAAGCAAACTTATCAAAATTGAATCAGAAGAGTTATTTCAATCACTCAGAGCTTTATATTTTCGCTTAATTGCTTCAGTCATTTCTTATTGTGTGTTTTTTGACAGAAATTTCTTATTCTGTTGTTCGGTTCAGTTTCTTATGATTTGTCATTTTACCGAGTTGAACTAATCAAATTTTTGCCGGCGATCTTATAATTTGATCCCTGACTTAGTCTTTAAAAATTAAGTTTAAGTACTACAAAAAAAATATTCATGAGTAGTTTTGGAAGTACTTTAATACAAAAATCATAGTCAAATTTCCATCGATTGCTTTGCCACTGCTACAAGCCGAAGAAAGGATGCTCCCATAGAACGTAAAGAAGATATTTGAAACTCAAGATATGTAGAAAGAGTAAGACACAAGTAAAAAATAATAAATAATAACTACAAATAATATGAAGAAGCAGAAACCGATACAATGTATACCCTGTAGTAACAGTATGAATAAAACCAAATCCTGATAGTCACTGTCCTATGAAAGAATTACCTCAAAACTGATACTCTAAGTAGCTGGAGTACCTTCAAAGGCTTAAATAACCTCAAACATATGTAAGAAAAATATACAAAAAGACCAACAACAAAACACACGGATACAAGTAAGAGGCACACAATAACAAAAAAAAACCCAATATCTATCTGTTTACACATTCTATTCTACACCTGCTGTGGCCTAGAACCATACCCGTTAACACCATTTGCGCTGTGTGGCACATTTTTCTCTGACTTTCTCCTCTTCAAAACTATGATCCACGTGTAAGCTTCCAAAAGGACCGCAATGGCACCCAATGCTCCAATAATGCCAATGTACGCATTCTTCCAGCTATCGTAGCGATCCTCAACGTAATTTTCCAAGGTGTTGAAGCCTTTGAAAACGTTGGCAATACTGATGGCTATGGTGGCGTATCCGACAGCGTGGTGATACGCATTCCAGTAGATTCTGTATTTGTGGTCTTTGTTAAGCCTCAAGAACAACGCAAACACCTGAATGCAAAGGCAGAGGTTAATGTCAGGACCATCAAACTAGTAAAGTAGAAACCATCTTTCCTTCGTAACTAATTATGTAATACGCATAACTAATTATGTAATAAGCAGCTAATCAGATAACTCATACTTATATTTTTTTTCACATTTTTATAATTAATTATCTAATTATATGCATATTACCATTGCCTACAAGATATTTTTTAAATAGAACAGACATAAGCATTAAGTAAAACATGAAAATGTCTTACCTGAAGGGTTCCAAGGCAGAAGAGTGTAATACCAAGTGCTCTGTGAGTGTCATAGGTAACACCCTCGGAGTCATGACCGAGTTTGATACCAGTACCAAATCCAGCAACACCAACTATGTAGGCAGAGGCTTGGCATGTGACATGAAGATAAAACCAAGCTGGGTCTGCTGATTTGAACACCTTCAAGTACCTTGCGATTATGGCACCCAATGGCATCAATATGCCCCAGCTCACCGCATTTATCACTCCATGAGTCTGAAATTATTAAACACAACACTCAATACTCTTTCTTTCCCTTGTTTTACAAACTGTTTTGTCCAAACAATTCTACAAAATCCTTTTGAAATTTGAGATTTTTTTTATCAACCTTATTTTTTCTTTTAAGTATTCTGTCCAAATATGTTAAAGAGAACGGAGGCAAACACTGGAAAAAACAAGTTTTAGAAAACAGTAAACAAGCAAGACTTGGTATTTTTAATGGATCATGTTATTATGATGGAAAATACAAAGAGAGGCATAATCAAATCACCCATAAAATATATATTATTTCTCTCTTTTACATCTTAAACGTAAGAAAGCTAAAACATAAGAAAAGATAAGTGCTTACGTTTCTCCTTTTCTGACGCGAATTGCCAGTATTTGTCTGAGTGGACGAACCAGAGAGAAAATTCAACATTTCCCTTGAGTTTTGGTGGGAAGTCGTGTGGCTATGCTCACGAGGGGTGGAACCAGAGACAGGGCCATCCTGCCACACGTGTAACAAAGAGGAGGTGCCATTAGGAAGAGTGAGGGTGGCATAAATAGTTACTTCGTTGTTCTGATACGTGGCACTCAACCCGGACACAGGGTAACGAATTGGACCCTCTTCCAACTGCGTGGCGGTGTTAACGACGGACGAAGTATAAACCCGTGGGCTTCCACTGGCCTGTGGGATAGCCACGAGGGCTTGGGCTCCAATCATGGCTGAATCGGGCTGGTTGTTGGGGTTTAGGGCCCAAGCAACCCAACTATCTGTTGAGGTGATTCCAGCGTGTCGGAATGCTATGTCCAATTGCCCACTCGCTTGGTCGTATGTCCAATGAAGGTATGCAGTCAACTCTGGAAGATCACGACATGTTGTAAACACTCTGTTGTTAAAGAGTGTTTGGTTTCTGCACGTTTGAGCTGAGGATGTTACAACCACACAAAACATAACAGACAAGGCCAATACTAGCCTCAACAATAACGAATTGGTGCCCATCAACATGTTTGGTCTCTGCTTGCTCCTATGATCTTTCTTTAAGTTGGGTATATGTATTGAGGTTGGTGTATAACAAATTTGGCACCACCAAATGGGTTTAGTTTTGAGTTTTGGGAACTCAAAGGGATGGTTAGTTTAGCGTGGCGTTTGTTCCTTGTGATGTAAACAATAGCTTTAAGTTGAAAGTGGAGCAGGTAATAGGTAATGAGAGAGACAGAGAATTGAGAGGATTCATTTATTTATAAGAGTTGGTGGGTTTTGTTTTTGTTAGTTGATGTGGAAACAATGACCATAGATGAAAGGTGGTGGAAAAAAATCTATAATTTTTAGCTATGAAAAACAAAGACTTGATAAATGAAAAATTAAAATATTGCAACAATTATAAGACTTAGCTATCCTCGCCTACCGTGGGAACCTTCCCTTTGGATGTTTTAAAGTGATTTTGATAATTTCCACGGGGAATAATGTATTCCTACTCCCCTAGTTGACAAGTTTTATGTATCCTTTTTTATACCAACCACAGCCTTTAATTTTTGACTTGGCAAAGTAAATATTGATTCAACTTATACATCAATTTAACGTGTTTTTTTTTGCGATGCTTAGGGCGTACCTGAGTCATGATTGGACATGAGAAATTTTGTCCCGTTTAACCAAATATTTGATAGTAGGTGCACCACACGGTTTGATAATATTAACCTGAAGAATTATAAATATTCTTTTTGTGTCCAAAACATTTCTTCTTTCTTATCGTTAACTGGATGAAGAAGAAGAAGAAAATCTTTTGATGAATAGTCAACATAAATGAATGAAAGAAGAAAAAATATATCATCAATTAAAAACTGTGGATACTTTGATCATCTTAAGTACAATTTTTAAGTGTTGTTATTTTTTAATTAAGTTGAATTTCCACATCAATAATTTGTGTAATTAAAATTTATTTTTTATTGTTAAATGTTAATTTATTAGGGTTTTTATATAAATGTTAATGGGAATTTGAACCCACAACCTTTTTTCTCATCCTTTTAGGTACTAAGTTTTCCATCTTAATTACTAAACCAATTTTATATCTCTGACATTGTATTAAATAATTATACTAATTATTAAGGTGAAGTTTTAATTTTAATTAGAGAAAAACATAAGAAATATATAAGGAATTCTAGCTACATTTGTCCAAATACAGAGCCATTAGCTAAGTAAGGTCTTGGTTATGAATCTTGTATAGCAAAAAAAAGAAAAAGTGATTCAAAGAGAAGATTTCACTAAATATGATAGTTTGAGGAACATTAACAAGAATGTGAATCGTTGATTAGTATTCAATTTCTACAACACTAGTATTTCGAGTTCTAGATATACTTGTATACCTTTTATTAGTTAATGTAATTGTATGAATTATTGGCTTTAGGTACATGGATGCCAACGAATCCCCGTATGGCTATGCTTAGGTACCAAGGGATTCAATGTTTTTCCTTCCATCCTAAGAGATGTTAAATACTCTTTTATACACATGGCAGTTTCAATTAACGACTGCATAATTATTTTGGTAATGGAATAAGGTAGGTACTTTTATATTAACTTTTAGTATCGTCTTGTAGTTTTGTTTTGTTTTTTTTTAATATTATTTTATGCATTTATTTTTCTATTAATTTAATATTATTTTCATATATGATTAGACATGTTAACTTATAAAATACATCTAATGTATTAAATAAATACATGAAATGAGTAGGCATCGACCCACCCCGAGTCAAACTTGTTGATCTTTTCTCTGATTCAAACACACACTACGCGGATAGGGACTAATGAACAAAATTCGTATTACGAGGATAAAATGATAATAAAAAAAAAAAAAAAAAAGGTATGTGTACCGGGCTGGGGTGAGATGCCGGGTAGCTCACCCAGTAAATGCTGGGCTCATTCCACTGACCCCGGCCAAAATTGGACAACTAACATGGACACAGCATATCTATCTCATCAACAGTACCCTCTCCCTGATATTCTGGGATTTATGCGTGTGACAGTATGTCTATCTAGTCACTACCGGGATTTGCGGACCTAAACTCATCATTGGACTTTCCTTATAATGCCTATAAAAAGGACATTGAATCACACACGGAGGATATATTCAATCTCAGACAATACACACCTACAACGAGGGAACCAAATCCTCCGTCACTTGAATTTCTGAGGACCGAGCTCACCTCGGCATCCCCAAAATTCAGTAAGAACATTTGGCGCCCACCGTGGGACAGATAATCCCTTATCCCACCACCACAATCTCATTCTCAATCTCTAAAAGTCTTCAGATCGCACTTAAGTTCTCTTAGACTTGATCAAGATGGTTTATACGCGCAACCATTCTAATGCCACGGTGGATCCCGCCGTGGCAGACCTAATACAGTCAAGTATAGATGCTGCCTTGGTGGAGGCACAGGAAAGAATGGAGGCTCGCGTGGAGGCTTTGCGAGCCCATAACCGAGAGACTGAAAGGGCTCTACAGAATACACAGGCGAGCCTGGCCGTTCTTCAACAACAGCGAGAGGCAGATCTCTTGGAGTTACAGGCTTTGCGACAGAAGAATCAGGAGACAAATGGCAGAGCCCCTCTTGGTCTTAATCAGGAAAAGGAACCAAGACAGAGGGAGGAGTCCAGATCTAATTCACGCGCTGGCCCCAGTCAACCCCGAAATGCCGAGGAAGATAGGCATGAAGGAGGTTCAGCAACGCAGAATGCAGATTCTGGTATTCGAGTTTGGCCGAACACATCCCCGACTAGTGCTTATGGTCGAGCTCGGTCGGGTGTCTCCCCAGGTGCGCCGACCAACTTTGGGAGCTCGTCCGGACATGTTCCCTATGGTCGAGCTCAGCCGTTCATAGACCTCGGCCCGCCTCGTACGCCAGGATGGGGTAATGTTTGGAATCTCCATCCATTCATCCCGGCCATTCTATCTGCACGGGTCCTTGAATCCTGGCGGTGGCCGTCTCAGGACAAGTATGAGGGGACCACGGACCCAGTGACTCATGTACGGGCTTTCCTCACCCAAGCTTCTATGACAGTGGAGGACGATTATGTGCTTTGTCGGATGTTTCCCTCTACTTTAAAGGGGATAACACTAGATTGGTACTACTCGCTCCCCCCTCTATCAATAGACTCATTTGATACTCTATACCATCATTTCCAAGCTCGTTTTGCTGACGCCAAGCCAACACCGACTACGACGATTTCACTTCATCATCTGGTGCAAGGAGAAAAAGAATCCCTCAGGGACTATATGTCTCGCTTCGCCTTGGCATGTCGGAATATTCCTGACCTTCATCCCGCCGTGGCACTGCATTCCATACAGGCCGGGCTCAACTCTGGCCCCTTCTCGGACTCTCTTTTCACTGAATCGCCGGTCGATATGAACGACTTCCGTTCCCGAGCTGCTCGCTTCATGAGTATAGAGGAAAATTCGGCTGCTAAACGCAGAGCTCGGGAGCGGGGTCTCCCACCCAAACAAAAGGAGTCCTCTTCTTCTCGTCGATCAGAATCAAGGAAGGAGCGACGTGTCAATGCATACACCTCGTACACCCCTTTGAATGCGTCTCGGGAAAGAATTTTTAGGGAAGCCTGCGCGCTTGAACTGGTCCACCGCCCTAAGGCTTCGCAGTCTCCCACCAACGCTGATCCGACCAAGCAGTGTGACTATCACCAAAACACAGGGCACACCACAGAAGATTGTCGTCAAGTGCGAGACTTGATAGAACGACTTGTAAGATCGGGTGAGTTGAGGAGGTTTGTTCAAGAGGAGCAGAAGCACCCAGAAAAGTATGCTGGGCCGAGCTACAAGACAAGACCCCGGGACTCAGAACGTGACCCCCGAGATGGCCAGAATAAGCGTAGAAACATAGGTTGGGGTAAAGAGGTCGACCAGAGCCCGGATAAGGTAAATGGGACCATCAATACAATTGCTGGAGGATTCGCAGGGGGAGGAGCGACGTCGTCATCCCGGAAAAGATACGCGAGAAGCGTTAATCATATAGGGACACCCAAGAAAAGAACATTGCCTCCCATCACTTTCTCTGATGCTGACTTCAGCATAGATGACCCCGACCAAACTGATCCCATGGTCATCTCGTGTACCATAGCCAACTGGTGAGTGCGCAAAGTGTTGATAGATCAGGGAAGCTCTGCCGACGTACTATATTGGTCTATATTCAAACAGCTCGAGATCCCTGAGTCCATGATCAAGCCATATCCCGAGCCCCTGCTCGGATTTGCTGGAGAACGGGTCCATTCCCGTGGGTACATTGACCTTCGTACCACATTGGGTGGAAGTGAGGCCTATAAAACGGTGGAGGTAAGATACATATTGATTGATGCCGATACCTCCTATAACGTCATCATTGGAAGGAGGACTCTGAATCAACTGGGTGCCATTGTGTCCACCCCACACATGGCCATGAAGTTCCCTGAGGACAAGGGAAAGATAGTCACTGTCAAGGCCGACCCGAAGACAGCTCGGGTATGCTACGCTCGCAGTCTAAAGGTCGCACCCTATTCCATCAAGAAGGAAGAAAGAAGGCCGACCTCGAACATCTGCTCTGTCCACAGCAATGCCGATGAACTGTTGGATATGGATCCTAGAGCCGAGTTTGAAGAGGAGCGCCCCTCCTTCGCTGAGCCATTGGAGCCATTACAACTCGGCCAAGAGACCGGTCAGGTAACCAAGGTCGGCACCTCCGTGCCGACCTCCTCTCTCCAGGACGTGATCACCACCTTGCATGAGAATGCCGACCTCTTTCGTGGAAGCCGGCCGATATGCCAGGTATTGACCCAAACTTGATGTGTCATAAGCTGTCCTTGTTTCCCCATGCTCGGCCTGTGGCACAACGAAAAAGAAAGCTAGGCGAGGAGAGCCGCCTAGTGGTTCAGAAAGAGGTCAGCAAGCTCCTGGATGCTGGTTTTATCTGGGAAATTATATACACCACTTGGCTGGCCAATGTAGTGATGGTTAAAAAATCTAATGGCAAACGGAGGATGTGCACTGACTATACCGACCTTAATAAAGCCTGCCCCAAGGATACTTATCCATTGCCTAGCATAGACCGTTTGGTGGACAGCACAGCCGGGTATGAAACATTCAGTTTCATAGATGCGTATTCTGGGTACAATCAGATACCGATGTATCCCCCCGACGAGTCGAGCACTGCATTCATGTCAGACACAGCTAACTATTGTTACAAAGTTATGCCCTTCGGTCTTAAGAATGCAGGGGCTACTTATCAGCGGTTAATGGATAAGGTCTTCGGCGCTCAGATCAGTCGTAACATGGAGGTCTACGTGGATGACATGGTAGTGAAGTCCAAAACCCATACTCAACACGCCGCCGACCTTAGGGAAATATTCTCCGAGATACGCCGACATCAAATCAGGTTGAAACCCGAAAAATGTGTTTTTGGTGTTGGAGGGGGGAAATTCCTTGGCTTTATGATCTCACAAAGGGGAATCGAGGCCAACCCTAACAAATGCACAGCCATCACCAACATGCCGAGTCTGACCTGTCTAAAAGACTTGCAGAAACTTAATGGACGTCTGGCCGCCCTGTCTCGGTTTCTGCCCAACCTCGCAGAGCAGAGCAAGCCCCTCTTCGCATTATTGAAACGAGCAGTCCGCTTTGAATGGAACGAGGAGTGTGCATCTGCGTTTGACAGACTGAAGGCTCAAATAGCCTCATTACCAACCTTGACCAGCCCTTCGCCCGAGCTGCCTCTGTACGTGTACTTAGCAGTTTCTGAGGTGGCTGTCAGCTCGGTCCTAGTCAAAGAGATTGACAGAGTACAGACCCCGATGTACTTCGTGAGTCGAACACTCCAACCGGCTGAAACTAGATATCAAACAGTGGAGAGGTTGGTACTAGCCCTTGTCTTCACCGCTCGCCGTTTGAGGCATTATTTTCGCAGCCATGAGGTGATTGTGAGGTCGGACTACCCTATCAGGCAAATTTTACAACGACCTGATCTCACTGGTCGCATGACAGCTTGGGCTGTGGAGTTGTCCGAGTTTGGCCTGAAGTTTAAACCCCGAGGTCCCATGAAGGCTCAGTTCCTGGCCGAGTTCCTCACCGAGCTACCCGAGTTCGGCAATGGTGACCCCACCTGGACCCTGAGAGTTGATGGCTCTTCCAACAAAAAAGGGAGCGGAGCTGGAGTCATTCTAGAAGGGCCGGACAATATCATATTGGAGCAAGCGATACGCTTCTCCTTCATAACCTCTAATAATCAAGCCGAGTATGAGGCCCTGCTCGCCGGTCTCAGGTTAGCCCGGGATATGGGTGTGCGGCACCTAAAATGCCTAAGTGACTCCCAGCTGGTCACTTCTCAGGTTAAGGACGAGTACCAAGTGAACGAACCTCTCCTGCAGCAGTATTATCACAGGGTGAAAGGCATGCTCTCAAACTTCGCCAAGTTTGAGATTATCCATGTCCCACGTGAACAAAATGATAGAGCTGACATCTTGTCCAAGTTGGCTAGTTCTCGTAAAGGAGGACAGCACCACTCTATCATTCAAGAGATACTCGTCTCTCCGAGTTGGGACAAGGACGAGGTATACTCGGTCAGTACAGAGCCGAGCTCGTGGATGACCCCGATCATATCTTACCTCTAAGGTAATGTTGTACCCGAGGACAAAAATGAGGCTCAAAGGATACGTCGTCAAGTCTCTTATTACATCATGAGGGATCAAGAATTGTTCCGGAGAGGCATCTCAACTCCTTTACTCAAATGTTTGACTCCGGAGCAAGCTCAATATGTGATGGACGAGATCCATATAGGTATATGCAGCATGCACTCCGGAGCCAGGAGCATGGCAGCCCGGTTAATCCGAGCCGGATACTACTGGCCTACCATGAAAAAAGATGCTAAGGAATATGTTAAGTGTTGTAAGAAGTGCCAGGAACATGCTCCGTTGCCAGCAGCTCCACCGACCGAGCTTCACTTCATCTCCTCACCCTGGCCTTTCGCCTTGTGGGGAATTGACATTCTCGGCCCGTTCCCACCTGCACAAAGACAAACTAAGTTTTTGCTTGTGGCCATTGACTACTTCACCAAGTGGATTGAGGCCGAGCCTGTGGCAACCATATCGGCTAAACAAGTCCAAAAGTTTGTATGGAGGCAAATTGTTTGCCGGCATGGTATACCTCACGGGTTGGTTACTGATAATGGAAGACAGTTTACAGATTCTACATTCGAGACCTTCTTATCCCAGCTCGGTATTCAACATCGAGTCTCATCAGTAGAGCATCCCCAAACCAATGGGCAGGCTGAAGCAGCCAACAAAGTCATCCTCAATGAATTGAAGAAAAAGCTCGACCTCATAAAGAAAGACTGGGCAGAAGAAATACCAAGTGTATTGTGGGGATACCATTGCACCCCTCAATCTTCCACCAACGAGACACCATTTCGTCTCACTTACGGGTTCGACGCCATGATCCCAGTAGAGGTGGGTGAACCCTTGTTGAGGAGGCTGACCTTTACCCCCTCAGATAATGAGACTGCCCTCAGGGAAGAACTCGACTTTATTGAAGAAGTACGAGAAGAAGCTAAAGTAAGGGAGTTAGCCGCGAAGTTATGAGCAGCTCGTCGATATAATTCCCGGGTTAGAGAACGGTCATTTGTTCCAGATGACCTTGTATGGAGAAAGACTGGGGATGCTAGGCGAGACCGAGCTCATGGCAAGTTGGCGGCCAACTGGGATGGCCCCTTCCGCATCCTTGAGGCCCATCAGAATGGAGCCTACAAACTGCAAGAGATGGGGGGACGCCTAATTCCTAGAACTTGGAACGCTAGCCATTTAAAGCCTTACTTTAGTTAATTTTCTTTTTCAAATTTGTGGTCGGCTTACATATTGTTAAGTTTGTCATTTGTCAGGAAAATGTACTCGGATTAGCATTCAATAAAAGGGAATTGCAGCTATCAATTGTTTTCTTTACGAGTAAGGTTACCAAGCTAAAGGTGACGACCAGTCCCTTTACGAGTTTATTCCACGCTTGGCGGCTACCGAGTTAAAGGTGACGACCAGTCCCTTTACGAGTTTATTCCACGCTCGGCGGCTACCGAGTTAAAGGTGACGACCAGTCCCTTTACAAGTTTATTCCGCGCTCGGCGGCTACCGAGTTAAAGGTGATGACCAGTCCCTGTACGAGTTTATTCCGCGCTCGGCGGCTACCGAGTTAAAAGGGACAACCCGTCCCTTTACAAGCTATTCTTGTGCTCAACAACTAACAAGTTAGAAAAAATACCACATCCCTCTTTGAAGTTCGACCTTGAGTCACTCTTTGAGGCTGGCCAGACTACTCATAGAGCTCGGTCAGAGGGTTCAGTTCGTCTCGTAGACTTAGTTCATCTGAGACCTGTTGGAGGTCGGTCGAATAATTCACTAAGCTTGATCCTAAGACCCGTTGGAGGTCGGTTAAGGGAATACTGATAGCTAGTATGCAATAAAGCGGCACAAGTAAAATCAAGACGCACAATAAAGAGAAAAGGGTGAAATGATGAAGAAACAAATAAGTGCATTAAAAATATGAAGTACGGCCCAAAGGACCACAATTACAATTCAAAATAAACAGAAGAAGCATCTAGGCCAGGTCCACAAGCTTCCCGTCAACTACGTCCTTGAGCTCGTCAAAGGACTCGGGATCAAGAGTAGGAGCCATGAGACATGCTTGGCGAATGGCTCGGTCAAAGCCCGTGTTAAAAGTTATCACCATGGCATCCTCCATCCTATACACGGAAGCTTTAAGGTCTTCATTTGACTTCTCAACTTTCTCAAGCTTTCCCGTGATGACCCCGAGCTCCCCCTGCAGCTGAACGACTTTTAACTCGGCCGCCGTAGCCCGGTCCCTGGCCGAGGACACTTTCCCTTCAAGCTCTTCTTGGACAGCCTGGCTAGCAGTAAGCTCCCGCACGAGCTCATCCTTGGCTGATAGGGTGGCAACGAGATTCTGCTCGGCCTGCTCCCTTCTCAGAGAAGCCCAGCCTACCTTGGGGCCGCACCTCAACTGATAATAGTAAAGAAAAGCACGAGAGCTCGGCCTAAGGCCGAGCAACTTGCACAAAACTTGGAAGGCGCGAAGAAAACCCCAACTATTAGGATGAAGCTGACTGGGGGATACATTTAAAAAAGAGAGTACCTCGGTCTCACAGCGGTTTAAAGGAAAGGCTATATCAAATTCTTTAAACATATACTCGTATACCGAGATGGCGTACCGACCTCCGATAAGAAACCGACTATGAACCCTTTGATGAGGCTTACATACCCTACACATAACCCCGTCCTCAAAATCCTCTCCTACGATATTATACCTATCCACAATGGCTTTAACACTCTCCCTAGTGGTAAGGCAAGAAGCTCGGTTAGATATTTCTGCCAAGAGCCACGAAAAGTCGGGCTCTTCAACAGGGATGGGGACGATGAGATCGGCCCCCTTGGCTGGTCTCGCTACCCCCCCCCCCTCGGCATCACCGGGAAGGGTACTCCCTACGTCGGCTACATCTGTAGCGACTTCGACCTCTCTCACCTCAGTCTCACAGGGGAGATTTCAGTGATATTGACGGATTGCACCTCGGCTCCATCAAGGGGAACCTCGGTAGCGGAAAGAGGTCCCGATCTGAGATCGGCCTCCTCCGTGGAAACTTCAATGGAGGAAGTCCCCACTGATTCGGGTTCAGAACCCATGACAGAGGGAGGAAGTTGGCTCTCTACACTACGAGTAGCCGAGGAATGTGAGGAAGAAGACATACCTATCAAGAAGTAGAGATGAACACGAGATTATGAAGGGGAAACTTGGAGGAGAGGAGGAAAACCCTGAGATTGAGGAAGAAACACGATGGGAGCTTCGAGAAGAGAGAATTTTGAGAAGATGAGAATGCAAAGGATAGAGTAAAGTGAGAAATGAAGGGGCAATACAGTTAAAAAGAGAAGAAAAGAGTCGTTACCAGAAGAGTAACAGTCAAGCCCATCACCGCAACGGCCCATTATCCAAACTCGAGGCCCATCCATTGCATTTAATGAAAACTTAAAACAAAAATTTCAATAAAAATTAATTAAAGAATATCAACCGTCACGGGATTCCTCACTCATAAACCTCGACCTACCGAACACAACTCATGACCAATAACTTGGACATGAGCTCGGGGGGCTGATGTACCGGGCTGGAGTGAGATGCCGGGCAGCTCACCCAGTAAATGCCGGGCTCATTCCACTGACCCCGGCCAAAATTGGACAACTGACATGGACACAACATATCTATCCCATCAACAGTACCCTCTCCCTGATATTCTGGGATTTATGCGTGTGACAGTATGTCTATCTAGTCACTACCGGGATTTGCGGACCTAAACTCATCATTGGACTTTCCTTATAATGCCTATAAAAAGGACATTGAATCACACACGGAGGATATATTCAATCTCAGACAATACACACCTACAACGAGGGAACCAAACCCTCCGTCACCTGAATTTCTGAGGACTGAGCTCACCTCGGCATCCCCAAAATTCAGTAAAAACACAGTATGTGATATTAAAAAAATAAAATTATTATATTTCATGGAATATATTTAACTCATAAATGTACATAAAATATAACTAAACAAGAATAACAATTTTTTTTTATAAAAGCAAATAGGTAATTTCTCGCATACTACACATGATCAACAATTTAATTGAACTCGCATTAAAATTTGATTAGTTCTGGTAAATTTTTTTTTTTTTTTTGAGTATCAGGATGTTTTAAATTAAAATTTATTTTATATTGCTTTATCCTTTTTGACATAAATAATTTTATGAGTGTTTTATTTTATTTTATTTAACATAGAAAGTATAATGAAATTAAAACAAATAGAGATACATATAGGATAAAATATATGAAATATATAACACACAAGAATATTTTTTCAGTAAAAGACTACAAGTAAGTTAGCAAATTTATACTTATTCCAAAAAAAAATTTATTAATTTTTTTATATGTTATCAAATATCTTTTAATTTATATTTGGAAATATTTTACTCCGTGTTATTTACATATTATATGCTCTAGATAAATTTACTATCTACTTTTCACAGTCACGGTGGACTTGAACATAAGCTAAATCATTGAGCCATTTAGTGAGAAAATTAAAAATGTCACTATATCTTACTCATCAACATCACTTAGAGTCATGATAATTATCTCGTCCTCTCGTGACCCGTTGAAGTCATAATATATATCTTATGACTCATTGTGAATTTTCTGTGTCTTTAAATTCTTCTTGTTGTCTTCAGCGTGATCATTTGTGTACCTTTATCAAAGAGAAATGAACAAACAATTTGAAAAAACAAAAATTGAGGAAACAAACAAAATAAAATAAATATAATTATATAAAAAGACTTTGTAAAGAAAAGTTGATATTAAAAAAAAGAAATTTAATTAATAGTCACTAATGTAGCCAGTAACCAAAACAAACTACTCTAAAATATCATATGTTGACATGTGTTATTTAAAACATCATTCAGTAACACGTGCCATCTAAATCTCCAGATATTGTCGCATGTATTGTTGTGAATTTGCATATTTATTATACTAATTTAAATACTCAAGTAATAGCATAAAAGCAGAAATAATTTCAAATAAGTATTATTATATTAATGAAATATCTTTATTAGTATTAATAAATATTTATATTTTTTTTTCGTACTTTCTATATTAAATAGTTAAACTTTTACTAAAAAATGTGATTTAACATATAAAAAAGAGAAAAAAATTAAAAAAAAAAGTTTATCCCCCTAAAATAAGCATAAATTTTTTAACTCACTTCCTTATTTTTGTATACTTTCTTAATCATATTTATCTCGATTTATTTTGATTTTCATATACTTTCTATATTGAATAAAATTAAAAAATACTTATGTCCAAAGAAAACAATAATAACTAATTTTAATCTTTGTTGAATATTTATTTTATTATTTTGTCTCAAAAAAATGGTCACAAAATTAGAGAACAGATATGAATTTTTTGATGGCGTATATTTTAGAGATAAAAATACACTTAATCAGGTTTATTTATTCATATATATTAAATGTAAATCTATGTCTCACACGGTAATATTTTACTTTGTCTCAATTTGCATTTAGTCATTTACCAAAAATTAAATTGGTAAAATTATTTGGATTTTGTATAAGTAAAATTTCTTCAGTTTAAGAGAATTAATTTAATTTAAATAGAAAAAATAAAGTAAATATTGTTAACATTTTAGATATGTAATACATCTTTCCGTTTAATATAAAAGTTAATTGATTGGGCGAAATAGATGGATTTATTTTTATTAATTAAATACTCTAATAATTTTCATGAAACAAATATTTTATTGAAATTTGATATTTAGGTATTTAATTAAAAGAAAAATTCATAAAATTGACCGATATTATTCTGACACGATAAAATAAACATCTTTAATATTTATAAATTCAACTGTCTAAAAGAAGAAAAAATGTAAAAAAAAATAAATTATTGTTATTATTATTATTTGATCTTAGTAAGGAATATTAGAACTTGTGCAATGTTTATTATACATAATTCAATAACACATGTTAGTAATTAGTAAAGAAAATCACATGTTCTGCCCTCCTTTTCCTTTGTAAGCATACTTTTAATTAGTATCCTTATTTTCTAGAGGTTTTAATCTACAATTTTAAAAAGCTGCATTGAACTATCATCATAACTTGTATTAACAAGTTGGAAGGAAAAAACAGTTGCATTACATATGCTCTTAGTTTTTTAGTTTTATTGTTTTAAATCATATGTAACAATAAAAAACACAGATATTGGGATTTGGTAGAGTTAGATTTTTCGATTCTAATTTTATTATTAAAACATTATTGATTTTATATGTAGGTGTATGTGTTACATTATTGCAAAATACTAAAATGAGTCTTAGTCAATAAATACGGAGCAGGTACTTATTATTTAGAAAATAAAAATGCAACAATATTGTTGTTTGGACTTATTCACGTTAAGCCTGCAATGTGAGTTGGACTTTGGCATGATGAAGTTTTGAAAGAAGAGGTCCAATAAACACAACATTCTCCCATATGACCAAACAATGATTTGTTGTGTTTATCATTTCAATCCAATTCCGAAGCAACGACAGGTTCCCACTCCTTTATTAGAATAAGTATTAAACGAGTATAATATTACATTAATGAGTATTAAATCACTAAATTTATTTTTAAATTTTTTATTATTTTATATAATATTTTCATTTATTTTGGATGATACTTGTGATTATATGACACTTCAGATATTATTGATTCTTCTGAGTCATAATTATAATAAAAATTAATTACATTATATTAATGATTATTAAATAAAAAATTAATTGTTTGGATTTAATCAACAAAATTTAGTAGGTAACAAAAAGGAAAACAAAATAACAATGGGAGAAATATGATAATATGAATAATATTACGTTCATGAGTATTAAATCATTACATTTAATTTTTAATTTTGATTACTTTCTATAATATTTTCATTTATTAATGATATCATGGAATTATACCACTGTATTAACAAAAAAATATTTGTTACAATATTTGATTACTTACCAAAAAATGCAAGTATTTTATATCATAATTAGAGTAATTTGATTAGCTCGTCAAGTGAAAAAACTATATTACATATATATATATATATATATATATATATATATATATATATATTTAAGATTAGAAATAATATGATTTAAGAAAATTAGAAATAATAGTAATATTTATATGAGTTAATAGGTGATGAAGTAATTATAATACATAATTAATAGGAGAAGATTAAAGATATTTGATTTTATTACTTATGTGATTTTTAATATTACCCAATTTATGTTAATATCCAGAGAAATGCTCCAATCATTTTCTTTTTTAACACATTTTTATGATTGATTAACATTTATTATAAATCATAAATTTAAGTAAACCGAAAATATAAATTAAGAGAAAATTATGAAATGAGAAGTGAAACTCATCTTTTGACTGAATTGTTTAATTTTATATTTAATTGGGATAAGTTTAATAAATCCAGATAAAATAAAGCATGCACACCAATTCAGCTTCGAAGCTTGGATTTAGTTGCAATTTTATGTTGGACTTGGTTATCAATAATGAATGCAATTTGAAACAAATACTCCTTTCACATTGTGTCTGGACTGTTTCAAAATATAATTTTTTTCTTGCCAAAACTCTAGTTGATCATGCAACAAAACACTAAGTTGATTATCTAAAAGTTTGAGACATTATTTGGGTTCGTAGATTTTAAAATTTACATTAACTCAGTTTCTTAAGATATTTTACGGCCTTAATTTAGTTGTTAATACTATGCAAATGCATTATTTAATGTTATAGTGTAAAAAAATATTCTTAAATCACATTTAATCCTCTATGTTCATAACCACTTTTAATTATTGTATTTTGATTACAATTATTATATATGAGATCAATGTGTAATTTTTAATGACTACCATATAATACATATTCTTAATTAAATATTATCTATAAGATCAAGTTATACATTCATATATTAATTAAAATTTTAAAATACTTACAAAACAAATGGTGATGTTTACATGAAGCTAGCTATAACATGTTGCCCCAGAAAAAACAAGTGATGAATATAACGTAATCAATTTATAATATGAAACTGCAATATTGTTCTCTTTTTTAAAAATACACATACCTCATTCCATGGCAAGATGTTGGGCTTGCCCACTCAATTTGCTACGCACTTGATTAAATTATAATCTTATTTTCGTCCAGTTGTCGTACTAATGCGTTCAAATTTACATCTAGAACGTTATGTATAGATATAAATCTTAAAAAAATAGTTAATAACAAAAAAAAAAAAAAATCTTCAAAGCAAAAAAAAAAAAAAAACAAAAAGAGGAAAAGAGACAAGATATGTGCAAGTAGCCAGGAACATCGTAATCTCTAAGGCCTAGATACATGATGAGCAGCTGTTAGGGTTGTTTACAACTCATAATATTATAGATTGTTATAACATTACACAACATAATTATTAGATTATTGCATTTCAGTCAACAGCGATGTCAATTACGTATTACAATTAATGTCATATATTTATTTTGATGCTATTATATATTAACTACACATGCAAATCAGCAACGTTGTAAGTTGTAACATACTATACATTGTAGAAGCAGTTGTTTCTCGTTTTAATTTTTATAGAAAAATACTGCAACTTTTATAGTAGTAGTATTTGTCTAGAAAACTACCTACCATATTCATATAGTTTCATATTATAATAAATACCAACCACCACCCAATCCTAACCCGACCAAGTAAAATCCGTTAGCTATATGAAAGAACCTAGAAATAACAGATCCAATTTAATATTTCTGCATTCTTTCTGACTTACATTTAGAATCTTACTGTATTTATACTAATTTATTGATAACTAATTCCTAATTTATTCTTAAAAGTCCTTTACTTAAGTTTCACCGAATGCAATTCAATAAATTAATTGTTGATTTTTTTTTTACCACGTTTTAAACTTATCTTTATAATTAAGTAAATTTTATATGAATCTTAACAATTAATTAACACTTCTATAAAGTAATACTTTACTTACACTTTAAGACCTTTTACACCTTTTTTCAACCAAAGATATTAAAGCGTAGTGGAAGTGTGTGATCCATGAAAACTAAATTGACTTTGTAGAATAAAAATAGTAAATAAAAATAATAGTAAAAGAGATGAGTAGGGTAGGGTGAGACCTGGAAACAGCAACACGTGTGTCTTACATGCTGGCTTTGAAACCCAACTATAGTTGAATTTTCTTGTCACATCACACACAAATCTCAACGCCACTGTGATTGTAGCAGAAACCAACCCAAACACGCACAGCAAAAACCAGCCTTTAAATTTGTACTATTCATTTTCCAATTAAATTATTGCTTTCTATAAAGCCATTCGCTGATATCATTAATGTGACCCTTTTCCTTTTCCTTCTTCAACCTCACTCCACTCTCTGTAACTATCAAATGAACAAATATCACTTCCACTGTTAAGAGTTAACACCTTCATTATTAGTATTAATTCTCAATCTGAGAAAATGGTTTCTACGGAGAATGATTCACACTCAAATTCCAATGAAAATATGTCTCATTCCACAATATCGAACAAATCTCAGAGACACATAGGGAGGTCCATGCGAACCGTGCGTTCCAAATTATTCCAACACGACCAAGCCACGTGTGTTCCTGACAACCTAACCGGTTCGCTAATGGAACTCGCTGCAAGAAACAACAAATCCGTTAAATCTTCCGTTACGGAGGAGCAACTCCTTGAGTTATCTCAAGCTCTCAGCGATTTCTCGGCCTGCAGCAGCGATATCTCGGGAGAACTTCAAAGACTCGCTACCGTTTCATCCGAACCTTCTGCTGACATGGACCGCGAACCCGAACCTGAGCCTGAGCCTTGCCTAGGGTTTCTCCAACGAGAAAATTTCTCCACCGAGATCGTTGATAATATTTCGCCGGAGGATCTTCAGCCGACGGTGAAGATCTGCGTCGACGGACTCCAGTCTCCGTCTGTGGCGGTGAAGCGATCGGCGGCGGCGAAGCTGAGAATGCTGGCGAAGAATCGAGCTGACAACCGCGCTCTGATCGGAGAATCCGGTGCGGTTCCTGCTCTTGTTCCACTCCTCCGGTGTAGCGATCCGTGGACGCAGGAACACGCGGTGACGGCGTTGCTGAATCTTTCTCTTTTGGAAGAAAACAAGGCGCTGGTAACAAACGCTGGTGCGGTGAAGGCGCTGATTTATGTTCTGAAAACAGGAACCGAGACTTCGAAGCAGAACGCGGCGTGCGCGCTTCTGAGTCTAGCGTTGGTGGAGGAGAACAAGAGTTCTATCGGTGCGTGTGGTGCGATACCGCCGCTGGTGTCGCTGCTGTTGGGAGGTTCGAACAGAGGGAAGAAGGATGCGCTGACGACGTTGTATAAGCTGTGTTCGGTGCGGCAGAACAAGGAGAGAGCGGTGAGTGCCGGCGTTGTGAGGCCGTTGGTGGAGCTGGTGGCGGAGCAGGGGAACGGCATGGCGGATAAGGCGATGGTTGTGCTGAATAGCTTGGCGGGGATTGAGGAAGGGAAAGAGGCGATTGTGGAGGAAGGTGGGATCGCTGCGCTTGTTGAAGCGATTGAAGATGGTTCTGTTAAAGGGAAGGAGTTTGCTGTTTTAACTCTTGCTCAGCTCTGTGTGGAGAGTGTTAGGAACAGAGGATTGCTTGTGAGGGAGGGTGGAATTCCTCCTCTTGTTGCGCTTTCGCAGAATGGGACTGTTCGAGCTAAGCACAAGGTATGTTGCTTCCTCAGTACCAAAGGTTATTGTTGTTTGTTTGTTTCTCAGTTATGTTTAATTACTGTGGTGTTTTGAGTGATTAGAATATACTTGCTTTGGAAACTAGTATTAGATTATTGTCTTGTCTAGATAAGAAAACAAGGGGGAAGTGAATTGAGTTTCTCTATCAACTTATACATCTCAGCTACTGGAGATGGAGAAATTAGATGAGAATTGAGAGAGCTTCTTTATACATACAGGAGTACCCCTAAATTTCTCCAATATTTTGATGAAAACTTGATTAGCTAGTTTTAGAATTCAAGTTGTCATAGGTCTAGGAGAATTATCGGTTTTACTCTTAGGTAGTTTGAATTTGATGTCCGTTAATGATAGTGTTTCAATTGAAGAGTTGAAGCCGTCAACACTTGATTCCCACTTGCGTAGGGTCAACTTGGTTTGGTATCATAAAAAGAAAAGGGGGAGAAAAGAGTTGAGGGGGATCGAGGGGGTTATCGCTTCCTTTGTCTGACATCATACAATGCTAAAAAGTGCCTATCCCCTTCTTGTGTTTGGTTGGATCAACTCGTTAAAATGATGTTCAATGATTTTTATTACCCTTTATCTCATAAAATAGATATATTTGAAATTTTTATAAAACAATGGGTAAATTGGGAGGACATGTAGGACACAGTGAAACCATTTTATCCCCTCTCCATACTCCCTATGGGGAGTGATGTAAAATATGTGCTTTCCACTGGAAGTGTATCCTTCCAACTTTTCCTCTGGTCCTACCTCTATACACAGCTCAAGAACTAGTAACGGACAAGGGATGGATGTAATGCTTTCCCTCTTCCTTTCCTTTCCTTACACCCCAATACAAAGTAATATCCAGACTATTAGGCATTATCATGCATGTGTGTGTTTGTTTTAGATTTTTGGTGCTTCAGATGATGGTTTTGCATTGGGCAAACTTCACCGGCATTAGATGCAACTTGGGTTAAGGAAAATCAATTTAAATTCTAGCAACTCCGGAAGCTTTTGCCTTTCCTGTTAAAGCACAGTTGAATTTGGCAACATACAAGCCTGCATTCTCTTCTGTTTTTGCCTTTAGAAACTGATCTTTTCTCATGCCACTACCTTTTATATAACTTTCTGGTTGGTTTTTCAGGCTGAGACACTCCTTGGATATTTGAGAGAATTAAGACATGAAGCGTCCTGTTCAAGTCCTTAGAGAAGTAATTAATACTTAGGAACGTAATTTGTAAGTGGTTGCTGTACATACAGTGTTTTTTTTATTATTTTGTAACTCTGTACAGTGTGTATTTTTTGTATTAGAGGTAGCCATTAGTAGGCTGACCCTTAGATGATTTAAGCTAGGTTTGGTGTTTTGTTTTCTCTTGTTCAATTTGTTTTGTTTCCTGAGTTGTGTGGTTGTCTTCTGTATCTGTTGGTTAGTGTCTTTTTCCTTAATCTCTCTGCCCCCCCAGTTTTTGTAGACAAGCCGAAAAGGCTAGCTGAGTTTTCTGTGTTTTTTGCCTCTCCCGTAGTGAAAGTACAGAGATTGTACTACAGTTACACTACCACGTGGAATATGTTAGTGCTCATAATTTTTTATTTTAATAAACATGGAGTTTAATTTGGATTTGATATAACTTTCGGCTGAAGTGACTTTCACGTAATTTTTGTACCTTGGAATTCTTGAATTTTTAAGCAAACCCGAAAAAGGTACATATTGTATCTTTTCTTTGTAAGATTGGTATATTATTCCCGTGGAATCTTTTATATCTTCCTTGCTTAAAGGTAAATCCTTAAAAGGTACGTATTGTATCTTTTTCTTTCTAAGGCATATTATTGGCTGGATTGAAGTTGCAAAAAATAAAATACCCGTTCTTGCAAAGATTGGCAAAAAGCGGGTAAGCTAGCAGCTTGATGTATGTTGTTATTCTTCTGTAATTCAAGCTTTCCCAGTATTGTTAGGGACATCGGTATGGAGTTTTGGGACCCAAAAGACACTATTAAAGTAGTTGTGTATTACTATATAAATTCTCTGTAAGAATACCCAGTTAGTGGTGATGTTCAAAGATGGTATACAAAGAATTAATCAGATGTAACATAAATTGAGAAGATATATGTTCGGAGTCATTGCGAAGATATACCGTTGAGAATTCTGAGTAAAGACTAAAGACCAAGATTTGTGCGATTTTATTATTCTTTAAATAGACATAGAAAAGTGTCCCTTTAACAATTTTCTGAGAAGAGTAAAGCACGAATCTTGATAATTCAATTAAGACGGGCCTTGTAAGATACATTTAACTTCCTCTTTTGTAGTTGCTGAATAGCTGTATAGATTGTTGTTAATGTTCATAAAATCCGAGATACAGAGAAATGTTAGGTGAGTGCGAAATTATGTGTATTCTATGGTGAGATAAAGAGGTCTTTAGGAGGATGTTGATTTGAATATAGTGTGATGATGTCGTAGGCCCATCAAGCTGCCACTCATTGTTGTAAAGCGTCTCGCCGGTCTCATGCTTTCATGTGCGGTGTCAAGTGCCCCACAGGCCAAGGGCACCATTACTATCAACCCCACCATAGACTACACCATCTTTGTGGTACCATATTTCCTCAAATAGCACCTTAATTATTTGTTGATTGTTAGTTTTCCTTCCTTTTCAAATCATCTTGTCGCATATAGTTAATAAATTAATTATCATCAGGTTTGTTTCGTGGTTCTGTTTATTTGGATAATTGAGCTCTAAAAATATATTTTCAAAGTTTCGAATAATTAGCTGTCGGTGTCTCATCTAAACTTAGGTTTTGTACACAGTAGGTTGATGCTTGCATCCACAGGTGAAGAAGTTGTTTAGTTAGGGGCAGTGGTTTCTCTTAGGCAAAACTACAAGCTTTCTGGGAGATGGGAAGCAAAGGTTGGCAAGTCACCAAAGTTTATATTGAAAAAATGCGAGACAAAATTCCTATTGGATACTCAAAAGATATTAGTCATAACCGATAGTTATTTGATGGAACATATCTTTTTCTATGGTGGAAAAAACCTAAATCTTGCACATCTAAAATTAAGGACAAATTAAATATATAACGAGGGACAATTTTCATTTCTTGAGTTAATTTTTGAGGTCAAGTTAAGTTCAAACTCATAATATTAGAGTCAATTCTAGAAAAAGATTACTTACTTATTGTATAATCCAAACACTAAGCCTAATAGTGCTAGACAATTTCATCTTCACAAAACTTTATTTCTTCACTTTAGTTTAAGACATTTTCACAAAATTGTTGTTTTTGAATGACATCCTTACAAAACATATTCAAAAGTCAATTTCATGATAAAACTCAGATAAAAGGAGATATAACCCTTAAGATTCAAGCTCGATAAATAGAGTGAAAGACAGTAAGTTTCGTGTAAGCTTAATTTTATTTTCTTTTTTGTTTTCTATACATACATCTATAAGACTATAACGTTGCATACAATTGAATACACGACAAAAAGTCAATAAAAGAACAAACTTAACGTGATTAACATCAAACTATTTCATAGGATGATTAAACACAATAAATAATTAAGGTTGAAAATAAGGTAAATATGCGAGTAATAGTTCATGTTAATTCCTTTTGAGTTTCAACTTCGTCCAGTTATAACACTTTCATGATAAATTTCTTATAACGATCTTAGTAACAAACTAACAAGTAGTACCTCCTCCCGTATTATTGTGGTTATTTTGAATTTCTGTATTCTCTAAATGAGAACTCACTAATCGAGTAGGGCACTTCACACTATTCTCATCTTTTGAACTAATTTTTGAGGTTGAGTTAGGTTTAAACTCACATTGTAATGATATCAACAAGAGAATAAAATTGTATACAATTGAATGTTACATGGTGAAAAATCAACAAGAGAATAAATTTAACGTGACAGAGGTGAAACTATTTTATTAAACGATTAAACAGAGTAAACAAGGTTAAAAATAAGATATATACACAATAAATAGTTAATGTTAGTTTCTGATTGAGTTTTAACTTAAACGAGTTATAACATTTTAAGGAATTTAAGAATGTTTATCTTGAAATATATCTAATAAAAAATAATGTAATTTTCAAATACATTTTCTGCTAACTATAGAGGCCAAGTTAGAGGCCGATTGATTGTACTATGATGTGTCATGTACCGTTCTACAATATCTAAACTAAATATCATTATTTTGTACTAAAATATTTATACTAAAGTTCAAATTTCAGTATTTATTCTAGACATCCTCACCAAATTGTTTTTTTAATGACATCCTTCCAGATCATATTTATAAGTCAATTTCATGATAAAACTAAAATAAATAGAGTGTACCAACAATACACTGCACGTAGTGTATACTCCTTTTAAAAGAATAAGATAAATTATAGTCCATTATAGATGGTGTTAGAATAACTTTTATATTCATATTGTATTTTCAGCAGAAAGATAAATGTATCACTTATTTTAAGATGTATTACAATTCAAATAAGTTGGATAAGATCTTAGCTACAGACAGTCAATTTTCTTTCAAGATTATATCAAGATTTAAATTTCAATGTTTACTTCTCTACCTTAACACATCCTCACAACATATTGTGTTTGAATGACATCAAAACATATTCAAAGACCGATTTCATGATAAACTAAAATAAAAGGAGATATAACCCATAGGATTTAAGCGAGACAAATGAAGTGAAAGATTTACAGTTATAATGTAAGCTTAATTTTTTTTTCCCTTTACATACAACTATAAGATTATAACATTGTATGCAATTACATGGCAAAAAAAAATCAATATTCATGAAAATATTCCATGATTAAACATAATAAAAGGTTAAAAACTAGGTAAATGCTCAAATAATAATTAATGTTAATTCCTAATTGAATTTTAACTTGAACAAGTTATAACACTTTAAACAATTCAAGAACTTTTACCTTAGAATATTATCTAATAAAGATTAATGTAATTTTTGAATACCATTCTTTGCTAACTATACATAGACATCAGTGACTAATTGACTGTATTATAGTGTGTCCTATTCTGCTCTATAATGTCTAAACTAAATAGCATTATTCTGTACCATTCTGTTCTATCCTGTCTAAACTAAATAACATTATTCTGTACCACAGTGATAAATTTCTTAAAACAATCCTAATAACAAACTAACAAGCAGTATCTCCCTCTGTGCCACTGTGGCTATTTTGAATTTCTATATGTTCAGAATGATAACTCAAGGATCGAGCAAGGCGTTTCACACTATTCAAATTCAAGGATTTTGACGTGCTACCTGGAAAAAAAAAAAAAAAAAAAAGTCAACAGTTAATCATAACACATTCTAACACAAGAATATAGAAAAAAAAAATTGTCTTAGACACTAGCCCTCACCACTTGGAGCCGATATAAACTCTGCTGCGACTCGGTTATTAACAGGTGCCACACTCATTGGACTCGCTAGGTTTCGTGCAATCCGTTTAATAATATTTAGGCGCAACCGTGTTGGAAAACTTTCCAACTGATTTGACGATCCTGTTGGTCATTTATCGATCATTCCATTCCATAAGCATAATTAATTAAACTAATCAATTGTAATTAGAACAAAAATACACAAAACAGATATTTTGAAATTACCTTGAAGAATTTGGGATGATTGAGGATCTCCATGATTTTGGTCTAATGAGGCAGAAGGAGTAGTTAGGCATTGAAGGTGTCCACTGGTAGTGGCTATGGCTTCAACCGTGGCCGTTGATTGAACATTCGCAGCTCTCTCTCTTCGAAGCTGGTAATTTCTACGACGTCTTGCAAGGTGTTGTTCCCTTTGTTCATTTGTCATTGATTGTCTCCTTTGTCTGTCACGTAAACGACGTCGTTCTTTCTCTTCCTCCCGCTCCATTCTGCAATTCTTCTTAAATCAATATATAACCAATCAGTTTTTGCATTCTATAACATATATAACAATAACTATTGACTCTGTAACATTTTCAGATCTTAATTTCTTCTCAAAAAGAAAACGTTCTCTGACAATGCTGATTTGTAAGGAAATCAAAGTGTAAGGAAATGGTATTTATGGAGAATCTGGCTGAGAGAATCGCAATCGTGAAAATCTGAGCTATTTAAGGTATTTATCTAATCACTTCTAGAATTGATTTTGTTTCAGATTATTTAAGGTATTTAGATTAATCAGTGATTAAGAATATCCTAAGGCAAGTAACAATAAAGAAAAAACGCAATTAGAGTGTAATAAGATGAATTTACAAAGTGTGTAAGTGTAATGCGTTTGTGAGTGAAGAATGAGTTGAGATTGGGGTAGAACACATTTTACCTGTCACTGCAGATTCGATAACTGAAGAGCCAGAACGAAGCTATTCCCGTGTAGAGTGAAAATTGGAAAATTAAAAATTATAAAGAATTAAAGACTAAATTATGTAATTTATCTTTTATCTTATTTTATGATTTGTTTTCATTTTTTAAAATTCTAAAAAATTGTTTTAGTCATTAATTAATTTTAATTTGAGTAAAATAAGAAAAACTTTTACTATATAGAAATAATTTGTAATAAATGTTTTTCTATTCTGTTTAATTAATTTCCAATTTAAGCGAGATTAAGTTATAATTATGGGTTAAGTGAATATACAAAGTGTATTTGTACTTGTTTTAATCTTTTTCTGATCCACTCTTTAAATTATACTTTTCAATTGCAATGTGTTTTTTAAAATGCTAGAAGAATGGGAACATTAGAATTTAATATGCTATAGTTGTTAAAATATATTATTAGATTTTATATTATTTTAGGGATTTATATTACACATGTTCAAAAATCAAGAATTGACTTGGACAAGTGATTAAAAAATGCCATATGCGACAATTTTAGGTAAAGAATTTTAATATTACATTTTGTTAGTTTCTTGCAAGGAAAATATTTATAACTTGATCATTTTTAAAAGAGGATTTCAATTATCATGTGTGAAAGATTAATAGAGAAGAGATCTTTCATATTAGTAAAAATATCATAATTAATAATATCATATAAATATATTTTTTTTCAATTTAAGATTGACATACATATTAAAATATAAGGGAAAGATCATATAATACTGGTATAATTTATATTAACGGTCACACTACTCAATAATTTAATTTAAAATACGATTTTTATCGATTGTTTATACCAAATTTTGTTAAATCGACCAAAAAAAAAACTAATTAAATTATTCATATTTTAGTATATTTTAGATATTATATATTATATCGATTCTTGATTCACATGAACAGGTATCAAATGATTTTCATCAATATAAAATTATGTATTTATAATTTCTGTTAATGAAACTTTTAATTTAACATAAAAATTCATGTAATTAAAAATGATTAAGGTGTAACATTTTATTACACCAGTATCATTTGATACCTCGAATAATATTTTTAATTTAAATAAACTAATATACTTTGTCCCTCGCTATTGTTTTTTACCAAACAGGACATATTTTTCAATTTTTCTTAACTTCTTTGTTATTCTCTTAATTTCTTTTTTCTTCATTTCTCCCTCTTCTACTTCCTTTTAAACAAATATTTTTTAATATATGAAAAAATGAAATAAAAATAAAACAACACATTTTTTCTCCGCTTATTCAGATTAATTGAAAAATAGGATTCAGGATATTATGTCAACAGAATATATTAAAAACTTAATTTCGTATTATTTTTAATTACTTTCATTTATTTCACGTATCTAAAATCTGAATTGCAAGATGATGGTTCATTGTTTTCAGTCAAATTTATTTTGCGTTGAATATGTTTCAGCAATTGATGATTGATTCTTTATCACATTTTTGAATGTAGTTAATAAATAGCATTGTGTGAGTTGATTTTAGTTTTTAGGATTTGGACCCATGATGAACTTTATTTATTAGCACTTAGCAGTGGTGCTCCCTTAATCTAATTGTCATTAATTGAGAGAATTGATTTCAGCCATCAGATCCATCACCAGAGAATAGTCAAACATTTGAACGTGTCTGCTCCAAATTAAATTACGATGTATTCAATTACATATTTTCGTCACGTTTTTAGTTGGCAACTTGGCATCATTATCATCAATGGAGTCAAAGTCTTTTTTTATTTTCTCCTTGTCTTGTAGTGCATCAGACAAATGAGCTATGCCAAACGCAACAATTGATGCACTTGCATAGAAAATTTCACATGTGAAAGAAATTATAATACTTCCTTCCAAGGACAGAACCTTAGCAAAAGATAGGAGAATACAACTACCAAGAGAACCTTAAAGCAAAGACTTTTTTCTCAATTAATTTTTCTCTAATAACATCTTTCTCAAGTTACATAAATATATGAATTAGGCAAAGCAATGTGAAAATTTCTAGAACAACAACATTCTAGTGAGAACTCAGTTATTAACAATCAATCATCCATTAATTAACAACATTTTTCTCAAACTCAGTTATTGAAATGTAAATATCCATTAATTTAGCATAGCAATGTGAAAATTTCTAGAACAACAACATTCTTGTGAGAACTCAAAGCAATTAACGTGAAAAATCAGGAATAAGTTACTTCTGCCAGGAAATAAAGTCAAGATGATGCAAATTTATGGATGCCTAGAATTATGTAACTGTTGCAACTCATAAGTCACAATGAAGAAACTACTATATAGAGGGTGATAATATTTCTCATTGCAGTTGTCATTACAAGGAATTAAACGGGGAAACAAGATGAATATCTTGCTCATTTTACATTAGCTATATAAGACTAAAGCTCGCAGAAGAGGGTACAATAAGTCATGATAGAGGTCTCTTTTTCTTGCATTTTAGTATTGGCATTTACAACATGCTTTGAGATTCTACAGAATGCAGTATAGAACTTAGGTAACTCTTAAGTCCTACAGAGAAACTAGGTACATGCATATGATGAATTATGCTCTAAATTGTAGGTCAAAAAGTAGGCAAAAGATCGAATCAGTGAGTTTCATCTCCAAGCAGAAGAGGTGGCCATATGTCTGTGCATCCAGCCAAGATAAAGAGCACCATCTCTATGTTCAAGCCTATAGTTTTGATTGAAGCCCTTTAAGAGATTTTGGGTAGCAGCCATCACAGAAGAACTCAATTGGCACTGTTTAAATCCAGCCATGTCGAGTCTTGACCTCCACTTTCCCAGAAGTTCATGCCTTTCCACCCTTTCAACCCCCTCACAAGCTATCATGTTGACAATGTCCCGTGCCACGCAGTGCTGTTCTGCGCTCATCCGCTTCTTATCATCTCTGGAGCAAGCAACATCTATGGACTCGAACATAGCAGTATAGTAATCCATGGTCTCAACAAACCTGTGAAGGAAAGGAGAAGTGTTGGTGTTGGATTCTTGCTCAACGAGGGTAACAACCTTAGGAGACAAGCTTTTAACCAACCTCAACAATCTATCTCTGTGATTCTCAGTGCTCACACTCTCATCTGGCATGTGATGCAACACAAAAGGAAAATTTACAGCCAGAGCCTCCCCAGGTCGAATTTCAATATTTCCTCGTACAACCTCACAGCCAGACATTGCAGCACTGTGGAATTCAAATGGAACTCCACAAGACCTTGCAAAATCTGATAGCCTTTCTCCGACAATCTGAAGTCCTCCACCACGAGCATGGAATGACTGTGAATCATCAACACCGGTTACACGAATGGAAGGGGGTCCTCCAGGCCTATTTGCAAGGGCCTGGATAAGTAAATGCCACTGTGTGCCCTGTGCAATTTGGAAATCAATTATATGAATCCTGGATTCATTTGCCATTGCTTCTGCAATGACAGCATTTGCAGATATGTAAGCGAATTTCCAGTATGGGCAAATCTGGAACAGAATGTGCATGTAAGTCATTAATTCTTTGCTTGTTGGTTGATCACACTTCAAGGATTTGTAGATGAGATCCCCTGATGATTCCAACCTTGCTCTAAGCCCCTCCAACAAGTAAGCACCCAATCTCTGCATTGGATCTCCACCAACTGATACCATTTTCTCCAATACGTTGTCCATCCAGCCTCTTGCTGTTGGAAAATCTTCATCAGACACAGCCTGTGCACATACCTTGAGGACTCCTTTCAAATCAAATTGTTGAATATTTTCTGCAATCTGATCCCAGTTATGCTTAGCCAACTGAGATGATCCACGGAGATCGCCACTCTTGACACAGCAGCCATAACTGTCTACAATGTCTGATTCATCAAGCTCCAACAACGAAATCTCCAGTTCTCTAAGTTTGTTCTTCATCAGATTATGCCCGTCGTCCACACTAGACAAGCCGCTTATTGGTGATCCGTAAGTATTGTCTGATGACTGGTGGTGATCTGAGTAGCATGACTGAGAACCTTGTGGAGAAAATGGATTCCTTTTAGATGACACACTGGCATAGGAAGGAGAATCATCACAGTCCATGAAAGGAGTTGGTGCTGGACATGATTCCAGAGTGAAGTATTGGTCCTTGCAGGTTTCAAAAGAAACACTAGTTGTTCCCTGGCTGCTGCTATCATGGCATCGATTGCTTTGAAACATTTGGTAAATGCCTTTCACAGGCTGGTGATAGAAATGGATGTCGACTGAACTTGGGTGTTTCTGAGACACTTGCATCTAGAATAAAAAAAATATTCACCCGGCCAAGGAAAACTGGCACAATAACAAGTAGTCGATCTTTGTAACAGTGAAGGTATTTTCCAATCGCTCCGGGTCACTTGATGGCCATTCAGAGACACAGATTTTGCAGATTACTCACAGTCACCGGTTTTATGAGCTGCTAGATGCAATGATTAATTTCCAACTAGCGTTCAAAGATGTTCTGAAGAAACAAAACCTGCATAATAAGATACAATTGATAAGAACACTTGAGGTTGATTAAACAAATCAAGGAAATATGTTCAAACAGGTCGACAGATTAAGATCTAAACAATGAAGATGAGTTGAACAAAAGTAAACTCAAACTTCAAAAATCTGAACGATCAATTAAGGATCCCAAATAAACCTCTCAATGTTATAGATGAACATCAACATGCATTAAATGATCATCTACTAGTAACCAGTTGAATTTCCTAACTCAGACATCTAATAAAAAAATCATAGAAGAATTCCTGAAATCATTAAGGTAACCAAAAAGCACGGAAGAAAAAAAGGAAAGAAGAAACAGATGAATAAAACGTGTCAAGTTCTCAAGAAAAATAACTTTCTATCAGATACGCAAGGAGAAACGCGTACTTTTAAGATTGGGGAAACATACCCACAAATCATGCATAACCGAATGGCTTTGCGAAAATAGAAAGCATTTGACTCAAGTCTCAACGATAAAATAACGAAAGAAGAATAAATGCACAAGGAAATACCACCACTGATACTTGATAGATGAAAACAACTTGATCAATCATACATGCCCAGAAATTCAACCAGTTCTGTTTCCAAACTCACAAATCGTCAACTTCTAAGGAAAGTGATAGATTTTAAGTTCACCTCAAGCCTTATAGCAGAAAATTAAGAGTCTTAACGGTAAAAAAGAGGAGTTTTTAATTTATTTTATTTTCTTCGGGCTCTGTACTTATATTAAAAAAAAGTCACGGTAGCTGAAATCCCACGAAATTGAATGGTGAAGAGTTTGGTTGAAAACAGGAATCCTATGTTGGGAGTGTGTGTAAGACCCGAAAATCTAGAATATGAAAGAAAAGATAGGATTTGAACAGAGTGTTTGAAGTGAATGATCCAACACATGAGACAGGAAAAAAAAATATGTTGAGTTATGAGAAGCAATAAAGTATGAGGCATTGCCCACAACAGCAGACAAATTGAAACTGAAACATGACAAGTGACAAGCAAAAGAATGCATACCTGTGCTTGTGTTGCAAGTGTTTGGTCCTGTTTGAGTTGTGTTGTGGCAGAGAAGAGAAAAGAAGAACGAGAGATATTGGTGTCAACTTGAAAAACTATGTATTATTGTTAGTGGCTGAGTTTTGATTTTATAATATGCAGAGATGGATGAGGATGTATATATTTAATGGGTAGATTGATTCACTCGGTTTGGTTGAACACTGCTTACGAAGTTACGAGGAAAGTCAGACTCAACTATAATGTTGAGTCCGAGTAGTGTAATTAATGTACGGTAGAGTTTAACTCTTAGAATCTTCTTATACACTCTCTCTGTCTTTCTCACACACACACCATGTGCCATCTTACACCACATCTTCAACTATCATTCCACCTAAGGTTACTTTACACGTCTAGGTATTTTTTTTTTTGTTGTTGTTGAATTACTATTTTTTTTAATTTTTTTATAATAGATAAATAAAATAGAAAAAATAGGAAAAATGAGTGTATATTAATTTTTAAGAAATTATTATTTTTATTCTTTATATTTTAAAAATATATCATTTTTTTTTGTTCATAGACACGTGTAACGATGATTATTACAATTTTGAAATTTAAATCATGATAATATTGAATAAAGAATTGATTACAAGATAAAAATATAATACTTTAAAAATATGAAAAATTAAATTTAAATTTTTTAACTTAAAAAATTATAACAAAAAAAATCTCAATATTAAAGATTATTTTTTATTTATAGTTTAAAGGTTAGGAGTATAAAAATATCACCACTATTACTGGGATTTTAAAGGTTGACACCCATATGTTATCAATAATCTTCAGCACTCTAAATATTAATTAAAAGGAAAAGGAAACAGATACATTGGATACTATACCAATATTTTATGAGAGAAAAACAATAATACTAAAACTAACAGAAACCAAATTCAGACAAATTCTCACTATAAAAAAGGTCTTCTTATGTTCATGAACGAGTCACATCCTGTCCTGTAGAATGGAACGAGTAATAATTAGTCTTTAGCTATTTATTTTTCAACATATCTATTTTCTCTCTATAAATATTAATGGTCTTAAAAGTTGTGTATTTCAGAGTTTAAAGACTTGATTTTCAGGAAAATAACATCATGTTTAAAGTTTAAACAAGAAGTTTATAGTGAAAATGAAGCATGTAAAATAAATTTTTGGTAATAATTATTTATTGGCTTTTTTAAGTTCAGATATCATTTTCTATTGTTCTAAGTGATATTTAGAGTTTCTTTTAAAAAAAAAAATTATCGCTAATAAGATAAATTAGTTGTGAATAAAAAATAATTGAGTAAGTTATTTTTTCATCGTATCTTCCATATGATTTGGAAGTAAAGTGAGTGGAAATATCACTCAAAAATCCAAATGCATGCATACTTAAAAATTGTTAATAAAAAATTAAAATAAATTGGTATATTTTTAATTTACTAGTATAATTGATTAGATTTAAATAGTTTTTAATTAGTAATATTAATTATGCATTTTATTATTTTAAGTAATATGAATTCTATTGTAAGCATAAGTACAAATTGATAATTGTAATAGAAGGATGGACCCACTTGAGTAGTATAGTATAAAATTGTGACAAGATGTTCATGAAAATAATGTGCGGGAAAAAGAGGGGTATCTGGGTGCTTTCTTTCATGCTTCCAAGAAACAACTCGTTATGTTATGTCACCATTTATTTTATAATCAAACCCATCATCACCAATGAAAAGAGGTCCATTCATTACGAAAATCAAAACAAAACAAGATTGAGATATGCATGATGACCTAGTTAAATCACCTTTGATATTTTACCTAACATTAAGGGTGGTTTGGTGTTCGAAATTCTTTTTATTTCTTTTTAAGAATATCATTTTAAAAGTTTTTTTTTTTTTTTCTACTCATGTTTGATATAAGATATCAGAATAATATTTTTAGAAAATTCCTAAAAAAACTTAGATTATGATTAAATTGAATTTTTTATTTTCCCTGATGTGAGTATTGTCAATTTATCTAGAAATCTAAAATTTTTATACCAAATTACCATTTATATACCTTATTTTACTTTTCTAATTTCAAATATTTTTATATTTTTTATTATCTTTATATCATTTATTTTCGCTGTTTTCTTCTCTTTTATAATTCACTTGAATGTGTTGTCACGTTGATTAGTTACGTTCTTAATATTTTTGAATTATATAATGAAAACATTTTTTTATTATCAATATAATGAAATCCACGTGATGAAATTGATAATATGTCTGTTTCATACGAAACAATGAAATTGTGGTAAATAAATAAAATAAAGCTTTGATAATATGTCTGTTTCATATGAAACAATGAAATTATGGTAAATAAATAAAACAAAGCTTTAAAAGACTTATATCTAAGTCTAAATGATATATTTATAAAAATTCTAAAAATAAAATTACTTAATAAATAAACTTGATAAGAAATTAGTCGAGAAACACATTCTAAAAAGTCTGCTTTAAAAAAATTTCAAGTGCCAAACACACTCTCGAAAAAATATAAAAAAAAAGGTAAATAAATGTTAATGAAGGTATTCCTTGCAAATTAAATTTGTCTGAAATATTTAAAAATGCGCGTTTACCTACATATTCTGCGTATTAAGCTTCTTTTTTTTTAATTTGATATTCCGTTGCTTTAACAAAACCCATAATAAATCAATAATCATTAGGCTCATGGTTAGAGAAATTTATTATCACTAACATTAAATAATTACCGATCTATTTGATTTCTTGTGTGTCATGTTCGATTTTAAATATAAATTATATACGATGAATAAAAATATCAGTTAATTTTAATTTTTTAAAAATTGTTCTCAAAATATCATTGGTCAAGCTTACGAAATTGTTATTTGAGTTTACATGTCAACGCAATTTATTATTTGAGCTATTAGTTAGAAATAGTTATTACTTATTTGTCTCATTAACTTACAAACTCTTTGTATTATATTATGTTGTAAACATGAAGAGAATATTGTTGTTAGAGCAAACTTCAGTTTTATGTTAATTGATTATTGACTTAAGTGATAGAATATCAATTTTGATATCGTATTTGTGATCTTAAGTTATCTTACTTGTTTAAAGAAAAATTTCCCGTTCATAATAATTACATTTTATATGAGTAACATGATCTTATATATGAAGATTGAATCTTGTTAATCTTATATATAATTATATCCTAATCCAAACTTATTATACTAATCCAACAGATGAAGGGGTTTTTTGCATTTACAAATCATTACAATCATGAATTCTCAAATGAGAATCTATTGCACGTTACAACTACCAACCCAAAATGAACAAAGAAAAATAAACTATCATTGTGCGTCACACATATGGTGGGCCTCTCTGGCAGGCCCAACAACGTCACCCACGAGTATGACGTCATGTGGGGATACCAAATCACCATTTATTCTTCTTTTATGTGTCATTTTTGACCCATACCATGATCATCCTTAATCGTATATTAGAAAAATAAATACTATATATATATATATATATATGTTTATAAAAATTTATCAAAGATTGTTTTATTAATAAAAGAGTAGTAACAATAGTAATTATAAGGAGAAAGAGTGGGACAATACATTTAAAAAGAAAAAAAGGAAAAGGATTTGTTGCTATCTTATCCTTCCAAAAACGCCACCCAAGTAAGCAAAAGAGGCTTTTCAATTGGACCCATTGTTGCACAATATGTCTGACTCTCATATCAACTCCAAAATCTGAAATATAAATCTACGACATCACCGACTTCGATCTTAACCTGTACCTCAGTGCTTTGTGGAATCAACTTTCCCTTTTTCTGCACCGAATGAAACACATTCTATTCCTATCTTCCAACATGGAGATGCTGCTATTGCTGTACCTATTTTGCTTTTCACCCTTCTTTCTCCTTTCCTATTTTTGTAAATCATTTTATGTGATTTTGTCATCATAAATTCCATAACTATTTAATACCAAAATTTATAAATATTCATTCACTTTTATTTTTCCATCTCTTTATTTTTCACTCTGTGTCTCTATTTTTCAGTTTTCTTTGTATTGTGCTATTTCACTAGCATGAAAAAACGATAAATTTATATTACGTAGATATGTGATCTGTTATAAATATATAAATATAAAATAATTTTTTGTTTTTAAATTTAATAATATGTTTACTGAAAACATACAAATATTATAATGTGTATCTCGTAAATATCATATAACCATGTATATAAAATTATAATAGATGATTTAAAAGTAAAAATAATAAAATATCTTATATGAAATATGATTGATTAGTCGATTTTATATAATTGAGATAGACACTACATGATATATATTTTTAACTATTAATTATATTTTTTCTATTTTAATAATAAATTTAAAATATTTATCACTTTATTATTAATTAATTTTTGTTAAAAAATTTAAACGATTATTTTTAATAATTTATTTTCATTAATTATATTTAATTTCATACACAAAATCGGAATTTGAGAAATATTTAGTTGTCTTACAAGATATGGTGGCAGTGTGTTTATAGATTATCCAAGGAAAAGTCTGTTTCAACTTTCAAATCATTAAAAAAAATGTCTTATATGTGGTCAGAAAGTGTTTTAATGTTGCATTTCTTTATGGGTGAATTGGAAAGATCCTAGACGCGCACACTGATTCAAAGTGAAAATGGACGTTGTTTATCAGAAACTTTATTTGTAACAGATAACAGCAAAACGCACTCACAAGTCACCAATTCTTTATCTTCTGATACAAAAAGTAAAAGCAGAAGTCACGGTTACGGTACAGAAAGAAGCACATTTTTATTTTATTATTATAATATTTTTATATCTTAAGTCACTCGCACGTTGACATGAGTCACGAAATGAGAGTGTAGAAAAAACATAAAGTTTTTTATGACCACGCCGCCCTTGTTAAATGATAATATTGACACAATTAAAGCGAATGTGATTCTACTTCTGCTTACACAATGATGATCATGTTATTGACTAACTCATTTTTTGGTACTTAATGTAATTTAATTGTGTGTTTAGATTGAAATTGATTTTGGTAGAACCAAATACAGTCTAAATGATCCAGAAAGAAAAAAGTAAGTTGGTCCTCTAATTAGTATCGAAGAAACTATAACTGCTTAAACGTGCAACACAAACTTAATTAATTAACATTCCTGGATTACTCTTTAGTTGCAATATTGGAGCATGCAGTCCGCCACGTTAAGAGGAGGGGGGCAGTTGCCCCCCAAACATTTTCTGTTTTTTTTTATATTTTTTATATATATATATAATTTATATAAAAATAATAATTATTTTAAATAAATAATAATTATTTTAGTTTTATAATTTCTAATAAATAATTATAATTATAATATTTCTAAAATAATTATTTTAAAAAATCATTATATATATAAATAATAATTTATACTAATAAATTTTAATTTTTGATGATTTTCTGTTTTTGATTTATAATTTTATATCTAATTTTAATATATATATATATATATATATATATATATTAGTAATAATAAATTTAAAAACATATATTTTAAAAAATATTAATAATAAATTTATGTATATATATTAGTAATAAATTTATATATATATATATTAGTAATAAATTTAATATATATATATTATTAATAAATTTTTATATATATATAAATTAATTTTTATATATAAATTTATATATACTAATATATATATATATATATTAATAATAAATTTTAATCTCTTCTAAATTTATTTTAATCTTAAAAAAAGAAAAAAATTATTATGTATTCAGTGGACTTGCATTTAATTAAATATTTCTTTTAATAAAAAGATATTTTAAAAAAATTAAAAAGAATTTTAAAAAAAATTAAAAAAAAATTTAAAAAATTTTAAAAGATTTTTTTTTTTTTAAAACAATTTGCACCACCCACACTTTTTTTTTTTGGCTCCGCCCTGGGAGCATGTGAATATAAAAGAATCAATTTTATTCACTAATCTATAATATGTAACTAATGCATAATTTATTTACAAAATATTTAATATTTTTCTCTTTTTATATTTTATATTTTATATATATATATATATTTATTTCTCTCATTCCACATTTTATAATTGATTATTTGTATATTTCAGTTGTATACTTAATCATTTCCTAAATTTACTGAAGTTGTACACAATCCATCCAAACAATGGTTTTAACTTTTTATAGTCTTATCCTGGGAGAAGGTGGCTATCTGGGTAGATGAAACATGTGATTTGTCAAAAAAATGTAGGAAGTGGAGACCATATTTCCTTTTTTTTTTTTTTCTCTTTCTGTTTCAAGTAAGATGATGAGGCCCATTCATTGGTGGCAGTTCAACTGGGTGATTTGAATGTGGTCCAGTTTGGGTCCTTCTAAAGTAGGTGGGTGTTTGGTAAAATGATGGGAATCAGCATTCCCTTTAAATCGTGATAAAATGAGGTCAAATCACTCTACCATTGGTCAAATAAATCAATTTAATAAATTATTTAGAATACGTAAAGAACTACGTTAATTGATAAAATTATTTAAATTCATTTTTGTACGGGGTAGACGAGATAACTCATAAAATTAATTAAAAATAACTACTTATTATTTTAATATTAAACTATATTATTATCTAATTTGTGTTGGGCACAAATCATCATGATAAATAATTCACTTTGGTCTACCAGTTAATTTATCTCGGAAAAAGAAAAGAGTAGAAGAGAAGTGATATAAAATAAATGTTAAAATATATGTATATTATTAAAATTATTATGATTGGTAAGACATAATAACCTATTACACTTACAATTGCAGGTCATGTCTTATTATTGTCCCGTCCAATTCAAGCATAAGGTGTGTGAGTCGGGTAGATGAAAAATTAACTCCAGCTTTAGTTCATATTGGCTTTTGAGGACTAGGAACTTATATCTCACAAGATAAACATGCTTATTTAATAGGGTGAAAATAAGAAAAAAAGAGGGCAATTTCACGCTGCTATTCATTTCAGAGCATGAGTGGGAGAATTTGCATTTCGCAGGGAAATGATTTAAGGGCTTATTATCCCTTTAAATGTACAATAATGACAAATGTTCATTTAGTTGCGGTTCAATCCCCTGTTCAAAACAACAATGCTACATAACCCACTATCTACAACAAAATAACTGATTATATAAATGAAAATTTATGTTAATTACTATTTGTATTTTTTTTTATCTTTTATATACTTTAGTTATTTTATTTGTAGCATTGAGCATGTGTTTGATTTCGTGACACAAGGAAAGAATCATGTTTATATCTTTGTACGGTGATTGCAAAGCTACTTCCTATTATATCCACGATCATGTGTTTTTACACGCTTTTTAGAGGTTCATTGTGCAATAAAAAATATGCTAATTAATTTTAATTTTTGATTAGAAAATTAGCAATTAATAGATAACTTGTAAAAAAGTTTTAAATTGGAATTTTCGTCATATTTCTTCATATTATGGAAAATGCAGCTACAATTATGGTTACATTTCCCTCATGCACACTCTTAAAATTATTTTGACGCTGCAGCCAAGATTGCACCTGCAGACAATTTTTTAAAATCTTGTATGCAAATGTATAACAACCATTGATTTTCTCACTATTAGTTGCATTTTAAACTTTTAATATTGATTAGAATGTCACAATAATTATTATATATATATATTTCACAAATTTATAATTATAACGACTTATATTTTTCAAACATACTTTTTTTTTTATACAAATTTTATTTTACATTAACTTTATATTATTTTATGTATACATCAACCGTGCCGTGTCTTGTAATTTTTTAAAATTTACTATATTCTGGTGTCTCTGTTGTAAGGTTTTAATATCCAGCATGGCAGTATCTATCGTGCTTTTTTGTCTAGACATGAACAAGCATTGAGGCACAGGGAAAAATTAAGCACTCACAATATTTCAAGTTACAAAGTGAAATATGTTTTATTGTACACTTCAAGTGTCAAATTACCCATTAAAAAGATGAACATTGGTAACTAAGACGAACCACTCAGCAGAACCTCCTAAAAATTGTAACATTAACATGTCACTTCATCCTCAAATGCCACTATTCTGAATTGTTTTCTAAGGTTCAAATTTAGCATGGCAATGTAGGTGAGATAATGACACAACAAAGGGAAGGATCAAAATATTGAAACATAAGTGTGAACGAATGGAAGAGAATCGTGTACTTGACTTCCATTTTAAAAATCTAGTTCATCATTTGTTAAGAGTCAAGTAAATATTTGTTCTTTGTTAATTTGAGTCAGTCAGCATTCTTGAATACAGCCAAATTTTATGTATCCTCTTCATATGAGCAACATTTATATGCATGGCAGTAAGCATGCTGTCAATAAAATGATGTAAATAAATAAATAAACCCCATATTACCTAAAAATAAGGTATGTTGCATGTGAATGACGAAACAATCTTTACTCAATTTATTTTATAGGATTTAGTTAGATTCAGAACTAGCATGTGTAACTTACTACACTTGTCCATTATCATTATCATTTGAAAGTGAAAGCCACATAACTGATATCTCACAATGCACTAATCATTAGATTCTGAACAGTGAACTGGCGTTAACACATTTGACAGCATATGTGAACATGAACGTAAAGAGACACATTCTAATCGTATTCTCCCCAATAATGCGCTCAAATGTGCATCATGAGCTGTGGAAACTTTGAATAGCAGGTTTTTTGACCGCAAGTAGCATGGTTTTTTGTTAGAAGTATCACATCATATTTTCTGAAAAACTTGAGTTATTTAACCTTTTCTCTGAAGCTGTTACGTCCATTCAAACTGAGACCCAAGTGCATACCTTTTGCTTTATTGGGCACTGCGTGGGACAAGTTATAGTAGCACTAACTAGCCACCACTCATTGTTACCGTTGCTAGTAACTTGTATAGCTCTTAACTTTTCTTTTTTATCCTTGTACGTTGCTAATTTGGCGTGATTGGACATATCATATATAGCACTAACTATTGTTTAAGATAATGAGCAAAGAAAATATATAAAATAGGATTTTTATGGGGCATGCCTTGCCAATATTTGAGTCTAATATAATCTCAATTAGCCAACATTTGATTCAAACTTCAAAGACTAGACCAAATTATTAAAGGGTATGCTGCATAAAAGAAACATTGAATTCAAGCATTAGTGGTATCTGCAGCTTTCATTTGTGCATGCCATTTGCATCCAAACACTTGAAGACAAGGAACTTGCATAGAGATGAAGAGAGAGAGAAGAATGTTGGTATGTTTGTCCTTGTCATACACAATTGTTTGATCAAAGCGTGATGAGTTGATGGACAGAAAAGATCATTCCTCCCTCCTAGCTAATAGCCCTTGTCCTTTATGCCCAATTACCCCACTTCCCCTTCTCCCAACAAAAGGAAAATGTCACTAGAGCATTAAGAAGAAAAAAAAATATGTTACCACAACAAAGCCCACAAAAAGACTCCACTAACCCCAAAGCTGAAGAATAGGGCCTTTGAGCATGCTGACAAAGCATCAATCGACTTATTATTCCTCCCAACACACCCTTCCATGTGCTACTTTCAACGTTCCCTTGGACTATTCTGCAAGTCATTTTCTGCTTTACCAATGCTTTTGTCTCTTTGTACCGAAAAAAGAAGAAAATATATGCTCATGTAGTTGTAATTCCCCCATTTAGGCACGTACTCATGCTACAAAAATCGGTTATAGATTGCCAATCAACATTTTCTTTTTGGATTTTGCAGCTTAGCTGCCGATTCCTTTTTCTTTTTAATCATTTAAGAATTTTATTGAGGGACTAAAAGTGAATAATTAAATGTATCAGAAAATCCTAGCCATGCCATTGCTCTATAAATAGCACACGTAAAGCTATTTCATTCCCCCCTTAGAGTTCATTACTACCATTCTGTTTTTTGAAGCCACAATCAGAGAGTATTGCTACATAGTCTCATTCATAATGAGAAGGAAAATCCATGACCCCACTATGGTTCGTTCTTCCATTGTTCTCCTACAAGAGAGATTTAAACAGTTGCACAGGGCGAAAGAAATGAGGAAGAAGAGAGAGTTGTTGAAAATTCTAACTGCTGAGCATAAACACTTCAACTCCAACCCCACTACGAGGCAATTTTTTCACCCTGAACTCATCATTCCATCAAAGTCACCACCGCATGTTTCTCTTTCTCTGTGGCCAACTTCACAGCGTATGCAAGAGTACAACAAAAACACTATTGAGGCCCCAGTAGTTTCAATGAACTTGCGCTCCATAGATTGTACACATACAAAGTCCCTTCAGGCATCAAGAAAGAACGTTTATGATTGGGATTCGGGCTCTGATCACTCTGGTGTTGATACATCTCTTCACCTGTAACATTAACATATATATACTTGTGACTTGTCTAATAAGTAACAGTGTAGCTTCATATATATATAACCCCGCTCTAATGTAGCTATTAATCAATCAGCATATTATCATTATCTGTCACGTTTTCTAGGTTGGTTATAGGTTTCTTTGATTCGATTTATGATCCTCAGTTTAGTGTATTTTTTAGTTGAAAAATATTTGGTATACAGCTACAATACTAATACGCACAGACAACTAGATAACTAGTTATAAAATGTGAAGAGAATGAAATACGTGTATATATAAGTTGACTGATTGATTAATATTATAATTGGCTACAAAGTGTAAAGTTGTTTTTAGGTTGCATCAGTCCTCCAGATGTTGATGTTGCAATCAATCTGCTTAGTAACCTCTTTTCTTTTTTTATCTGTTTTTACAGAGAAACCTTATGGGAAAGTGGGAAACTGGAAATTTTTGCACTAGGGTTAAAATTATAGTCATAAACATGGCCAAACGGGGAAACTAGTCGCTAATGTGATGTTATGCCTCAGGAAGAAACTGAAGGAACGAGATTATTGTGCTGGCTAAATATGAATATAATATAATAAATCTACATACAAGAACATATTACTCTGAACTAGTAAACGGTTTTCATGCAACCAGGTTCACCTAATTATAACAATGAAAGATAACTTCAGAGTTTAACCAATCCAAATTGTCTTCTTTATATGTCTGTGTACCTTATCAGACAAACTCGCATATTGAACCAAATCCAACTGAATACACATTAAAAAAAAAAAAAAACTAAGCTAGATAGTCTTTTTTTTTTAATATTATTTTCTGCTTATTAACATGTATAAATTCATTTTGGAGAGGATGAAGTGTTTTAATCCCATCTACAATACTTATCCCAGGATTTACGGCAAAATATGCATAGTCTGCTCTAGAAAAGTTCGAAAGAAATTCAAACCAAGAAATAAATTAAATTAATCAGTGAACAAAAAGTGGATATTGCTAGAGTAATAGGCAATAATGGTTGGAAATAGGTCTTAGGAAATTGAAAATACTTTCTCACATAAAGAATATTTATTCGTTGCCAGGGTTGTAAATAAAGATTGCTAATATATCTATATTATGTTATGTGTTATCAAGTCTCAACTATATGTGTCTATAAACCTCATGTTTTATCTCCTTGTGTATTTGTTTTTTATCATCACTTAGAAGACCTCTTTCCAAAACAGATATTGTGTATTGGTATACTCTATGTTCCACCTTTATTTACTTTAACGTGAGATTTTGGTTGTATCCCTTTATTTCAATGATCTTTATTCCTAATCCTAATCATTTTGGAGTTATCCTTTAGGCAGCAAGGGTCCCAGTATGGAAATTAAATAAATGATTGAACTAAATAAAGAAGCATTTGGATTGAGAGGCTTGGTAAGAACTCCTCTATTTGGTCAGTTTGAGAAGTCATAAAAAAATGAAAAGAATTCTTTAGTTCTTTATTTTCTATCCCTTTAGGGATCCTAACTTCTGCTTTATGGTTTGATAGATTGCTTGGAAAATCGGTCATCTAGATTCCTCATTGCAAAAAGCAGTATCTTAACAGAAACTAGAATTACATAGGAAAATTTGTTTGATCCTACGCCACCGAATTATATATCCCTGCAAGTACTATTGTGGAGGCTCTCTTAATTAACTTTCTGTAGCATCAGCAGTTATCTACTCTTTCAAGGCACATCAGTGGATTTAAAAAGAAAAAATCACGGGGTTGGAGACATTCTAAAGAGAGAAAAAAAGTTTCAAGTTGTCGTGACAATGAAGGAATGGTAGTAGGACCAAAACTTGGTGTCTCTAGTAAAAAAGTGTGTATATATTATGGTACTGGGGTATTCATGGGATGAGTTAAGATGATTTAACGTATATCCTTAGATAATAGAAGCTTCTGAAGAGTAATGACTTCTCCAGTGCTTAAAATTTTGATGGCTTTGCTCCTTTTGGCTCTATCATTTGAAGCATACGGTAAAATCAGCATTACCTCTACACTAATTCTGCTACGTTTATTGATTTTTGCTTTACTAGAAGGAAGACTTAATTTTCTTATATGTGGCTACTGTGTTAGAAGCCAAAAACTGGTGTGTGTAGTATTTTATTGCATCCTGATTTATTGGAAAATTTTAGGACAATTTGAGGAATGGTGCATAGCAGATGAGCAGACCCCAGATGAGGATTTGGTGAAGGCCATAGAATGGGCTTGTGGAAAGGGTGGAGCAGATTGCACAAAGATACAAGTGAACCAACCCTGTTACCTTCCAAATACCGTGAAGGACCATGCTTCTTATGTCTTCAACAATTATTATCAGAGGTTCAAGCACAAAGGAGGCTCTTGCTATTTCAATGCTGCTGCAATCACCACTGATCTTGACCCAAGTAAGATCTCTAAATAAACTGTCATAACTCTTTTTTTGATATAATTTTAATACCTATGATGCACATATATTTCTATATATGATATATGTACAAAATACAGGTTAGAAGTATCATATCATTCACGTAAATGATTTGTTGAATGTATATAAGTGGGAAACAATCATCACCTTATAAATCGTCAGTTTTGTAAGGTTGAGTTAGGTCCATTACCTACTTTAGTCCGGTATAATCCTTTCAACATAGTATAAACTTTTCATCAATATTTTATAATATTATATATAAAAATATAATTATTTTAAAAATATACATGACATTATAAATAAATATATATATAGAGAGATTTGCACTAATAAGTATAGTTATAATCATTCAATTTCAAATTTAAAACACAATTCTCTAACATTGCTAAAAATAAAATAAAAAATTATTATTATCATAATAAAAACAATACCAATCTCAATCTAATTTTAAAATTGAGGGACAATGATTTTACGATGTTATATTATATTTGTATTTATATTTTATATGTAACTGTAATGGATTTTTATAATTTTTTTAAAACCTAGGATACTTGTCAAATCATTTCACTTTTTAGTTAATCTCTTTTATAATATTTGTGGTAAATGATACATATCGTATTTATGTATGATGGCAGGTCACGGCTCATGCAAGTATGAGGTTCTTCCTTGAAAAAAATTCGAAGTAATTTATTTTCTTACATAAAAGATTGTAAGACCGTATTTTGCTGTTGAATTTGAGGGGTAGTAATGGAGTTCAAGCATCTCATTTGTGGTAAATGACGTTGAGTTCTTCAATTTCTCTAGTTTAAATGGTCAAATTGTACTCTGTTTATTCCTTTTGTATAAACTCTCAGAGAATTTGTAAGTTACATCGGGTTTAAATTGATGGTACGAGATATTAACTCTAATTAATATTTTATTTAATATTATATAGTAAATAATGAATATTCTTTGGACATATAAATGATGATTATTAGATACGATCAATCCATACTATCGTATATTATGGACACTTGTAGCTTTAGTTAAGTAGCCTTTCTTAGTATAATGAAAAATTTTAAATTTTACATACAATTTAGTTTTAAAAAAATAAAATGTACTCATTTTATGTCTAATAATGAATAACTTTTTACTTAATAACTACCCATATTTAACTTAAATCTAGGATTTTTCTTTATCACTCTGTGACAATAAGTTATTCTACTATGAGATGGGCCTAAAACGGGGGGAAGAATGAGGCTTTCTTGATAAAAAAATAAAAAATTAGAAACATCCAGAAATTAGGGTGTATGGGTATGCTTTTGGCAAATTCCATTTTCGCCACACATTTTATTCTTCTACACTATTCGATGTTGTGGTGCTCAAAATGAGGAATGAGTATAAGCAAAGATAAAATGATAACAGCAAAAAGCAAAGCGAAAAAGAGAAGGAAAATGGGTAATTACAGAGTGGTGATGCAAGAAAAGCTTTCGTCGGTGAAGTGCATAATTAGAGTAGTGATCGTTGGTGTGTTACCAAAGGTTTCAACTTTTTTTTTTCAATTATTTTTAAATTAGTAAATCTTATAATTAAAAAGAAAAAGTGTTGAGTGACCTTTATTTCCTTTGATAAGTTTAATCAAATTAACTTAGATGTTGAATTTATTTCGTCACATAATATGTAATAAATCAGTTAATTTATTCATACATATTTTTTTTTCATATTTTATAATTAATTATTTAATTATTTTTTTAACATTTTATAACTGAATGTCTTTTCATATTTTATAACTGATTACCTAATTGTCATTGTATTGACATTATTTATTAAATATTTTTCTTTCAATATATTATATACTTGGTCTTAATATAGTATACCTATATAGATTAAATATTAATTAAACATTTAACAACGAAAAGTCTTTCATGTTTGAGAGTCTAGTTTTCTTCTGTTATTATTTTGCTTTTTTTACCTAGAGAGTCTTTGGCTAAAAATTATTCTTAAAACAAAAATTGAGCGTAACCAAACATGAGCTAATATTACTACGGATAATTGTGTGATTGGGCAAATAAGCAGTCATACCAAGTGCAAAATTATGAAAAATTATGATTTGATCACTTATAATGTTGATTATATCATGCTGATGGACTAATTGACATCAGAAGAAGCATAAGAAGAAGAATTGTGTATTTTGCGTTAGAAGGAATTGAAATAAGTCCGGTTCACACATGAGAGCAAACCAACTACACTTTTGAAAGGTAGGTTAAGAAAGTGCCTTGTTTAGTGGAATGAAGTGGTTGCTACCAAGTGCATCATGGCCACAACTTTATTCCCCTTTAATATACTTAGCAATTCCCGTGTGAACTCTCATTTATTGAGATAAATAAAATAATATTATACAAATTTTTGTAAGATGAGATCACATGTGATCTCAAAACCACAAACACAAACCTGCAAAAGCTAGGAAATGGCCCACCATAACATACATACAAATAAATCACTCATCTAGATATAGTTAATGATTGCTTCTTCGGCTTTCAGTGGAATGACTTCAAATTTCAACAATCATTTTTCACACTAATTTTGACACATAATACTGAAAAAAAGTCTAACCTAAAATAATAATTGATTAGGTGAGAAAACCTCATAATTTAAGTTTCAGATTGAGTTTATTACTCTATTGAATGTAAAACTTAAATTCCCTTAAACCATTTCCTTGAAATGAAGAAATATACTTAGGGAGGTATCATTCTTAATTTCTCTCGTTTTATGGGATCATATTCTTCCCTCTATTTTAGTAGATGCTGTGGTCTCCACAAATCAGTTCTGATTTGGTATTCACTCACCATGTGTTTGTTAAGGCCAAGGCAAAAGAAATGGGGCATCATAAAACTGAACCATACGGTTCTTAAATGACCAAAATTAAGGCACTCCTTACCTTGTCAGATACACTACAGGGACGAGAAACTTTTCCTCTTTTCTAGAGATGATAAAATGAGCTCTAAAAATCACACTTTTGTTGCCATTTAGTAGTCCATCAATGCAGAACCAGAAATGACAGCAGACTCCTTAATAAATGACCCCATTTTGTATGATAGCTCAGTTTCCTTTGTCAATACGTGTTCACTATTTAGGCTTTGACCACTTGGCACACGCTCCGTTGCATTTGTATCATTTAGAAAGACCCCATCATCACTCTTTTGGAAATTAAGCACAATTTTTCTGTTATATATAATAGTGGACACCTCTTTAGTGCTCTCATTTCTGGTTGAGTTTGAGGCTTTCTTCTATTTTGTCCTAACTTAACCTTTTCTCACTGTGAAGTTTTGATCTGAAAGGGGAAAAATGAGTTATTTGGGTTTGGGTGTTAGTCCTGGTACTGTCCCAGTGTATCATGGAACAAAACTCAAAGTGTTGGACAGAAGGGTCAGGATAGCAGAGCTTGTGTTAAGGAGTGTGAATCTTAGTCTAGGAGTTCTTGCAATTGTTCTTGTGGTGACTGATACCCAAACCAAAGAGTTTTTCTCTATAAAGAAAAAAGCTAAATTTTCAGACATGAAGTCTTCTGTGTAAGCTCTTGATTCTTCTCTTTCAGTCTGAAAATTGGGTTCATGTCCTGATATTTTCTTCTGTCCTAATCCTAATTTAATATTTGATTGCCTTGACTTTGCAGGTTCTTGGTAGTTGCTAACGGAATATGTGTTGGCTACTCCTTTATTCAAGGATTGCGCTGTGTTGTGAGTATGGTTAGAGGAGATGTACTCTTCAGCAAGCCCTTAGCTTGGCTCATTTTCTCTGGTGATCAGGTACCTATATATTGCACTCTTCTCGTTACCATGGAATAATTGTGTAATTGGTTTCACTGTGACAAGCATCTGAGTTGATTTACTCTTTAGATTTTAATAAAGATACAAATGTGTCGTTATTGTCAGGTAAAGTTAGTTTTGTGCTGGGTTACATTGAATTTACTTCAAAATAAAAGCATCTGAATATAAATAAATCATTTCTGTTCAAAATTCATTTTAATCAAAATTGATTTTATAAAACTTCACTCAATCACACAAATTATACATTCTAAGGGCTGCACCATGGCCAAGAGACAAAGTATAAATAATGTTTAGAGTTTCATGGTAGTTATAGGAGGCAATTGCCCAAAGCTGAATCTAGTCCATGTGGTACTTCCAAAAATTTTTTATAAGTTGTTCATCTTAAGTTCCTGAATTATTCTTAATTAATGCATCAAAGTGATCATTGAAATGGAATGGTGAATCCCGTATCAAACTAATTAGGCAAATCCACCACAGGAGGAAATGATAATATATATTGATTCATCCGACCTACTTTGAATTCAAACATTTGATTCGGTCCTAAGTATTTTCTGTTTACATGCATGCGTACATACATATCTGAGAGTGGGGTCGGGTTGGTTTTGTTTTATTGAATTTGTGGATCAAATTTGTGTAGCAATTCAATTTTGCCATGCGAAGGATGAGAAACTGATACTGTGGGACCACATGGAAACCGTACACAATAGATACTATTGTAGATTGGAGAAGAGACACTCACCACATATTATATACTCATACTTAATCACGTTTAGGATCACATATCCAGTTGTTGATAATTAAAATTTTTGTCTGAAATCACCCAAGCAACTTCTAGGACCACGTGCTATATAGTATTAATGCATTATCCTAAAACTTGTATCGATCTTTCTAGTATTCGAAGGGGACACAAATAGTTCTTTGATAAAGACCGAAATCAATATCCTAAAGAAAAAAAACCGTAATTGATAAGTTTAATAAAGTATTACACGTAACACAAGAATAACATATCGCTGTTGCAAATTCTATATCGTCTCGTTGTCGGACATCCCCATTTTATTATAGGAAATTCTTTGTAGTTGTGAGATTTATTGTGCCTTGTTGTGTAAGGCGTAAATTAGAAATCTCACGTTATCTAGAGATAAAGTATGCTCCTTACCGAACAAGCTAATTTATATGATTGAGTTAAGTCCCCACATTTCACATTTCACATTTCTAACCATGACCAAGTCTAATTGAACATTGCTGCTATGTACACAGGTGATGGCATATGTGACGGTAGCTGCAGTGGCAGCTACAATGCAATCTGGCCTGATTGGAAAGGTGGGGCAACCAGAATTTCAGTGGATGAAAGTGTGCAACCTGTATGGTAAATTCTGTAACCAAATGGGAAAAGGAATAGCTAGTGCTTTTGTGGCTAGCCTTAGTATGGTGGTTCTGTCATGTATTTCTGCCTTTAGTCTCTTCCGTTTGTATGGCAGCAACAAAAACAAAAGTGTAGGTTGGTAATGATGGGTATGGGGAAGTGGCAACTACCATGGATTATAGTTTCTTCAAGTTAACAAATCTACTCGTACCACTTTTTCTGTGTCAATATAGAAGATTACTAATTTGCAAAACTCTGTTTGTGATAGTGAATTATGATGACAATATGACAATTTCGACCGTCGTCAATGATTAATCGCTTAATGATTAAAGGAATCCTCACCGGGCACCAACTTATTTATGGCTCAAAAAACAAGTTACAATCTTCTATTCCAAAAGTGCTAGAGATGTGGGTTTTATATGATCTAGCTAAAATGTTTACAGCTTTGTACATTTTCACCTTTTTTCTTGTCATGGCATGGTTTAAAAGTCAAGGGATTCTCACTCGTAACCGTTAAATACAAATCAAATTACTCATAAGACATTAATATGGATATGTGTGCTTGATGGCTTAAGTTCCACAGATCCATTAGGCCTATTTTAACTACAGAGTGATTTGTAAGCATCCAAATTTTCCATAATTAGTTTAACGACACCAAGTGAATGGACCAGCTCGCTTAGTTGGGTCAATATGTACATGATAGGAATTACTTTGAGAAATTTTAATTGAATAATAATTATAAAATTTGTAATGAGAATTAAATTTATTATATGTTTTAATTCTTAAAAAAATTATTTTTTTTATTATCTTTACTTTTATAATCATTGTTGCTTTCAAAACATCACTACTATAATTAATACTATTGTCATAATCATCATATTCCCATCCGTTATTTCTAAATGCTTTTATAGTTGTCACAATCATTATTATAATTATTATCAATGTTAAGATTGATATTAATAATAATGATAATAAATTGGGAAGAACGTAATTATACAATATATTGATTTAAAAATAAAATAGAAAGATATTGAGGAAAAGAAGATACAAAATAAGAAAGATAATTTTTTCAAAATATTAAAAAAATATTAAATTTAATTTTAACCACACACAAAACTTACTAAATAAGTTATATCGAAAACATATTAAATGACATGTGTCTCCTACTACACGCAAAATTTACATAAATTATGATGGATCGTATTAATAACACCTACCTTCCAACGCATCTTTTCTTAAATGTATATATTTTTGGGTAAAAATATGATACTGATTATTTTTAAAATATTTACTAAAATAAAATTTTTTATAATTAATTACATACTTAGGTTGAGCCTTGAGGTGTAGGGATCAACGCATAAATTTTTCCAAAGCGCAGAGAAACATACACCTTATCTGAAAATTGAAAACGTAGATAATTAAATAAAAAATTATAAAGAGAATCAAAATATTTTTTATATTTTATATAAATCAAAGATATTTTATCTCAAAAATAATAATAAAATAATATATAAAAACTTAAACACTGGACCACACACTTATTATAGCTTATTAATAATAATTTGTAGAAAGGGAATAATGGATGACGTGAATATAGATTGATTTGACAGACTAGTGTAGACAATTAATCTGAAACCTCATACACCCCTTTCATGACAACCTTCTATTTTATAGTTTCTTATAGAAAAATTGAAAAATAAATAAACTTTGGCATTGTAGATTTACTCAACTTTATCACCCTAGAAGTTATCCTAAGTCTTTATAACCCTAGATCTTAGTCTTCACTATTCGTTTGTTATGCTGTTGGTATTGTGTCGGTTATACAATTCATTATTATTATTATTATTTATATTTTTCTTCTATTTTTTATAACTAAATTTACTTAAATAATTCTTTGAGAAAGACAAAATAGTTATTTAAATAAATTTATTTTTATAAAAAAGTAAAAAAAAGCGTGAATAATAATAATAATAATATGTAGCAATTATATTATTAAATCACTACCTAATGAAGCAAATAAATGATAATATTAAAAAAATATTAGCAATCAAGACCAAGACATCAAAATATTTAAAAATTTAAAACTTTCATATAAAATAGTTCAATGACTAAAAACATATTTAATTCTTTAAATTATAATCTCAATAAGAAAATAATATATATATATATATATATATATATATATATTATTAGTTTTGAAATATTTTATATTTTATTTAATAAAAAATTATCAATCAATGATATTTAAGTAATGCTATGGTATGTTCGTTGTTATTTGATAATTTTGTTTTTACAAATTATCATTAATAATAAAACTATATAAATCCATATTTTCTGATCGATTAACAATATAAATTTTTAATGCTTATCTAATATATTTATTTTATAAAATTATATACTGATAAAAAAAATAGTATAATATTTTTCCATTGATTTTGGAAAGGGCAAAAATTGAGAACACGACAAGACTTTTCATCGTAAATCGTAATCTCAGCACCCTAAACATGAATTCACTGTTAACAACGTAGCATTTTCTTATTTTGCTTCATCTATCTTTCTCCCTTTGACTTAACCAGGGAACCCAACACTTTCCTTTCTCCCTTCGAATCAAAACCCTAACTTCACCTTCGATTTTTCTTTCTTCATTAACTCACTGATATTGCTTCTGCAAGCTGTTAAATTCTCAGAGTGAGAGATGTCGGAGAAATTCTCAGCAGGGCTTCGAATTGGAGATCTTAACGATTTCATCGCGCCATCACAGGCTTGCATAGTCTCCCTCAAGGGATTGAAAAAGAATAACGATAAACCTGAGGTATTGTTATTTTCTCCCTTTTCTTCATCCGAATCATAGTACCTTAGGAAGTTGTTGTTAAACCCTTGTTGACATGTGAAAAATGTTACTGTAGGTTTCGGTTGCTAAGAAGCAGGTGAAGTCTGAACCTGTTAAAATTTCGCTTAAGGATTGTTTGGCATGTAGGTTGGTACTCTTGCTTTATCTCTCTATTTCTCTGTTTTGTACGCGTAGTTTTTGGAGATGAATTTTCAATTTAATGGATATATTAGTTTTGTTGCGGTACTTGTTTCCTTGTTTCATCATTGCGTGATGATATTGTTGCGGAGTGAAAATAGTTTGTGGGTTAATGTTATAGGGATTTGGAGAAAATCCTTTCACTTGAAAAACAATGAAAAGCACTTCATTTGATCAATGAGTTTGAATTTACAAGGTTCTGGTTCTGTGGCCTCGTTATGAGTATGTCTGGGTTTTATAGGGATTTAGGAATATGAAGTGTTCAATTTTCTGCTGTACTTGTTTGTTGTCAACATTTGATAAGATTCAAGAGTGCTAAATGAAAGGCAGCTTGCTTATAAAGATTTAATATCTATGTGCCAATGAATTGTTCATTAAAATTTTTACTTTGATTGGGTTTCTCAAATTTTTTGGTGTAGTTGATAATATCAAAGTGCACGTTTGATTTTGACTTGTGATTTATTTGTCTTGTAATGCAGTGGATGCGTTACTTCAGCAGAGACAGTTATGCTTGAGAAACAAAGCTTGGATGAGTTTCTGAAAAATATTAATTCTGGAAAGACTGTGATTGTGTCTCTTTCTCCTCAGTCAAGGGCTTCTATTGCTGTTCATTTTGGCATTTCTCCAATTCAGGTGACAATTTAGATATTGCTTTGCTCAATACTTTTTGGGTTAAATACAGTCTTGGTCCCAGTAAAATTATAAAAAAAAAAAAAGAAGTTGCATTTTTATTTATTTATTTATTTATTTTTATGGTTTTCATACTTCCAAAATTTAAAATAACCACATTTAGTCCCTATTATTAACCAACTTTTGTTTAGAGCTGACGTTGCTAACAAAAGTCTACATGAGCATTCAATTTGGACTAAATTCAGTGATTTCAAATTTTAGAGGGGTGAAAACCATAAAAAAATAAAATTACAAGTACCAAAATCAAAATACCTTAATTTTACAAAGTTTAAAAACATATTTGGCTCTATATGTTAAAATATTTTTTATAAGTTTCTCACTTGAAATAAAATTGGGGGGAAAAAATTCCAAATTTCTCCTTGTTCCCCCCTGTCTGACCGTAAACTCTTGACACTACAGGCTTTCAGAAAGCTGACAAGATTTTTTAAATCTTTGGGAGTTAAAGCAATTTTTGATACAAGTTGCAGTAGAGATTTGACCCTTGTTGAATCTTGTGTGGAGTTCATCACAAGGTATAGACAGAATGAATTGGATGATGATGAGAGGAGTAAATCAAGCCTGCCTATGATTGCATCAGCATGCCCAGGTATTGAAGTTAAACTTGTCAATATCATAGTATTGATAAATTATGTCTGTCAAGCATGTAGACTTAAATGCTGGACATGACTTGACACATGAATAATGGCTCAGCAAGAAGTTCCTTAAAAATTACATAAAAATACCATCAATAAACACATGTAAGGGGTATATATAATGTGTTTGAAGTTGAACTTGTATAGAAGATCTTGAAAAAAAATGTTGGATGATATTCATTAAGCTGGAATTTTAGGACGTTGTGTTCACTATGATTTGTGTTTCTCACTTACATGGTTCCTTGTTTCTGTTTTGTTTGCTTTATGTTATTTCGTTTTTTTTGAGTTAAAATAATGGGTTGGGGAGTAGAGTTACTTTTCAATGTGCAGAACAGGTTCTGGTTATTGATGTGAACATCTATGTGCAGGTTGGATATGCTATGCAGAAAAGCAACTTGGATCCTTTGTTCTACCTTATATTTCATCAGTGAAGAGTCCACAACAAACAGTTGGAACTATCATAAAGAACTATGTGTGCCACGAATTAGGATTCAGGTTGTGTATTAACTCCAAATTATAATTTGAGATGGAAAGACATACATTTACCGTGAATTTGATGAAGTTCACTTAATCTCTTGATGAACATGATGCAATTTTCAGAATTATATGCATAGTAAAATGTAAATGAAATTTTTTAACAGGCCAGAAGAAGTTTACCATGTCACTGTGATGCCATGTTATGATAAAAAGCTTGAGGCTGCTAGGGATGACTTTGTTTTCCAATCTGAGTCCCATGTTGAAGGACATGAAAGTGAAATCAACATGATTCTGGAGGTAGATTCAGTGTTGACAACTGGAGAAGTTCTAGAATTGATTCAGGTTAGAAGTTTGATGTCATCCCTCTATTTTTGTCAATTTTTTCACTTTTAAGTTAACTAATGATATGTATACTAATACATGTTTGGGTTCAATGTTGCAGTCAAAAGAAGTTGATTTTAAAAGCCTAGAGGAGTCTCCTTTGGACAAAATGTATGTAACAAACTTTTGCTTCCATCATTTATTTTCCTGTGTTTGTCAAATAGTGGTGTTTAGATGTTAATGTGGTGCTTGCAGGCTAACAAATATTAATGAAGAAGGATACCTTTATGGGGTCCGTGGAAGCTCCGGAGGTTATGCGGAGACAATTTTCCGATATGCTGCCAAAACACTTTTTGGAAGACAGATTGATGACACGTTGACCTTTAGAACCATCAGGAATTCAGATTTTCAGGAAGTTACTCTGGAGGCAAGTTCTTGTGTACTTTTTAATATCAAGGGTCTAGGAGCATCTAAGCATATAATATTTTGATGCATTATCACAAATTGGACAATCAGTAGTTTTTAAGAGCCATTTATTGATGTCATAAATGTTCAACACAATTTCTGGTTGATGTATGTTATTCAATTTCTTTTATTATTTCTTTGAATTTGTCATTCTTTCATAAATAAGAGTCTATGAATATCCTTCGAATAGCATTCCTTTCTTGCTGCCATAAATTATTTATTCCTCAGTAGCAATTTATTTTGCTTTGATCCTTGAAAAGAAGTATTTATCTGTGCATATTAGTCATCTGAGGGATGAAATTCTTGACATTGACAATTTTGTATGATAAATCACGTGCTATGTTGTTTCCTTAGGAGAGTTTCTGAATCCTCATTAAGTGAGTGCCCTACCAAAGTCAAGAGGACTGATCTTGCTTACCATTGTTTGACATCATATTGTGTGTGCAGGTGGAGGGAAAAACTGTGTTGAAATTCGCTCTCTGTTATGGTTTCCGGAATCTGCAGAACATTGTACGAAAACTTAAAACTGGGAAATGTGACTATCATTTCCTGGAAATCATGGCATGCCCTTCAGGTACCGTAGTTTTACTTTTATCAGAAGTTTTATTTATTTCTTGAATTTTGTTTGTTTTAAATTTTTGTTTCACAAAGCCCTTGAAATTTCAAGGTATTGAACTGAAAGAATGCCCATTGATGCAGGTTGCTTAAATGGGGGAGGTCAAATTAAACCAACTCCAGGGCAATCTCCTAAGGAACTGAGTCAGTGGTTAGAATCGGTTTACATGGAAAATGTAAGTATTATCTCAGACAAGCTAGTATTTTAAGTTGCACTCTTTTTCTATACAACGTTTGATTTGCAAGAGTGTTGGTTTGTATGTGCATTAATGGGAGCATCAAAAGTCTGAACATAGCATAGATTTTTGTTGGATAAATTATAAACAATTGTTAGTCTGTATCTGTATTGATGCTCTTCCTTATTGTTTTCCTTGCCCCTGGAAGTACAAACAACTTTTTCATTTATGATTTTATCCCTTCTTTGTTATTGCTTAACAGAATTTTGGATATTGAAAGTTTTTTCTTTTCTGGTTAACAGTAAAAGCAATTATTTAGTTCTTGCTTTAAACATGTTAGTTCGGGATTGATTATGTTTTTCTCTTCGCTAGGTTTTGGTAGCATCACCATTTGACAATCCCAATATTAAAGGCTTATATGACAAGTGGCTTGAGCAGCCTGGTTCTGTGAAAGCTAAGAGATATATGCACACACAATATCATCCTGTTGAAAAAAGCATTACTTCTCAGTTGCAAAATTGGTGAGGAGTTGAAGCTGCACTTTTCACATTGTTTCTTCTCAAGGTCGTCTTGTGGTATTAGGCAGAGGATTACTTTAATATTTTGTGCTCTGGCTCCTTGTGGATATGTTTGCATATTGGAGTCGTCCAATTTTGGTAGTGAAAACATTTTTTAATGTATATAGAACCTAGATCATCTACAACCCCATTTAGATAGAAAAAAACATACATTTTGTAATTTACCATCTGGACCGGGGCTTTGTTGTTCCTGCGGCTCCTCTATTATTTTTAGGGCCTAGGTTCTCAATAAAATGTTCCTTCATCACGCGTTTTAATGTGAGTTCAGTGCCACTTGTTGGGAGCATAAATTGTATGCTTTTACGTTTATGTACTCTAAAATTTGAATGAAGCAACAATTTTTTCTTCAATGTTGTGTTTCTGTTTTGTGTTTATTGTATATATTTTTTCTTCTACATACGTAATGTAACGTATTCTTTATATATTATTGTCCATCTTTATTTTCATAAACAAATATTTAGCGTTTTACCAAAATCAGAAGAATATTTGTCCCACTTCTGAAACAATACATAGTATATGGCTAAACTGAGTGATGGTAACTTCGAGCAGCGAAAAGAAATCTCAACAAGGGACAAATATTGATATTAACCAAAATAAATGGATAAGTTGTTTATCTTAAACCCATTTCATATTGTTAGTGAAAGTTCCAGGCGATAAATGTGTTTATCATAATGTAAATTGACAAATTATTTATAATAAAATCAGAATTAAATTTAAAATCAGAATTCTTTTTCATTGGTTTAACTTTTTAATTTTGAAAATAGGAGGGATTGATCCCTAAATTTTTACCGGGTACGTAATTAAACTCTTTTTATTGGATGCAAGTTGTTATTTAGAGTGATCTATTTTGTTTTTAATATTTCATTAAATATTTAAATTAATTATTAAATTCCACCTATTTTCAAAGCTTAAACCAATTTTAAAAGATTAAATGAGTCAAAGCAAATTCTGTGTATTTTCCGATGGCCAAAAACATTTAACCCTTTAATTTATAAGTTTTAAAATATTTATCTATTATATATTTATTTAATAAAATTTAAACATAAAAATAATATTTTTAAATGTAATTTATATATTCTAAAATTAATTTCTCTCTAAAATATATTTAATGGTATTTTAAATGGGCCTGTATACCACACACGGGCTTTCACTTGAGCCCAACAGCTCATGTCTTCAAGGTAGATAAGATACTACTTCCGGGTATAAGAAAGAACCAAGACCTTCATTTTAGTAAAAAAAGATGGGTTTGTTTTTGTATGCTTCAGTTATAGCAAAGCACTTTGTTCATGATTGCAGGCGTCATGTTAAGGCGGGCATTGTTTATAGATTATGATTGTTTATAGAACTGCGAAAGCTTATACCCCAAACAAGGAATGTTTGGGTTACGAATTATGCGGGTGATAAGTTTCTTGAAGGAGCCTCCCATAATCTTCAGGTTCTTTGCCTCTCTTTCTTTCTCTGTTGCTATTATAATTGAATATCTATACAAATGATTTGAGAAAGATGGTGTCTTAGTTGAGCAAACGACATGTTGTCTCAGACCTGCTTTTGGTTCAAATGATTTATGGCCCTTTAATTCAAGAACATTCAATTTTCCATACATGACCGTAAATTCTATGCCCAGGCAATTTCTTTATTAAACGATGTCCCTGTTTATCCGTGTCTTGAAAATTCTTTTGTGATTCAAAACATGACCCTGTTGGAACTACAAGAGTACAACATTCTTTATGACTTCTTGATTTCAAGAATTAAGAGTCTCGGTGACGCTAATCAGAACTACTGAATTCAAAATTTTTTGGTGACCATAATGACCCACGGTATTGAATTCAATGGTGAATTCAAGAATGAACATCGTGACCCTTTTGGAAAAAGTATTTTAATTTTTCATGAATTGAAATATTTAACTGACCCTCTGTAGATGGGTTTGTTGATGAATTCAAAAATAAATTTTGGTGATAAAGACAATTTGAATTCTTCTTGAGTTCAAAAATTTCGGTGGCTCGGTAATGAATTATTAATGAGTTCAAAAAGTAATTTTAGTGACCCTAGTTAGAAAAATAATTTGAATTCTTCATGAATTCAAAATTTTTGGTGACCCTAATGTCCTTCGGTGATGAATTCAATGAAGAATTCAAGAATGAACATCGATGACCCCTTTCTTGGAAAAACAACTTGAATTCTTCGTGAATTCAAAAATTTAAATGACCCTATGTCCCTTCGTGATGGATTTGTTGATAAATTCAAAAATGAATTTTGGTAATATAGTTTAGAAAGACAATTTGAATTCTTCATGAATTCAAAAATTTCGGTGACCTTAATGCTCCTCGGTGATGAATTCATTAAAGAGTTCAAAAAAGAATTTCAGTGAGCCTGTTTGGAAAAACTATTTGAATTCTTCATGAATTCAAAAATTTTTGTGACCGTAAAGCCCCTCGGTGATGAATTCAAGAGTGAACATCAGTGACCCGCTTTGGAGAAACAACTTGAATTCTTCACGAATTCAAAAATTTAAGTGACCCTATGCCCCTTTATGATGGATTTGTTGATGAATTCAAAAATGAATTTTAGTGATCTTGTTTGGAAACACAATTTGAATTCTTCGTCGATTCAAAAGGTTCGGTGACCCTAATGCCCCTCGGTGATGAATTTATTAATGGATTCAAAAATGAATTTCAGTGGCCCTAGTTGGAAAAAAGATATGAATTCTTCATGAATTCAAAATTTTCGGTGACCCTAATGCCCTCGAGTGATGAATTTATTGATGAATTCAATAATGAACATTTGTGATCCTTTTTGGAAAAACAACTTGAATTCTTCATGAATTCTAAAATTTAAGTGACCCTATGCTCTTTTTTGATGCATTTTGTCGATGAATTCAAAAATGAATTTTGGTGATCTTGTTTTTGAAAGACAATTTCGCTTCATGAATTCAAAAATTTCAGTGATGCTAATAACCGTTGGTGATGAATTCATTAATGAATTCAAAAATGAACTCAGTGACTTTGTTTGGAAAACAATTTGAATTCTTCATGAATTTAAAAATTTCGGTGACCCTAATGCCCCTTGGTGATGAATTCACTGCTGAAGTCAAGAATGAACATCGGTGACCCTTTTTGATAAAATATCTTGAATTCTTCACGAATTCAAAATTTTAAATGACCATATACCCCTTTGTGATGGATTTGTTAATGAATTTAAAAATGAATTTTGGTGATTTTTTTTGAAAGACAATTTGAATTCTTCATGAATTCAAAAATTTCGGTGACCCCAATACCTCTTGATGATGAATTTATTAATGAATTCAAAAATGAATTTCAGTGACCTTGTTTGGAGAAACAATTTGAATTCTTCATAAATTCAACAATTTCAGTGACCCTAATGTCCCTTAGTGATGAATTCATTTATGAATTCAAGAATGAACATCAGTGACCTTTTTTGGAAAAACAATTTGAATTCTTCATGAATTCAAAAATTTAAATGACCCTTTGTAGTGGATATGTTGATGATTTCAAAAATTAATTTTGGTGATTTTGTTTGTAAAGACAATTTGAATTTTACATGAATTCAAAAATTCCAATGCCCTAATACCCCTCGGTCATGAATTCATTAATGAGTTCAAAAATGAATTTTGGTGAGCCTGTTTAGAAAAACAATTTGAATTCTCCATGAATTCAAAATTTTCGGTGACCCTAATGCCCCTCGATGATGAATTCAAGAATGAACATCGATGACCCTTTTTGGAAAAACTACTTGAATTCTTCATGAATTCAAAAATTTAAGTGACCCTGGGTTTGTGATGAATTTGTTAATGAATTCAAAAATGAATTTCGGTGATTTTGTTTTGACAGACAATTTGAAGTCTTCATGAATTCAAAAATTTCGGTGACCCCAATACCCCTTGGTGATAAATTCAAAAATGAGTTTAGTGACCCTGTTTTTTGAAAAACAATTTGAATTCATCTTGAATTCAAAAATTTCTGTGAACCTAATGCCCTTCGGTGATGAATTCATTGATGAATTCAAGAATGAACATCGGTGATCCTTTATGGAAAAACAACTTGAATTTTTCATGAATTGAAAAATTTTAGTGACCCTATGCTCCTTTGTTATGGATTTGTTCATGAATTCCAAAATGGATTTTTCTTTGATTTTTGTTTGTCCATTAGCTCAATGTTATTGTTGCTGCAAGCTGTTATCTTCTCAGAGTGAGAGATGTCGGAGAAATTATCAGCAGGGCTTCGAATTGGAAAAACAATTTGAATTCTTTTCAAATTCAAAAGTTTTAATGACCTTGTGCCCCTTAATGATGGATTTGTTCATGAATTTAAAATTGAATTTCAGTGATCTTGTAAGGAAAGATAGTTTGAATTCTTCATAAATTCAAAAATTTTGGTAACCCAAATGCTTGATGATGAATTTAAAAATTAATTTCAATGACCCTGTCTGGAAAAATAATTTGAATTCTTCGTGAATTCAATAATTTCAGTGACCCTATTATCCCTCAGCGATAAAGAAAGAAACATACTTTGGGTGAGCTTCTTTAAAAGGCTTCTAACAGAAGAAAAAGATGAAATTTATTTCTAAGTTAAAATTAGTTTTTCCTTAACTAATTTGTAAAAGCTTTCTCAAAGATGTGGAAGTTCCTATAAATTAGCCAATGAAAAACTTATTTAAACTGTTGGAGAAGTTAATTTTATTTTTTTCCCAAGTCCTACAGGAAAAACATTAAAAACAATGGTAGGTATCGTTCTTTTCTTTCACTAGAGGGTTACATCGGGGACATCACTTCCATAATTCATACACGAGGTTTAGAAACCAAATTCAGATTCATAAAGGGATTGGAGAGCAGCTGTTTGCAAAAAAATTATGCTTCTTGACAAAATTGATAAAGATTGGTTTCGATGTCCATGGATTCAACATTACCAGATGTCCTGGATTCTAAACCATAAAAAATTTCAGTGTAGTATGTGTGTGTTTATATCCACATTAGGCTTCAATTGAAGTAACGAATAATACAATGGTTATTTCCTGGTTAATTATTTATTAGGTTCTTATAGTTTCACAAATTTTACCTTTTAGTTTCTATAGTTTAAAAGTGACAATTTTAGTTTCTATAGTTTGAAAGTCACATTTTTTCCCCTATAATTTACATTTTGATTCCATATTAAACTCTGTCATTAAAAGTACAGGGACTAAAAGATAGCTAAAATATAAACTATAGGGATTACAATTGTCACTTTTAAACTATCAGGACGAAAAAGGTGAAGTTTGTGAAAGTATAAGGACCAAATAGACAGGTAAACCATACTGATAACAATAAGGGCTCACATGAAGTGAAAAGTACTGACTTTTCTGGTGTGCAAGTTGCTATTATCATGAACGGAAGGATTACATGGAATGGGAATCAGCTGAAGGTTGTTTTTCCTTCCAACCACAGCTCCAAATGCTTCATCCATGTCAAGCTCCTCGGGTGTCATTCCTTGTGGAAGTTCCCAGTTGAAGTGAAGCAATAATTTGGCTAGAGCAAACTCGACACTGGCTACACCGAATGAAAAGCCCGGACACATTCTCCTTCCTGCACCAAAAGGGATGTACTCAAAGTCTGTGCCTTTGTAATCAATAGATGATCCATGAAACCTTTCTGGTATAAAGCTCTCTGCATCATGCCAGTGCTCAGGATCTCTTCCAATTGCCCATGCGTTTACAATGACTTGAGTCTTGATGGGTATATCACATCCATTGATCTTGCATGCTTGTATGCATTCTCTTGGAAGCAACAAAGGAAGTGGTGGGTGTAACCTCAAGGTTTCTCTTATTACTGCCTTGAGGTAGCTTAGTTCTCCTAAGTCCCTCTCATGGAGTGTTTCCTTTCCTCTCAAATTTTTTCTGATCTCAGCTTGTGCTTTCTCCCTTATTCTTGGGTTTTTCATCATTTCTGACATTGCCCACTCTAGTACTTTTCCGGAAGTGTCCGTTCCACCAGCAAATATGTCCTGCATGATGGTGAATATTGTTTCACATATATTTCAATTCATAACAAGGCAAAATGGTGACACTGATTAATTAACATACTTGTTTGAATAATATATGGATGGTCTCAAACAGAATTAAAATCAGATGAATGTTATGGCAGACATACTAACCCAAATCACAGCTTTGATATTGTTGGTTGTAATTGGGGTATCAAGGTCGCCACTGTTTTGGACTCGTAAAAGAACTTCAACAAGATTTTCGTTCTTCTCTTCTCTCATACTTTGGTTAGCTCTTGTATGCTTTGCTTGATTCTCCTTTATGATCTTTTCCAATATCTTGTCACGCTTCTTATGGATCTTATCCAACTTGGCTTTCAACCCGGTTATGAGTTGTATAGGTTTGAAAGAAGGAAACACATCCACAAGATCAAAGCCTTCTACCACTTGTACTGCTTCCCTTACAATCGATAAAAATTCTTCACAGTCTTCAGTTATGTTACCAAATACTGCTCTAGAAACAAAAGTACTAATGAAAGAATTAATCCTGGTGGTAAGATTGATTGGTGCACCTGCTGATGCCTGAATAGTTTCTATGAGTTTAGCTACCTCTTCTTCTCTAATATGGGAGAAAGAATGAACCTTCTTTGCACTTAGAAGCTCCAACGTACATATTTTCCTCATTTGTCTCCAGTAATCACCATATGGAGCAAAAGCAATGTCTACTGACCCATAGCCCATAATATCAGAAGCAAGAAATTTTGGCCTTTGTGCAAAAGCAAGATCATGTGTTTTCATTATTTCCTTGGCCACACTGGGGGATGATACAATCACTTGAGATAGCTCACCTAGTTGTAGGTGCATCAACGGTCCATATTTTTGGGCTAGTTCTCTGAAAGCATGATGGGGAAGTGAAGTTGCTGCCGCTAGTTGATGCAGGTTCCCTATGATAGGTAGCTTCCATGGCCCTGGTGGCAGTTTATGGACACCCCTTTCCTTGTATTTCTTAGCAAGCCAAAGGACAAAGAGTGAGAGGAAGAAGGTGATGACTGCCAAGGGATATTGAACTACCATGGTGTCAAAGAGAGATCCAATTTCCAATTGTTAGTGAAGGAACTTATTTTTTATATACATCTAATTTTGATCAGCATCTCTATGAGATTTCTTTATTTAGAATTATTATGGTGTGAAACACGCATCCAATTGTTTATGAAAGACTTCATTTTTTATATTTGTAAGTGATTTTATTAAGCATCTTTATGTGATTTCTTTCTTTAGAATATTGTATGTTGTATATACAACCAAGCAATCATCGTTTGTGGCAAGTTTTGCAAGTAACAGAATGCATATAAGGCCTAGTAAGTCAAATTCCTTGTATCAAAGTAACATGGTTTGCCTCTTTTATGTTGTATTTTGCGTGTTTGTACTTTGTTGTGTTTTGTCATACATGGATAACAGCTGGGTTTCATCAATATCTTATTTCTTAAGCACTTAGCCCCGTTAAAGAGTTGTATCTAGGACCCGTGAGTTATTTTGCAGTTAACAAATATAGTTTTGGTCTTCTTACTTTTGTATTTTTGCAATTTTGATTCATATACTTCTAATTAAGTGGATATTTTAGTTTGATATACTAACTTCAATTGAAGTTATTGACATCATCCATCTCTTATTTACTTAATTTTTAGGATGATGTGTAATTTAATTGATGACGTAAGAAATACTTCATCTTAAAAATAATATGGAATTTGAATATACTAAAACACATGAATAATAGTATGGATTTTTATTTTATTTTTTCAAAATACTTTAATGTGTGAAATGTTTTGTACTTCATTAATTTATACAGACAGATTATTTTAAAAAAAATAAAATAAAAAATAGCCCATCCTTTTCAATTAGACCGAGTGTCCTACCAAGAATTGGTTTCGGAATTACAAGAACAATTTTCTTATCTCAGAATTTAACTGTGTTATGTATTGGCCATGATGTAAAATCAATCATAAATTAGTTTTTGTGAAATTTTTAGGAGCATAGTATTAAAGTTAATAAACTTTACCATGTTGTAATTTGATAATAATATAAATATGTTATAGCATCGGTGTAATAAAAAAAATTTCTTCTCTATCTTAAAATGAGTTGAATTGTATGAAAAGTGAAAATTAAATTGAACAGAAAATTTTCAATCTTTTTTTGTTTGTTCTAAAATATTTACTTAACAATTACATATAAGCATAAATTATTTTCTCAATTGTTATGGTTTTATCTTATAGAACACACAATTAGTTCATTTATCTTATTAACTTATATTTATATTTTAAATATTTTTTATATATTAATCTCTTGTAATTATATCTTATACTAGTTATAAAAATAATTACTTTTTATTATTATTTCAAATTTCCAATTGTTATTCCAAAGCCATAGACCATTTCGCCAATCATAATGAAATTGGAAATCCTGGCATCAGTGACACATAAATTTGTGGCAACCTCAATCAAACATTAATAATTAATTGCATAAAAATATTAATAATTAATAGTAATAATAAAGTAAGGACTAAGTGAAAAACATTTACACTGCAAGTTACAATTGCTTTATATTTTATTCTCCACTGATTTAAAAGAAAAATGGAGGTGCTTCATCTGCAATTATCATGAATTGAAGGATAATAAGGAATGGGAATCAAGCAAAGATTGTTTTTCCTTCCAACCACAGCTCCATATGCTTCATCCATGTCAAGCTCCTCTGGTTTCATTCCTTCTGGGAGTTCCCAGTTGAAGTGATACAGTAATTTGGCTAGAGCAAACTCGACACTGGCTATACCGAATGAAGTTCCTGGACACATTCTCCTTCCTGCACCAAAAGGAATGTACTCAAAGTCTGTTCCTTTGTAATCAATACATGTTCCATGAAACCTTTCTGGTATAAAGCTCTCTGCATCATGCCAGTGCTCAGAATCTCTTCCAATTGCCCATGCATTCACTAAGACTTTAGTCTTAAGAGGTAAGTCATATCCATTGATCCTGCATGCTTGTATGCATTCTCTTGGAAGCAACAAAGGAAGTGGTGGGTGTAACCTCATGGTTTCTCTTATTACTTCTTTGAGGTAGCATAGTTCTCCTAAGTTACTCTCATGGATTGATTCCTTTCCTCTGAACTTTTCTCGTACCTCAGCTTGTACCTTTTGTCTTACCCTTGAATTTCTCATCATTTCTGACATTGCCCACTCTATTACTTTTCCTGAAGTATCTGTTCCAGCAGCAAATATGTCCTGCATAATTTTGAATATAGGTTCACATATAGTTGAATTCATAACAAGGACAAAAATATGACACCTGGTTATAACATGTTTGTTTGCATAGTATATGTGGCTGGTACTCAGAGTCAAAATGTACAAAAGAATTAAAATCAGAAGCATGTTATGACAGACGTACTAACCCAAATCACAGCTTTGATATTGTTGGTTGTAAGTAGGGTATCAAGGTCACTTTGTTGGACTCGAAAAAGAACCTCAACAAGATTTTCATTCTTTTCTTCTCCCATGCCTTTGTTTGCTCTCGTGCGCTTTTCTTGATTCTCTTTTATGATCTTGTCTAAGATCTTGTCAAGCTTCATATGTATCTTATCCAATTTAGCTTTCAACCCGGTTATGAGATGTATAGGTTTGAAAGAAGGAAACATATCGGCAAGATCAAAGCCATCTCCTACTTCTATTGCTTCCTTTACAATCATTAGAAATTCTTCACGATCTTCTGTGATGTTACCAAATACTGCTCTAGAAACAAAAGTACTTATGAAAGAGTTAATCTTGGTGGTAAGATTGATTGGTGCACCTGCTGATGCCTGAATTGTTTCTATGAGTTTAGCTACCTCTTCTTCTCTAATATGGGAGAAAGAATGAACCTTCTTTGCACTTAGAAGCTCCAACGTACATATTTTCCTCATTTGTCTCCAGTAATCACCATATGGAGCAAAAGCAATGTCTGCTAACCCAAAGGTCATTATATCAGAAGCAAGAAATTTTGGCCTCTGAGCAAAAGCAAGATCGTGTGTTTTCATTATTTCCTTGGCCATGTTGGGGGATGATACAATTACTGCAGAAATCTCACCTAGCTGTAGGTGCATCAAGGGTCCATATTTTTGGGCTAGTTGTCTGAGAGCATGATGAGGAAGTGAACTTGCAGCTACTAGTTGATGCAGGTTCCCTATGATAGGTAGCTTCCATGGCCCTGGTGGAAGTTTATGGACACCCTTTTGCTTGTACTTCTTTGCAAGCCAAAGCACTAAGAGTGAAAGGAAGAAAGTGATGGCTGCTAAAGAAGATTGAACTTCCATGGTGTAACTTGGGATGAACAGATCCAATTGTTTGGGATTGGCTTTTTCTGTTAAGCATGTGTATGAGGTTTCTTTCTGTAGAAAGTTATTAAATATAACCGACCCACGTTAGTGAAATCATCTACCTTAATCATTGAACATAAAAAACTAGTCTTATTAATGCTCGACGCCAGCAATTCTTGGAGTACGTTATGCAAGGAATCAATCCATGAGAAGGAACTTCCTAGATAAGACAAAACATAGCATGGCTAGCCATTTTTTATTCTTTTTTATGTTGTATTTGGAATCTCGCTGGCTAGCTGAAAATATTGATGCGGTGTTGGTGAGTTTTGTTTATGTTAACAGATGAAAACAATAAAAATAAGGTATGTCAAACACTTATTTTTCTCTATCACATATGTTATTCTATATACTCTTTCTTTTCATCCTAATTCTCTTTGGATTCAAATGTATTGTATAAATACAATTTCTGTATCTCGCTTAAAGGCCAGCAGCTATTAGCTACAATGTCTGAATTGAGAAAGCATGGAGTCATGAAACTACATTATGCAGAATGATTCGTGTGTAAACAATATTGAAATCCCACGTCGCCTAGACAAGACATGTTGCATGTATATAAATGAGGTGTAAATCTCACTTTACAAGTCGGTACTGTAAAGTTGAGTAAGGCTCATCACGCGCATTTGTAACATAATATCAGAGTCTATTATAAGATAGGATATATTATATGTATATAAGTAATTTACAAAACTCACTTTACATACCAGTATTGTAAGATTGAGTTAACTCTATCACCCACGTTTATAACAAACAGAACTTCTGTTACATGAGGTTGAGCTAAGTAACAAATAGAACAATTTCTAATGTCATCAAGATACACTGGCATCACCTTGTATAGTTATATTACTTCTATTAATCGAATATGAATCTATTTAGCTGATAAATTTGCCTCCTATAATCTTTACTTATTGTTCAGTCCTTGCAACAGTTCGATTTTTTATTCAATTATAGATAATTAATTAAGAGTAATTTTGTCATTTAATTGATTGGAAGTGAGCAAGACTCCCCGGTATCCAAGCAAAAAGAAAATACTACATTAAGTATGCAATGTTCTGTCTCTAAGCTGCATAGAATTTTCGAGGAAAGATGCCTGAGTCATTGCATGTTGTGCTGTCACGAGAAAAGAAGTCTAATTACGTGTAGGAGGACGTGTCCCAGTGACTTGTCATTTAATCATTGGATAACTAGTGGTATATTACAACAATGATCATGCTCGTACATTTATTAAAAAAATGAAAAACGATGACCATTTATTATCAAAAGATTTTATATTATTAATTAAAGTTTACTAAAATTCACATATTTAATCAGTTTTTAAAGTTTTTGAAAGTTTTATTTTCTTAATCTATTCTTAAGTCTCTTTTTGTTTATTTATTATTATTTTATTACATGACTTATAAATGATAATAACGACACGTTCATTTAAGAACTGCACACGTACATTTACGTGTTTATTTTTCTCCTTTCTCTTTCATTATATTAGACCCACATCCACGTGACTCTTGAATTATGAATGGACTTTTTCTCTAATCGTCATTATGAATGGACTATTGACACATAATGCCACTGCAATTGTCGACACTTACATAACACTCAAAATTTTGTCATAATTTGCAGACAAATATGATTCTTTGATTACTTTTTTCATTCTTGTGAGGGCTAAATATGTTACATATGGTTTGTTTTCTTCTATGTACAAGTTGCAAGGTATCAAGCTAGCAGGGTCTTCTAGAACTATCTTGTCAAGGCCAACTAAAGGTTTAAATTATACTTTTACATGATTCATATATTATTCAACCCTGTCCATGGCATTTGGTCAATAAATATTTATTAGAAAGTTGACAAGAAATGTTGTGTTCTTAGCCACAACACAAGTGTAGATCAACATCTGAATACTGTTCAACAACACTGTATAGTAGATTACGAAAAGGGTAACGCAACGTTTCATGATAGGCGTTCTAGTTGTCGACTAACATATACTAATATAATATTTGATATTTTTGGTGCCAATGTTCATTATGTTGATAGGGATGGTAGCAATTGCTCAGGTTTTGGATGCATAGAATTGGAACAATGTGGATAGCTTGTGGGGTTGGAACAATTTCTATGATAAGAAAGTCATTAAAGTAGAGAGATGATCTACTTAAAAGTTAATTGAAGACGATAATGTATTGGAAAATCTGCACTAAGATTAATCTTGGTTTTTTCAATATTTTTAATTTTCCAACTTTACTTTACAATCAACTAACTAATTAATCAACTTACTCACAAAATATATATACTCTTCTTTTCATATTTTATAAATAATTAATTATGTGATTACATAATTAAGATATCGATATATTTTTAAAGGGAATTGGACAACATTCATGTATAACAAAAGCTTTTTTTTCTTTTACTGCTAATTTATGATGGACCTCCACTGTAGTAAGTTTTTCACTAATCAAACCTTGGAGAAAAAATGATAAAGACTGTAACTTTTATATTGAATAAAAAAGTTTATATTAAATTTAACTATCAATTTGTTTTAGAATACCATCATACAGATATAATTCACTCTACTTCAAAATTAACTTTAGATGGTCACACAAACGTAAATGAATAGAAATAGCTTAATTAATGAACAAGTGAACCTGTGCATATGTTTTCTTAATTTTATAATGTTCAGTTAATTTTAATATTATCGACACCCACTAAAAGATTGGTGTGTGGACTCTGTAAGTTCTTGTTCTGTCTAGAATTTTCTACACATATATGAAGGGAATTGTTTGCTTCATTTACTCATTACTTCCGTCTCTTCATCTGTTTACGAATGCTTGGAATCTATGCTCTCTGGAATCTAATGCTCTACTTTCTTCATGCTCCAATATCTCTCTGTTTGTAAGGGTTTTGAATGACTTTGATCTTCAATTCACATATTTATTCAACGTACTTAATTTCATCAGTAACCCTCATTCAGGTGCTGATTATAATTTTTTATTTTTTATTTTTAAAAATAATGGTCAATAAATCTAGAGGAGAAGGAAATAAAATTATAAAAAAATAAAATAAAATACTATAGTGACTACACTAGCTGAAAACGGTGTAACAAAGACAGATTGAAAAGGAAAGATGTACATGCTAACATACAAATAAAAATGATCAAAATATGACCACAAAATGTATAAGACTCATGCACTTCATTGTTAATTCCTTGTTGGTCTTAATTTACAATTACAAAACTTGATATGCATGTACTAGACTTCAATTGCTTGTCTTTGAGCTTCAATCCTCATCTCTTCCTTCATTTTCCTTATGAATTCTTCAATCTTTTTGTTCAGTTCATCTGTATTTACTACTTCTTCTTCGTTTGTTTCCATTGTTGTATCTGCCACTAATTCATCCGTAACTTTACTTCCTGTCCCTCCTCCTTCTGCAATAGAACCTTCACTTACTCTTCCTTCAGTTTCTATAAACAATGTGTCTGTGCCATGTTCAGCATATTCTTCTTGTTCAATTTCTACTTCTTCTTCTTCTTCTTCTTGGACCATAAGAGGAGCATTCTCTAGTAACCCAAGAGCTCCAGTTACTGCCTCTTGAGAAACTAGTGGCTTTGTATTAGTGGAAGGGTGAAACTCTATGTTAAGGTTAGGTGACATTGCTAGAAGAGCAAGGATAACATTACAGATAAGAAACATGTATTTCCTTTCAAGAGTGCGAGTAAGCATGGAGAAAAGGCACGTGGAGAAGTAAGCTATGAAAGACTGAGGAAAAATGGAAAAACCAGAAGAGTACCATAAGAAGAAGGAGAATACAGAAACTGATACAACAAACTGCATAGTTCTACTAAAAAACTTGTTGAATTTCTTCTTTATCTCATTTTCATATCTTTTATCCATCTTAGATCAATTTTATGTTTGCTCTTCTGAGAAAAAAACACTAAATTAATCAATAAATGGATATAGTAAAGTTATAGAGAATTTGAGAAAGAGAGGAGCATTAACCTTGTATGAGTATAGGAGAGATTAATGATACTTTGGTTGAGTGAACAAAGAACTCTAACCACCCTTTTATTTATAGGAACCATGAAATTTAAGGGGATGGAATGAATTTACCAGAATGACCTTATTATTATGATACTTATAAGCATTGGGAAGGATATAATGGGAACAACAAGTAGAAATTTCCAAGCAAAGCATTATTATATTATGGATAGCAACCGAACCAAAATGAAAGTGTGCCAAAATGAGTTATCCGTGTGAGAGGGAATCCAACAGAAGGAATGGGAGGGGATACTGTCATTTATTTATAAAAGAAGTTGTGTGAAGTTTCTAGCTGTCACTAGTCTCCACCGGCCACAAGTACTTGCATCAACACCATCAATTAATAAACCAAAGATTATTCACTAAATTAATTGAATTTGTTTTACTAAAACTACTTTATCAAGTAAAACTTATCATCACAAAACATTATCCCACGACAAATTAAACTTTACACCCTAAAAATTTACCAACAAAGACTGGTTATTACATCATTTATTTGCTTGTATATTAGAAATTTTGATTCCTAGAATCTCAATATATATATATATATATATATATATATATATAATAAGACAACAAAACTCATTTGTTTACTACGAAACCATGTAAACATAAATTTGTGTATTTTCTTGATTCCCACCAGTTTTGGGTTGAAATTATCATCCTCACAGTTTTTAAATATGTATTTATTGATATTTCTCAACTTCTCTTATCTTTTGAAGATAAGGATCTGGTGTCACCACGGCGTTAAGGTGACAGAATTTTTATAATTGTCCTAAGCAATTTGTGAAGGGTGTAAAATGGTGTGTTTATATGGTGAAAATTTAGCCTTTCACCATAATTTGTCATTCATTGTTGACAACACTGAAATGTTGGTTCTGTGAACAAGTGTTGGTTTGGGCGAGAGATCTTACGGTTCTAATAGAGCAAGGTTTAGCCTCTGTAATGTTGGTTGTGACAACTTAGTATAGAGCAATAGTGAGTGTAGAACCAAGTTTTTATGCAAAACTAGGATGATTTGTTTATTTTAAAACTCTGAAGCTTAGTTTTGAAGGTCTAGAAGAAATGATTTATGATTGAAAAGGGTAGTAGTTATTGTATAGGGATATGATGGAAGGGTGGATAAATGAAGAAAAGAAAAGGGTGAGACAAGTCACTAAATCCCGCCGCTTACCACTGTTGTGTTGGTTCCTCATAAATTAAATGTTTCTCTGACTCATCAGGACCCCTCTTGTTCCATCCACACGGTGCAAGCAATTAATCTACACCGTTTTTCACTGCCATTAACTGCTTTATTTCCCGGCAACGCGTTTAATCTTATTCATTCTTGCTTCTACCTACCTACTATTGTGCATGCATACATGTATATCATGTTATCTACTTCTACTTTCCCTACCTAAACCTATTAGTGTACTAATAGTACTCTATTGCACTTGTCAATATCACTTCAACTGCTTAAATTCAGGTTCAGGTAGTAATAACTCTTCCCAGCCAAAGAATGTTTTTGAGTTCCGTTTTACAGTGCACAAGTGCACCCATTTTGGTAATTTGACAAGCAATTTTACTTTGGAACCGATTAGTGCGATTAAGTGCGTAATTAATCAATTAACTCATTTATATTTTATAACTAATTACATGGTACAAGAGTTGTTTATCACATGTTTTTCTTTAACTTGAAGCGAGTCTCACGGTAAAACTTTATTAGACTTTCAACCTTCTGCGGGTCTATGTGTTGACATATAATTAAACTCATATAATCCATCATGGACAAGTTTAAATAAAGTAAATGTGGCACTTTAGTTAAGACTTTTCATAATTGAAGTACACTCAATTCTTTATGACTAGGAATCTCCCCGTTTTGTGCCTTTTTCATTCTTTTAGTTAATTTGAAGCGGCAATTGAGTTTGTATGTCTTTCTCTTTAATTAATCAGGCACACACACGTTGCCAAAAGAAAGCCACAAATGACACTGAGTCTGAACTATAACTAATTACGTTCCGTGCTATATATAAATCCTAGGAAGCTACTAGCATGTTTTGACAAGACAAGTACCAAGTAATTACTAATATCATCTTTCCATACTTTTTTATCTTCTCTTTCCCCTCATTGCATTGCATTTTTGTGAGTTTTCTTCTCAGTTCTAAGTTCTAACTCCTCTTTCCTTCTAAATTAACTTCATGCTCTGCCTTGCTTCTCTGTTACTCAAACATGTGTGCTTCTTTCTTCAGCTTTTGCAGGTTAATTGGAAGCAGATTGAGAGCATTACAGAATGTGGATTGCCTTGAAAAGTACCAAAACTCAAATGTTTCGCACGGTCTCGGTTGCATCGTTCGTGTCCTTTTTCTTAACTCTGCTTTTAGGTAACACTTTTACCTTAGTGACACACAAAACATCGTAACTGCAATGTCACACACTCATGCACATGCATATCAACCGGATGTTACACTTAGAATTGTTCAAGAAAAGGAACAGTTTGGGTCACTCATTAACATAACATTTTGATTTCTTTTGTGTGTGCGCATTAAGATAACAAGATATTGATATGGTTCTTGTTTAGTTCTTTGCCTTTCATACAGTGCACTAATTGCATTTTCTTTAATTTGTTGGAGTAGTTCTTTACATGTCTGATTAATTCCTTCTCCTTCATTCCATTTTCCTTTTTCTAAAAAAAAAAAAATCATATATGGTTTGATTTAATGGGGCTGTATAGTCACTGAGCCAATGATATTCCTTTTTGCAATGCAGTGAGGGATGTACTAATTCACAAGGAAAGTGAAAGAGACAGTGAAATTCAAGAAATGTTTTTTCCAAGAGAAAACAGAACAATGATCACCTCTCGGAAGCTGCTGCAATCTAATGGTAAGAAAACCTTCTACCTATTATGATATTTATATTGAGTTATGGATTTACTGTGAAATAAAGTTATTACGATGTTATTGTAATGAAATGAAAAAAGAATTGCAATGCTAACATATGTTGAAATGCAGATGATGGAAACATGAGTCTTATAGGGATGTTATTGTAATGAAATGAAAAAAGAATTGCAATGCTAACATATGTTGAAATGCAGATGATGGAAACATGAGTCTTATAGGCATGGCTTGCTCAAAGGACGACATAGTGATAAATCAAGGGCAAGTGCCTCCTCTTCCCAATGGGATTCCTCTGTACACAGTTCAAATCACCAACATGTGTGCCAGTGATTGCAACATAGCTAGTATACGCCTTCACTGTGGATGGTTCAGCTCAGCACGGTTGATAAACCCCAATGTGTTTCGTAGACTTGGATTCGATGATTGCCTTGTCAATAATGGCCATTTACTTGGACCAGGAAAAACCATCTCCTTTGAATATGCCAACACTTACCGCTACCCTCTTTCCGTTTCATCTGTTGTTTGTTTGTAGTAGTTGCAACTTGGAACATCCAAAACAAAATCAGGTGTTTTTCTCTACAACATGCGAGGGATGTTTTCATGTGCCTTGTTCTTCTTTAGTAGTAGTTTTCTGTTTTTTTTTTTCAAGAATAAAACCCCTTGGTACAGAAAAGAGAGACCATTGACTTAAGATACTACATTCTTTTGAAACTAGCAACATAGTGTCATCATTTTATTGGCTCAAATACTTAAATTTGCAACCGAATTAGACAATGTTGTACTGGAAACATAAGCGGTTCCGATCATATTGGTTTAGAACATTATCTTTGACAGTTTGACTTGTGTTAGGTTACGGGTTGAACTTGTTATTGGTTTGTGTGTTTTTTCCTTGGAAGGTGTGCCGAGCTTAGAATTAATTTGCTAAATCATGGCCGCAAGCGCTACACTTTCATGTAGACTTCAGTCTTCAGATAGCAATAGAACTCTGACTAATTCATTAGTGAATGAAGTATTTATATGCATATTATTCAAAAAGTTTGAGATAATACCAATATTATTTCAGCATAAGTTTTATCATTATTTTAAAATATCTTGAGATTATAATTGTGTTTATATATAATTTTTTTGGTGAATTTGTTATTTCACATACTTTATTGGTGAAATTTTGTCTATCTATATCACTCACACAAAACAAAAATTACTCATGAACAAAAAATCCAAAACAAATTTGCAATCCATGCTTTATAATTTGTTGGGTTTTAACTTATTTTACTTCGCAACTCACTCTTATATCTTTCTTCGTATCATAATTCATTTTCTATTTGTTATAGTTGTCTATGATAATAACACATTTAATCATTTATTTTTTAAAACATTATCATAGAAACATGAAGATTTTCCGGGTGGCTAAATGAAACACAATTTAGTAGTTTTACTTTATCAATCGAAAATTTAATTAACTAGTATGCCTAATAAATAAAAGGATTTAGAATATTGTTTATAACAATAATGAGCGAGAGAATGTTGCATGAGTTACATGAAATGGTAAACTGGTCTATGTTGCATATAGTAAGTTTAGTAACCAAAATCGTAAGAAAATTCAGAAACACCAACCATGGCAGAAAGGACATTAGAGACAAGGAAGATGGAACCCCCGAAAAGAGCGATGACGATAATAGCAGAAATAGGATTCTTGAGAAGATCCACTATTGGTCGGAATATGGTGTAAAGGGCACCTGTGCTGACGGTGAGAGCGTAGAGTCCATATCTCCGAACGTTGTCCCAAAACTCTTCCACAAGTGGGCCTTCTGGGCCCAAAGCCCAGGCCTTTTCCTCGCTCAGAACCACCGCTAATACCCCCACACACACCGCTCCCATTATCACAATTCCAGTATGCGATTCCCCAATTTCATGTTTCACTAACGGCAACCTCGGTTTTTGTTCCACACTTGTTGTTCCCAATTTCGTATGTGGCTGTTTCAAGTTTTTACCGTACGATGATACTACCACTAATTTCATGGGTTTGACACATAATGGAGTGCTTTGAGACGAAATTGGAATGTGAAGCTCTGGTCTCAAGCTTAGACCTTTCATCTTCTCTCTCACACTCACTCACTCACCAAAATCCACTCTTAAGAGATATTGATAGCAATACAACTTATCTTCATGTATTGATATTTTGATACCTTATCTTCCATCTGTCAAATGTGTGGTGTGTGCTTATCTTTGGATTTTTCTCTCTCAATTTTACCTTACCATAGTCCATACTTTTAATTTACGCTTAAACCTTCCAACTTTGTTTTGCAAGTTTCTGTGTTATTTATATTTTTAAGAAAAGAGACAATTTTGTATGAACAAATATATACGATAGAACTTGTTTAGGTGCTAAATCTTCTATTTTTATATAATTTTTTGTTATCGTTATTTATGAATGAATACTTTTATTGTTTTACAAATGATTATTAGTTTATGTATTTAACACTTATTATGCTGAGAAAAAAAGCTAAAAGGATATATGTATCACAAAAAATAAAAAAATATTTAATAAATAATTAAAATATATAAATAATTAGACAATTAACTACAAAATATGACAGAGAAAAAATATAAATGAATTAATTAGTTGACGCAACAGAATGATCGTATTGTTATTGACTGTAAAATTAAAATAAAATATTAGTTAGAGTTGATTAGTTAACAGCAGTGTGAGCATCCTGTTATTGACTACAAATTAAAATAAAATATTAGTTCAGGAACATAATTATTATACATTTTATTAAAAAGTATTTTTCTAGGAGATCCACGTAAAGTTTACCCAAAAAAATAATAATGTATTAAAAATGTATTTAACACAACCGGATTTAGTGGGAGAGAATCCATACCACCGGATTTCAGGATCTGAATCCAATGTTCCGCGTAGTGCATGGTATATTTTTCTTTTGTTTATGCAACAGCTCATAATACCTTTCTCTTTTATAATTTTCATATTATATATTAAAAGAAATCCTAGAAACGGAGCAGATTGGAGTATAAGATAGAGAAACATGAGTTTCAAACTAGCAACAATTTCATTCATGGAATTCCAACTTTTTCATGTGATTATTGCATCATTCTTGTTGTTGGTGATTTTGCTAGCAAAGATTTACAAAAAGAAAATCAAAGCTGAGAGTGTGGTTCATAAGCTGCCCCCAGGGCCATGGAAGCTGCCTCTAGTAGGGAACCTTCATCAAATGGCAGTGGGAGGCACACTTCCACACCATACCCTTAAAAATCTAGCTCAAAAATATGGGCCTCTGATGCACCTTCAACTGGGTGAAATTTCAGCAGTGGTTGTGTCATCCCCAGACATGGCCAAGGAAATAATGAAAACACATGATCTTAATTTCGTAGAGAGGCCACAACTCCTTTCACCTAAAATCTTAGCCTATGATTCAGCAGATATTGCATTTGCTCCATATGGTGATTATTGGAGACAGATGAGGAAAATATGTACACTAGAGCTTCTCAGTGCCAAAAGGGTTCACTCTTTCACCTTCATACGTGAAGATGAGGTGGCTAAGCTCATAGAATCCATTCATTTGTCTGCATCTGCTGCTTCACAAGTCAATGTTTCTAAAACCGTTTACTCCTTGGTAAGTACCTTTCTTTCAAGGGCAGCCTTTGGCAAAAAATCTGAACATGAAGATGAACTTTTGTATTTGCTCAAGAAAGCTATGGAACTCACGGGAGGTTTTGATCTGGCTGATTTGTTCCCTTCAATGAAACCTCTTCATCTCATAACTCGGATGAAAGCTAAATTGGAGAACATGCAAAAAGAGCTTGATAAGATTTTGGAGAACATTGTCAAGGAGCATCAATCAAACCATGGCAAGAATGAAGCAGAGGAAAATCTCCTTGATGTTCTTTTGCGCGTGCAACAAAGTGGGAGCCTCCAGATCCCAATCACAATCAACAACATTAAAGCAGTCATATGGGTTAGTACTTTCACTTTTATATAATCATTGTTTAATTTTGATAAACACATGGACATGTACTTATGTGTTATATTGGAAAAATATCTAGAGACAGCCGCAATAAGCAGGCAACTAGTTATAAGATGGAAAGAAAGATAAACATGTATATATAACAGGCAACTAGTTATAAGATGGGAAGAAAGAGAAACACGTATATATATCCGTTTCTGTGAGTTATAAGATGTGAAGAAAAAGAAATACGCGTATAAAATATAGTATAAGAAATATTTATATATATACATATATGTTCTGTAAGTTGGCTGGTTAATTGACTGTGTATCGCAGTAAACTGTTAAGTAAAATTGTGTAATAATATATGACTATTTATCTCATATTGTAATCTTTTATAACACATATGCAGGACATAATGGCTGGGGCTGATACTTCAGCAACTGTAATAGAGTGGGCTATGTCAGAGCTAATGAAAAACCCAAGAGTTATGAAAAAGACACAAGCTGAAATTAGAGAAGCTTTTAGGGGAAAGAAAACAATTTGTGAGAGTGATGTAAATGAACTTAGCTATTTGAAGTCAGTGATCAAAGAAACAATGAGGTTACATCCACCGGTTCCGTTATTGCTTCCAAGAGAATGCAGGGAAGCATGCGAGATAGGAGGATATAAAATACCTGCAAAGACCAAAGTGATAGTAAATGCATGGGCACTTGGAAGAGATCCCAAGCTTTGGCATGATGCAGAAAAGTTCATACCTGAGAGGTTTGATGGCACTGATTTTGATTTTAAAGGGAATAATTTTGATTACATCCCTTTTGGTGCTGGTAGGAGAATGTGTCCTGGGGTTTTACTTGGCTTAGCTCATATTGAACTTCCTTTGGCTGCATTATTATATCACTTTGACTGGCAACTTCCCAATGAAATAAAACCAAAAGAGTTGGATATGACTGAAGCCTTTGGAGCTGCAGTTGGAAGGAAAAATAGCCTATACTTGATACCAACTCCCAGTACAAATACATGACTATCATCATCATTTCAGTGCCAGTTAAGCCCTCCTAATTTCTTCTTCTTCTTTTTCCATTTCCTTCTAGTTATAGTTTGTCCAGTTAATTATTCATAAGATAGAAAAATCTTCATCCTAGAGGATTTGCCACAGTTGTGTTCAAGAACTCATGGATCTTAGTTGGAGGGCCTAATTCGTTGTTGATCATGAATTTGTACCGTTCAACCACTACTCTGTCGATTAAGTCGTTTGTTAATGAATACCCCTAAGGTAAATTCTATTTTATTTTTTTTTTAATGCACGTGATGGTTACGGATTGATGTTACATGGTGCGGTCTATTTAAAAATCACAATTTACCAAATAAATATATTATATATTAGATGATGTAATATAATAAAAATAGATTATATATATTAACGGAGTGCATATATAATATACAGCGTATCACCGCTTAAAATAATTTTAAGATTTAATTGATATATTCTTAAAATTTAAAATTATATTTAAAAACAATAATAAAATGTGATTAGTTAATTCATATTAAAATAAAATATTTTATATCAAAAAATATATACGTAGTCTATTCAAAATAATTTATATTAAATTAAAAGAAAACATGTGTCATTTTAAGATAAAAAACGTGTTAGTTATAATAAAAAGTATACTAAGTGTAATATAAAACAGGGTTGTGTTATATTTTAGGGTTAATATAGAGTTTTAAAATTTAATTTATAATAAAAAAATTAATAAAATTTAGTCTTTCATTAATTTTCCAATAGTAAAATTAGTCTATTTCACCTTAACTCTGGGATGTAAAGTTGAAATGGAAGTTATAAAGTTGTATTGTTAGATATTATACTTCAGAGCATAAAAAATTCTGTTACCACACTCAAGATAAGAAGGACTAATTTTATACTGATAAAAAATTAACGAAGGACCAAATTTTGTAAAAACATTTATTAAGAATTAAATTTTAAAATCCTAAAAAGTTAAAGGAATAAAAATAATTTAAAAACTATTTACAAATCTTTGTTTTGGTCTCTAAAATTGCAATATTTATTATTAATCTCCAAGAAATTTTATTTTATTTTCTAATTCCATCTATACGAGACATGAATTTTTTTCATTGTAATCAAATTAACTTTAATTAGCTAGTCCCAATAAATTCTGTATCATTTTTCTTTAATATCTTATAATATAACACTTTTGATGATGTAACATTACTGATGAAACATTTCTTTGATGACGTAACAATATACTGTATCATTATTTATTAATATCAAACTTGCTGACAATCAACCACTATTAATTACATTAACAAATTCTGATAACAAGATCAATGGAAACAAAACAAATAAAAGAAGAACATATTCTAGAGACATTTTTTAATATATGCTAAATATTCATTTTAGTCCTTTATAGTTTATTTGCACAGTAATTACAATCTATCTATACTATTATATTCATTGGGCACTTTATTGGGACCAAGATTTTCATAGAGTCGTCGTGTGACTGCAAGATCCTGCAATCAATTAACGTATATTTTAATGTATAAAAAAGATAGAGATTTTGTCATTATTGTGTGGGGAACAATAGATAATTCATGAAAAACCTATCCGTTTATCTCTACTGGTTGGTACCTACTAAGTACTCACTACGTCCTATGCTCTCTCTTTTGCTTATCGAACCACTCAAATCCAGTTCAACTAATTCAAGACACGCAACGTAACGGGTATGGCTTCACTCAATGTTTGTTACTAAATTATTTACTATTTTACTTTTTTATAGTAGTGATATCAAAAATTAAAATTCATGCATATTATGAACCGGGTCTCTTTCAAAATATTTTATCATCATGTAAAATATTTTATCAACAAATAGGTGAATCAGAAGGGGCACATTAACTTGGGTTTTATGGAATGGAAAAGGGTAGAACAGAAAATAGGTGCTTTATGGTTTTGAAATGTCCATGTGGAAGGATGAGAGGTATTATTGGCTATTTTTGATGAATTCTAAACTTCCTTAAATGAGAACAAAAATAAATAGATTTGTCCTTTTGCAGTTAATCTAACAGAATTTGAAGAAGTCTGATCATCAATTTCTTTTCTGAACAAGTTGATCTACTAGAAACAACCGTCTCAGGTACTAAAAGTTAATCTACTATATTCTTTATTGACCTTTCAACTATTTGATTTCCCTAATGTTCACATGGGCTTAGAAAGATTGTTAAGCAGCAAAGTGGCACGTGTTATCAAGTAATTTTGGGAACAGAAAATAAGAAAATCAGATTAGTGTTTTCTTGGTCTTAATATAGCCAACAAGAGTACGTCTTTAGAACAACTACAATTGGTTCAAATGAATGAAATGGTTATCTCTGTTTAGATTTTAGATTGATTTATATAGCCCAAACTATTAGTAGTTCCATATATACATTGAAGGATGCTTCCTTTTAGACATCAAACTTGAGATCAGGAACATATTAGGAACAAATTAAGTCTCTGACAACACAAGTTCAACCTTTTTCAGGTGGCTTGCTAACATATGAAGCTTTTTTTAGTAAGCTGATGGATAGTAGTGATGAGAGTCGACAATCATTACTTTCAGAATCAAGAGATCATTCTAATCTAAATGAGAAAAGTGATCTCCAGAGGAGAAGGCCTCGGCGTGGTAATGCTTCAGAGAATGAGAACAACCTCCAAGAACAAAATGTTGTCAAAATTTCTTTGCACCCTCATCATTTAGATGCAAAACCAATAGCAGAATTCAATTTCAAGCCAGTGTTCTTATGGTTAACAGCATACTTAGGTTTAGGAACCATTTGCTTCCTTCTCACGAGTAATCAGATAAAGGGAACAAAAACCAATGGAATTCTTGATGCCATTTACTTCTGTGTTGTGACAATGACTACTGTTGGATATGGAGATCTTGTGCCAAATAGCAAATTGTCAAAGCTTCTTGCTTGCATTTATGTCTTCACTGGCATGGCTCTTGTTGGAATAATTTTAAGCAAGGCAGCAGATTACATTGTTGAAAAACAGGAAATATTCTTAGTTAGAACCTTATGGAAGAGTGAAAATTCTAGTCCTGAAGAGATTTCCAAAGAGCTTGAAACTAACAAAGCTAAATACAAGCTCATGCTGGCAGCAGCAGTCTTTTTGGTGCTTATCATTGTAGGAACTGTTTTTCTGCATTTTGTTGAAAATCTAGATTTTGTTGATGCCTTGTATTGTGTTTGTTCCACAGTCACTACTTTAGGTTATGGAGATAAGAGCTTCTCCACTACTATTGGTCGTGCTTTTGCTGTGTTCTGGATATTGAGCAGCACCATGTGCTTAGCTCAGTGTTTTGCTTATCTTGCTGAATTTTATACTGAAGAAAGACAAAAATCACTGGCAAAAATGGTTCTTTCACGTAACTTGTCTCTCTTTGATCTTGAGGCAGCTGATCTTGATGGAGACCATTCTGTGAGGTAAGGTTGAACGAGTAATATTAGTAATGGAAAAAAACATAGCTGTGTGTTTATATAGATTCTTCTTCTATCATTTGCACTAAGAGACATAGCTGCATTAAGTCATTAAATGATCACATTCAACATTTTTCATTTTCCCAGTGCCCCGGAGTTCGTTTTATACAAGTTGAAGGAAATGGGAAAGATCAGACAAGAAGATATTTCAGTAGTGATGGATATTTTTAGAAAATTAGATTTTGATAAATCAGGAACCCTGACAGAATCTGATCTTTGAGATTCTGAATCATCTTAACCATAGACCTGCCAACTACATGTTGAATTTCAATTACGTTTTAATCTTTGTCATCGGTATAATCTTTTATATACTGTATTGTGGCAATTTAAAGTGCTCCTGCAGGACTTATACTCTATACACTCTATCTCAATTTTCTTCTTAGAATTTAGATTTATTCAATATTAGCCTCTTATCTCAATTTGTTTATGGAGATTCATTCGATTTGCCACTTCATAATTCCTAAAACTAATTCAGATAACTTTTCTTTTTGCTGCTATACGTTGTTTCTATAAAAATATATCAATTTTAATGTTGCTCAATATTAATGTTTGTTCAGAATCATATGCATTTCACTATTTCAGAAAAAGCAGGCATATAACTTAAAGAGACAAATATCCAATACAGAAACTAATTATTTGCAGAAGTTTATACTTTTATTTTCGTGCATACTACTGATTCTTCGTACAGGATTGATACAATTTTCATTTGGGCAAGAGCCTGGATACAGAGAACAACATACCATTGATCATTTGTTTTAGACATAAAAGGATCCTAGTTCTACCTTAAGAAAACAAGGATTGAAATTTCAACATTCTTCATGCACTTAGAAGTTTCGAGCTTCATCATTATGTTCTGGCATGCCTGTTACATAATCCAGGAGCCCTTCACCAGCTTTTTCACTGTGTCCAAGACCTTCAGTTGAGAATTTGGAAACCCCTCCAAAAGCTATTATTGCAACCAAGAACAAGGTAGTGGAAGCAAACAAAGGCAAAAAATATTGCAGAATGGTCATAACTCGTGGTGCTGCATATAACAGCAAGGAAAGGGACAGTGAAAATGCTATTGCTACGATGATATAGTATCTATACTGCACAAGCATTTTTGTTACATCCATGATACTTTGAATGAGTGCAATAAATTCAAAGGGAGAGAGAATTGAAAGATAGGATAAGGAGAGAAAGTGATAAAGATAGAGAGAATAAAAATGTATGGCTATATCTCCGATCCATTAACGAGTTTGCTGTTTATACTCTGAAGAGATTCTCTATTGGAAATGATGGTCTCAATGATTCTGAGTCCTTGCTTGTCCCATCTGCCACTTATTCTTCCAATAAAAGCCAAGGTGTTTCTTAAATTATCCTCTCACAGATCAAATAAGCGGCAATGCTAAATGTTTTTGAAAAAATAACTGGTAGAAAATTGAAATACTTACGTTATCAGATAATGTAAAAGTGAGAAAAATATATGTATATTTTATGAATGAGTTAGATAATTGAATGTGCATTGAATAAAATTTATACTTTTCGTACTATAGTTTTATAAGTTTTACATAAAATTTGTTACACAACATAATTTGTTGTTACATCAAAGTCACTGGAATATATAGAACCATAATTCCACCACTATTTACCTGAATGAAATACTTAAAAGGATATAAAGTTTTTTTGGCCTATGATGAGAATTGAGGGGTATATTAGTCATTAAAACGAAGCTGACAAAGTTTTTGGTATAGCTACGTTGTCAACTTCCTCGAAAGGTGGAATGAAAATGTGGAATGAAGAGTAAGTGCACAGGAAAAGCACAGATTCTTACTCTTCTTTATGGTGATGTCGTGATGAGTATCAACAAGACAAGAAAACAAGAATTAATCAATGAACATTTGAGATTTGAGAGTCCTATGGGCTAAACTTACTCTTCCTTTGGATTTAAGGTTTCTCTAAACAACACATGGACACTGTCTTCCCCCACGTGGCCAACTCCACCCTTGACATCATTGTTTAATGAAATAAAATTTTATAATTTTTTACAACAATGAAAGTTTGAGAAATGTTAGTAATATATTTCTCTTATTAGAAAAAAAATATATTAAAAATTATAAATTTTTATAAGTCTTATTTATTATTTAATGAATCCCTTTCATTATTTTTTATAGTTTTTAATAAATTTTAATATGCATTTAAAAGAATATAGAGTATGATATCTTGAAAGGCTGACTTTGCAAATTTTTAGGGTGGGTGAGATTCTAGATTTTTTCAGCAATTTAGTTGTTTAAAATGACATGTTCTTCAATTGATCAATTGTACTTCAACAAAGTGAGAACTACATTGATGACTTCTCACTTTGAGGTGAGGGGTTACATTCAATCTAATTAAGGATATGACACTTGTAACTCACTTTGAGATAAGAGGTAAATTTCAATGTCATTAATGAGATGACAAAGCAAACTATTGAAGCTAAGTGAATCAAAATTTTCTTTACCTTCTTCAAGAGAGTAACAGTTAACAATGTGAGGCTATTGCATTTGCGGGCCCTTGCATCATGTTTTGGTCTGACATTTTTGTTCCTAAAGTCCATCAAATTGCTTCTTATGTCATGTGAATGCTATGAGTCCGTTTCAGGGACTTTGGATTTAATATCGTTGTCCATTACATCATGCTGAATGGACAATTCCATAAGCAATAATAGTTGCTTCAAAAATGAGAATGGGCTCAACTTAGACATTCACTCACTTTTGGTTGGATCTGTTAAATCAACAATGGAGCCCAAATTTCATTGAGTAAAAAGAATTTAAAATTATTTTCGAGATTTGAGGTGTGTGTACAAGTTAACCCCTTGAAAAAATATTGATAAAGAAAAGATGTTCATGAATATGCATGTAATTATGTTTATCTATAATGATGTTTTACTTATACATATATATATATATATATGAATTTTACTCAAACTTAGAATTAGCTGTATAACTAATAGGTAGAATTATTGCTCATAAACATTTCTCAGTCAAAATCATTACATTTGATCATGTAAAAATATTGTCCTCTTATTTTAGACCTTACACTAAACTTCATTTTTGCAAAACATAAGTTATAGCATTTCATTAAAAACACACATCATGTTAAAATATCACACACACACGTTTCATTTTAAAAACACACATCATGTAAAAATATCACAGAGAGAGAGTGTGTGTAACTATTGAGTAAAATTTTATGCTAGTTCTACTGATATAAAACAGATTTAAGTCTATTTTTTGTGCACAGACTCAACCCTTTCAGTTTGACAAATATGACATTTCAGCTAATATTAAACTAGTAATGAAAGGAAAATGCTAAGCAGTTATCTCTAACTAGCCTAGTTCCCTATTAGCACAATAGGGTAGTTGAAGTTATCTAGGCCAAATAATTAATGGATAAGGATAGAACAAATCTGCCTAGAAATAGAAGTTTCCATGGTTTATCATCCTTAACCAATCCTATTAAGAATTTGTATCACTATTTTTTTCTGAGGTGAAAAGTAACTTATGACAATATTACTATTTATCACCCTGAATATCCTAATATGTACATCCTTATCCTCTTTGTTTTTTCATTATTATTGAATGTGTAAAATTATTATGTTCATTTATTGACCATTAAATATTTATAGTCAAAGGGTTGTTGTAAAAGATCAAATTATATATTAAAAAAATTCGTTTGTTGTATTTGATAATATACATTAATCTAAGCAAATAGACCAGAATATATTCTATAAACCCGGTCTTAGAATATTAGTCTAAGCAATTAGACCAGGATATATCAACATGAAGAGAACCCAGGCTTACGTCACAAGCATGTATAAAATACTGTAATTCATATTACATACATAATTTCATTTGGTTTTAATTTCTTATTCTTTTGGGTTGTTTGGAGCCTTGAATTTTTAAAAATCTACCAACTCAAACCAACATAAAATATACACAAACAAAGAGGATCACTTTTTTTCTTTTTGTTTTTTGGTGAATCACAAAGAGGACCACCTAAAGCTTAGCTTGAACCCATTTTCATAACATCATTATCAAACAGTGGTTAGTAATAGCGAAATTCTATTATAAAATCATCAAGTTTAATCATACTTCACAGGAAAACTCTTTTGATGGCTTTGTACATTCATTGCCTCCTAAGTTAAAGTACTCCTTTTTGTTGTTTGTAAAACCTTTCATTTGTCGTGTATCAAAATAAAACTATGCCTACACACCACCAAAGATTGCCATTTGGCTTTGGCCTTTTGTTCACAAACAGCTGGAGCTGTGTGTGAACAATGAACATTTAATATTTATATTATACTTTTAAGCTAAGATGAGAAGTTTTCTGAATATTGATCCAAATTTATTTGTTCTTTGAAGTCACTTTAGTTTGTCGTTTTCAAATTCAATCACGGTTTTGAGTACATCTCATTTCGTTTGTTAGTCACAGTCTTATCCGAGTAAAAATAGTAATGATCTCACCACTATTTTTGCGGTTAAGCAAATTCAATAGTCCAAAATAGTTCAGTTTCTCAAAAAATGATGAGAGAATGAATGAATTAGCGAATTGCCAAAAAAAAATCACAGCAAATGAAAAACGTAAATAATAATCTTAACCTTTAAAGGAATGATATCTATCCTCAATTAATATTATGTATTATTATCCCTTGTAATTATGCCCGTTTTACATCAATCATAAAATTTGATTGTTAAAGAAGGATTATGTATATCTGATCACTAATTAATCACTGATTGATATTGAACATTGAAGCAAACTGTGTCAGCAAAATTGAAAGAAAGTTTTGCAACCTTTATCACCAACTAATGTGATTAATGCACTAATTGGTTACTATGCTGCAATATGATTGATGCTAAACTTTATTGTTCCCCATCGCACAATGAAAAGATGTATTTGGTAGGACAAAATTATTGTTATTATTGTTTTCAGAAACAAAAGTAACTTTTTTTTATCAACCTTATCTCATAATAAAAGTATAACATAGTAATGGAAGAGATTAACTACATAAAAATAGTGAAAATATAAGAATTATTTATTACTTTTCTAAGAAAAGTTAAATATGAAAGAAATTAATAGTTTTTGAGGATGAAACTGAGGAAGAACTGTAGGGTTGTCAACGGTATGAAGTCATTGTCAGTCCCATTTGTTTAGGACATTTGTTTGGAAGTAGGTTCCTATAATAAGTGTTCAACGGCACGGAACATCCTTTATCCAAATCCCTTAAACAGAATCTAATAAAAATAAAGGTCATTATTTCAATATCATAACAGCTAATACTGAAATTTAAAGATAGAAAAGAAAAAATAACATGAAGAAAGTGACCGTTATAGTCCATAGTATAATGTAGAATATAAGTAGTTGCCGGCTTGGACGGCTTGGTATGTTATTGTGAAGTTTGCTTCAGCAAAGGAGAAAGTCATTTCATGCCTCTCTTTGCTGTCAATTCCTTATACGAAACGAATACACACTCTCATTTTCTTCTGCCTTTGAACATATATATCTAATTATTATATATGTGTGTGTTTTCAATGAGAGGTTCCATTTGTTGTTGATGTTTTTGGACTCAGCTTAGTTTGTCATTTAGTAACAGCTAAACAGGAACCAAACCAAAGCATTGTGTGGATATAAGCAACTGAATCCTCCCATTTTTTTGGTCATCTATCTGTGTGCATTCCAAAAAGAGAAATGGGGAGCTGTGAAGAGCAATATGGACTAGAGCTTCCACTTCAACTTGTCCAACCAGACCCTGTGGTGTTGGAGATTAATAGTTTGCAAAATCAACTCAAAGGTTCTTATTCTATATGTTCCTGTTACTTTTAGTTCCCTTCTTTCTTTCCAATTTTGATCAGGTGTGAAACACTATATCCATGTCATTGATGTTATATAGAAATTGAAATTTTGTGAAGACCTCTTGAATGAATATGAATTCATGACTTCTGCTATTTGGTTAGTAAATGGTTCATCTAAATTTGATCATCGTTGCAGAAAAAGTTAAGGAACTAGCTACTTGTCAGGGCGAAATCAAAGCCTTAAGGGCAACTGAAGTTCAGAAGGATAAGGCCATAGAAGAGGTACTTCTTTTCAATGCACTAATACCTACCTAGAACTTTGTCTAGGAATTCAAGATGGAAAACTGTTTTTTTTTTCTAAAGTTAAGCATATGGCATAATATCATAAGAAGCTTGATGCCTTATGACCGTTATGTCAGGCATGTCACCATAGAAAATCATGCAATTATATATTTAGTAGCATTAATTGACGAATTTCTCCATAGTCACTACTAATATTAGCCGTAATTCTCGTTCTCCACTTCCAGTTGAGAAATGGAGTCAGTAAACTGGATGAAAGACTTAGAGTTACAGAGGATCATCTTAAACAAAAGGTGCACTGTTCTGCTACTAGTATTTCTTGGAAGTTGAGAGTTGGAACCATACAATGCTAGATTCTAAAAATGCATATTTTTATTTTAATCTATTCATGTGCAGAATCTAGAAATCAAGAAACTAGTGGATGAAAAGAAAGAAGCGTTGGCTTCACAATATGCTGCAGAAGCAACACTTAGAAGGGTACATGCAAATCAAAAGGATGAAGATTTTGTTTCAATTGAGACTGCCATTGCTCCTCTTGAAGCTGAGATCAAAATGTGTAGGAATGAGGTACAAATGGTGCAATTTCTAACAAGGACATATTTAAAGGGAAATAACAAAATTTAAGTAAATTTTGCATAAACTAACAACATTCCAATTTGGTTTCATAGATTGCAGCACTTCAGGAAGATAAGAAAGCTTTAGAACGACTCACAAAATCAAAAGAGACAGCATTGATAGAAGCAGAGAAGATTCTGCAAAATGCTCTAGAGAGGGCTCTAGTTGTTGAGGAGGTTCAAAATCAGAACTTTGACCTGAAGAGACAAATTGAGATCTGCCAGGCATGACTTTCTACGTTTACTTTTTTGTATTTGGTTTCTATAGTGAAGTATAAGCGCTTCAGCCAATTTACAACTACCAAAAACAGGAGGAGAACAAACTCTTAGAGAAAAGCCATCGCCAAAAGATTTTGGAAGTTGAAAAGCTTAGCCAAACCATCCAAGAACTTGAAGAAGTCATCTTAGCTAGTGGAGCTACTGCTAATGCTGTTCGTGATTATCAACGGCAGATATCTGAATTGCAAGTAGGCATATCTTAAAGGGTTATTGATTGGCATTCTGAACTTATTATTAGCTATAATTACTTTGTTGGCTGATCCATATTTTACCTGATTTTGCATAATCTTTCAGGAAGAAAAGAAGACATTAGAGAGAGAGCTAGCAAGGATAAAAGTTTCAGCCAACAGAATTGCAAATGTTGTGGCTAATGAGTGGAAGGACGAAAATGATAAGGTCATGCCTGTCAGGCAATGGCTGGAAGAAAGAAGGATTATGCAGGTATATCTTTCTCTGTTAGTGATACACTTTTGCTCCAGATAACTACAATAACCATATATCCAAAGATGAAATTTCAGATCAAGATAAACTAATACTTCTCCTATTTAGAGAGAAAAACTAATACAGACAATTCAAACACCTTTTCTCTCCTAAAACTTATTTAAAATATTGAGCAAGAAATTTCTATCATCTAGGGAGAAATTCAACGGTTGAAAGACAAGCTAGCTGTGTCAGAGAGAACAGCTAAGGCGGAGTCACTGTTGAAGGTATTTATCCAACCTTTTTGTCTTCCATGTGAGCATCTAAATCAATTTTTTTAACATATTACAAATGTTATCTGGTTGTTTACTCCAGGAAAAACTGAAGCTGAGGCTTAAAACACTGGAGGAAGGCTTAAAGCAGTTCTCGAGTAACCCAATCACTTCGAATGCATCTCCAAAAGCAGAGAAGTCTAACGTATTAGGCTTCCTAACAACCAGTGGTGGAATGAGAAAGAGATCCTCATCACAACCAAGGGCATCTACTGTTGGAAGTTCATTGTTCCAGCAACCAAATATAAAAAACAACACAGACATTGTAGCCAGGAATTTAAAACTAGAGAGTCCTATTAAGAGATACAGTTCTGCAGAAAATATGCTAAAGAAAGGGATATGGGCATCAAGAAGTAAAGTTACTGATAATGGTGAAAAGGAAAATGCGATGCACGTGAACACAGACATAGCTTTAAATAGATGCAATGATGGTAGAGAAACAGCAGAAATTAAAACCACTGCTAATGTGAATGAAGACTCTGAAAGCAAGACACCAAACGGTTCAGGCAGGGATGATATGGTCTCAGGTTTTCTATATGATAAGATGCAAAAAGAGGTCATCAATTTGAGGAAGTCTTGTGAAATGAAAGACAGTAGTTTACAAGCTAAAGATGAAGAAATTAAGGTAATAGTAACAACTATTCCTCCACTCTATCCCTTCTCACATTATAGTAATTTAAGATGATTCTGTGTTTTCAGATGCTTATAAAAAAAGTTGATGCACTGACAAAGGCCATGGAAGTAGAATGGAAGAAAATGAAAAGAGAAGCAGCTGCTAGAGAGAAGGAGGCTTCATCAGCAAAGTCAGATGATAACAGAAAAAACAGAAGCGCAAACTCTTCTAAAAGGTTCTGTAACTTGACTTTCATTACTGAGGCTAATAACTGTTAACTGTAAAGTTCATTAAGTCCCTTTTAAGATTAAGACTAACAGTAAGAATTTCATAAAACTCCTACAGAGCGACGAAAGAGCACTGACAATTCCTTATCTGGACATAGCTGAAGGCAATTTATTTATCAATGGCATCTTTTGATTTTTCTCTGTAAATACAATATATTTGGTGAGGTATGAATAAATTTCCACTGGGGAAAGGCTGAGATTTGGAATCTGTTTGTGTTCAAATGGAAGTTTTCAACATCTTCCTTGATATTTGGATAAATGATATGTTTTACGATTGTGACTTGTGAGTTCTACACACTAGCCAAGTTTTGTCACATGCTTCAGAGACATGAAACATGAGGAACACTGTAAAACAAGTGGAATATATTGGCACATTAAGTAGTCAAAGATTTGGGCCATGTTTGATTCTCTTCTCACTTTTTGGTATTAAAAATTGCCTTCTAAAACAATTTCACACGAGCAAACAATTTCTCATCTTTTTCTGTTTCATCTTGTTAAATTCCCTCTCAATTCGACACTCTGCTTTATGCGATGCATTGCCTTCCACCAGTTGTCTGAGCAACCTTGTTTACTTGTATATTGAAAACTATAAACAGTTTTTAAAAATAAAAATCAGTTTTCTAAGTAAAAATAATAAGTAGTTTACTTAAATTGAACATCAAGGAGGGTTTGAGTGTTAGATTATTTTCCATAGTTAAATGAGACGGAGATTATTAGTGATTATCAAAGCGGTTTTTGATAGTTGGTGGTTTTTGAATTGGTTTTTAACCGTTTATGAAGATTCAGAAATCTATATATATCCAAACAACTTAGAGAAAAATAAATCAGAAAACTTGTACAACTGTTTTCAGGAACTTTATCGTATGGACTCATACAATACAAAAAATGACATTAATACACGTTTTGAAATCATCAATATACTCTTGTTCTGACCTAACATCGAGACTTACCAGTGATAATCCAGGTTTACAACTATTGCAGTCAAACATAAAGAAATAGGTTGAAGTGAATTCTGCCACTTGAGCAACTGAAATGTGAAAGCATCTTCTACTCATTGGTTCGTTTGAAAAAAAAATAAAAATAAAAAAGGAGCCAAACTCAGCATTGACTACACCTATGGTCTGAATGCAAGAGAGTCTTGAGCCTAAAGGAATCAATCAAAAGGAAAATATAGAAACACATGCGGGCAGGGAAGCATTTATTTTCACTTTTCTTCGGCCTGCTGTAACATTTGAAGAATCAACAGGCAAACATTACAATTTCCTGAGAAAATACATCTTATTAATATGCCTGGGAAACAAAAAAAAAACTACAAACAAAGAGTTGCACAATTCGTCATGGGAAAGCTTAAAATTATGACTCTCGTGTCATTTAATAGTTCTGCTCCTAAGTACTTGCTAAAGGGGTCCATATTTGGAACCCTTGCAATCCAGAATTTTCTCTTAAATCAAGCAACTATATTTTACTCCTCCTGTTGAAAGCAATTGCAAGTGTTCCTTAGCCATCAAAATCTTCACTTTCCTAGTTTTCACATTTTGGTTATCAGTTGTCCTACGGCATACCAAAGACTCAACAGATTGTGTCAGGTATGGCACAAGACAATAAACCTCCCCAATATGCAGCCTCTTGCACACCAGTATATAGCGTTTAAAAGAAACAGAGTTCATCTTTGTACCTAGAACTGAGGCGTTGAACTCTGTTTCTCCTGCTTCAAGCAGAGGAACTATGGTTTCCTTCTTTGGTTTAAACCGAAAAGCCATACAGTTTCCCATTTTGCATTTATCAAATGAATTTGAACCTCTTTATATATAGGTATGTATTGGTTAATTAAGTTGAATAAAGTTAACGTGCAAACCATCACACTACGTTCTAATTGACTTTTGCAAAATAAACATACAGAGGAGTTCCTTCCGCCAGAAAAAGTCAATGGTACCATGCATTCACTTCCCAAGGGGGGACTTCAAGTCTCGCTCCAGAACCCCTGTCCTTTATTTTTTGGAATTAAGCCATATCCTTTTCGTTTTACTTATCTTCTTCCCCAAAAAATAAATTTTTTTATCAGAATCGAAGTCAATCCTACTCACCGCCCACATAATTAATTGAAATAAGGTCAACCATATGAGGATTACCATAAAAAATTGTAAAGCTTCGTAGATTACTATACCTTTTATTCTTTTCCATAAGTTCCCCGGTCAACAAAAGAAAATAAAAGTTAGCTACAAATCACTTGCATTATACAACACTAACGGTTTGTTGTTAGATTGCTCTCCTACGCATAACTTTTACACTTTGTGTCTGATAAATCCATCCATAGACTCCATTTTCCCAACTCATGCAGTACCTTCTAAAAAGTGGACGCCCAATGTGGTTTGCATCACGCCAAGTAAGATTTGGCGAGAGCTGTTCACGTAGAAGAAATTTACAATTCCATAGATATTCAACTGCAAATAAACCTAGCCAGTAGCCACCATACTAGAGATATATATTAGTATCAGCACTTTAACTTACTCTACAAGACATCAAAAATAAAATAATTATTATATCTGAATCTGAATCTAATTAAAAAAATTCCTCAAGAGAAAGGGAAAATACATAAAATTGCATAGCATATCATTCCCTGAAATAACATTATCAATGGAGAAACCGGTGTCGGTATACCTAAGACCCATAGAGATCAGAAATTATACAGCAACTAATTCCCTAGAGTCCAGCCATGACTTGGCAGCTGCCTGTGTAGTCAAAAACCAGCCAGCCTTATCAGGAGACTCGTAGAATGGAGCATCGAGTTCCTTCAAATGTGATTCAACTACCCCTGCCAAACCTTTGTCTGAATACCTGTGCTTTCCATGACCAGTATTAATTCCAAGCAGTGGTGGAAGGTCCTCTCCTGATTTCACAGCCATAGACAAGTCATTTATCCAAGCATGTAAGGCAGTCAGCGAAGCTCCAAGTGAGAGACTCTTTAGATGCAGAGACCACTGAGTTTGAGACTTGGACTGTATATCCATATATATTCCACGCGTCAACCCCAGGTCCAGAAGCTCGCATGCTCTGTCCAACAAATTCAGGTTGACACAAAGATCAATCAGAGAATTGCAAAAGGGCTTCTTTACTTCATCAGTGATTGAATCAAAGAGTCCATATGCTTCTTTTCTAAACTCTCCCTCACCATCCTCTAGCCCTTCCACCAAATATCTTACCACAGACCCAAGCTTTGGATTAACCTTCTCCACACAATTTTTTATCTTACCAAGATCCTCTAGTGGTATTTGGGTCATAACATTCAGAAGACAACCACAGAAACGGTCATCTGGCTTGATACCCAAATCCAAGAGTTGATCAAACGTCTTCACAACATCATCAGTACGCTTGGCCTTCCCATAGCACTGAACCAGCGATGTCAGAACAAAAATAGTGGGCTGAAATCCAGACTCAATCATTTCACTCAGCATCCTTTCAGCCTCCGAAACATTCCCACTGCAGGAATATATGGTAATCAATGACGAGAACGTCCAACTATCACAAAGACAAGTTGCAGAACTCTTCATATCTTCAAAAATCTTAAAAGCTTCATCAGCAAGGCCAAGATCAGCACACATAGCCAAAAGGGTATTGTAAAGATGAGTGTTCATCTCCATTCCCTTTTCCTTCATTTCCTCATAAACAACTAGCGCATCCTCACTGTAGCGCCCTCTACCATAGGCTCGCAAGAGAGCCGCATAAGTGACCCAGTTGGGCGAAAACCCATTATTCGTCATCTCAGTATATATGCTCTTGGCCTGCCAGGGCCTCTTAGCTCTCCCCATGGCATCCAAGAGAGTATTATAAATAACCATGTTAGGCTTCACAGCAAGAACCTTCATCTCCTGGTACACATTCAAGCATCCATCATAATTCCCAGCCAAACCATACATCTTAATCAAGGTAGAGAATGTAACAGTATCAAGGCGCCACTTCTCAGTCCTTGCACGATCATACAAATGCAGAGCCATGTCAATATTACCAGCTCTACCATAAGCATCAATCATAGCCGAGTAGGTAACATCATCCGGCTCACACCCGAACGACCCCATCTTTTCAAACCACTCTACAGCTTTATTGGGCAGAGAACAAATCCTAGCGCAGCTAATTATAGTGGAAAAAGTGACATTATCAGGTTTCACATTTCTCTGAAGCATTTCATCAAACAGTTTCTCCATTCCTTCAAAATCCTTAGACTTCCTAAACACCTTGAGAGTGACGTTATAGAGAATAACCTCTCTGGTGGGTTTAATCCTACGCTGAAAGTAATTGAGCACAAAGGGTGCAACAAGGGAATTGGACATGTTATTGAGGACGATTACAGCGTCTTGCTCTAAAACCCTAGCCCCCAAAGTTTTCAAAACCAGAGACACATCATCTGGAGAGGGATTGCAAGAGTCCAATGAGTTGGCGATAGTTACGAGGGAAGTGTACCTGGCATCGTACGATTTTCGCTCCAGTTGTTTCGCTCTGGGGCTTCGAGGGTTCACCCAAATGTAATTGCTTTTCGAGGAAGACGAGGTTTTGGCATCGAGGGTTGTTGTTGTGTCTTCTGGAATGGGTTCGTGCAATGAGACTTTGAGGGTTTTGGAACTTGAAGATGGTTGAAAGGAAGAAGAAAAGATCCCAAATTTGAATTTGCGGAAAGATGAAGATGAAGAAGAAGAAGAAGAGGAAATGGATGGAAGGTCATGGAAGAGGGAAGAAGGTGAAGAGCAAAGATTGTAAGCCATTTTTGCACCTTCTCCTTTCCTCTCTACTCTCTTTCACTACCCTTATCCCACAAATATCTATTACCTAATGGTGACACATTCTAATTAGGGTATGTCAAAATTTCAAATTATATTAATAATTTTTTCAAATATACTTAATTACTTATCAATAAAAAATATAAATAAAAATATTTAATATATTTAAATGAGAAACTCAAAATTATATTATTCTTCAGAATTTAAATATGTAGTAAATGTCGAAACATACTCGTTAACAATTTAGTTGGTATGTGGCGTTACTTAATTAATAATTAAACCTTTTCTTCAGCTATTAATAATTAAGACTTAGAATATCTATTTTTCTTTGTGAATTGGGCTGGTGCTATTACATAGCGTTCCATGTCTCATTAATAATTTAATGAAAAATTATTAGATTTAGCTTGCACTTAATGCGACAAGACACTGAAACAGAGACATTATTTAGAGGTAGTAATTAATAAAAAGTGATAATTACTTTAATATTAATAAAAGTCTTTAACGCTTTTTTCCTTTTTCTATGAATTTATTTTTATAATTATACTATTAATCGTAAGAATGACGGTAATGTGTATATAACTCTGCCGTTGCTTAAAATTATTAAAAAAATATTTTAGTCACTCAATTTTTATTTTTATTTCTTATATATATAATTGTAAACTAGCATCTCAATTATTGAGATTTTCTATTATTGTCATAGGGTTTAATGACATTCGTGAGTTAGTTATCTCATTTGAATAAAAAGAATTTCATACATACTAAGCGGAATTTAAATCTTTAACAACATTTTAAGGACGTAAAGACACTTTTTTGAAAGAGAAAAAAAAGGGAAAACATAAATATGATAAATAGTATACAAGAAAGTGAAAAATAAAAAAAAATGTTATAAATATTATTAATACTATTCTTTGATTAAAAATAGAATTTCACATCCATATATTTACGTTTATCATTTAATAAAAATATCTTGTTACATCAAGCTGTGAAATTTTAATTTTATTCTTGCTTACTAATTAGTACTACGTCTAAATTTTGTCTACATGCATAAAAAATAATGATAGAATTATTAAGATGATTGAATTGATGTCCAAAAATAATTTCTCAATTATTAAGCATGAATGCATACAATAAAACGTACCAATTAGAAAGGTTTTAATATTGTTGTCGTCCTTTTCATTTGAGTAAATATTTATTATATTAGTAATTATAATACGTAGTTAATAAATCAATTCATTTATAAAATATCTGCTTATTTCTCTCTCTTTAAATTTTATATATATATATATATATATATATATATATATAAAATTTTCTTTTCATATTTTATAATTAATTGTCAGTATATTACAATTTTTTATTAAATATTTTTTTTTAGCCTTGCCGACGCAGATTGAAAAATAATTGTATGGAGTGGGTTTTAGTATTTTACAATACATATTAATCGAATTATGTGACTTATTTCTTTTGATTTCTGGAATAATTTAGGCTGTATGGATACAAAATTTATAAAAATAAATAGTAGAAAACAAATAAACAATATGTATCTAAATTATTTAAACAAAAAGACACTCATTTCCTTTTACACTCGTCTCAAGACTAACGTAAACAAATTATATATATTTGGGTTGTTGAGATTGAAATGAGAGAGTCTGAAGTTCATAATTTTGTGAAGTATTAATGTATCTAACCACGCACATGGCTTGAAAAGACGAAAGTTGGAACTAATTAAGAAACAAGAACAGGGAAAGGAAATTATGACATGCATGATATATAGTGCTGCCTTTTTATTTTTTTTAAAGAACAATTATATACATTTTGGTGTAGCCAATAATTTAATGTTGATTGATTTGGTATGAATTATATGAACAAGTGAATAACATAAACTAAACATTATCTTGAGACGAAAGCAACTTTGATCTCTGGATGGAGATTGTCAAGTCCTTTTCACCTCTTCCATAAGAAACCATTTCTTAAAGTTTTACTTATCTTCGTATCTGTTTGAAGAGGCAAAATCAAAGTGAGTGTCGGTTGGATCAGTCCGTCATGTAACATTCTATTGTAATTAACTTTCGTGTATATTAGTGAATGAATTCATTTGATTTTACCCTCCTTTCATTTTGCATTATATAGTAATTTTCGTTTTGTGATTGTGTGTATGTATATGTGGATGTATAATAAGGTGGGAAAGTTAATTAAGTTGTTGGTAGGAGAGAAGAGGATGATGGTTGTCAAATTGTCATTGTCTAATGAGGTCATTCATCAATAACCACTAAAGCATGATCATGCAAACCTTATTCCCCTTTGTCTATAGGACAATACTCGATAAGGTCATTTAATTGTCATCTTCCTTAACCCAAAATTCCCTTCATCATATATGCCTACAAGTGTAATATAAAATACAAATAAGTTAGTGTCTATCCATTTTCCTTTAATTATCTTCTTCATACATGTACAAACACACCGTTTGTAACGAGAGAAAAACTACAAAAATCAAAGGAATTCACCGTGCCGTACGGAGTAGTTTCATGCGTTATTAAGCTAGCTAGTACGAAATTAATTATAGAACTTTGTAGAAACTAGAAATTAACCAAAATATACGAAAAGTCTTTGTCATCACACTGACCTAATTAAACAATATTAATTGGTGGTGTCATTGCGTTTACAAAAAGTTGTTTGTTTTGTAAACAAAATTCAAAAAGTGTAATTCAACGTGGAGTCGTTGTTATGGATATTAATTAGCTGCCTAACAATTCAAGTCCCCACTCCCCACCGTCACCAAAACACTATCGTTTCAACCAAATGTCGGTTCTCACCCTTACTTAGAAGCAAATATTGCACTGTATAACAAATTATTAGTTATGAAAAATGTTTGGTTAACAATTGCGTCGAAGATCAAACAACAATCAGTTATAAAGAGGGAATAATAATAAGAAAAGAAAAAAATATATATATATATATATAAAATGTGAAAAAAGAGAAATATAAATTAAAATTATTAGTTATACCCTATGCAAAGAAACTTTAATATGTGTATTGATGACATCACAATATAAGCAATTAGTTACATGCATTATAGACACTATAGTATAACGTACATTTATTTTGAGTCTCAAACTATATTTCTTGGATCGAACGAAACACTGTAATTAATTTGTACTAAGAAAAAACAAAGGTTATTCATTTGATTGATTCATTGCATGTGCATGGGGTGAGAGGTAGATTCGATGAACGGAGTGAGATCACGTAATCACATAATTGAGCAAGCAGAGCTATTTTCTTCACAGAAATATTCATCACAACGGCTTACGTAACAAGGCCTGCCACCACCGTAGCTATCATAAATAGGTCTTCCATAATATGCATCGTAACATGGTGGGGGCCCACCACCGTAACCGTGAAAACATGGCCCACCAGGTCTTCCTTCATAGCATGGCACACAGCATACTCCTATTGGAACCGCCACAGGTGGCGGTGCTGCCGGTGGAGGACACACCGGCGTCGGTGGTGGAGGAACCACCACCACCGGAGGCGCCGGTGCTGGAGGCTTTTCTGGTTCCTTCGGCGGCGGTGGCGCTGGGGGCTTTTCTGGTTCTTTCGGCGGCGGTGGAGGCTTTTCCGGTTCTTTCGGCGGTGGTGGAGGCTTTTCAGGTTCCTTTGGCGGCGGTGGGGGTTTTTCCGGTTCTTTGGGCGGCGGCGGAGGCTTTTCCGGTTCCTTGGGCGGCGGTGGAGGCTTTTCGGGTTCTTTTGGCGGCGGAGGCTTCTGAGGTGGTGGTTTGAGCTTGGGAGGTTCGACAATTTCGATGCTTTTGATAGTACCGCAACCTTTGCAACATAGTTTATCCCTCAACTTCTCCGGGTTACAACATACCACCGCGATTGTTACCATGTTGTTCTTCTCATCGTACACTTGGTCTCGGATTTCTCTTGTCATAAACAAAATTTCAACAACTCAATTTGATTCTCTTTTTATTTCATTAATTTGTCACTTTACATATATAACTTATGCTATATTTAATTATATATTAAGAATTTAAGATCAATAAAATTAAAGTTGTAATTTAATGGAAGAATGAATACTCACGAGGGAATTTGCAGAGAAGCTTCTTGACCTTCTTGTAGCATTTGGGGCACTCAAGATCAACTTTGAGTCTCATTATTGTGACCTGTGATCAGCAATAGAGAGATTCATGTAAATTATTGGATTTTACATATTAAACTGGTGAACATGGAATTAATACAAGAATGGCATATGTACTATATTAGGGATGTTACAATTTAATCAGATAAGAGTGACCAGAAAAAATAAATATTATGATGAAAGTGGATATTGAATTAATTTGGAGATGAAAAAGAGAATATGATGATTGGGATGAGAATTAAGGGATGATGGTAGTTAGGTACCTTTTCAGCCATGGCTGGGGAATATGTGAGAACTGATGATGGGATCTGAGAGAGATAGAGAAAATGGAATGAAGAAACAAAGTGTGAGGAGTAAGTAACTAAAAAAGAAATGAAAGGGGAAAACAGAGAAGAGAATGGAGCGGGTTAAGTAGGCAATAGTTGAAACAGTGCAACCAATAACATGACAACACGTATTAGTATTGCTACAACGTTGGACATTGTCGTCACATGGAGGAGCAGGGGGAAGTATCTTCAACACATCTCATGTGCACTACTTTCATTAATTAACCAAATAACTTCAAATATAATTTCACATCTGTTACTTTTACCGGTTTTATTTTTTTTAAGTTTCACTTCCATAATTTTTATAATTACAATTATAATTTTTAAAATAAAATAGTAATTCTCGTTAAATAATAATATAAACAACATCTTAGAATATACACATTGTTTCATTAATTTTTCTCCATTGTCATTATTGACAACATGAAGAAAAAAAAACGAGTGAAACAGGAAATGACATTTATTAAATATTTATTTACATTCTGGGCTATAATATTTTATTTGTAATTTTGTTCTTTGATGCGCAATAATGATTGTGTGCTACGACCGTCCCCTACCGTACACATGTTTACCGGATCCTATTTCGTGTGTTATATTATTACACTACTGAAGACTGAAGTGATCAAACTCCACTAACTCCTCAGTTATGATTCAAGAAGAAAGAAAGGACAATAATTTAAAGTTATTTTAAGTTTAGGGGTGGGGTTGATTATTCATTATTTCCACGGGGCAAGACCTAACAAGATAAGTTTAATGCATTCATACATGGGATTTAGGACTAGTCCAAAATCTGTGGGCTCCACAATGTGTAAGTGTTTCTTCATTTGCACTGAAACCATGGAAAACCATTCCTTAACCGATTGTGTTTATTAGAGACCATAGAAAGAAAAATAATGAAATTAAACAACTATCTATCAACTGGCATGTAAACGTGTTAGCTCAATAAATTCAGAAGTTAGTTTGATAGTTATTAGATGGTGAGTTATTCGCGGCGCATGGGGTGAGGGGTGGTGCAACCCCATCTAGGGACTTTCAACTTTCAATATACCCCTTCACGTCGAAAATTGAAATTGAGATTATTAAAATGGGTAGTATAATAACAGGTGGTTTAATTTAACCCCATAAAATTAGTTCATGAGGTGAGGATGCACCCACTTATATACAAACAACATGTCATATCTCTAGGTGACGTGGGGTTTCTAATAATAAATAATTGTTGAAGTTGATTTATAAATAAATGAGATAAATTTAAATTGAAAATTAAACTTTTAAATTAAACAAGTTGAATTTAAATTATATATAATTTGATCCAATTAGTTCATGAATTGATTTGATATATGCTAAAAAAATAATATGTAATTAACTATTGATTCAAATCAAACTGCGTCAAACTAATTTTTATTGAGTAAGCTGAATTCAGTGGGACTCACTTTTCACCCAATAGGTTCTCATGTCCCCAATTAGTCAGGGATAAAACACAAAAGGTTTATTTGGGTACATTTTCTTCTTAAATTGTAATTATTATGAATTTAATAAATTTTATTATAATTATTTTAAAAAATATATTTGTTATATTCATGATTAATTTATAAATTAAAAAATTTACATTCACAATATAGAGAAATTAAACTTTTTTATTAATTATTTGAAGGTCTTTTGTTTGTTGTGTAACATACCGGCCCATACTATATTGGGCGGAGACAGAGAGTTCGATTTGTGTATTGAATTGTACACAAGAAAGGACACTAAGCCCACGAGTTCTCAACTTTCCTTCGTCTAATTTTCATGACCAAGAAAAGGCACGAATAATTTTACAATAATTATTATTTTTTTGACATAATTTTACAATAATTAATTATCAAAGTATGTGTGCATTATTATTAGTTCAGATGAAATTTAAACAACACCCAAATCATATAAAGATAACAAGAAATTATCTTGTTGTTTAAGGTTGTATTTATTCTACATGGATTCATTTTAAACTTTAAAATAATTGTTTTGATATCATATTGCCTGAGGAATTTCTTCATAAACATGAAGTATAACTTTAGTCATTGAACTTTAGGAAAGATATCATTTTAGTTTCTGACTTCTAAAAATTAATAAATTTTTCTCATGCTTCTAATTTTTTTATTCAATTTATAATCCTCAAAGTAATTTATATAATATTTCTATAATACTAGCTATATCTAAAATCAACGTGAGGACTAATTTATCAATTTTAAAACTCAATAGTTACAGTAATATTGTTCTCAGAAGTTAAGAACTAGAATAATGTTCCATTCCATAAATAAACGAAGAAAATTAAAATGTTGAAAAGGAAGATTTTATACTGTCTTTGTTCCATAACTTACAAAAGATAATTGGGGATTATTTTACAATTAAAGAATATGTTTTAGAGTTAATTTTATTACGTGATCATGTATTTACATTGACATTATATCTAGATTTGTGAACGTGACATGTTCTACATTAGCTTCTAGGGTTCCATAATAAATCAAATTTTAACATCACCCTTGCATTCAATGGAAAGTTTACCTATATTTAGGGGGAGCACTAGCACTACCCCTACCAAAACTTATTCCATTTGGTTCAGTTATCATCCATTTTTCTCTGTTTGTGGAATACTTCCTTCCCCTTCTCATTATGTTTCAATTTCTAAGGAAAAAGGACACATTTAATTCATATTTGACTTCCCTATTCCTACACGTAATACATGTCTTATATTTGAATGATGAATGATGAAACTGCACCGAAATTCTTAAACCAAAATGATCTCAGAGATACTTCAATTTGTCAAAAATTTTATTATTAAATAGAAAAATAACCATGTTAGATAATAACAGGACAAATGCCAAAATAATAAATAAGAAAGAAATGTTTTTCATAAAACCAAACAATAATTTATCAAATTGTAATTCTAGTAAGGTAGGATATCATATCAATTTACTTTTTTCTTTCTGACGTTTACCCTCTTGTTTTATAAATTATGGATTATGAATATAACTTAATCCCACAAATTTAAAATTTTACCTTATTTATATTCATACAACAAGTCTTATTTCTAGGTGATGTCAGATTTCATATTTTTAAATTTTGTCCAATATTAAATTTTCAAGGTCACTACACATTATGTGATTCAAGAAACATATTAACTAACTTAAAAAGATTCCACTTCAAAATATATTTTAAGCATAAATACGTTGGTAATTCAAAAAAGAGAAAAAAAAAGAAAAGAAAAAAAAAGAGAAGATGGTAGTATCAAAATGGGGTAAGTGACACTGACAACAGATTTTGGTTGAACATACAGTAGGATAGCAAGTGTACTGTACATTAATATTTGTTTTTGTACCTACGCGTATGGCTTCATTCGGATTCTTGATGTGCCTCTGGGAGGGTCCATTCGTTATGGACTCAAACTTTATTTTCGTTTATTTTTATTTTTTTCGGTACCATAACTATGTCATGCCATATTTGGTTTGTGTGTGTATTATTTTGTTTTCACAGTAGGTAGTTTCATGCATATTCATGATGTATATGCATTCAATTAAGGTCAGCATGATGAGCTTAAAACTCTTACCCATCCTTTGCATATTCGTGTGATTCCGCACAAAATGATCACAAACTCTGGCCCCCAAGTGGTCCATGCTCTACCATGCATGAATTAAGGTTTTTGTGATTGTGATTACTGTACAAAAACAGAAATAAATAGGGGTATGTAAAGTTCAATTTTTTCTAAGAGAATTGATTAAAAAAAAAAAAAAAAGTGGTACACTTCATATTTTTTTAAAAGAGTTTTACTTTTTTCCGGTTTGATTAATTTAATTATTTTTTTGTTCTTATATAAATTAATTTTTTAAAGCCCCATGTCAAACCAAATCGAACTGCTATACAACAAATAGTTCAATCAATCAAATTATTTTGAATAAAATAGTTCAATTTAAAATTTTCTCTAAAATAATTATTTTTCTAGAAAAGATATGGTTCAATTTTTGGTCGACTTGATCCAATTTTTTTTGCATCTAATGTACTCATCCGTATTTTTCTTATTCCGTTTATTTTTTAAAAGAAATTAGATATTATTGCTCAATTAAAATTTTGGTTTAGTTTAGAATTTATGCTGATATTTTGTTCAATGAGTTATTAAGAAAATTCTAATTCTAATTGAAAACCAAAAGAGTTAAACAACTGCATTTAACTTTTATATATTTTTTCTTCTTACATGTTTAGCGGAAAAAAATTTAACACTTATAATTTAGAATGTGATTATATATATAAATGATTTATAATTTTAAATATATCTAATATTTCAATAAATAATTTTGTCAACAAGCTAATTTAACACCTTTCAATTACTATGAAAGTGGTAGACAATTTTTTTGAGTTTGATTTAGTTTTTTAGGTACTGAATGTTGTTAAATGTAGCCACTGTTTTCAACTTTTGACGCTTTTATATACTTTTTCTACATTACTTAAATTTTGTTCTGAGCCCAACATTGTTCCAATGGACAAAACTAGCGTTTGAAGTTTGGATTGAAAGAGTTGGTATCTCTGAAGACAGATAACATTGTAACATTAATAAGATCTGCGTTAACCACTAAATCTCTGAAGCAAGAGTCTTTGCCTACTGTCACAGACATGGGTGAAGTAAGTCCTGTACTGTACACACATTTCAATCTCTCTCTTTTCTTGTTCCTCTTCTGCTTCTACTACTACTTTTTTCATATTTTCTCAACTCTGCTTCTTCCTACTTCTTTTTTCCTCACCCTTAACTCTACCATCATGTGTTCTTTACTTGTTTTTGCTTTGCATGATGAAGATTTTTTATGTGAATTTAAATGTTGTGTTTATAAAGGAAAAGAAGGAAGAAGAGAATAATAAAGAAGAAGCCAAAGAGGAGAAGAAGGAGGAACCACCACCAGAGATAGTGCTCAAAGTTGATATGCATTGTGAAGCCTGTGCAAGGAAAGTTGCTAAAGCATTGAAAAGATTTCAAGGTCATTTTTTTTTTTCAATCTTCATCACCTTCCATCTATTCTGCTACTTAATCACTTCACTTAATATCACTATGAATCTTATGCTGATGATTCTGTAGCTACTTATTTTGTGGTTTAGCTTCAGTTAGTACTCTCTTTCCACCCTTTCTTAGAGGGATCTTTATCCACATGATCATTGCTTTTGAATTTCACAAAATAATGAATGGATAAGCTTGTTTGAGATGTCCATTATTCATGTAACAGTTAACAAAGGTAAAGGTGGAAAAGACAGTGATAAAGTGTTGTTAACGTTTATAATCCAATGTGTTTGAGAAACAGGAGTGGAAGAGGTGAGTGCAGATAGCAGAACAAGCAAAGTGGTAGTGAAAGGTAAGGGTGTAGACCCCGTAAAGGTGTGTGAAAGACTACAAAAGAAAAGTCGTAAGAAAGTTGAACTGATTTCACCGTTGCCAAAACCTCCTCAAGAGGAAGAGAAAAAACAAGAAGAAACCAAAGAACCACCCAAGGTTGAGAAAAAAGATGAGGTAATTAATTAATTAATCCATTCTCTTTTTGCTTCTAAGTGTTTTTTCAACTTGTATAGATTCAATGAATTATTCAGCACCATATAATAAGATACTGCAGTCAATCATTCACATTGACTAACCTTCCAAACACCAAAGTGTCATAGTAATTTGTTTAATTAAAATTTGGGGATTAAGAGGCACATTGTGTGTGTATTTTTTGGTTCAAATGTTTGTTCCGGGTGCAGTTTTGCAAAGCCAAGCATAGTGAGTGCTGACACGAAAGTAAGGAAACAAAGTGATGTCTATCTGAAAGGCATGCACGGTAAACGAGGGGAACGGCGGTGACAAATGAGAGGGTTTGACCCCACTCCTTTTTTCATATTGCAACTTGACATGCTGCAAATTGGTGTCACGGGTGCAGTACATGCACTTGCTTTTACCGTGTCCCATTCCCATAACATTCACTTCCACACACACACTTGACAAATTGGTAAATTTGGCACCACATAACATAACATAACCATGTGGTGTATGGTATTTTATATTTATATATATAGAGAGAGAGAGGTTAAAACAACAGGCTAGTACATAGTACAGTGAATGAGATTTAAGGGTAGGTGTAATTTGTCTGATCCAAGTATTAGTCTGCTATGCTGCTAGTATAATGTTAAGTGGGTCTGGGGAATGTGTAATGACCATAGGTTGCTAATGTTTATTGTTTCCAAATTTTTTTAAAATTGGAAGTTGGAAACCCCATATCATGGCCCGTACCTGAATTGACAAATTATAGGATAGTGGGACCATCCAGGTACCTCTTTCACAGTCCTAGACATATACATAATGCATATAAAATTCAAGAGAAGATCTAAAAAAAAATTTATAATGCATATGCTTATAATTGACATAGCTGAAGATATACTGTCAACCAACAATAGTATTGTTTTGCATCAAGTAAAATAGTGGTATCAAAGTTACTTTGATTGTAATCTAATTCCTATCTTGTGGTTGTTTGAATTGCTCCTGGATCAGCCTCCTCCTGTGGTTACAGTTATCCTAAAAGTTAGAATGCATTGTGAAGCATGTGCTCAAGGTATACAGAAGCAAATCCGTAAGATTAAAGGTACAAAGATTCATTCTCTTTTTGATCAATTCAGCTAAATCCCAGTTCCTACATGAGTTTGTTCTTTCCAATCATTATATATTATCACGGATTCACGATTACTAATTACTAATGACTAACAAGAACCCCAACAAAACTCTAGTGCATCATTAAAAGAATAAATTAAATACCATTTTATTTGATTTACGCCTTTCTCTGCTCATGTTTACCATGGAATTTTGCAATCACAATTCACAACAAAACTGCTAATAGTACACTTTTTATGTACTTTTTTTAACACATTTTTCTTATGTGATAGAATCTCATGATATTGCCTTTAATACAGAGTGCACCCACGTGTGAGTAAGGTTGCAATAATCTTTTGTCCAAAGATAAAGAAAGTATTGAAAAAAATAAAAAGAATCTGTTGTGGATATTATTGGTTTAGTTCATAATCATTGAGTTTATGTTTAGTTTATATTTATCTTTAGATTTTTTGCATATCTTTTCAAACTGCATTGAGCCGTTACGAGCCTCTTAGGGATGTGAACACAAACGAAGCATTTTTAATGATAGATTCACGTGCATATAGTGTTCTGTTTTTTTCCAAGTAAGGACATAAGAATCATATTCTGTGGCGCTAATCACGTTCCTTTTCAAAGCGTCGAAGCTTACAATGTACTTTTGACTCATTCAAACAAAAATTTGCTTAAAATAAGTATTTAATATTGGTTATTTTAGCTAAAAAATTAAATTACTTAAAATTAATACTAGATCCGTTAATTCTCAAATAAGTGTCAATTTAGTAAGTTTCTTAGCTCAAGTTATCACTCATTTTACAATAGTAAGGAAAAAATAATTGATTATTTTCTTAATTTTATGTGATAGCCTCAGATAACAATTATTTAAGAATTGAAGAGTATTCTATCTCGATGCTGAAACATTGTACATAACCGATATGGTTTCAGCCACATATGGCATCTTGAAATTCCCTAGCAGCTTTATGCTACTTCATCCTACAAAAAGTGGGGGGGAAAAGAATTTTGTACTTTTATACAAAACGTATTGCTGCATTGCATGCCCAGAATTAAATATTCATCTAGGGAAAACAAAACACTTGTACAAATAATTGTTATTAAAAAAAAAAAAAACTGTTTTTAATGTCTCATCTTTCAATTAGCTAGTTATTTTGTCTTTAATAGTGATATAAATTCGTAAAAAAATAGTTAAAATTATAGAAAAATATATTTCTAAGCTTGGATAATATTATCGTTGGGTTGTCATAGGAGTAGCACTTCTTCATATTGCACCCTTGATAATTTGTTCCACTAAACTTCTTCATGGAAAAGTTTGTAAACTTTGTTAGAAATACTTAATGATAGTAAACATATTCCAACAACAGCTACTATTTAACATTACTAATGTGTATCAATAATTGTACGTACATGCAGGAGTAGAATCAGTGGAAACAGACTTAGCGAATGATCAAGTCATAGTTAAAGGTGTGGTCGACCCTGCCAAGCTTGTTGATAATGTGTGTAAGAGGACCAAAAGGCAAGCCTCCATTGTGAAAGACGAAGAGAAAAAGGAAGAAGAAAAGAAGCAAGAGGAGAAAAAGGAAGAGAAAGAAGAAGAGAAAAAAGTTGATGAAAACAAGGAAGAAGAAGGAGAAGGAGAAGATAACAAAACTGAAATCAAGAGAAGTGAATACTGGGCATCAAAAAACTACATCGACTACGCCTATGCCCCTCAGTTTTTCAGTGATGAGAACCCAAATGCCTGCTCTGTTATGTAATTTCAGTTGGAATCTAATTAGCTCAAGTAATTTTATTTTCAATGTTGTTAGATCTTTTCGCTAAGATTATTTAGCGTTGTACGTTAAGGTTAAATTTCTTGTGCTTTTGAGCTTTCAAATAGTATTTTCCTTGAGCTTTCAAGTAGTATTATCCTTGTCTTAGGGTGGTAGAAGCGTTTCAGTAGGTGTAATTGTTAACATGCTTCACTGAATTTTGGCCTAAATTATCTTTGCCCGTGAATATTAACTTGACCAAGCAGCAGTGTTAACAAGTCACAACAAATAAAATTTCTTAACTTCAATTTATAGGTTTTATTGAAATTACCTTCTCATCTCATATATCTTTTCAATCACAACTCTCAAGAAATCTTTCATTGGTTGAATACGCTTCACTCGTGGGTGATGTTATTGCTAAGTGACGAAGTAATACCACTTTTTTTTAATTTTGGCATTCACAATGTTAGGTAAGTTATTCAAAGCAAGACATGGATATTTCTTCACACAATTTTCTATACATGTTGACTTTGCCAAGTTGGTTTGGGTGAGACTTGACAAGAAGTTTGAGCTATAGGCATTCAATTCAAAATGTTGACACATATATAATTGGCATTAATTTGGAAAGCTTAAAACATGAGGCTTGACTTAGTCTCCATTTCCCAATCAGCAAATTCCCTGGTCCATTAACTCATACCATTTCGGGTTTTAAGACTTGAGACAAAAATGTTGAATGGCTTACCTTGTTTCTGTGTCTAGCCTCAGATTCCAAGATCCACTTCTCACCTAAACCTAGCTGGATAGATATTTACTTCAAAAGGACATGACTCATGAGGCTCTTACATGTTGACCTAGCAACTTAAATGTTGCTCTAGATAGATACCAATAAACTGAAGATGTTATCTCATATCTGACACTTTCTCAGTCCTTTTAGGCAAACACAAGCTAATACCCTCCTACCCATGTAGCTAGCTAAACCTAAGTACTCAGTACAAACGGTGTTTGTGTGATCACAATTTTTGACATACTAGACTGCTTAACATAACATACAATGCTGAGCCTTATGTAGTGCGGGGTCAATGGAATTATATAGCCTGATAACGTCAGAGGAAATAGTGGATCTTATCTCTTGGTTTTGGGTAGTGGGTTGTGGCAGTACATGTGTATTTGGACCACAGGGCAATTGTTGAATTATTGAACTGAATTTACACAGTAGACAATGAAGTGTAAGACAAACTGAGGCATACAAAAGGAAAAAGGTGAAGGAGACTGGTTAAGGTCCTAATCACACAGATATTATTGATATTGGAGTTGTGGTACTGTGATTCAAGACAGAACAGAATAATGCCAAAGCCAGACTAGGTGCTATGTACATCTTAATGGGCTTTTCTTTGTGTCTCTAACTTGAAGCATTCTCTAGCTGAAAAGTTTGAGCTCCTTTAGGTCTCATTACAGATCTTCCTTTGAAAAAGAAACCCACTATCCTTTTTGAATTCCTAGTGCTGTGGGCATGACATAGATGCGGGTTCATTAGATCTCACCATTAACCACACATTTCAGTGAAGCAATTGAGTATGTGAAAGGTGTGATCTCTCTCCCTCTATCTACACACTAAAACTTTGTGTACAAGTTATCATTTTTGATGGTCATTGGGTTAATCAAATATGAAAAAATTTGGTTGAGAACTATAATACGTATTTAATCAAATAATTAATTTAATTGATATATATATATATATATTTAATCTTTTAAGGTGAGAAATATTGAAATCTTACATTCATTTAAAATATATATAAATGACACTTATCTATAACCTAATTTTTTAAATCAAATTTAAATCTAATTTTCAAGAATTAAGAATTTTTTACATATCATCTAGTCTAATTAATTTGACCTAGTTTAGGATGACAACGATTGAAATTAAATGAGTTTGCTTATGTTTTTTATCTTTGCTTTCAGACAAGTTCAGCTTAAGTTTAGAAGAAATAAAGAAAGAAAAAATAAAATTTCAACACTACCATATCAAGGTTAGGGTAACTCATTCATTAATTTTAAAAATAAATAATTTATTCATAAATAGTTAAATAAATTATGTAATTTATTGATTGCATTTTAACTTGGTATATGAAAATTAATATGTGACAAGAATCATAGAAAAAAGAAACGTAAATAAATAACTCCTTCAGACAAAAAAGGTTAATTTTTTAAGTGAATTAATTTCAAATTTATTATTTACTTGTCATTTCACAATTATCATAAATGAGAGCACGAAAATATATTTTAAACTCTTACACACATACACGAACAATTGAAATGGTTCGGTTCAATTTTTTGAAGAGGGGACAAGACTACCAGAGCTAGTACATGTTATAAATTTAGAAATAAAATGCAAGTCTTCTATCCAAAATTTCTATTTGTGTAAGTTTAGTTTAATCAGTCTATCAAATTTATCGACCAAGTAAGTTTCAGAACATAATACATGATATATTTTATATATACATGAAATTTCGTGTAGCATATAATATTTTTAAAAATAATAAGTCAACATATCCTATATTTAAATAAAATTATAGAAAAATAAATAAAAAATACATTAATTATCTCTGTGAATAAACATTTTGAACAAAAATAAGATTTCTAATATATGAAATATATCAGTAAAGTGTAACGCCGATTAAAAATATTTTAGAATTAATTGAAAGGAAAATTTCTATACAAAAATCAAATATAAAAAACAATTAAAGTTTATGTGTCTAAATTACTGTATCCCCGATGCACAGTTAATCAATATACTATTTTTACTTTCTATATTCTCACACCCTATTTTTTATCTTTTGGAATAGGTACTGAAAAAAGTTGTGTAGAATGCTAAAAGAAAATTCACATTATATTGCCTCTTGATTTGTAGTACCCATATATTATTATCATTGACACATGTTTATTAATGTTTATTAAAAATTTATTTTGATACATTAAATATGTAAAGAGATATTAAATTTTTAAATTAAGTTTTTAAAATAGTTCTGAATTAGTCCATCGGGTTTTGGAATTCAATCATATTGTAATTTAGTGAGAGAAATATCAATTATCTTTCATATAATAATAAATTTAATAACAATTATGATATTATTCTAAATAATTACAATTCTTATTCGAGAAAATTAAATTATTCTAAATATTTACAATTCTTATTCGAGTACTGAGATCTCATTACTAAGAGATAAAGAATAATTAAGATAAAGAATAATTATGATATTATTTAACGGTGTAATTTGTAATAAGTGAAAGACAAAGGTAGTTGTGATTATAGGAGAGTTGTTATTATGTGAATTATTATTATTATTATTATTATTATTATTATTATTGTTGTTGTTATTATTTGTAAAATTATAGTATGCCAAAAATTCCATAAACTTAATAGATTGAAATAGAACTATTTAAAAACTTAATATATAAAATGAATTTTTTAAAAATATTGATGAAATTTATTACTATAAACTTAATGCACCCAAGTGGACAAAATAGTAAAATATAATATATCATACATGAAATCTTTGTAATAATGCCATGGTTAAACAAAAGAGAAAGTTTTATTCTTTTAAAACAAACACTTGCATTAGATGAGCTATGCATATCGTGGCTTAAAAGTATATGCAGTAGTTTTCGAATCCATGAACTTGAAAAGGTTATTTAGCTTCATTCTTAATGCATCTAAGTCTTATTCAAACCCACTAATGCAACTAATAGAGAATATAAAACGAAGAGGGCAAAAGTGATTTGGAAATTCGCTTGCGTCTTGATTATTACCATGCCTTTTAAGACGTGGGATTCAAATGAAATGTGAAATCTCACTTCCTATGTGATGTAATGATAAGTGTGTGTGCCAGACACATGAGAAAAAGTGTGGATCGTATCTTAGAAATGGGCCGAATCCATGATGCCCTAATAGGCCTTGACCCTTCAACCTTTAATAATCTATTTTGGTGCAAGTGCATCTACTAATAACTAATGTGTTCTTTTTGTCCCTCACGAATAATTCATCTCATAGTACCCTCTACCCTATAGTTGACTCTCTCATAAATAGTATCAACATTACTAAGAGAATAATAACCCAACTTAAAGAAATTCAAACACACTATGTGAGTATTAAAAACATAGGTGAACAGCTAGTGTTAATTGTCTTGTCTTGTAGGATGTGTTAGTTGTGCTTGTCCATGCGAACAAGGTCACCAAAACAAGCACAAATTTCATTTTGAAAACAATAGACGTGTTAGCGCGTTATTTCGCTGTGAATTGAAATACGTAGTCAATTCATTTACAGAATACATACATATTTTTCTTCACATCTTATACATATATGTATTTTTTTCTTCATTTTATAACTGGTCATCTTGTCTACGTATTCCAGTTGTCTACCAAATATTTTTCGTGTGGATTTGATATGATTTTCCTAAGTGAACTACTTATGTATGTCCAAATTTTGTTAGTTAGATAACGTTAATGAACTTTGTTCGAGTTGAAAATAAATTTTGAAACAAGTATTTATTTGATAAAAAAAACATTCAATGAAAATAATTTAAGACATTTGATATGATGTATTTAAGAATATGATAACATGTACTTCGTGAACACATAACAGACGATCCTAGTTATATATAATAATGAATTGCAAAGAAAGTCTAAGAAGGGGACCCGTGATTGAACCCACAAGTTCTACTCTGGTATGGTTGGTGTAAGGTCATATGCCTTCAGGATTAGGACAGTTTTTGGCCATTGGTGTGAAATCTGGGAAAACTTTAATTTCAATCATTGAGCCCAAGAATCTTAATTCACATTCATATCCACAATTAAATTCCCAGGGAGGTTTAAGTCGATGAAATACCACATCACATTAGTATTGAGTACCATTAATGATTAATCACATCACAATAGTATTGAGTTCCATTGATTAGGCTTCGTTTCTCATTTCATTTGTTGAATATATGCATCCTTTAGCCCATTAGGTGATTTAGAAACTTGGTAAACAATTTAATATTTGGAATTTTATAGTATGTTCAGTATTATTTCTTAATTTGTAATTTATTTACTCAAAGTTAATTTTGATTATTTATTTATTGTAGAATCAATTCTTTGCATATAATATATTTTCATAGTATCGATGATATTCATGACTTTGTTGTTTTATCATTGCTTCTACCCCATCACACTGCTAATGGATGCTAAAGTAAATTTTCGCATTTTTTCCCATCTAATTAAATTGGCTACAGATATCTATGAGAAAAAATGTCAAACATTCTAAAGAATATATAGTACCACTTTAATCATAGAAAAATTGTGAGCTGGTAAAATATAATAAAATAATTTTTTGAAAGTATAATATATGTATTAGTTTAACTTTTAAAAGATATTTATTATCATTTTGATTTAAATGAAAATAAATAATATAATTCAAAAAATAAAATGACAATAAATATCTTTTAGAAACCAAAATAATACACATATTACATTTTTAAAATTTATTTTACTATTTTTTCTTTGAAGAAGTTAAATTACTCCACTCACATACTTTTTAAAAAATAAGAAGATAATTTACTCATAATTTTATAAAAGAAATAAAACATTATTATCATCTATTGACAACAATTCAAAGATAGGAATCTAGAGAAAAAAAATCCAACGAACCAAGTACCCAAATCAAATTATTGAAAGTGCAACATTTGGAAGATATAGTGATGTTCAACATGAATAGCTCCTTTACTTGTTGAAACTATTCCATGTTTGACATGTATGAAAAAGAAAATTTAATTTTTTAAACCCACTACTTGGCTATATATTAATTATGGTGTGAAGGCATTACTTTGATGGTGACACAAGAGTAGAAATCGAAGAATCGCACATGATCTCTTATATTTCCCTCCATAGAAATAAGTTTTTTTTGTGAAGTAAATTTATTGACTACAAGTATAAGGATAGATTTATCAAAGTGAGACAATCAATCCAATTCATTAGAAATTTATGATCACTTAGTGCTTTGTCTGGTTCTTAATACATAAGTGAAATTTAAAATTCTTCATTTTTAATTATCTTAAATTCTTAATTAAAATAATTAAATTTTATTTTTATTTTTTTACTTTTTTACTTGTTCTCGTCACTAATTCTATTTACTTTGTTGTACCTTATTTACTAAGAAATGATACCAACACGTAAGTGTTATTATTTCTAGTTCCGTAAATATTTGATAGGGTATCTCTTATTGATTATATGATTTGATTGAGAGATTTTCTTAAACTGGAATCCGTCGTTTATGGAAAAATTTTGAGCCTTTATTTCTTCACTGGTTTGGCAAAAATTCCAGAAAGTGATTGGTATCAAATTCATGAGAAGGGTCATGCTGAACTCCATTGGAATTCGATAATTACTTGCAAAAATGTTGGTTTTTCTTTTTTATAGTACCTTGTCGTGTTAAATTAATGTAGTTGGCCTAGGAAGGAATAATTTTTATTTGAGTTGAAAGGACATAAGAAGAAGATTCCGCTCCCGACCGTACGATCGATCATGCCAAGTTATTATCATGTTTTTTCTATTCTTTTTCTTTCTGTCATTTACATTATTATTCCTTAAACTTTTAAAATATCCAGTATCCTTTAAGTAATTAACATGACATTATTTTCGTTTTAATTTTAAATATTTATCATCTTATGATTATCTTTCATTTTCGTCTTTATATTTGCATGGCAGGTTCTGATATTTTATAGGCTCAGAGTAAAATAATAAGATCATTTTATTTATAAATATATTATATTAAACAATAAGCGGATAATGTCATCAAATTTTATAGATATTTTTTATTTTTATTTAATTTACTCAAATATTTTATCACCTATTAATAACAAAATGTCAATGTCTCATGTTAAACCTTACGTGTATTTTTCTTTTTATTATATTAAATTTTAATTTTAACTCATTGCACGAGAAATACACCTTTCAAAAATGTTGAAAATCTTTAGTTGAGAAATTAAGAAAAGTGAGTCTTTATTCAAGTTATGAATTTTAACTCTTATCACATCGGTAGTTTATAGTTTAAGTTTTAGGTTATTTCTTATTATAATTTGTCATATTTAATATAGATGTAAAAATATAATAAAAAATCGGAATTTCAATTTATTTATAAAATAAAATAATAATAATAATTTTATCACGATTATATAATTATTCTTAATTTTGAACTTCTCTTAATCATGGGTCCTAAATAGTCACACTCCTGAACTACACCCAAGACTGGACCTTATGTTTAACATAATTCATTTCATTGTGCCAAATAATTAATTATAACCGAATCAATACAAAACTGAAAGTAATTTAAAGACAAATAAAAGTTTACATATGAGTTTTAATTTAATTTTTTTCCATCTTTTGCTTATATTTCGTGGCGATTTATCGGTCAACATATACAATAGCAAATTAGAATACGTAATATTCAATCATGATTACATTGTGTCTTGATTAATTATAGTCGAATTGATGAATCATAAACATGAATATATATTTAAAAATACGAATATTTATGGAATAATGTTATCAGGAAATGATAGAAGCAGAGTATAATAAAAAGAAGATATAAGTAGTAATGTTTGAGTTGTAAAAGGAAGAGGATGTGTGTCTTGAAATGGGTGTATAGCAGACAAAAAACGTTGCATTAAGTGGTGAGATAACAAAGAGCGTGACCAATTCCTTACCTTACCCACATTCGATGGCCTAGGCATAACTTAGATAGATTTTAGCTTTGAATCAGAATATGTCAACGCAATCTCAACATTATTACATTTCTAGTTGGGACCGTATTTATGTTGTTCAAACTTGACTTGAGTTGAAGAATTGGATCCATTGGCTTAGCAGCTTTAATTTAAAGTTTGAGAAAGAGAATCGAGCCAAGTGTAGGGTGAAGAAACTCGAATCAAATGGCAAACAAGTCAAACGACTTTAAAAACGATAATACAATACGTAATTAATCAATCAACTCACTTATATAATATTTACGTATTTTTCTCTATTCATATTTTATATTTATATAAATTATTCTCTTTTTATATTTTATAACTGATTATCTATATATTATATTTGTTTATTATATATATTTGACAAAGGTGACCATGATGCACTTTGAGGCAAAACGACTTCTTCTATTTGTATTTCTATATATGTAATGTGTCTAGTCCTAATGTCTAATCCCTATCTTATGTACATGTTGTGGACCCTCCACTTCGCATTCAACCCATTAATGTTCGGTTCTAACGTAGTCTTTAGTCCCCTTCAACCTCCTCTCCTCAATTTCCCCCCATTTTCTTTTTCTCTTCGTATTTTAGCCACACCTAGTACTTCTTATTAGTACACAATTTCTAATCCAATTTTTTCATTTGATTTTCTTTCGTTTATGATTAATTCCGAGATGTTTATTAGTGAAATATTTGTAAGAGAGATGTACATTTATCATCAATTCCTTACTCTCTTAAAATTAAAAATTGATGTTAAGATGAAAGTATTTGTATTTTATCTATTAAAATGATTTAACAAAAAAATTGATTATTTAGCGAATTAAAATCTTAACAATAAAATTGATTGCCAAAAACAATAACTATGAAGAGATTATGACGGCTTGTTTATTTTGGTGAACAAGTATTCCATAGCATGTGAAATGAAAAAAAAAAAACTTCTGAAATGACAAACTTATTATCTTAAAAGGAAAAATATCTAATAAACAATTATAATATATAAATAATTAGTTATAAAATATGAAAAAAAAAATAAATATATATAAAATGTGAAGAAAAATCCGTATATATTCTTATATATTATGTGAGAAAATTAGTTAGTTAAATGTTTATTACATTTTATTACGGAGTAAAATTATCTTAAAAATTTTATTTATCATTTATTTTATTAGTATTTACAATAAATGTTGAGTACAAGTTTATTTTTTTTATCCTTCAAAAATATTGCCGAGACTAAAATCCTATTTTTATTGTGTTCTCCAAACTCTTATTTATCGTTACCCTTCTCCGTAGGTTTTAATGTAAATTTGTTTCCACTATATTTATAATTTTTTACATTTTGTCTCTACTTTTATTATTTGAATATTTAGTCTCCACTTTTTAAAAAATTTAATTCTTATTATAATTTGATAAACGAATCAGTCAATATTATTGACTTCTCAATATGTAAATTAAAAAGAAAAATTAAATTTACATTTTATGTCGTATTTGTAACGAAGAATGAAAATCTAAACTCGACTATTGTATTTATATATATATATATATATATATATATATATATAAAACGTGAAATCTAAATTCAACTTTAATAAGCAAATATCTAAATTTAACAAGGAAAATCGAATAAAATATTTCATGTCTGGTAAATCATAGCATGAATTACAATTTTCAGTTTTTTTTTCCTAGGTTGCTAGCATTCACGGGTACAAATGATGTTGCTACATGAGCTATATAGTAGTGACCCACTATCTAAATATAATTAGAATTGCATACTAAAAGAAGTAAAAAATAAATGTTAGAAAGGAAAGATGAAGCAGAATGTGTGGGTACATATTGCTATTTTACTGTATTTGATCACATAATCAAGAACTAAACACTTTTGGTTAGATTTGCACGCATCACACTCGCCTTTTAACCTTCGTGGCAATGACGTGTATAATATAATGCTTCTCGACGTTAAAAGTCCACGTGGAACCGCAGAAAGTGAAACGGCGTTAGTGCTCCGTTAACGTAGTAGAAATACCACATCCTACGTGTCGTACCACGCTACCCCAGCTTTTCTGCCAAACGTGTCGTCACCTTTCAACCACGTGTAACTCACACGCTTCATAGTAGTCCAAGTTGCAATTTTCTTCAACTTTTTTTATCGTCATTTTATTAATACGAAATATTTACTAGTTTTTGTGAATGACTGTTTTTCATTCAAGAATTTAATTTAAAATAGATTTTCTCTTTTTAAATTATATGTTTTTAATCTATAGATAGATTAATGACATGTTGGCCATCAATTTTCATTTAAACAAATACTTAAAGATGTTAGTATATTTGGGGCGATTAATGTAGTTTCTTAAGTCATTTTAGTGTGTTTTTAATTAAATTTTTTTTTTTTTAAATTATTTAAAGCCATCATAATCTATGAAAAGATGATGAACTCTAACTATGATCACGGAATGATGTCAAACGTACGTCAGAAATTGAATTTAAATTTTGTTATGTATTTTATCATGTCATGTCTTCTCTGTGTAATGAAAAGCAGGTTAACCTGTTTTTTCAAATTATGGAAGGACAAAATTATGAACAAAGAACACTGCTAAATAATAAATAATTGTTTCTCATCTATTCTGAATCATTTAATGGAATATTTCATGATTGTAAATGGTTTGTTACAAATAAGCCGTGAGTAAAATAATTTTTATGTTTGGGATAAAAACTTAGATGTATAAACGAATTTTTTTAAAAAAAATCATAATTTAAGAACGTGTAGTTCAATGATTATTTTTTAATATTTTATTTTTTCATTAAGTTATTTTATATTCTTTTATTATGTAAAAATTGATTATTTCTTATTTTCAAATTATTTTTCAATAATGGTTAATATAGTTTTTTATGTTAGTAATATCATAATAAATGTTTTCTCACTGGTTATTGTCTATTGATTTAATAAATATTAAGAAAGTAAGTTTTTTTTTAATCCCGAGTTGTCAGGAATCAATTAGTTATTAATTTTTTATCAGAGAAAGATTTTAAATATATAACCTTCTTTTTTCCATTCTTTTAAGTTTTTTCTTAACCAGTAAATCACTTTATAAAAAACACAAGTTTGCATGCACAATTTTAGTCATGCTACATAACACACCAATTTTGTGTTTGAAGCAGGATCTTCGATTCTTTGAATTGAAGAAGTTTGATTCTTTGGATGCTAATTTAGCAATAATTTCTTATAATAATCATTTAAATATAAGCTAGGTTGTTCTAATATTTAAATTTCTGATAAGTTTGTTTGTTTCCTTTTCCATAAATTTAAAACCTTTCAAACGATTCCTATTCTTATTACTGTTTACCGTGCATTAATGTAACATATATTTAAAGATATCTTCTTGTAATGGTCACTCACTGGGATAATAGGTCATATATCACTACTAAGTGGTAACTGAGTCTTTTTTTTTTATATATAAATAAAATAAAATAGTAGGACTAAAACTTAAAAAAAAAATAAATTGAAAGAATAGAATAAAAAAGTGATAATTTTACATGGATAAAAACATTTTAAGTTAAAATTCTTTTTATTCAAAATTAATAATATTAAATATAAACTTAATAGATTTAAGATGGGTGTAGTGATAGAAAAAGAACATTTAGAGGAAAGAAGAAGAGTGTCTCGGATTTGAATTATTCTTTTAATAAAAATTAACATAACATTTTTATAAAGGAATTATTATAATTAAAGTAGAAATAAGAGATAAAAATTTAAATAATATTGAAAACTGTCAGATGATAAAAAAATTTACATAAAATAATAAAAGTTAAATTTTCACTTCAAAATATCCATTTCTGTCTGATATTTTTAGAAGAAAATAAAGTTTGAACCAAGTAATTAATTTGGTTTATATTTTTTTTAAAAATAAAATCTAAACTAAGTTAATCCAATCAATAACAGATTTATTTGATTTGGTTCAATTAGATTTTAAATTTTTTAGCAATGCTAAAAAAATTTATAAAAAATTACATTAATTTTTAAAATTTTCACATAATTTTTATCATTAAAAAGAAATAAACATGTTGTAAATATTGTAGAAGTATTTTACACTTCCAGAATCTTTAAAATTAATGAAAGTCTCATTAAGACAATATCATCAAATATGAATGATTATGCTTTATCATTCCATTATTGTGAGATGCTGTTCATATAAATAGATATACATACGAAATGAAAGAAAATAAACGATGTAAAACATATAAAATCAGATTATAATCTTATATTATCCCTCCTCATCTTAATTCTCTTATTTTACAATAAAATAATATATTTTTTTATAATACACTGATCTAACTCAAACAATAACAAAAACGGACATAATTATTTTATAAAATTTCATTAATAATAATATGTATATATACACATGTTGTGTGATATAATTTGATATGGAGTTATGTATACCTTCAAATTTTGATTGGTTTAACTTAGATTAAACCTAATTAATTTAAAAAATTCAAATCAATTTAATAATTTAATTCAAATATTCAATTATTACTGGATCAACCAATAAACATCCTATCTATTTCAATTTTTTCCACAAAGTTGCGTGTATGAATTTTAGTATATCTTGAAATAATATTCTGATTTATTAAAAAAAGTAATATTAAAAATTCAGTATCTATTAACATATAAAACACTTGAAGTCTCCAGCTAGTAAAACTTTTCTGGCCTACCATGCAATAATCTTTACATTCACTGACTATGAATATAAATACATAATTTATTTATATTAACTAGCTGAGAAATTAAAAAATATAGCTAATTTCTTCCAAATTAATTAAATGGTTAGGTGAATAATCAATCTATTATATTTTTTTTTCAAACTTCTAAATATATATTTTACTTTATATAACAAAGTATTTGATCAATGACTACTTCAATTTTTTAAAAGAAATAGTACCCATGATATTACATTATTACACGTGATAAAATTTATTTCAATATAATATTTATAACAATTTTTACTAATAAAATCATTTGATAGTACCGCATGTATAACGCAGACTATTGGAACATGATCACTTTATGTTTCATCACCATACACTTGTAATTGTTGCTAGCAATGTCAAAAAGAAAACAACGATTTGAAATTTGAAAAATTTTCCTCCATGAAATTTTTTAATTATTAGCAACGAGGAACACAAATAAAAAGTTATTGTTTTGTTCCAAAATTCTTAGTAGTAGACTAATCTTTTTTTATCATATCATTAGACTAATAAAACATGCTTTCGATTTCCAGTAACTTTAAAAAAGAAAAAGAAAAGGCACAATATATAAATGAAATGGAATGGTATTATTTTATAATAAAGAAAATAAAAACTTTTTAATTTGTTTTTATTATCTGTATGTATTGATCATAATATATTTTAATTCACAAAACAATTAAAATCATATCCCTTGAACTTTAATGAATAGAGATTACACTGATTTACATAATCGTAACGCTAACATGGACTCCACTAACGTTGAACACTGTCTTTCGTGCGTACAACATAAGACCAGCACAAGCTTTTCTTCATTTTGCTGACATGGCATTCTAAGTATTGTCTGATTTGGCGCCAGCGTGTCCATGTGGGTCCTACTCACTTCACGTGGTAGTTTTCCTTAGGACAGTTATGGAAAGGTAAGCGTGTGACACTCTTCTCAACACGTGTTATTCACACGCCGGAACAAGTATGTAAGTTTAAATTAGTGACTACCATATTAAATAGTGTGATTGGTGTTTTTATTTTGCCCATTTAATTAATTTAGGAATTGCATAAAAGTTTGACTCATATTTAAAGAAAGACATAAATAAATGCATGGAAATAATTAATATGCAATTCTACAATTAATTTCAAGTTATTATATACAGTCTGTCTTTTTTTTTTTCTTTTAAATTTATATTATTTCAACCTTGATTTTTTTATGAGCAACTATTATATTGGTGTAAATATTTACTACTTTTATTAATAATTAATATTTATTAAAGAATTTGATTGATATTTCTTAGGAAATTTTTTCATACAATTAATTATTTTTTTATGTTCAAAATTCAAATCCAAAATATTACTTGAATAAATTGATTCCAGTATATATGGATGATTCACTATTGCTCTGTATTTATTTAATAAAATATACAAATATTTAGCAGTAATAAATAACTTAGCTTGATAGAGACTTTTTGACCCAACAAATATTTTTTATTATTATTTCAGTTATAAATTTAACTTGCTGTTAGAATAACGTCATAAAGCATTAAATTTTAAATAAATTACTACTCTCTCTTAATTTTTGATGCATCATAAGTTATATAAACAATTTCTTTAAATAGTAAAAATAACAGAGTATAATGAATCAAATATAAAAAATATTTGAGCAGAGTTGGGAAACTAAGAGAAAGTGAAGTTAGTGAACAAGTTCAAATCCAGATTCCAAATCGGTAAATAAGTTAAAAAATTTCTGATCAGAGAAACTGTGAAAAGAAACAGTATATACAGAGTTATCATTTTATTAATTGAGTATTTTTAGCAATTATGTTTCTTAATTTGTAAAAATTGAATGTAAAAATTGGATTAATTAATTTAATATGTTTAAATTTGGGGGGCATTTTGGGGATATGACACAAAATGTGACGTTCCTTTATAAGCAGCGCCAAGGTAGGATTTTGTCCATGTGTTAGAGACGAAGTAGGACAAACAAAAACAGAGCAACTCTCACTCTCAGAGAAACAGAGTACTCTGTTTTTTCTCTCAGCTTATCCATCTTTTTCCACACCCACCCTTCACTTCTTTCACACAGATTCCTCAATGGCGGCTAAGAACAGCACCGTTGACACCGAAAAGGCGTCCAACGGAGAAGCTCCACCGGAGGGCCGGTGTCCGGTGGAGGAAGTGGCTCTGGTGGTGCCGGAAACCGATGACCCTTCACTTCCGGTGATGACTTTCCGTGCATGGGTGCTGGGAATAGGATCATGTGTGCTTCTGATATTTCTGAACACGTTCTTCACTTTCAGGACTCAGCCACTCACAATCTCTGCCATTCTCATGCAAATCGCGGTTCTTCCTATAGGGAGGTTCATGGCAGCGACTCTTCCCACTACAGAGTACTCTGTTCTCGGGAGGCGCTTCACTTTGAACCCTGGACCCTTTAACATGAAGGAGCATGTTATCATAACTATCTTCGCAAACTGTGGTGTTTCCTTTGGAGGGGGTGATGCTTACTCCATTGGTGCAATTACTGTTATGAAAGCTTACTATAAACAGAGTTTGAGCTTTCTCTGTGCCCTATTCATCGTCTTAACTACTCAGGTTCGGTTACTCTGCTACAAATTTTGCATCTTTCGCTTTTTGGGGTCTTGCTATGCACTTTATTTTATTTTATATTGCACTTTTTTTTCACGGTTTTTACTAGAATATGAGGTGAAACTTTTGGAAAGTGTTGAGTCTATCATAATTTTTTATTTATTTCTTAACGGAACTATCAAAGATATTTATTTTTTTCTCTGAGGAAAAGGGTCTCTGGTAAACAGTTAATTTGTCTCTGTAAAGAGATTTTTGGCAGATGGGATTGCTAGAACTCAATAATTCTGCATGTCTATGTTAAAAAATAAAATGAAGGGTGTCTTTGAGATCTGTGAAGATTGAAGGTTCTCTCATCCTGTGCTTTCTTTTTAATATTAAAATCTGTTTTTTGCTGGATTTGTTTTATTATCTGTTGTTTATACATATTATTAATTTATACGGTATTATTTTCTTCTTGAAAAAAAAGTGGCAGAAGATTAGTTGAATTAGCATAGCAATATTTTTTTTTTCTTTTTTTTGTCTGGAGCATATATTCTTATCAATCTGGTTCGAAGTTGTGCGTGAAATTTATTATTCTAAATTGAGTTGCAGATGTTGGGGTATGGATGGGCTGGGATTCTGAGGAGGTATCTGGTTGATCCTGTTGAAATGTGGTGGCCAGCAAACCTTGCTCAAGTGTCTCTCTTTAGGTTCATTCTTTCTCTTTTCTACAATATTACCTTTTATTAAATTGAAACTGAGTCATGTCTAGTCCCTTTGCTAATATTTTATTTAATAAATGCATTCACCAATCTGCTGAACCAAGGAAAATGGTTAATAAAGGAAAAAAATCTAAATAATTCTACACTAAGATGAAATGATTTGAAGACAATCAAGTTAATTTTTTAGAGTTTAAGTTTTATGTCTTGTCGTGGTAAAACTTTTTATATAATTAACTAATTAAAAACAGTAAACTTGGTATCTGCATAATTATGCAGTGATATGTCTTTCTGTCTAGTTAAACTTAGTGCTACCTAAACAATTGAAAATTTCCAATTAATTATTGTGCATATACATATATTGTCTGACTAAAAAGTTCACTTGAACCAAATGGTTCACTTCAACCAAATGAAGGCATAATAATACTGGATACAAGTTTTACTTTATTCTATAAACATAAGGGTGGTGTTACTGCAAAAGAATTTATACGGGAGTTAAATCAAGAAAGATAAAGGGAATCAAGTTTGTCGTTGACTAAATGACTAGTAAGTCCTAGCTTGTAATTGGTAACAAGAAGACATCTATTTTAACATCAGAGCGCACAACCAAACCAATATACCCACCTAATTAACAGTTGTAAATATGTTGCATATGCCACAGGCTAAGAGCATCTTCATCGTTGAAAAGGATCATATAATGAGTGGTCTTGTCCGATTGTTGCAATATTCTCTTTGTAAGAGAGCATAACTTGAAAGTGAAAAGGTCAAGTGGAAGATATATATCAACACTATGCTGCCAATATTTCATTGGCTACTGTAGAATTGACATGTAGGCAAAGATTAGTATATTCTCCAAAAGAGCTTACGCAACAGCAAAATCCAATTTGTTTTTATTAAAGTGTCTTCTGTTTGCATATTTAATGTTTATTATATCCCTTAATGTTATTTTGATAACATCAATAACCTTTTGCTACAGGGCTCTCCATGAAAAGGAGCAAAAATCAAAAGGTTTTACAAGGATGCAATTTTTTCTCATTGCCATGGGTGCAAGCTTCTTGTATTATGCACTCCCTGGTTATCTGTTCACAGTCTTAACATTCTTCTCGTGGGTATGCTGGGCATGGCCACATAATATCACTGCACAACAAATTGGATCAGGTTATCATGGACTTGGAATTGGTGCATTCACACTTGATTGGGCAGGAATTTCAGCTTATCATGGCAGTCCCCTTGTTACACCATGGTCTTCCATTGTTAATGTGGGAGTTGGATTCATCATGTTCATCTACATCATTGTACCAGTGTGTTACTGGAAGTTTAACACTTTTGATGCTCGCAAGTTTCCTATATTTTCTAACCAATTGTTCACTGCCAGTGGACATAAATATGACACCACCAAGATCTTAACCCCTCAGTATGATCTTAACGTTGATGCATACAACAAATACAGCAAGTTATACCTTAGTCCCCTGTTTGCACTATCGATTGGATCAGGTTTTGCAAGATTCACTGCAACCCTCACTCATGTAGCACTGTTTTACGGCAGGTAGGCTACTATCTAAGCCTTTGACATAAATTTAGCTCTTATGTGCGTATATGAAATATATAAATAACTTTGAATTTTGACTGATAATTACAGTTTCCTATAAATTAATAGCTTTACTACCTTTTTTTTATTGGTTAAGACTTAAGTAGTTTCCTTTTCCCAGAGACATTTGGAGACAGAGTAGATCAGCAATGAGTAATGCAAAATTAGATGTCCATGGTAGACTTATGAAAGCTTATAAGCAAGTACCTGAATGGTGGTTCCTGAGTATATTGTTTGGGAGCATGGCACTATCCCTTGTGATGGCTTTTGTGTGGAAAGCTGATGTGCAATTGCCATGGTGGGGTATGCTCTTTGCTTTTGCTTTGGCTTTTATTGTAACCCTCCCAATTGGTGTCATTCAAGCAACTACCAACCAGGTACTATCTTCATTTTCCGACCCCTCCACTATTATTTTCATACAAAGTGCGAAGCAATAGCGGTTCAACATTTTAACACAAGTTTCTTGTTTTTTTCTTATCTTGTTGTTACCTTGCAGCAACCTGGATATGATATTATAGCACAGTTCATGATTGGGTATGTCCTTCCTGGAAAACCTATTGCAAACTTGCTATTCAAAATTTATGGTAGAATCAGCACCGTCCATGCTCTCTCTTTCTTGTCGGATCTCAAACTTGGTCACTACATGAAAATTCCTCCAAGATGCATGTACACTGCTCAGGTCTTTTCAGCTACAAACCTCACAGATTTTTATTTATTATCATAGTTGTGTTGTTACTTATTTGATTTTGCCTTAACAGCTGGTGGGAACTCTAGTTGCTGGTGTAGTGAACCTTGCAGTGGCATGGTGGATGTTGGATAGCATTAAGGACATCTGTATGGATGATAAACAACACCATGACAGTCCTTGGACATGCCCCAAATACAGAGTGACATTTGACGCATCTGTTATATGGGGTTTGATTGGACCAAAGAGGTTATTTGGACCTGGTGGTCTGTATCGGAATCTCGTGTGGCTATTCCTGATTGGAGCAGTGTTGCCAGTTCCTGTTTGGGTGATGAGCAAAATCTTCCCTGATAAGAAATGGATACCACTGATAAACATACCAGTTATATCCTATGGTTTTGCTGGAATGCCACCTGCAACTCCCACCAACATTGCAAGCTGGCTAGTGACCGGAATGATCTTCAATTTCTTTGTGTTCCGTTACAACAAACGTTGGTGGCAGAAGTACAATTATGTACTATCAGCAGCGCTAGATGCAGGCACAGCTTTTATGGGAGTTCTGATATTCTTTGCCTTGCAAAATGCAGGTCATAGTCTCAAATGGTGGGGCTCTGAAATGGACCATTGCCCATTGGCCACTTGCCCAACTGCACCAGGAATTGAGGTTGAGGGCTGTCCAGTATTCTAATAGAAAAGAACCATATTGTGTTTAGCTTTTTCCTTTTTAGTATGTTTTGGGGGGACCAAGTTTGGTGTTGAGTATAGCTATAGGTCTAGAGGGTGAAAGGAATAACCAATTGCTTGGCAAATTTCTGTACATGCTTGTTTGTCATTGTGGCAGATTTTTGTTTGTTAACCTGTGTCACATAATTAATGGAATTGCAAGTTTATGGTCTTTGAAGAAAGAGAGGCATGCTTAGTAGTGGCGTGGAATCCAAATCCAAAAGGAATAAGATGCTTGTAATCTCAAATAAGATGGCGTGCCAGTGTTGTAACTCACTCAATGTTAACACACAGGAAATCTTAAGAAAGGTGGAGAGGTTCCGTTTCCTCTTTTACTTGCTATCCTGGTCTTGTTCCTTCATTTCTTCCATCCCCCCATGTCCCACTACAAAATCAACTGTTGACTAGGTTTCACACAGCAAGACCTAGGTATTAAAATAAATTGGAACGAGCATAGCTGGCCTTTAAATATATGAATAATATTTAAAATAATGTGTTAGAAAATATATTATTCATTACTAATATTTCAACATGACTAATATGCCATCCTTGGTAGAGCATTTTAGATAATAAATATACAGTCACCACGGTGAGAAATATGAAACTTAATCACACCATTATGTGTCTGAATTTTTTCCGTTTACTACGAGGCCAATATATATTTTTTTTAAAAAAACTCTTCTTCCCAGCAAGATAAAAAAAAAAAGAAGTCTGTTATGCCAGCAAAGGTCAAATCAAAGTAAACGAATCATCTGACCAAAAAAGAACGAAACGAATCACAAATAACATTCTTAGACACGGGAAAGAGCACCAAACCCAACCATCAGGAAACCCAAGAAAATTAGAAAATAAAAATACAGAATGAAAACAAAATGGTGAAACAGATGCATGAGGAGGTTAAACTGACCAACAAATTGCTTTTCCAACGATATGTGATAAGAAGAACTTGTTATAAATTATATTTTTATCTTGAATCACTGAACCAAAATTCCTAGAGAAAAGCATCACCAAATATGTAAGAATTGGAACTGAATTGTCTGATGATTGGCCATCAAGCAATTGCATTATATATGATACATTCTTGACTAACGAGTAGTGATCCTTATGAAGCTTCCCATTTCTCTCCAAAAACTATACTATGTGAAGCTCTATAATCTAATGGTAGAAGCCGTTAAAACTGTGCTCCATGTCATTTGTGTTTATGGTTTACCTCACAACGACTTGTACATCACCACAGTGACATATTTAGCTAGAAACCGATTTGTTGTACCAAGGCCAACCACTGAAGGACTGCTCTTTCCTTTTTGCGTATAAAGATGATTCAGCACTCCATGTTGAGGTCTTGACATAGGAGGTTGGATTTCCATATTTGTTGAAGGCACATTTAGGAGTGTCATTTGTAAGAGTGGAGGAGCTAATGGTGGCTCCTTAGCATAGTCTTCAGAACTAAGTTGTAAGTTATCATAACTCGAGTCCGGTGATTGAGGAGGCTCAAAACTGGAAATGCTTCCAATGTCTTCAGGAACATAATCCTACACATTAAAATCATTAGTTTGAATTTAGACATCATTGGCTTCTAGCAGTAAGAGAATGCAGACATCTTACTTCTAATCATAGAGGATATGCAACAAGATTAATTAGTGGCCACCATTTATGTGTTACTTCAGTGCCATGAGAGTATTAGAAAAATTAGTATAAAAAAAATAACAATATGGAAAACTATTTTACAACTATTGCCAAAATCAACTCATGCACATCCAAGGTTCTTATCCGATAATCAAAGATTTCCACCATTACACCTAGTTACCATGTGAAGTAACAAGAAGAGGCTATAGGCAGAAGGTAAAACTGTTAGAACCTTTCTGAATAATAATAAAGAAAAGACTCTGAAATACCAGCCGTCTAACTTGAAAACTGTTAGAAGCCCAAAATAGAGATAGGGAAAAGAAAGAATTTATCGAGTGAATGGCTTGAAAAGCACAAAGGAGAGAAATATCTCCGTTAAATATTTCACTATTTCTTCTATTGTTAAAGCTTTTTATTCTAGTGCCCCTTACCTCAAGTTGTTAAAAAAACCCGTGCCTTTTGCCGTAACTACTTTGACGAACAGATGTATACGTGAATATTGGATACTAAGCAATTCAATTTTTATCCAAGCTGGAGAATAATTCAAGTTCTTCTCTTATTTCCCCCACCCACCCTTTTCTCAAATCTGAATTTTGTTATCACCTGGAAAACTGTGATCCAGTCTCTCTGTACAGCACTTGAACCAAGATAATATCAGAAGTCCATTTCGAAGTGGATACCATGTGAATACAGTGATTGCTATGTGTTAATAAAAAATTAGGCATGCTGAATCTAAAGCTTTGCAAATTTCGGTTTGCCACTTGTATGTAAAATATGTAAACACTGATGACTTCAGTAGTCTGATTGTGTTTACTTGAAAGGGGCATTCAAAGCTTTGTAGAAGGAGAAACATCATCAAGCAGTGTTAGAATCCAAAAGAAACAGAAAAATACTAGTTATCATCTCACAAGCCCAGCTGACTTCCTTTCACAAGTCAAAATGAATGGAAAATATTCACCTGGGACACAGTTATGACAAGGTATTGGTGGTATATATTGGGACACATTGAAAAGTATGTCCCTGAAATGAGTTCGGGATCAAATGCTTCTGAAACAAAATTCTTGCGAGGAAAGGAACACGCAATCAGCGTGTGAGAAGGTGGAAAATAAAACATGTCCAGCGAAAAAACTCAACCCCAGGGCTATGTTAGATTTAAATTAAAAAGTGAAAATGAACAAATGCTTCATACAGTCAAAGGAGAGAGAAGTGCATTCAAGGCCAAGTTACTGAAAAATGATCAGGGTTTACCCCTTTACAATTTAATCACACAGGATTCTTTTTTATTTTATTTTTTTCTGAAGTACCTTGCCATGTTGCTAAAATAATGATCCTTTACATGAACATAATTATTTTCTCATAAACGGAAAAATGATCATCATCTTTATTTGCATATAATGACCATCACATGTCAATTTTGTTCTTTTGTAAAATATGTCAATATATATAAAACAATACCTGTAAGTCCAAGATGTTGTAAGCATTGCCAGCATCATCTTGGGCCCAAGGCGAGTCTGGAGTGTACCTCTTCTGTCCATCCACAATAAATCTGTACTGGTAAACACCAGATTGCAGTACCTTCATTAATGCAAAGTCTTTCCCTGATCTTTGCAAGGGCATTCTAATGAACAAGGAATATAAGAATCTAAGAAACAACCAAAGCAGCCATTAAAGTAAAGATGTTAAAAGTTTCCAAACCTTGATCTCCAATTATCCCATGATCCTTCCACAGCTACTTCCTTTCCATCATAACTCCAAGTAATCATTGTTGGAAGTCCCACTTCACTGTAGATATCTTCATAACCTGAAGTTGTCTCCATCCAGGAATCACTCAGAACACACATCTCATCAGGTCTTTGTAGAGGAACAGCCGGAACCTGCATAAGGGAAAATTGAAGTCTTAACAATAGATGAAAGCAGAGAGTCCACGCAAGAGCAGTATATAAAACATGAAGCAAAAGAACCATACACAACAAAACATAATCAAGAGAACAAAATTGAGAATCAAGTTTAGCAGAGACAAAACAACACATATAAATTACAGGCAACAACAAAAAAAAAATTGATTTTTGATTAGAACAACAGTTAAGAAATTCAAAAAAAATGATTTTTGATTAGAACAACAGTTAAGTAATTCAACAAGAGGTCTAGTTTAGAAAAGGAGGTTGGAAATTAGCATCAAACAGGTAGTGTGCAATAGGAGTTGTTTCAATGTTTGCAAAAAAAAAAAACAAAACTTCGTGCGAGACGAGTGTAACTTTGAATAGTTTTTGGTTAGTCACTGAAAAAAGGATTGGCTTGCCTGTGGAGCGAAGATGATTGGGGAATGAGTAGCGTTGGAAGGAGAATCAGGCATCGCTGTAACAAAAGCTTCTTCTTCTTCTTCTTCTTCTTCTTCTTCCTCTGACCGAGTCGCGTTCACATTCCCCATCTTAACTCAACTCAGTTATACCAAAGCCAAATAAACAAAAATCAATGAGACTTAAATAAATTGAAGCCAAACACCAAATACTTGTGTAAATATTATAATAATTATTATTATTATTATCCTTGAAATACAAAACATTTGAGAAATGTAAAATATTAATTGTTTCATTAGTTTTATTCACTAGAGAATTATAAACATTTTTAAGCCTTAATTTCTTTTTTTTTTTTTGAATGAGAGCGGATCAAAATGCTGATGCAAAGTTTAACCTCACTTCCATTGTCATAATTCATAAATCACTGTTTTTTTTCCCCTTCCCATTGCGTTTGTTTTCAGTAACTAGCTGATTGATAAATCAGCTAAAACTTTCCTTAGAAGTTTTAAGCTTTTGGTTTTTCCGTGCCTAAACCAAAAAACAAATACATGTTTTTTATACACTACGTCAATTTACTATTTCATATTTGCTTTTAAAATTTAATTAGAATGTATCTTACGTTATTATCTAATTATAAATATAAGGATTATAATAAGATTACTAACTTGTTAATTGTAGAGTAGTTTATAAATAGTTACTCATGTAAAAACCATATACCAAAATTATCCTCTCTTTTTTTTATTGTAGTAAATGATTCTTAAGCTTGACGAAATAAATTATTCCCCTTAGATGAAATTATTAAAAAAATGATCAAACATTGATGAATCATGTGAATGATAACAAGACTAAGCCACACGTTATACTTTTTACTTAACCAGGAAATGTTTAAAGTTTTCATGCTGAATTGATATTGGAAACAAAAACTAGGAAGCAGAAAGGTATGAGTATCCAAGGTTGATTCATGAATGAATCTAGTATTTCACTAGTATTACCTTTTGACTTTGTTAACCTAGACAAGATTGATGGATGGATGGATGGATGGGTACTCATACTGAAAGAGGGGCCATGCTGAATCCACTATCTAATTGGCCCAATCCAATGGGTCCATGGCATGATGATTGATACCATATTGGGCTATATGCAAAAGCATAATAATAATCGTTCTTTTTTCAATTTGAGGACCAATGAGAATGATAATTTGACAAGAAGGAGAAAAGGGGTTACTAAACTTTCAATGTGGAATAGGCATTGTAGTCTTTGAGGCAAAACATAGAACACGTACACTTGTCGTCACTTTTTTGTTTTGCCGCCACCTCCTTTATGTTTTTGCACAGTTTCATTCTTGTGAGTTTTGGTAATAAAAACACAATTAAAATATACATACATGATTGTATAAATGCATTTTAATGCGAAGAGAAAAATATATGTTTAGATTATAAATAGAATTTGATAAGTAACTTTTAACCGATAACTATTTGTTAAAATAAAGAAAAAATAATAATAGAAGAAAAAGAAACATAAACAATTTCAGCAGACAATTATATATAAAAATATTTCTTTTATTAATTTTTTTTTATTCTTAATTCATAGATAATTAACTGACCAGTTAGTATTAGAATTGTGTAAATGTTTCATGAGTTAATCGACTTATTGGATAACATTAATGTTCGGGAATACCATCTTACATGCCAATGGATTCTCACTTCTCAGACGTTAGTTTTGGATTTCTGGTTTTGCTTTGTTGCCATTAATTCTTACTCACTATGCCATTATAACATCACGTCATATCCTGGATTCTTTTTTGTACAATTGATTTTATATCCCACTGAATCTTGTGCTCTTCATGCTTCATAGAAAACCCTTAAACAAGTTTTAAAATGCGCTCATGGTTTCGGATTTGTCACATTTTTTTTTTTTATATTCTGGAAATTTGTAAATAAATGTAATGTCGCCAATGTGATCATAATTGAAGCTGCATATACTCCAAAAACTGTGGCCAAAATTGCACTTGCTTATTTTTAAAATATAAACTTGCGTGAATAAAAAAGCATAAACAGAATGCAAATTCATTGAATGAATCGTGTTTTCTGTCATCAATGAATCTTGATACAAACCTAATAATACAGAAGGGATGTGACATTTTTTTGTGTGTATAAGGTATTACATTATTAGCAGTAAAAGAACATAGTAAATTTTGTGAGTGTTGCCCGCATTACAATTAGCATAAATCAATGATCCATGAGTTTTTGGAAAATGTCGTATTCATGTTTTCCTTGATCAAATGCAATACAATTCCTGATGACAAGGATCGAGCACCATGATTTGACAGAACTACTAGAAGATAAAAATACAATATAGCTTATTTCTAGTGATATCTTGCTTGCAAGAGATAAACTAGTATTGACATTTGAGACATCAATAATCTGTCATGTACTGAGCTACAATATTTACTGCTCATAATCAAAACTATAGCTTCAATTTATAAGCTTGTCGAACTCAATTTGAGAAAGCTTTTGAAAAAAAAAAGAATGATTATTGTGTGAAATTAATTATTGTCAAATGTGTAGTTATTGATTTTGAAGGGCACTTAAGATTTTCTTTCCTATTCAATTTTATAAATGTTTCCTTAGTTTCGATTACATTGAAAGCTTCTGTGCACTGTTTTGAGAGGAAAGATACCGAGTGATTCTCACTTTGTTTTTCTCTTTGATCATACATGGTATCTTTTCAAACTAATCGGCTCACACCACTTTGAGATAATGCTTGGATTTTTCGCATATTTCTCAAATATGCAAAGCATTAAGAAATCTATATTGACTCATGTGAATTTGAGAAGGTCAACGGAAAGATGGTTGTTTGCCCGTGAGTGTGCTTGTGCATTTGAGATGCTGGTGTCAGCTCTGATTTGATACTGGACCGAGTAATAAGACTGGTCAAGATGTATGACAAAATTGATGAGGCAAACGTATATAAGAAATAGTCCATGTCTCTGTTTTTAATCTTCAAGACGTTAAACAAGGACTTGGCTCCTAAAGGTGAGTATTGTATAATTCACTTCATAGAAGAGATTGAAATATATTAACCGTTCCTAAAATTTTTAAATGGAGGAGATTTAAGAAATCCATGATCTATGTTTGAGATTTCTTGACTTATGGCACAGGTAACTTAAAAATCTTGACTTTTGCATCTATGGTTGAGATTTCTTAGAATAATCGAATATGGTGTTTGGGTCTTGTACCCTCTGTTTCAGACACCGATGTCTCCCTGAATCACTTAACCTTATTGTTCCATGACCTCGAGGCTAAGTGATTATGTGTTCTCCTGGTCAGAGTATATATATATATATATATTTTGAGTAAATTAGTTAGTTGGTCGTGTATTCTCTTATTATTGATCTCGCAGGATACAAGGTAAGTCTATTAAAAGAGCTCTTTGAAAAAAAGGAGTTGAGATACTTTTAAATGGTCTCATTTGGATTATGACTCTCAATTCACTGGATGGATAATCCATACTGATACGTGTCTAATTTTGAGATGAAATTTCAAGAAGTTAATAATTTTGATTAAGTAGATTGTCAAAGTGAAATTCCAATTCTAATTAGAACCGGAGAACAAGACAGAGAGTATTTAAATTATATATAATTTTGAAGTCGGGGAATGCAATTTTTTGTGGTTGAGCTATTTGTGTCTCTGCTAAGCCTGATAGCTTGCAAATATGATTGTTAGTTGAACTACATTAAGGTAACTCTTCCCTCAAGGTCTCTGAGGTGGATATTGCTCGTGGAAATAACTGGTTTGAAAAATATGAAGGGTCATTTGAAAAAACAGCATATTCTTAAAGTGGATATTCATGTGTATGATAAAATTCTCTGAACAGTGAACAGCTTTAGGATTATTTTCTGTATTGAATATTATATGACCAAATAGTAGTGGTCTTCACTCCTCACACAACAATGTAACAATCTCACACAAGTCTCAAATTTGAGCCGCGTATGTTTTACAAAGTGATGGATGCTATTTATACATAATATGTAGTAGTATGTAGTATGTAGTATGTACTGAGAAAACAAACCCATGCAACCCAATAGTGTGACTATAAGCGCCATCAAAGTGAGGCATGCATGGTGTTTAGAATGAGTTATATGTAGTTATGTTGCATGTTGGATCCTTATGTTTCCAGCATTGTAGGTGCGGATGCCATTCCCAAAGGAAGAGAGGATAAGACCCTTGTGTTTCTTGATCACATGACTTGGACGACAGAGTGATGTTTTTGGAATTCGATGAATTTTTACAGTACATACTTTTTCCAAGTTAGGAATAGCATGAAGCTGAGAAGGGAGGTCCACCATAAACTCTCCAAATTCATCGGTTACACCTTGTGCTACTTCTGCATTCCTCTTCCACTTCCTCCCATGGCTGTGGCAGTTCACACTAACACAAGCTCCTTCATCAAATTAATCACATATTTATTAGAAAAATATTTGGTAGACAACTATAATACGCAGAACAATTAGACAATATGTATATGTATAAAATGTGAAGAAAGAGAAATACGTATATTTTTTGTGAATGAATTGACTGGTTGTCTATAGCGAAGTAAAGTTGTATTTATTAATCATAATATTTATAGGCAATTATCAATGTAATTCAATTAATTCAAGAAACTTTGACATTTATATTTGATTCTTATATGTTTAAAAATAATAATACAACAAAAATAAAATGTCACAGGTGGAACTTTTTACTTAATTTCTTTTTTTTAGAAATTATTAAAAAAATATTTAATAAACAACTATAATATATAAACAATCGGTTAAAAAATGTATAGAGAAAAAAATATATTTATGTATATATATATATATATATATGTTTATTATTGTGTTGACTAGTTGATTGTGTATTACAACTGACGACATAAAATCTCTTATATTTGTTCTCTCAAGAAAATAAGTGCAAATTTTATCCTACACATCACACTGTATATACATTCTAACAAATAGAAAATTAAATAATTGCAATATTATCATCATAACATTTAATGATGTTTATTTATATATATTTTTGAGTCAGTTTATTTATATTTTTTAATCCCATAAAGCACAAATTATTTTCCCTTAATGTACCATTATTTATTACGCAAGAAAGAAAGAATTTTCCCTCCCCCTATCATTTTACAGAAAGGTTTAGAATCGTTGTCAACGTACGTATTTTATCTCTTGCATCAATTAATTTGTTCTTTTCATTTATGTAACAATCAAACACAGACAGCTGATCAATAACGTCCAACGCAATTTAGTAAATTAGAATCAAACCTTGTAATATTGTTTCCTGAAGTAGAAATTTTACCAAACAAGCCTTTGCTTGCCACCAAACAATGGAACACCAACTGTCGCAGATCTTCAGTTGTGCAAACATATCATTACCATTTTTTGTTTTGGGGTGCATGCAAGAACAAGAACCTTAATAACCGAGCCAAAACAGAATTTCTAATATATATTCTTAATTTAATTTACTATCAAGTTCTTAAGTAGCTATTAACTAACATTTTAATAATAACTTTACTTTGCAGTCAATCAATCAATCCAGTTACAGAACATATACGTATACATATACATATTTACCTGTCATTAAATTTTATAACTAATTATCTGATTTTCTGTGTATTATGTTTGTTTATCAAATATTTTTCATGTAATGAAGTAAAATACATGGAGATTCAGAAATCATATACCCTCTAAACTCTATTTGCTACAACCTAATATAATTACTTATAAGGCATATATAAGTTACGTTACTAAACTTGATTAGAATTGAAGGACAATAAATATTAGAATTGAAGATACCTTGTATTGGCCATGCATGAGGTTGGTGTGGTGACTCACAATGAACTGAGCCTGTAATGAGGACTGTGGATAGCTTCTCCTCTCCATAGCCAGCAACTCTCACAACTTCATCTCTATTTAATAAATCCAACAAAGGATTGTTCTCTGCTTTCGCCTGAGATGCAACCACCAACATGAAAAGGATCAGCATTACAAAACCGCAAAAGTAGTTCATCATCTTTAATTTCTGTTGGATTCTTTTTATTAACTTTGGTTTTACGTAACATATATATGTTGAACCCCCCTGAGAAACAAGACAACAACAAAAACAATATCTTAGACATGAGAAACTACTTCCTTTGCATTTATATAAGCCACTCCACCCTATAGCTTTTGCCTTCAAATCTAGGAAACTACATTTTTGCCCTTATAGGTTTGACTTTGGTGTTAGGTTAATCCATCTTATTAATTAAATAATCAAATATTTTATATCCATATGTGAAGTAACAAATTTGCCCATACGTTGACATGCTAATGAAAGGTTTGTGACAATCAATATAACCAAATTTACCAACAACATCATCTATTAATTATACTATTGGTTAGAGATAAAATTATTTAAATAAAGAGAGGAAATATAAAAAGACGTAGCACTTCTTATAGAATAATAATTGAGAAGTTAATTTTAATTTCTAGATGAGTAAATTTCTTTTTTTTTTCCTCCTATCAATGTTCTCCAGTCTACATAGTAATTGGTGATGAAATTCATTCATGATTGACAAGTAAGGGCAAAATGGGTATGAAAATGGGAAGATAAATTGGGTTGAAGAAAAGGAATGCGACTAATAGAAGGAAGAAGAAGAAGATGGAAGTTAGAAAGGGAAGTTAAGGTATTAAGTTGGTGACCAACTTTCATAGTCTACATATACAATTCTTGCATTTATAAAATTAGTTTAATAGGAGACAAAGCTTTTAAGCATGGACACTTGTATTATAAACATATTATTGTGCCATAAATTTGAACCTCTCTATGTATCTCAAGTCATTTTTCAAGGGATATTGCACCAACAATTCTTGTCTAGCTACTTCAACCTAGTTAGTCCCCCAACCCCAACTTCCTCTCACTCAAACCAAAATTCCAACTTTTATTTGACTGTACCTGGTGAAACTATGCTTCTTTTAAACATTGTCCTTAATATATAGTTCCATTGTTATTGTGTAAACTAATTAATTATTGATGATTATATATGTATAACATTATATATTTTAATACAGTTTAAAAAAATTATATATTTATAAAACAGTTTTCTGGAGCTCAATTATTAAATTTGGTAATTTTCTTTTATATTTGTAAAACATTTTCCTCTCTCTTTTCTTGCAACCCCTTCTCCTATTATTTAATCAATTTCCTCACTTCAAACTCAAATATTCACCTAGTTACGGTACATTAATTTTCTTTTGCCCCCAGATTTTGCAAAAAAAAAAAAAACCAATAAAAACGTTTCTTATGAATTTTTCTTCGAATTTTCATCCACGAAGAGTCATGGATAACAATTTTATTTTTGTTTGAAAATTTACTAAGATTTTATTCATGGGCTAATATGGTGTGGATTAGTCATTTGGGTATAATGAAGATTTAAATGAGAGATTGGACTCCCTCGCAGGCTGAAGCTCAACAAGCTGAATTGCAAGGAAACATATTGGACTGCATATTCGTTAGAATTGTATTTGATTTGGTCCACTAGGGAGTAAAATCAAAATGAGATAAAAAAATATGTATAGCTCAATAAATCTCCTCTTTTCTCTCTTTAAGGTAAAAATAGATAGATTTAATTATGTGAAAATTTGAAATTTTTTTATGTAGTGACCATTAAAATACACAATAATTGATAAAAAAAAAACAGAATATATAATTTATTGTACCTTTATTCTTGGATTTAATCATCCATATAAAAGTCAAATGTCTTAAACTAAATTCTGTAGAAAAATCCTAGAGAAAAAAATTAAGAGAAAGAGATGAAAATCCTTTATATAGATTTTAGATATTAAAAATAAAAACTTGCGAACTTAAATGATTCTCTAAAATGAGAATTGACTGAATTAACTTTTTTTACTGGGTAACTATTTCAACTTTAAACTGACAAAAAAAAAACACTTGTTAAAATATCTCATATCTAACTGTAATACTTTTTTTATACATCATTACCGTCTTAATTAATAATTTCATAACTAATTGTGATAACTTAAGATGTACTAGAGCATGAAATTGGGCAGATTAACAACAGAATTCTGTGTTTAGTTTTACATCAGATTTTTCATCATAACATAAATTAATTTTATAAAATTAATTGTATTATTTTATCAACACTCAATCAAACACACACTTAAAGTTTTTTTTTTTAAAAAAAAAAAAGAAAGTTAATTTATTCAAGAAAAGTCATAAGTATTTGTTTATTATTCAGTGGATCTAAACCAGAAAAGGTGTTAAACGTACACGTCAAGAACCTATCTGGTACATCAACGGCCTCAAACCATTCACATGTCACACAAGCATAGATCAACCGATTGAAACAGAAATAAATCTCAAATAATCCAAACATTGAGATGACTCAACCCTCTTTGTTTAACTCAATTCTCTTATCCAAGGGACAATGGCAAATTACATGTCTACATCCAAATAACCCACACACGTATCCAACTAACCTTATTAATTTTTTCTCCCTTCTAAATTCTAAACACCTAACTTTTTATTTAATTTATTAATCAAACTCATTAGCAAACTCAATTGTCACACTAACAGATAAAAACAAATCCCGTGAAACTCTTAATTTTGTCCACTTCGTAGCCAATTATAATAAACAGTCAAATCAATCAACTCTCTTACCAGACATATAATTAGTTATTTATTTACTAAAAAAAATTTTAATTTAATAATCTTACTTATTAACATCATGATTATAGTACACGTCAATTTTATACACATACCATACCACTTTTGGACTCCCTAGTTAGTTAATTTATTAATGTTATGGTGACTATATAGTCTATATAATAAGTTAGTGTATGGAATGTGAGTTTTTGAATAGTGATCCAATTATGGCTGAATCTGACAACGAATCAGGAGGTGGAAACATAGAATTTTCAGGGGGCAGAGAACAAGATAGGCTCCTTCCTATAGCTAACGTGGGCAGGATCATGAAGAAGGTGTTACCAGGGAATGCTAAGATTTCAAAAGAAGCAAAAGAGACTATGCAAGAGTGTGTATCAGAGTTCATCAGTTTCATAACTGGGGAGGCATCAGACAAGTGCCAGAATGAAAAGAGGAAGACAATCAACGGTGATGATCTTCTGTGGGCCATGACCTCTCTTGGCTTTGAAGACTATGCAGAAACTCTCAAAGTTTACTTGCAAAAGCACAGAGAGATGGAAGTGGAGAAGACTGCTATCATTGAGAAGCACCATGCTAATACTACCCTTCATGAAAATCAACTATGATCATGCTCACATATGATATATCGATATCATAATAAAGTTTGGAAATTGGAAGGACTAGTTACTTTCATTGGTCTTCTACTTATTTTGTAATACTTTCATACTTTAGAGATTAGTTTGTGACTTTTGATCTTAAGGAAACAATACACTAGTTTTGTTATTTGTATTTTGTTGTTGAGAGTATAGACAATTATGGATGCACATAGTTATACATTCAAATTTCTAAAAGGTTTGAATTTATCATTTATGGTCCAAACTCTAAAGAAAGGAGGGTGAAAAATTTAAGCTACCTTATTTTCATTGTAACTAATAATTGGTGCAAATATTTCCTCTGTATTATGATTTTTCCATTTCTAGTAACTCCACTTCTGTAGATTGTGGTTCCCTAAATTGACAACTGCCATGTATGTATGATCACAAAGAACCCACAATTAATTGAGGCTAGATTTTCCCAATTTTATATTTACTGCGGTGCTTTTATTTTAAAAGAAAATTTTGTAAGACTAATTAATCATAATTTTATATTAACACTTGTTTTGATATAAGTTTATTATGAACAAATGTTATGAGTAAATATTAAAAGATAAAAAAAGAAGTTACAATACATGTCTTGGCCAACTTTGGAATAATTCACCAAAACTTAAGCTGAATAGGTCATTCTCATCAAAAGTTTTTGAAAAAAAAAGTAAATTAGATTTGATAAGGTCATTTATAGGTAATTGTAAATTAATATTTCATTCACACATTTTACGTACAAGAAGCATTTAGGATCAGTTAAATGAAAGAATATGCATAATTGGGTAGGATAATGCGTTGTAGGGAAAGAAGAACAGGACAAGTAGTTACGTGTTGTATGAAGTTTAGTATTTGCTTCTGGAGACTGAACTACTAAAACTATGTTTTGTTGCCTCCACGTATTAGCATATTGTTCATATGTATGTGTGTAGGTGTAAAGTATGCAGAGGAGTGACAGCGACATCATGATTAATATTCAACCATATTTGAAGCTCAAATATGAAACATCTTGTCATGTTTAGATCATAATAGTGAATGGTCTTATCAAGGAAATGAATGGTTCCAGGTTAAAGGCGTTGTGGCTTAGTTTTCTTCACTACACATGTATCAAGTATTACAACAAAACACAATTAAAAAGCTTACTAATTCAGGCTCAAGAAATTTTTTTCTGGCTATCTTTTACTTATATTAAAAGTTTGATGTGATTCTTAGTCCTTCAAATTTATATATTTTTCTATTTTAATACATTAAATTTAAAAAGTTTCAATACTTAAAAGATCAATGGCATTAAACCTATACTAAACAATTGTACATAATGGAGATATGCATTGTTCATATAATAAATCAAATAATAACAAATTGTTTAGATTGAATCCCCTTTCTAATTGTGCAAATGTTTGTTGATGCTTACATAGAATTGCTCTTCTTCAGGCCTCCAGCATTCAAGTAAAGATAGCTGTTTTTTTCTGAGAAGTTTGATGTTATAGACAAAGGAGTAAATCCAGAATATTGTCCATCAACCTTTGCCAAGTAGATATCATTGATGTGCCTCAAAAGCTCATGCTTTTCCAAAAACGGCTGAGCTGCATATTCATCAAATGGCATCCACTGCAGTAGAGAAGAATATCAAGAATTGATATGCGCCTTTTGTTATAATGAATTTACATTAAAGTAAAACAATTTCAGAAAAAGAAAGGTCCGAATGTGCAGTAATGAAGCGAGTAAGAGAAATTATGGTATTTAAATGATTCATGAACAATTAGAACATCAATCATAGAACATTTTAAATGAAAAATGGAGAACATACTATAATTATGCTAAGTTTCAATTATATTACCTGTGCAGCCTCTATCTCTACCTCCTGCATTTGAATGTCAGAAGAAAGAGGGCGCAGCAAGCACACGAGGAATAGATCGGACTTGTCAAAGAATGACATGTGACTTTGTCTGTTGATAAATTATTCAGATGAAAGAAGAGGGGATCTCTCAGCTATCTAAATTGTCTGTTTATTACTTACATATTCAAGACTGCAGCTCGTAGTTTGTGAACAGTTCCATATTCAACCACTGAAAGTCTGGAACTTGCTTTTTCAAATATAGAAAATGAAACATTTATACGTAAACATACTACCTGAATGCTAATACTTCTACGAATTCTGAGTCAACCTGAAAATTGATAGAATCCAAAATCAATAGGTTTAAGATCACAGTGGTAAAGTTTTACGGTCGATCATATGTCCAGTTTCATAATTAGCCCACACTCAATAGATACCAAAGAGAGATTACTTACTCCTGTTTCTTCTTTGACCTCTCTCACTGCTGCTACACAAATATCTTCTCCCTGTGTAGGTTGAATTAGTAGATTTTATACACAAAAAATAACTACTTAAACTATAATGCAAAAGATATTCAACACATTTACCTGATCAACAACTCCAGTAGGGAATTTCCAGGCTCCAGTTCCTTGAAAATGTCCACTCTTCTCTTGAACCACTAGGACCTGAAATCATTTAATAATTAGGAAATGAAGCACCAACACCAAATGCCAATAGATTTGATCTCTGACTAGTTATTTTCTGATAGAGACACATTACTCATCTTTCACTTCAATACTAATGATGAATCAATCAGGAGCGGAGATGGATCTGCAGCCACTCTCAGACGAGTGCATAAGGGGAGAGAGGTTTGACTTGACTTCAACCCATGCATTAGGGTATGAATATAGGATTTAGCATAACCAACAAAGATAGAGTCCATTTATCAATCTTATTTCTTCCCTTCAACTCATATAAATGATGGAAATAAAATGCTCTTCTCTGTAATTAAGTGTCATATGCAACTTCTATTCCACCCAAGTTTGAAACATTACGATTTTATCATGATAAAGGAATGGTATGTTCATAAAAATATTGGTGACATCCCCGCTATGGGAATGTTTCCAATTGACCTAGAAACTGATCATGTGATAGCACTACATTGTGATCAGGGAAATACCTCTCGCTTTTCATTCACAACAAGTGCACCAACACCTACTCGGTGTGTGGCATTTGCTGGAATAGTATGTGCAGAGTCGGGAATCCAATATACAAGCATTAAATATTTTGGTTCTGCATGGTGATACCAAAAACCTTCCTGCAATGACGTGTACCGCAGAAACAACAATTAATACAAAAAGTTATTGCACAAGGATATAGGTTGAATTCATTTTTTTAACCAATACTTTGAAAAGTATGCATTATTAATACAGTAAGCAAAAAATTCACCTTAACTAGAGCTTCAACTAGACTGACTAGATGAATAGGCAATTTTATCCAAACACCCTTCTTTCCCTACAAGAAAATGTTGAGACAATAACTCAAATAAACAAATATAGTAACAGATTTTAGATTCCAAGTAGTAGTAGTGAAGATAAACAACATGCCAGAATAATAAATCACCAATACGTTTCATACTGTGAATTATCCTTACTGTGAGTTAGTGACTATAAGAGTAACACTTTACTCTGTTAAGAAATTATCAGAATATTTTTTACACTTTTACTGATACTAACTTGAGTCTGTTAGATATCAGCAAGCTTGAGGCTGATATATAAAATCTCTTGTAACTATTTATCAGTTGGGTCAATAATAAAATCTCTTCATTCTCTTCTTCACTTGTCTACTCTCCCGGTTCTCTCTTAAACTCGAACAAGGTATCATGAGCAATTTTTTATCCCTCCCTCCTCTTCCCTTCTTCTTCTTCTTCTTCTTCTTCTCTTGTAACTATTCATCAGTTGGGTTAATAATAAAATCTCTTCACTCAACTACTCTATCGGTTCTCTCTAAAACTCAAACATGGTATCATGAGCAATTTAACCCTCCCTCCTTCTCCTTCTCCTCCTTCTCCTCCTCCTCCTCCTCCTCCTCTTCTTCTTCTTCTTTGGATACTCTCACTATTTTTCAACAGTTTCATGCTATGGTGCCTAATCAATTTCAGCTGCCAATTAAAGCTATTCAAACTGACTGGGGTGGTGAATTCCGCTCTTTTACATCTTATCTTGCAGCAAATGGCATTAAGCACAAACTTATTTGTCCTCACACTCATCCTGAAAATGGAGTTGTTGAGAGGAAGCACATGCATATCACTGAGTTAGGTCTCACTCTAATGGCTAAAGGTGGAATTCCTATTAGTTACTGGGATTATGCCTTTTTAACCAGCGTCTACCTCATTAACAGGCTTCCTTCCACGCCCATTAACAATGCTGTTCCGTATGAGAAATTATTTCACAAGTCTCCTGACTATAATTTCTTACGGACGTCTGGCTGTTCATGTTTCCCTCTACTGCGACCATACAACAAGAATAAGTTACAATTTTGTTCTCAGGAATGTATTTTTCTTGGCTACTCTATGAGATGTTATCACTGTTTAGCTCTTGGTGGCAAACTCTACATCTCCAAGGATGTCATTTTCAATGAACAGAAATTTCTTTTTTCCACTATCTTTTCCAGCAACAAGGAAGAAAATTCTGACTATGTTCACAGATCCATCACTGCTCATTCTCTCCCCACCTCTAAACCTCTACCACCCTCTAACATTGCTGCTCATTCCTCATCCAATTCCCCTAGTTCAGCCTCATCCGATCCCACCCCTCAAATTCTGATTATTTTCTGGGAATTGAGGTAAAGACTCAATCTGATGGTTCTTTAGTTCTCACTCAATTGAAATACATTAGAGATCTCCTTTCCAAGACAAACATGGAAGGAGCTGCTTCCATATATTCTCCCATGGTTGGTGGTTGCAAACTCACTAAAACAGGTTCTGCAACTTCTCACCAGTATTACCCATCAACTTGATAAATTAAGGGGGAGAGAATTAGCTACAACACTATATGAATTATAAAAGAAAATATGGCCAGTATTATTGCAGGGCAATCACCTAGAACTCAATTTGTGTGCTTGTTCCAAATGCCCTTTGCAGAGATTATTTGACACGCACAGCCAACTGCTATACACAGTCAACCAGCTAACTCACTCACAAATATATGCACTAAAATATCTGTATTTCTTTTTCTTTATATCTTATAACTATAACTAGTTGTCTGATTTTCTGCATAATGCACATTGCTTTGTATATAAAATATTTTTCAATAACTATCTATGCAAACAATAGTTAAGATGGAAAGGGCTTTGCACATGGTTTAAAATTGTACCAGCAATAGCATGCATCCAACCAACAAACAGAATCAAACAGTATATTATTACTAATGATAAAGAACCCATATGAGAGATTACCATTTGTTTCCAGTGTGAAATTGAAGCTCTGAGGATGTGCACGAAGGTTGCAGAATCCATAGGCTTGTCCATTTCCACAATAACACCACCATAATCATCATCTGTGGATGTTAACAGTTCAATTTGTTGCACTTGATCTTCTGCAATCATCTGTTCTTCAGTAATAGATGAATCTGTTGAGATTGACATGAACGGAGCAGGGACAAGGGTTCTCACTCTGATTTAGTTTCACTTGAAATATTTTAAATAAATTTTAATATATTTAACTTTTACTCAAAGAAAATTTTAAATTTGATTCTGAGTTTACAGTATCGTGAGCAGTTTTTATTTGAATAAAAAAAATCATATTAAATTTGAGTAAAAATTAGATTTTATAATGAAAAATATTCAAATATATATAATGTTATTTTAAAATTAATTTTACAAAATCAGTTTTATTGAAAAATTAATTTATGTAATCTAAATATGTGTGAGGAGGAAGGTGCCCAAATGCACCACGTCAGGCAGTTCCCTATCCTGGACGACTGTTGGAAATATTTTGATTTTTTTAATGTTGAATAATTAACTATATTTATGATTAATTCAAATAATTAATTTAATGAATAATTAATTAATTTAAATAATTAAATGTGTCGTGATTAATTTTATTTAAATAAGTGTTTACTCTGTGGTTTATAATGTGTTAGAAGTGAAAACTAGTTGGAAATTAAAAATAATAATTTAAAGTTAACAAAATTATAGTTAATGGATGAAAATTAAACAAATTAACTTTTTAAATTAAAATTTTCTGATAAAATAATTTGTTGAAAGAGCTTGTAAATGTAAAATAAAAAAAATGGACGTGTTAAAATGACTTTTTATATAAGTTTTAATTTAATTTTATTGATAAAAACGCATTTTAGAGTCATTATAACTGTAGATTTAGTTTTTTCTTATTGTATTCTTATAATTTTATTTATATACTAATTATCTTAATTACATTATTTAGTTATAATTATAATATTTTTATTATTCATTTTATGTTATATTTTAATATATTTTCAGTTAAGTTTGACATAAACGTTCCTTTTTAGTATAAAATCTTATTTTATTTAAAAGGATAAATATTTTAAGGATGAAAAGAAAAGAAAATATCAAAAAATTAGAAGTTAAATTTTTAAAAAATATTACTTTAAATGTTATTTCATACAAGCTATTAAGAAAGTGTTTGAATCTTACTCACCAAATAATAAAGTAAAATCTTCATTTGATAAAAACAAGTTAAAAACTAATTGAAATACCTTGCAAAATAAACTATAATAATATTTTGTTGGGAAAAAAAATTATCAAACTATACTATCAGTGTAAAATATGTGTTTGATCTTTTAAATCTGAGTTAAGTTTTTTTTATGACATTTAAAATCTAAGATTGATTTTTAATTGAAGATGGTACTTCTGATTCTCAAAGATATAAATTGAGAGAACTAAAACTATATTTTGTGGAACTAAAATTGAATATTTTTTAATTTCAGTAAAAATGTCAATTTTAAATATAAATGGGTAAAAGATATTTAAACCTGAAATACTATACAAATGCACTTTGAGGACAATTGTTTTTACTATGGAATTCATTTTGACACAGTTCGCATTTATCGTGATAACCTTTTTACAAACTCCATCTCATCAATGTCTGTAAAATTAGGACAATCTTCTAATGTTTTCGATTTATGATTATCGTACAAAACATGTTTTCGATTTATGATTATCGTACAAAACATCTCACCCATAATTCAGACACTGTTAGCCATTAGTGGGATTTGGAACTTTTGCAAAAACAAGATAAATACAGAGCCACTTCCATTCATTGTTCTACTAGTTCTACAGCAGAAATAAAATTTATGATTTCTAAAATAAAATAAAATTAAAAAAATAGAAGAAATAAATTATGATAACACTAACATTTTTTATTTGATCAGAGAGTCATCCACAAAAGATGATACCACATAATCTTTTTTACATTGATTTTCATAGCAAAATTGAACTTTATTTGTTTACAAGAAAATCAGCATATACAAGAAACTCTAATTCACAATGGATTGTGGCATCTCACCAAAGGAAAAGAGCAAGATAAAGTGAATAAAGGATAATCAGAGTGGGGATGGAGCAAAACCAGAGAAGTACAAGAATTGGAGGCTGTGGTGTCAGATAGTAAGGTAATATCAGAACTGATGATATTATGAACACAATCATCACCCCAATTGCCATGCTTTTGTCATTCACACACATGTTCTCTGATTCAAGATTTTACTCTCTTTTTTGCTCATACCATTTCAATTTTGTTGTCACTCAATTTATAGATATTGTTATCTAAACAAATTATTAATTACATTCAGAATTTGGGTTAATTAAGGAAATAAAGGTGAAAATTATAAAGCATATTTTTCTTTATGGAGTTAGCAAAATGAAACATTTTATTTGAGTAAAATGGCCTTTAATTAAATGAATTACCTCATAGATCTTGTTCATGGAACTCTGATTTTAAATCCCTAAAATTTAATGCTAATGTTACATTTTCTTTTATCTTTTTTTGTTTATTCTTATCTTTCTTCTTATCACTTCTTTAAATCTGTACCCTCAATAAATTTTTATTATATTCCGTGAAGAAGAAAAGACTTGTAGAATCCTCTCATTGGGTGTAAATTTTTAGAAAAGTAAGTATTGATGTTAAAAAAAAAAAAAAATGGTGTTTGGTTTCATGAATTAATGTTTATTTTTATTTTTTTGAAAATTGTAAAAACGGAGTTATATTATTTTTTTTTATTTTTACTCAATTTTAAAAATATATTTATAAAAATATTTTTAGAAAAACTAATCAAAATACGTTTTCACTTCTAATTTCTTTTTAAAATAAAAACACGAGATACTCAAACTAAACAAATGACTGTGTTTGTATTTTTTTTATTATAACAGATTTATGAAAAGATAGAATATGGAAAGAGGAAAGAGAAGTGATTAAAAAAAGAGAAAAATTAAAAATATCTATTACGTTTTCATCTCTTTATACATCTTAGTATTACTAATTATGTTTTGTGATTCTAAATTTTATTTTATTTTTATAAATTTTAAATTGGATTCTTAAGTTGATTTAAATCCGATATATAATTAATTATATATTTTTTATACCTAAAGTCGTCAAATTTACACCAATAATTAATTACTCAAAATTTGTGGATTCTTATAAATTAATTGGTTCTTAGTATCGACCTCAACTTTCTACAACCAGGATATATAAATTAATTTTTTTAACTACAGTATGTATATATAATGATAAATGATAAATGAATTTGGTCTCACTATTAATTTGGTCTCACTATTTTTTGTGTTGGATAAATGATAAATGAATTTGTTAGAGCTTGTTCGACGTGAACAGAGGAAAATCATGAACTGTCTCTTTCATTTACTGTCACATATACAGTGCCTAATTATTTGCTCCACACGTTCTTATCACTGCCCCAACATTGCTCATTATGTATCGATTCCTAGGTTGGTTAATCCATTATATATGCATTGCATGTTATTCAATTAAAGTTCTCACTACAAAATTAAGGATAATATGATATGCAGGTCGAAGTTGTAAGTGTATATTAATAAAATATTCATTTGAATTTTTTTAGTAAAAGATTATTAGATAATAATAACGTGCTTTTATGTTTTAACTTTAACGTCATGTATTGTTATAAAAAAATTATGTTAATTTCATTAAAAAAATATTTAGTTTATTTTTAAACAGATTTAATACAAAATATTTAGTTATATAGAACTTCTATCTGTCGGGCCAGGCAATTTTTTTTAACAAAAAATTCAATTGTTTTCGATGTATTTAAATTAAACACATATGAAAAAAAATAATTCTATTTTTATCTCTTTTTTGTGTGCTAATTAACTCATTCAAACAAGACCAAAGTCATCACTTACCTGAAAGTATATTAATTAATTCGATGAAAAGAAATAAAAGAATAGAATTACCTCTATCTTTAATCGAAGATTTCTTTTCTATAAAAAATGTTTCTTCTGTAGAACTTTCTTAAAATCAGCTCTAACATTAATTATTATTTCATATTAAAATATCCCCAATATATTATTTTACAATAAATATTACACATTAATAAGATAATTAATATTTTTCAATTAAAGTATTCTCAATGTATTACTCTTTTAGAATTATATATAACAAATAAAATTATTAATCTCAAACATTAAAAAATGTAGTTAAGTATATTTAATTTTTTTATTTTCATATAAAATTTAAATTATATTTTTAAAATAAGGGTATTAACGGTTAGTCAGTTGAATTAGGGTTAAAGCATGAAGGAACCTACAGGTGTCGGTCATGTCAATGTCCGCAATCCGAAAAGACTGATCCTTGTAACGGATGTTCCATTGTCTATGACCGGCTATTACCTATTACCATGTTCCTCGTTTACATCGCCTTCATGGACACGTTGTTCTAGAAATTTAAGCACTATAAATGTCGACACTTGCCAAGTACTACCACGCCATCTCTACCACCAACAACGTTCCTTCATTTACCTCTCTCTCTCTCTCATTATCCCCTAATACCTACCAGCTATGGATAACAACAATGGAGGCTTTCACGGTTACCGCAAGCTCCCCAACACCACCAACTCCGGTAAACCATTCAAAACCACACAACACCTTTTCTCTCTTTAGTTTTTGATATGCATAATTTAATTCATCTATCTCCTCATTTTTTTCTTGTAATATTTTTTAACCATGACTTGTGCAGGATATAGATTATAATATTCTTGTGAAATATATATCTTTTATATATAGTAGTTGCATGTCTCGGTGATTCTACTATGCATGCATGCAACCTATTTATCTCTTCAGTTTTTACTTTCTCTTTCCCAAATCCACTTACCTCTGATTTCATTCAGTGGAATCAGTTTTTTCATTAATTTTCAGCATTTTTTTACTGATCTCTTTCTTTAGCGCGTAATCTGATAACGTTCTTATCCTTTACAGATATATATTGCTTTGAAACTTGTAACTTTTAAGCTTTGATTTCTGGTTTCCCTATTCTAAGGCTTAATCTGTGTGTGAGGTTGTCTATTCTTGCACCCTACCTAGGTGGTTTTCAGTAAAGCAAGTGTGAAATGAAGGAAGAAGATGACAATAGTTGGTTATGGCTTTTATATTTAGAAAGGAACAAGTGGCACGCATGCATGCATGCAGTACTGACTTGTTAGTTACAAGTGTCATTCATGCATTCTCCAACATCATGTCACAACACAAGGATCTGTCTTCACTACAAACATTTTCTTCTCCCTCTCTTCTTTTTACTTTCGTCTCCTTCCTGGCCAAGCCAAAGAGTCTGGTCTGTTGGAGCAACATATGTAATATGCACATGCACTATGCAGTTCCAAGAATAAACATTGTTCAACAAACCCTAACTCCTAATCCTTGAAGGTTTTTTTAGTGATAATACAAAAACACTCATTATATTATGCATTAACATTCTACTAATATTTATATTGTTCATTTTTTTTATTATGTTTTCTTACAATTTATATGATAAATATTTTGTTTTTTACTTCTTAATAGTAGCTTAACTCTTAGGAATATTAGTTAACTAGACTTTTGATTTATTTATTTTTCTTTTGAGATTGATGAGACTTTTCACTTGAGGAGCCTCTAGTTTTTGTTACAAAAATTTAAAATCAGAAAATTGAGGAGTGTGGACCATGTTGGTGTGTTACATTGCATGCAGCCAGCCTGGGTCCTCTCTTTGAAATGCGTTTCACAGTGACGAATGCATGAAAACAAAATTAAAGGCATGAAAAAGAGGACCGTTTTTAATCTTTTGTCCCCTTTAAATTACCCTTATGACTATTTCAGAGCTGTTATTTTGTCTTTTTCTACCATATTCCTCTTCTCAAGAAAAGTTGAAAGCCTCTTACCCAATTTCACCGCCACTTTCATCAAATCAGTTTCACCCCTTCATTAAAACCTGCAGTCTATAACTTTATATCCATCATTTCCCAGTTCATTTTCAGTTAGTTTTTTCGGTAATATAAAAAAAATCAAAAAGTAGAATAATATATTCATTCGTATTTTCATTTTCCCATTACAAACATTGTTATTTTTCTATATTTTTCTTTTCGTTACATCACATGTAACATCACATCACTACTGTCATACACATATTTCTGACTTTAGGTGTCGATTTCATTAAGGTATCTATCTAGCAATCTGTTTGATAAAACATGTTAACAGGGTCGAAGCCGTCACTGTCATCAGACATGAACACAAAACAGGCAGGTGCAGAAAAGAATAACAAAGCAGCAGAGGATAACGAATGCATAGTGAGGGAGCAAGATATGTTCATGCCAATCGCGAACGTGATAAGGATCATGCGCAAGATTCTCCCACCGCATGCAAAAATCTCAGATGATGCAAAAGAAACAATCCAAGAGTGTGTGTCTGAGTACATCAGCTTCATCACCGGTGAGGCAAACGAGCGTTGCCAGAGGGAGCAGCGCAAGACAATCACTGCTGAGGACGTGCTTTGGGCTATGAGCAAGCTCGGTTTCGATGACTACATTGAACCACTCACTGTGTACCTTCACAGGTACCGTGAGCTTGAAGGTGACAGAACCTCTATAAGGGGTGAAACACTTGGGAAGAGGAATGTTAATGAATATCCAACACTTGGTGTTGCTACTGGTTTTGTGCCACCACCACAGTTTCACCCCAATGGTTACTTTGGTGCTGCCATGGGGACTTATGTTAGGGAAGCTCCTAATAATGGTAATGGTAATGGTAATGGTGCTGCTGCTTCGTCTTCTCATCACCATGGAAACTCCAATGCTGAACCGAATGGTCGCTGAATATGAACTGTTCATGCATGAGTAGAGAGAAGAGTTGAAGGAGAGGAAGAAGAAGAGACTTAGGCACTTAGCTTAAATCCTATTATCATCAGTAGTTCATGTTAATTAGTACTTGGAAAAGGGTTAGAATGCTAATTCTAACTATGTAGGTATGCATGCATGTATGTTAATTTCTAGCGGAATTTAGTTTGTTTAATCTATCTATGTATCTATCCCTTAATTAACCGTGGCATTGTTGTAGCCATGGTCCAAAGCGGGATACATTGCTAGTAAGTGATTAAGTTTTTTTAATATAAAATGTCATGTTGTTTTAGTGAAATTAAAATGCAAGTTTTGTTTACATTGGCAAGATTTAGTGAGTAATTAAGTTTTAATAACATAAAATGTCATGTTGTTCAGGATTAATTAAAAGACTAAGAGTATTGATTAAAAATTAATATAGAAGCTCCCAGCGAGGATCGAACTCGCGACCTTTCGCTTACGAAGCGAACGCACTACCACTATGCTATGGAAGCTCAGGTCGAAATGAATTTTGCGATTTATTTTTAAATTTAGAGTATTTAAATACAGGAAAAAGTAAATTGTTTGATACGGTTGTTTGCATAAAAGACTTTGGTTAATTCAATAACCAGTAATAGGGTCATCTTCGCTATTTCTTTTCTATATCTTCTTTGTTATTGATTAAGATTTATCTCACATCTCATTAAATAATTCACTATTTTAATCTAGATATAATAGAAAAAAATTACTTGAGAAAGAGTGAGATTAATATTTTTCTAATTTATTCTTTTAAAATATTGGTAAATTAAAAAAGGTACTTCCAAAATATGATATAATTACTAGGAAAACAAATAAAAAATAATAAAATCCACTGGTATTATAAATTTAAGGTAAATTTTAATAAGTGTCGAATGTTAAGAAACTACTGGCAAGAGAAAAAAAAATTAATTGAAATGCTAAATTCATAGTATAATAAAAAATATCACGTATATAAAAAAGTAATTTAATTAACTTTACTTTTTATTTTTTTTACATGACTAAATTTAACTACATTTATTTCATAAAATATTAAATATTAGCATATATATATATATATATATATATATATATATATTTAATTGAACTGATAAAGAAAAATACTTAAACATCCTAAAGGCTAATTAGTAATTACTAAATATGTAATGATAAACGAAATGAAAATAAAAATACAATAAAATATGATAAAAATAAGAAAAATTATTAATTAGTATTTAAAACGATTAACAAATGAAGAAAATATTTTTATTAAATATATAAAATTAATTATTTACTATTTATTTTTCATAATTTACATAATAAATAATATTTGAACAGACATTAATTAATTCTGGGATTGAGGCACGTAACTGGTGGCAGAATTGTTAGGTGTCAGAGGGTTGATGACGTTGACTAGTCAGTTGAGGTTCTGATTTTGGAAATGAAATTTGTTTGACTCTCTCTTCTTTTGTTCATAATTAATGATCTTCTTTCTCATTGGAAGCAAAGAGTAGCAGTTCAATCTCTGCAATGGTACTATCTACTGACCAATATTTTGCTTCAATTTCTTATCTTATCTTATCTTCAACTTCAACCTTTTCATCTTTTCCTTCTCTCAATTCTTCATATCTTCTTTCCACCATTCACCAATGGAGGAAATATGTATCTTCCATTCACTGCATCAAGTGCCTCATCTTCATCCCCAATTCATTCAAATTGTAATATATGATTTCAATATAATGTGATAATATTTTTTAAGATGAAATATGTTAATTATTGTTCTTGACTTTCTTATCAAATATGAAAATTTTTATACAGTACAAAATTTGTATGAAAATATATATGAAAAAGAATATCAATACATTTTTTAATAAAAAATAATCAATTTTTAATTCTGTTGAAATAATAAGTAAATATTACTTTTTTTTTAACTTTTTAATGAATGAAAATTATAAATTGAATTTACTTTTAATAACTTAAATTTATTATTAATTAAAAGATAATAATTTTAAAAATAATTAAATACATTATAAAATTTCTTATTAGCAGTGACACAAAATGTAATATATTTTTTAATTTTTGGTTTTGTAACCTATTAATAAGATATTTAACGTTTAACCTTGTTTTGACATGTTAAACAATGTTATCATGGTTTTAAAAATTATTTAATTAAATTGGTCAAATAACTGCTATAAAAAAGTTTATCTAAATTTAAACATTTATTAGTTAAATATTATAGATAATCAATATAAATACGTGTCGATTTTTTATAAATACAATTGTTGAAACTTTTAACTTCAGATGAATTAATACTTATAATATAAATATAAAGTAAATTGCTAAATTCATTCTTGCATAGATGATATTTTATGCTAGTATAAAAGTTTACAAGTCAAAAAGCAATTTTAAATAGGTTAGATCAAACTTTGAAAACTTATTCTCTAGTATGCTAATATGATGGGTTAAAATTTAATTTTATAAAATAGATCAGATTTATTTACACAAAATCTTATTTAACTTGGTCCATTTTTGTATCAAGGAATGACTAAGTTTTCCTTGATGTATTTAAAAATTTAATTTGTTAATTTAATCTTTATAAAGTTAATAAGCATGAATTGACATGCATTTATATATTTTATTAACTTATATCAATTTATTTTTTAAATATATTAGTTATATTTTTTTAAAATATATCCTAAATATACTTTATTAATTCATTCATTTTAATTTATATATAAATAATTTTCAAAAACACATAAATCGGTCGCTGCCTGCATATATAATCTACAACTTAAAAAAAAAAGAATAAAAAATCAATTACTCCAAAAATAATTAACTATTCTATTCTTCAAATATCGTATACTCATTTGATTCAAATATTTAGTCTAGAGTTATTTTTTTTAAAAAAATTATGAAATGTTTACTATATAAAGGTTTAGATCTTGTTTTCGTTTTTCTTTTCAATTTTTCCTTTTTAAAACAAAAAATGAAATTGCTGACAATAATTTTCGTTAAATTTATGAATTTTTTCGAAGTAACAAGATAAAAAAAGTGCACTGAGATTTGAAAAAGAAAGTGTAGTATTTTCACGTGACATTTGGCATCATAAACATAACTTAACTATTAATTCAAAAATTGATCTATAAAGCAATTAAAAATGAGATCATACTTTTTGAAATGTCTAAAGATGAGAAGACCTATTAATTAAAAATTAACAATGCATAATCAATTAATGAAGAAATCCAGAAAGAATCATATATGGCAAGACTATCTGAACAGAAAAAATAAATAAAAATGACACTAATATAATGATGAATCGGTGTGTTTTTGGTGTTCATATTGGTATAATATATACCACAATAGGAATAAGATACTTAATTTTAGAATAAAAAAATTTAAATATCTTAAAGTTGATTTCTTTTAATATAAATACTAAAAATTTTAATTTCTTTCTAATTAATTTTTAAACTTTTCTATTTTTATAAATAAGTACCAAAATACAGGAATTACAAGATATATTTTTTAAGAAATTATCAAAAGATATTATTGAAGAAAAAAAGTATGTATGCATATAAAATGTGCCAAAGATTTTACTTGATAATCAAAATATAATATTGTTATCTAATTTATTAAATATTACAATTTTTATAAACAGAGTATTATATCATTACCGAAAATTTCTTAATTTTATCAATAATATATACTGTAAATAATTTAACATTTGTTATTATTTTTAGCAATTAATATTGTTATCTTATCATGTCATAACTGTATCACAACACTGTATCTTCATTTTTTTACTTTTTACCAATCAATTTAATTATTTTTTTCTAAAAATTTGTGTACTTTATAACTTTTATAATACCACAGTACTAAGACAAGGCGTTGATTCATGTTGTAATATTTTTTACTTCATTAGAGTATATTTTTTTTTTCTCTTCCCCTTTTACCTTTTTTTTCCCTCATGTTTATTATTTGGTTTTCAGTGTATTTTATGATATTATTTCAATGACAAATCTTAGACACTAAATAAAACTGTTGTCAATAGATTTTCATTAGTAAGATTTTTTTTGTTTTTACATTTTTTACTAGATAGTTTAGATATTTTAAAAGTTTTGTTTATACATGATCAAAATTTTGATGGTGACTAACTATGTATAGAAAAATTATGATTTGAAAACTTGGTGCAGTGATGAATAAAGAAGATGACAACAATTTTGGCACTTTTTCTATCAAAGGAAAGGGGATAAGAAGAGATCTAATTTTGTGTTATTAAACAAAGACGTTTTTTGGATTTTGTTAATAGTTATTTTCTCCTGTTTATGCAAGTTTGTGATATCCAGTTATGGTTTAATGTTTTTTTTTTTTTTCAATTTTTTTTTTACATTTTTTATTTTTTGCATATTTTTCATTAATCTCGTAATAGATCTTAAAAAATCATTAAAAAATAGTTAAAAATTGTATATTTTTCACTTTTTTTTATGTTTTCACGCCGTTTACATTTTATATTTTAACAAATCAACTCAACAATAATAATAATAATAACAATAATAATAATAATAACAACAATAATAATAACAACAATAATAATAATAATAATAATAATAATAATAATAATAATAATAATGTAGTACGAACCGAAAAAGTAAACTAAAGATAAATTATTATTGTAATTATCTAATAGATAATACTATATATTATTAAATTGATGTAAATGTCTTTAAAACAAAATAAAATAAATAATGAGTTGCGAAATAAATATTACCATATTATTTTCATTTCTAATGATTGATGAGTGTAACTATTATTTCCATTTTACGCATTTATATCTTTTGATAAAATAAATAGTTATTTAATAATTTATTTATATTATTTCGTACAAGGAAACATAATAGTTTTATGGATTTTAAAATAAATATAATGAAAATGTTAAGTTATTAATATTTTTTAAATGTATAATTTGAATTATTTATTTGTATGTGTTTTAATGAAAATATTTTATAACTCATTAAAATTTTTGTGATAACATCTTCTTTGTAATATTCTTTCAATGTAAGTATATTAAATTTTTTTATTTGATTTAACTAAAATACATAATAAATAAAAAATTAAAACTATGTATATATTTTAAATTTATAGAAATGTAAACAATATTTTTTTTTTATAACTATACATCACATGGGTTGACATACCAATTATTTAAAAATAGATTTTATCGATTTAAATCGCTGGCCGCAACAACCATTGCGCCTTTGTTTTACATGAACGGGAACGAGTGCAACATAGTAAACATGTTAATCCTCGTACAAATATACAATATCAAAGTGAAAGTTGGTACAAAGTGGAAGAAAAATTTGAAAAAAAAAAAAAGAGAGAAAGAAAATGGCGATTAAATTATTTTATTAATATTACTGTTGATAAATAGGAAAGATTCCAAAATATCTTAGAAATAGAGCCATTAATTAATAAAAGAAATTCATATACGTTAAATTAATTAATTAATTAAATTACTTAAAACTGTCAATGAGAGAAAAAAAAAAAAAAAGGAGAAACGAAATAGAGGGGTAGGGTGTCCGAAAATCGAAAGGAGAGTGAGTGAGAAGAGAAGAAAACATAAACATCGGAGCCAGCCGAGCCAAAATCAAAATCAAAACAAAAACCAAAACCAAAACGAAAACGAAAACCCTCTCTCTCTCTCTTGTCTTTTCTCCATACTCAGTCCATGACACAACACTGAAACGACTGCGTTTAATCGAGACTGGAATTATGGCTCACTTGCAACTCAAGGAGCTGGGATCCAAGCTCGACACCCTTCCTTCTTCCAAAGACGCTCTCGTCAAGCTCTTGAAGGTTTGCATTTCTCTTTTCAATTCCTCAATTTCTATTTTCTCTTCATTTTATTTTCCCTTTCCAATTCGATTTTTTGTTTTCTTATTTCTGTTGCTTGCATATTTGTTTATTTGTATATCCGTTGCTGAGACTTTAGCTCGTAGAAAAGGAAAATATAGCCACAATTTCTGTTTTCAGCTGACTTGTGTTTTTAGGAATATAGGTTTTGGCTCTAATGCCTTCAATTTCGAGTTGCCGTATGCCCAAATTTATTGCTTTGTATGTTGGTAGGGTACGGTTTTGTTTGCTTAGTGGATTTACTATGTTTGTCGTGAGAGAAATTTATGTTGATTTGGGGCAAGATTTATGAGAATCTTTCGAGTTAGGGTAAGTTTTGAATGGTCGGGGACTTGTTTTGAATTTTTGTGCTAACGTAGGTGAAGCTGTCGAAGGTTAATTATCTAGTGCTGTAGTTTATTCATTAATTAATAATAAGCTGTCTATATTTTTGATACTGAGAAATCTGAGTGGGATTGGAGGAAGGTATCGAAAATTGCAGCATGCATGTCTGTGATTGAGAATGGAATGGAAGGAAAGAAATCCAAATAGGAAGGAAGAATTAGGTGCCCTTTTCAAACGCATTTGAGATTGAAGGGTCTGTTTACTCGAATTGGATTACAAGATCAACTAGAACATTTTTATCTATAAAAGAAGAGAGAACATATATTGGACTGTGATTTGTGAATGTGGGATTGGATATAGGTTCAAATACTACTGTTAAGTTGTTCATATGGATATATTCTTTAAGAAAGTAACAATAAAACTACTGGGCTTTTGGTTTTGGTAATTGATAAATGCTAATCCCTTTTACCCCTTAAATTATATGTATATATTTTTTTGCAATATGCAGCAAGCAACCACATTCCTTGCTGAGTTGGACCAGTCACCTTCAGCTTCAACATTGGAGTCGATGAAGCCTTTTTTTACTGCAATTGTTAAGCCAGAATTGCTGAAGCACCAAGATAGGGACATCAAGCTTCTAGTTGCAACATGTGTTTGTGAAATAACTCGGATCACTGCACCTGAAGCACCTTACAGTGATGAAATTCTAAAGGTGCCTGCCATTTACTATGAGTGTCTAATTAATAGTTTGTCTTTGCATTTTAATATTAAAATCATTTCCCTTTCTCTTTCAACCAAATAAAATTAGGAACATAATTTATGATTATCCTTTGTCCTGATCTTTGTTCGACATACTTGCAGGATATCTTTCAGCTGATTGTGGGCACTTTTAGTGGTCTAAGTGATACCAATGGTCCATCCTTTGGCCGGAGAGTTGTTATATTGGAGACTCTTGCAAGATATAGATCATGTGTTGTGATGTTGGATCTTGAATGTGATGATCTGGTGAATGAAATGTTCAGTACTTTCTTTGCAGTTGTCAGGTTTGTTTATCTTAAAATCTTGATTGAATTATGAGATGTTGCACTAATTTTAAAAGAAATATATACGGGTTTCTGTTTCCTGCTGGAATTTTTTGTTATTCACCTCCAAGATTGCAAACTAGATAATTTGTTGTTATTTTTTTTTTTTCTGGATTCTTTTTTCACTCTGCCTTCCATAAAATAATGTGAAATGGGTAAAGATAATTAGACAAACTACACATCTTTGTGTCCTTGAAATGTGACGTTTTAAGATTTAAGAGGCAAGTGAATGTCTTGCTATATAAACGCTCTCCACCTATTTGTATAAGGCTTGATTATTGTTGTTGAAACTTTGAAGTGTTAGACACTGAGGTGAGAACTAAGAAGATATGACTTGGCCATTTTCTTGCATGTCAGATTTTCTATGTTTATTCCTCTTGGTGTTAATGGTGGTACCTGTGTATTTTCTTTCATGCGTAGAGATGATCATCCTGAAAGTGTTCTGTCATCCATGCAAACTATAATGGTGGTTCTTGTAGAAGAGAGTGAGGATGTTCGTGAGGATCTTTTATCTATTCTACTGTCTAAATTAGGCCGTGAAAAAAAAGTAAGTGCTACATTCAAAAATTATTTTTCCTGTTAAAGGCAGATAGCTGTTTCTCTTACTGCTATAATATTATTCAAGAAACATGATGATGTAGAATTTTGATTTCAGGGTGTTAATATGGCTGCAAGGAGGCTTGCTATGAATGTCATACAGCAATGTGTCGGAAAACTTGAACCAAGCATTAAACAATTTTTGCTATCATTAATGTCTGGAGATATCAAGCTGGTGAACAGTCAAGTGGAATACCACCGGCTTATCTATGATCTGTATTGCTGTGCTCCTCAGATCCTGTCTGGTGTTCTCCCTTATGTGACTGGAGAGTTACTGGTAATTACTAATTTAATTGTCTTTCCTGATTGATAAGAGTGATAGATACTGTTTCAGAGAATTGGTGAATTAACAGGAGAAAGAAATAGGATTTTTTTAGCAGACTCCTTCTCTGGATTAGGGAAACCCAAAATACAAAGAAAGAAGCATATGATGGATTCTAGGGATTCAAGAGCTGGTCTCCCCACAGCACAATAACCGACTAACCGCCTCCCTTGACCTTTTCTGTCTCTACATAACAGCCTAGTTTATTAACTACTCTAGCAGTTCAAAATGCATACTCTCAAGTATCAACTGACAACAGCCGAAAATCAAAATGATCAAACAGTTGGTGAGTAGAGAGAAAGAACAAGGAGTGAGGAAGTGAGAGAGACTCGATTGTGCAAAGTGGGGAAGACCTATGCAACACAATGGCTTTGCTGTAGCCATCTCCAGTTACGTTGCAACACGATGCCACCAGAGTGATGCTATTGCATATTATTAACAGCTCTGCTGGCAAGGCTAACTGGGCCCATCCTCATTTCTCTTGTTGTACACCTTTAATTGGGGACTGAATTCTAGCATGATTGCCTTGGGCAATGCCATTTATTTCCATATAATAACCAGTTGCTATGATAATTTTTTGGTTTAATTTTTATGTTAGACTTTGTGCAGGTTCTGAGTTTTGTAATGCTAAAGTCACTTTGGCATTTTTTTCCTCATTTACTTTTTCATGGGTTTAGCAAATTTATTGTGTGGATTCTCACTTGTAATTTGGAAACTTGTAGACTGACCAGCTGGAAATCCGTTTGAAAGCTATGAACTTGGTTGGCGACATAATCTCTCTCCCTGGATCTTCCATTCCTGAAGCATTTCAGCCTATATTTTCAGAATTTTTGAAGAGGTTGACTGATAGATCTGTTGATGTTCGCATGTCAGTCCTTGAGCATGTAAGGAACTGCCTGCTGTTAAATCCTCTTAGAGCTGAAGCTCCTCAAATAATATGTGAGTTCATTAAAAACATCTTCATCCCATCAGTCTAAAGTTTCTATCTTTTCTTTTATTGTTGTCCTTTATTTGCTGATTTGAATTGAATCAAACCTAGCTGCCCTTTGTGAACGCCTGCTGGATTTCGATGAAAATGTTCGAAAGCAAGTTGTGGCTGTTATCTCTGATGTGGCATGTCATGCGCCAAATGCTGTTCCACTTGAAACTGTGAAACTTATAGCGGAACGGCTTCGTGATAAATCTGTATGTGTATACCTCTAATAGTTTTGTTTCTATATCTTAATTAACTGTTTGATGATTTCAACCACAGTATCTTAATTCATCATTTTGCTTTGCATTTGCAGCTACTTGTTAAAAAGTATACAATGGAGAGATTAGCTGAAGTGTATAGAGTTGTTTGTGAGAAGAGCAGTGACACTGTCAATCCTAATGATTACAACTGGATTCCTGGGAAGATCCTTAGATGTTTTTATGACAAAGATTTTTTCCGGTAAAACACTTGTGCTATATTCTTTATCACCTTTGCCCTTATTTGTATCATGATCATCTTATTTTTTAATATTGTGTTAACAATAAAGTAAGGACTGACCCCCCTTTTTGTATCATAGAATTGTAGTCTGCTGCCTTGTATTTTTGTTAATACTCAATAGCATAAATTTTCAACTTTCTGCATACTTTTTCAAGTAAAAAATTGGTTTCTGTATTTTGGTTTTTAACAGTGTTAGTGGTGGTGTTCTGATGAGTGGCTTTTCTCTTTTTCATTTCTATTTGCAGATCTGATATAATTGAATCTGTTCTATGTGGGTCCCTGTTTCCTGACAAATTTTCAATCAATGTTATTGTTAAACATTGGATTGGGATTTTCTCTGGATTTGATAAAGTGGAGGTAAAGGCTCTTGAAAAGATACTAGAGCAGAAGCAAAGGTAAACTTGGTTGGTTTCTGTGATTGGTTGGTCTTTTATAACTCTGGTTTCTTAACATCAGTGAGCAAGAAAAGTTTCCCTTTTAACTAAACCTTTTCGGTAGCAGGTTGCAACAAGAGATGCAGAAGTATCTGTCTTTGAGGAAGATTAGTCAGGTATTTGACTTGAAAATTGGAAAGATGAAATTCTCAAAGGAAACTTGATGGGAAAAAGGAATTGATTCTCATTTAAATGCAGGGTAAAGATATTTCTGAGGTCCAAAAGAAGATTCTTTTCTGTTTCAGAGTAATGTCCCGGTTATTCGCTGACCACATAAAAGCTGAAGAGAGTTTCCAGATTCTTCATCAATTAAAAGATGTTAATATCTGGAAGATTTTGACAAACCTTGTTGATCCAAATACTGGCCTCCATCAAGCTCGTGCCTACTGGGTAAAATAACCAATAGCTGGTAGATAAGTTATTACATGCCAATCTTTGAAGATATGATAACTAAATCTTTGAACTTGATGCTTAATTCCTGTGATATACACGACTTTTTAACTTGCCATGAATTTAGGTGAACATTATCTCCATGAATATGTCCAATTTCAATCCTTTTCAGGCACTTCCATTAATTGCTGCCATAGATTGTTCAAAACGGGTTTGACTTCAGGGGTCTGTGATAAGGAGCAATATTACAAGTTTCAACATTTAAACAATAATCTCATTGTTATGATTTTGGCAAACATTGTCTTATTTTTTATTTTCTCGTAGTGAAGAAAGAAGATGCAGCTTGTAGTGTGTTATTTACTGATTTTACCTATTTATTTATTTTTTGTTTGCAGGATGATTTGCTTAAAATCCTTGGAGAAAAACACCGTCTCTATGAATTTCTGAACACCTTTTCTGTGAAGTGCTCTTATTTGCTTTTTAACAAGGAGCATGTTAAAGCAATTCTTTTAGAAATAGTAGCTCAAAAATCTGCAGAAAATGCTCAGCATACTCAATCTTGCTTGAATATATTGGTGGTAAGAACATGCCATTCGTATTTGGTTTTGGTATTTTTATTTAAGTTTTGTCTATGAGTTGTAAACAAATAGTTCACATCGTTTGCTTATAATCTTGCTTGATGCTGATTCATTGGAATTTGTGGGATCATAATGATTGTCTGTCAAGTGCCAACTCATTTCATAAGCTAAGTTGTTTGGAGAATGAATAGGAATTGGGAAAGCCCTTGAAGTTCAGTGTGAACAAAGCTCAAAACTGCCACTGCAGTGGGTTGAGATTTAATTTAATTGAGAATGGATGTGACAAAAGGAGAACCTAGAGAGGCTCTGATACAATACTACAGAACCTGTTCATTATAATTCTGATAGGTTCAGAGTGGAAGAAGGTTGAGTTGAGGAAAGGGGATTATTCAACCCTGAAGTTTTATTTCTTTACAATAGAAAGGATACACAAAGGAGTCTACTCCTCTTTCACTGGAAATCCATTAACCAAGATACAAAACTGTCCTGATTCCCTCCCGTAGAGACTTATATATGTTCTTTGTAACAAGCGGTATCATGGAGGAATAACCTACTAAACATAAAACATAAAAGTCCTAACGACAGAAGTGACTAACTCCTAACTAATTGGTTTACATCTTTCCCCCTTTTTCTATGATATACCTTTAGAGTTCTATCTTTTACTAATGGCTCCTTTAGGTTCCTATCAAATTCTTAATGTGATAAATGGTTGTTTAAGCTGGATAGGATAGGGCCCAATAATGTTTTTTTTTTATTAAGTATCAAGAGTTATGATACAGATGCTTTTAATTTTTTAGTATATTTCTCTAATTTTTTAATGTTATTTATTTCTTCTATGAAGCAGTTGTATGGCTTGAGTCCTTTTGGACTTGAAAATTAAGAATGCTACAATAATATTTTTCAACTTTGGGTTTAACTTGTGTTAAATTGCAGATAATTGCTCGTTTCAGTCCATTGCTCCTTGGTGGAAGTGAGGAGGAGCTGGTGAATTTACTGAAAGATAATAATGATACAATTAAAGAGGGTGTTCTGAATGTTTTGGCCAAGGCTGGTGGTACTATTCGTGAACAACTTGCAGTCACATCAAGGTGCTAGTGTTAAAATTTTAACCTTTTAAATGCATTTCCCTGTATAGTTTTCTTACTACTTGTTTCATGCAGTTCTGTTGATCTCATATTGGAGAGACTATGTTTAGAAGGCAGTCGGAGGCAGGCAAAGTATGCTGTCCATGCACTGGCTGCAATAACAAAGGATGACGGCCTCAAGTCTCTCTCTGTTCTATACAAGGTTTAATTTAGTTGATTCATTGATTTTAAACGCACAATTTATTGTTCTGATTTTTGTCCAATAATGAGCCTTGGCACGGTAATGTTGCTGCCTTATGACCTGAGGTCTCGAGTTCAAATCATGGACACAGCCTCTCTGCTTGAGACAAGGCTGCCTACATCTGCCTTCTGCAAACCCTACTAGAAGGGAGCCTTGCGAATTTTGTTTCCCTTCATTCTGATTCTTCTTGTCTTATTTGCAGAAACTTGTAGATATGCTAGAAGAGAAAACACATCTGCCTGCAGTACTTCAGTCTCTGGGGTGTATAGCACAGACTGCAATGCCTGTATTTGAAACCCGAGAAAATGAAATTCAAGAATATATTATAAACAAGATTCTGAAAAGTGATAGCGTAAGCCTTTCAATTCCCTTTGAATGGTGTGCTTGTTTGTGAAATAAGCATGGAAATAATTGATTCTCTAAATGTATTCATTTCTGTTTCAGAAAGAAGATCACACAAAAACATCTTGGGACGATAAAAGTGAACTTTGTATGTTGAAGGTTTGTGGGAAGAATAGTCACCTCTGTTTAAGACACTTTTGGTTACAAATTTTGTTCTGTAATTTGATAGAAAAGAAAATGCTTGCTAGTTGACTTCATTTTTTGACATCCTATTCTCTTTGTTTCTCTGGCCCCTTTTCTTTTTCTATCTTTACTGCAGATATATGGCATTAAAACGTTAGTAAAGAGCTACATGCCAGTCAAAGATGCTCATGTTCGTCCAAATATTGACAGTCTTCTGGATATACTCAGGAATATTTTATCGTTTGGTGAAATATCAAAGGATCTAAAATCAAGGTATATCAGCTTCAGAGTTATATTTTTATTAATTAATTTAAAATTTAAAATTGGACTGTGGTTTTAAATACTATATACTCATTTATGCTTACTTGCAGTTCAGTTGATAAGGCCCATTTGAGGCTTGCTTCTGCAAAGGCAGTTCTCCGTTTGTCAAGACTTTGGGATCATAAGATACCCATTGATCTTTTCCACTTAACTTTAAGGGTGTCTGAGGTGGGTTGTGTCTCCTGTTGACTTAATTTCTTCTAGAGCATTTATTGATTTTTGATTGCATTATTGTCAAGATAAAGGACTACTTTTATTCATTTTAATATGGAGGAATTAATTGTTAAAATTTTCTTTAGAATGTGATAATAACTGCTTCTCATGGTCTTCTTTTGAGTTTTTGTAGATTAGTTTCCCTCAATCTAAGAAGATTTTCGTAACCAAAATTCACCAATACATCAAAGACCGGCTTTTGGATGGCAAATATATGTGTGCTTTCTTATTCAACATATTTGGATCCAAGCCAGAGGAGTTTGTAGAGGTGAGTTTTTGATTTATGGTCTTTTTGCAATTGTAAATTTTCATTGATTTGACATCAATGTTTTGACTCTGATGACTCATCTCTGTTAATGCAGGCTAAACAAAACCTGGCTGACATTATTCAAATGCACTACCAGTTGAAGGCACGACAACATTCTGTGCAATCAGATGCAAATTCGTTGACCATTTATCCTGAATACATTCTTCCGTACCTAGTTCACATGCTTGCTCACAATTCATGTCCCAATGTTGATGAGTGCAAGGATGTTGGAGCATATGATGATATATACCGGTACCATCTTACTCACATAAGATATCTCCATGCGGATGCATATTTGGATACTCTTTTAGTAGTGTGTGAAAAGTGGTGCTAGAATCTCTCTGGACAGCAGTCTTTTGTGTTCATTTGGGATTTGTGTAGTTCTTCTAGCGTTTTTGTGGTGTTTACCTAACATTTTTTTAAGGAAGTGCCTTTGATAAACTACAGAGAGATGGGCAAGCTGTGTTGCACATGTTTTGTGGTCTTTCCTTTTTCCCCCTTTGTGTTGTCTTTTATTCTCGTGTGCTGCTTATCCTCTTGCATTTGAATTGTTCTCTTCTCTTGATAAATTCTGTTTATATAAAAAAAGGGAATGTTTGGAAGAAAGACCTTCCAAAGAAGGGTTGGAGGAACTTAAGTTTATCTTTGGTAATTGTAATTGTAAATGTTAGTGTTATGTTTAATGGCTTATGACATAATATATGAAATGCTAGTATTTGAAGTTCTGCAGTTTAAATTTGAAAGATATGAAGAATGCTACACACTTATTAAATTGAGGCTTTCTAAAAATTTTCCTTTATGCATATTCCTAACTGCACTGTATTTTTTATAAGAATCATTTTGGTGCCACAGGTTTAAAATCTGCTTCTGTGCTTGTATGTGCTATCAAGTCTTTTGCTTTTTAGGTCTCCTTGTTAATGTGTAGTAGATATAACCTATCTGAACACATTTTTAGGTTCCATACTTTTTCTTAATATTGTTTTTGGTATGATGCCTACATTTTTAACCTATCTTTTTTACGTTTTACCAATTTGTTGCACTTCTCAAATATGTGTCTATGATGTTGTTTTGAAATATGAATGAGGAATGCTACTAGGCCTATGCCTATAAATTTATCAAACCTCAAAATGTAAAAGGTTGGGAGTGCTCATTGTTACCGAATTTATATTCATATTCTGCTCTGAATTTTCAGGCAGTTGCACTTAATACTTTCAATGCTACTGCAAAGAGATGAAGATGCCAAGTCAGAAGTTACTACTGACAAGGAGAAGGAAATTATATCCACTATCACTTCTATCTTTCTGAGTATCAAGCATTCTGAAGATATTGTTGACACATCAAAATCAAAGGTTGAAACCTCATCCCCTGATTTGTTAAAAATTGCCAAACGTCTAAGTGATAAAAGACTAATCTTACATCTGTTATGAATGAATGTCCAGAATTCTCATGCAATATGTGACCTTGGTTTAGCAATAACCAAACGCTTAGTACAGAAGGGTGTTGATTTGCAAGAATTGTCTCATTTGGTTTTTCTCCCTCCAGTGCTTTACAAAACATCCGAGAAGGAAGGAAATGATAATCTGGTATGGTCCTTTTTTGGCCAAATTTTCTAGTTCCTTCCAGTGTGCTATCTAGTCCTGTTCATAATGTGCAAAGTGCTTTCCAACTGAGACTGTTTCGTTGCAGTGGAGTTGCTTGCATCATAATTACTATACAAATTTTAAGTTTCATTATATCATTTTAAATTTATTTACCTAAAGTTGTAGACTTGATCCTTGACTCAATACATGGTATTTAATTTTTTGATTAATTAAATTTACATGATGCTTGAGTTCGGCTGTATACACTTGGGTATCTCTGTTAAAGGAAATTTTTTTCCTTCCAATTAAGCATCTTATTGCTTGATGGATGTGAATAAGGGCGGTTTCGTGTAGGCTCTTTTCTGAACAGTCCTTGGAGTTGGATTCTTTCATGATTATTGACACTACCTTGCTACAAGTAAAAACTAGTCTACTCTGAGTAATGTAAAAGTGAATCTCAGTTATTAAAGTCTTCTTTTCCTTTAATCTTCTCAATATTATTATTATTGTTGTTGTTGTTGTTAGATCTTCAATTTCTTTAAATTAAAAAGTGTTCATTACTTAAAAAAAATATTAAAAGAAGTGTTCATTAATGCCTCTGAAATATTTGCAGGTAACTGAAGTGAAAAGCTGGTTGGCTGATGAAAGTGTCTTGATTCACTTTGAATCTCTTGAAATGGTATGCTCAATGCAGTGGGAAAGTCACATGACAACTTTCATTGTTATTTAAGTCTTGAAATGTATGATTATGCTTTTTTATATGTCAGGTTCCATCCCGATCAGCTGAGGATGAAGATTCAAAGGATGGGAATGAGATACCTCTGCAAAAGATGTTAAAGAACATAAAATCTCAGGGAACCAGAGGCAAAAAGGTGAAAAGGAACAAGACTGTGCCAGCTGAAACAAAAGAGGCTGAAAAGGATCTTGATGTCTTAAATATGGTCGGACAGATTAACTTGGATAACCTGGGAACATCTACTAATTTTGAACCAAGTAATGGTCATGAACATTCTCTGAGTAAGAAGGCACTGAAGGATCCCGTGTCTGCAACAAGTAAAAAGAGAAAAGCTGGAGAAACAACATCTGTTCCAGTGCCTAAACGCAGGCGGTCTTCCACAGCTCATGGGAAATTGAGATTATCAACTAGTATATCAAAGGCATCTCGAAGAGTTTCAAAAGAAGACTCCCCTCGACCCAAATTACCACTGGATGTAGAACTTAACCCTGATGCAGATAGTAAAACCATGCAGAGAAAAATGGTCAAAGGCAGTGAGAAAGATTTGTTAATATCCTCATTAAAACATAAAGTTAAGGGTTCTGACAGTCACCGTGATGATGAGTTGGACAAACCTGATGAGCATGACTTGATGGTACAATCTTAATGTCAAGTTCATTTATGCTAATGTAGGATCTAATTGATCAATGTTGTCGACTTCTACTTATTATTTTTTGCGTCTGTTGCAGAGTCCTGATAGTATAGAACTAAGTGATAAGACTGTAAGTAACAACTACAAGTCCTCCATGGGGTCCACTAAAAAGGGGAAAAGAAAAAGTATTGCTGGATTGGCTAAGGTAAGCTCTATTTACAAGTCTTAATTAAAAGTGGTTTTTATCTTACTGTGTTAGTAGAATCTTCATGCCATGTGTGAATCTTTTATCCCCGCTCCCAGCTCCCAGCTCCCTTTCCCTTCTCACCTTCTCTGTTATAACTCCTGTTCCTGCAAATCCCTTGGATCACATAGTTTGGTTTGATTTACCATGTGTAGTGCATGACAAAGGGTGGTGGAATTGACACTGAAGATCTAATTGGTTGCAGAATTAAAGTTTGGTGGCCTATGGATAAGAAGTAAGTGCTAATGTAAATTTTATAGTGATCAGTTGCTGAAGGAAAATACATTATTGATGTCCATAGTTTTGGCTATTAAAAGGGAGCACAAGAGAAAGATTTCGTTTTTAGTGATGTCAGCTTTTTGAGCGCATTTTTGAAGATGACTTCCTCTGGCAGTTTAGCTGCTTGTTTTGAATACTGCTTTCTTATTTTTCATGCTGTGCATCTGTTTGCATTAATTTATGTTACTCTATCTGACTCACCATCTGACATGCTTTCTGTATGCCTTCTAAAATTATGATTTTATTTTCTTCACAGAATTTCTTATTGAACCTCTCATGTTGGTTTTTTGATGTTCTGTAGATTTTATGGAGGCACCATTAAGTCCTATGACCGTTTGAAAGGGAAGCATGTGGTAAGCTGAATGATGCTGAACTTGCCCTTAGAAGATGGAACAACGTTTTTCTCTTCCTGCTATCAATTTACTATTATTTTCAATCCTGATACACTGTTACTTTGTCATGTCATGTGGAAGCTGGTATATGATGATGGAGATGTTGAAGTACTCCGTTTGGAAAAGGAGCGCTGGGAGCTTGTTGACAAGGGCCGCAAATCTGTTAAGGTTTCTGGTTTTTCTTTACTACTCTTCCTTTCTTTGAAATATTTCTACATTTTCTACTTCCAATAAAATATATCAGTTATCATTAAAATCTGAGTATCTGATGCATTTCTTTTTAATTTTCTTTCCAGAGGATAAAACTCTCTTCACTTGAAGCGTGAGTATCGCCTTACATATTGTTTTTTATTTTAGTTATTCCTGAATGAATTATATGTTTTCCTATATGTAGTATGAAAATGGCCATTACATTTAGAAAACAAAAGGTTGAATGAAAGTTTAATGCACGATACCTGCATTAGGGGAATTGTTGAATAGTCTATAATATGCTAGCTTTTAACATGGTCTTGTAAGTTGTACCTCATCGAGTGTGTGGTCTCCATTTGATGTGCTGACTTTCTTGATTACTTTCATACTTGTAGTTCTGGGAAAAAACAAAAAAGTCCAAATGGCTCGCCATTTAAAAGGACCAAAAAAATGTGAGTAGAAGAATTGGAGATCTATATTGCGCATCTGTATTTTGCATTTTGCTTTATTTATTATTGTAATTTGTATAATTTTGCCTTATAGAGTCAATGGTAAACAATCTCCCAGAAAACCTGTAAAACGTCAACGTAAAAGCACATCAAAAAGTAATTTCCGTCGAGAGGATGCCAAAGAGACTTCAGAGATATCAAATCTTGAAGAGACCATGAACTTTAAAGCTGATGAAATGTATTCAGGTAACATATCTTAAACAATGATTTGGTTGAATGTTAAATTTGCTAATTTGCTTTGGAAACGATTATACCTATAAATACTATCTTCAACTGCAATTAGTTATGGTGACTATGCTTCCTCATTTTGTGTTAAGACTTGTGCTTCATTTGTGTTCCCTTGTCTTTTTCATAAAAACAATTTTTTTTCAAGGTGGTTCAGAAGAGGACTTGACTGGAGGGTTCAATGAAATCACAAAAAAGGAGAAGAAATCTAAGAAAAATACAAAATCAGTTTCCAGAGGGAAGAGGCCGAAGAAAGAGAAGAACTTTAATTATACAGAAGAATCAGATGAAGAGAAGCAGGATTATAGTGAGAGGGTTTCTGAAGGTGGAGAGGGTGTCCCACAAGGTAGTTCTGAAGAGAGAGAGGTGGATGAATCAAGTGGAGTTTTGAGGGAAAATATTAATGGAGAGGAAGAATCAGATTCAGAAGGGCATCAAGATAGCAGCTATGCAGGCAGTACTCCTAGAGAAATGGAGAGATTACATATAGAGCCCTCAAGAAGTCCTGATGATGATGACGACGACACAAATGCTGAGATTTCTGATGATGTGCCTCTGGTAAATAACTCAGCCGTTGCAGCACTCATGTTTCTTTAAGTATTTGTTCTAAGCTCATCATTTGATATTGATTAATGCAGAGTAAATGGAAGCGTAGGACAGGGAAGAAAAGCTCTAGGAAGGAACATTGAGAAGTTCAGCTGTTGTTAAATTATCTGTCAAGATTGCAGTTGGAGTAGATGCTGTGGTACCAAGTACAGGTGTTAGCATGAATGATGACTGCGAAATTGGAGATCTTTAGTTATTAGCACACTAATAAATATGCTAAACATGTCTTGTAGCCACCCTGTAGAGTATAAAATAACAGCAGTCATCCCCATGTTTATAAGGAAAAAAAATGTAGACACATTTGGGTTCTTTAGGACTGTTTCTGCTAAATGACCTTTTTTCATTAGTTCAGGGGATAGGTATAGCATATGATTTATGTAGGTCTCGTTCGTCCTTCCAACACAATTGATATAATTGACTCGGACAATCAACAATGTGTACAGTTATACTTGGGGATAACTGCAGTTGTATCCTTATGACTTGAGCATATTTGTACTTCACCGGATACAGTTGAAAAAGGTGACCTTACCATTTTATAAACCAATTAAATTGAAAACGGTGAAGAGTGCAAGATGGATTAAGTTATATCAGTTTCATTTAAAACAGTGAAGATCGCAAATGAGAGAGGTGAATATTTAAAAAGAAAATAAAATACAAGTGAGATGGAAGACTGAAGAGAAAGTGAATAAAACAATTGATGTCCTTAAGGACAGAGATAGGAGGTAAGATGCCTAAATCAGTTTGTAGAAAAATAATGTTGTCTCTATTGTTGGCATATGTAGTTTTGTGTCATATTTTGGTGTGGTATACCGACATAACAAATATGATAATTAAGCTCTTTGAAACATATCTTGTTTAGTTTCCATTGACACGTTTCTTCCCAAGACTAGTAGTTTCAGTAATAGATTAATAATTTGAGTGGGTGAAGTTCAAATACAAGACTAAGAACACAAACAGCTACGAACTTTCTTCAACATTGTTAAACTTTCTTAATACGAATGGTAAAAAGCTACAACAAATAACGTGTGTCACGTGGTTTGAATGTTCTAAAACGAAGGAGAATGAGAGACAGGAAGCAAGTAAATAAGCACACGTTTGTTTTTGTCCACATTGATTTTGATTTCGTACACACCAAGTCTGGTCAACGGTCAATCCTGCTGCGAACTTAGTTCACTGTTCATCAGAAATAACCGCCACCTGTCGCTTACACCAAACTGAAAAAGACTAAAACGCTTTGTACTTTTACCTGCAATAGTCGGTGCACGTTGATATTCCATCGGCATTAAATTTGAGGATTCTGATTGCTGAGTCATATGAACATTGAACAACAACAACAACAACACATCTCCACCATCACCTTCCCCTTCACCTCTTACTTGTTATTCTCTCTGCTTTCCTTTTCATTAGAATAAAATCTTGTTTTTTAGCACTTCACTTGGCACTTGCTTCTATAAAAACTCTTTTTTTAGCACTTCACTTGGCACTTGCTTCTACCACGAATATTGGTGTTGTTGATCAATATATTTACCAGTGAAATGGGTGAACAATTGAGGGTACTAAAAGTCATTGTTGTGCAAGGGAAGAGACTAGTGATCCGGGATTTCAAGAGCAGTGATCCTTATGTTGTTGTCAAGCTGGGGAATCAGGTAACTTTGATTTGTTGCATTTCAGTTTTTGCCTTGTGTTATCATATTAACTTTGAACGTTGAAATGATTCATTGTAATGTATCAGACAGCAAAGACCAGGGTCATTAATTGTTGCTTGAATCCTGTTTGGAATGAAGAGCTGAATTTCACTCTCACAGAACCTTTAGGACTTCTAAATTTAGTGAGTTTCCTCATATCTAATTTGGTGTGTTTAAGGTTGATATTTACAAGGCAATTCATGTTGTATAACTAAGTTGGTTTTGGACAGGAAGTGTTTGATAAAGATATATTGAAGGCTGATGACAAGATGGGAAATAGTTACCTGAACCTTAAACCATTAATGTCTGCATCAAGATTAAGAGATATTTTAAAGGTGTATTCTGGTGAGACAACATTGAGGAAGGTGACACCGGATAGTGAAAATTGTCTTGCCCGTGAAAGCATTATCAATTGTGTTAATGGTGAAGTGACACAAAATGTTTGGTTAAGGCTTCGTGGGGTTGAGTCTGGGGAGCTACAATTGATGATCAAGTTGGTCACTGCTACTTCCTCAATATAGTGCACAAATTGCAACTCTTTTACTCCTTTCAGTATATCATATTCCAATGTATTTTAGTAGTTAGTTGGTCATCTGCTTCAACTCAAAGCCACTTGAAGCTGCATATTCATATGAAAATTTTTGATTTAGTCTCTAAGTTGAGGTGTGTTTGTTCACTTCCCTTGTATTACATCACAAATAACTAATGGAAAACCAGCTTTTTATTTTTTATTTTAGCAATGAGCACTAGTTTCAGATTTCTGATTTTGGTGATTTGAACTTCAAGTTGGTAACTGGATGATGTAGGAATTGAAGTACAGGTGAACAACTATTGTAACTATAACGGTCTTAAAAGTAAGAATGGAAAAGAAATATAAATAATATAATAATTTTAAAAATAACTATATGAATTTAATTATATATATATATATATATATATATATATATATATATATTTAGGATTATTGTATGTAATAAACTGTGAGTTAATTGGTACTTTATTAAAATTACTATATTTGACATTGCTCTTTGTTTAATTTTTGAAAACAATTATAAAAATTGAAAGGTTGAGATTTTAAAAAGTAAAAAATATTAATAAAAAAGCAAGAAATTGAAAAAAAAAACATTTTTTTTATAAAATTCAATGTGATAAATATAGCAGGAGAATTTTAGTTTTATACGTAAATATAGATAGAGTTTGTAACTTATTCCTTTTATAAAATATATGGTGAAAAGTAATTATCATTTTTATATTAAAGTTTTAATTTATTAAAAATGAATAAATCTAAACACACTTTGATCAATGTCCAAAGACCAATATGTGATTAATTTCAATGGTATATTTACTAATGTTTTTAAGTTTAAATTCTAAGAAAAGTGAATTCTAAGAAAAATATTTGATATCTGGACTTAAAAAAAATGACTTGTCCTCATAAAAAAAGACACATTTCGAGGTGATTAGGATTAAGGATGACACATCACATGCAAAAGACAAGACTGAAGAAGATGAACAAGTGGTCCCTTAACACCATACCATACCATACCGTATTTAGTTTTGCAACGAAAACAAAGCGTCTTTCATTTCATTAGCTAAACATTGAGATTGGTCTGTGACTCACTCTTAGTTGGAGTTTCGATCCACACTTTCTCTCTTTTTCATTTGTTTATATAAAACTGCTTAATATAATATCATATCCTTTTTGTTTTCAGATCAAAATTCCATCTTTTCCTTTTTCCTTCATCGCTCCCCATGTCTACCTCTGCAAAATCTCGAGGTTTTTTTTTTTTTTTTTTTTTTTTTTTTTTCATCACAACTTTGAAGCTTGTTTTCAATCATCATCTATTAATTCATTCAAATTCACACGTTCTCTTCAAATCACAACTTGATGCTTCTTTTTACTTCCTTAGCTTGCTGATTTTATCATGTATCATGTGGTGTGAAAAAGGACCACCTTTGATGGAAAATTAGTAATTTTATAATACTTAATCTGTGTTTATAGCTCAACTCGTGTGTGATTTTTTTGGGTACAGATGTTTGTATTGTTGGTGTGGCACGGACTCCAATGGGTGGTTTGCTTGGCACCCTGTCATCACTTTCAGCCACTGAGTTAGGCTCAATTGCTATTAAGGGTAAGTCTTTGAGCTACTTTCCTTTACCCCTTTTTCTTTCTTAGTCAATGTCCTTGTTACTTTCAATTAAAAGGATCATAAGTTAGCAAATATTTATGCATATTCTTGCTCTTTCTATGTTTTATGTTTATGTATAAATCTGCAGCTGCTCTCAAGAGAGCAAATGTTGATCCATCGCTTGTGCAAGAGGTGTTTTTTGGGAATGTTCTAAGTGCAAATTTAGGACAGGCTCCTGCCAGACAAGCTGCATTAGGCGCAGGAATTCCTACATCTGTAATCTGCACTACTATTAACAAGGTGTGTGCATCAGGGATGAAAGGTATGATCTTTTTTTTTTAATTTGTGGTTGATTTGGCAGGGTATTCCCAGTTAGGTATATGGTTTTTTTCATGGGGTGCAGTGAAATCATGGTCTCGTTTTTTCATTGCAGCTACCATGCTTGCAGCACTGACCATACAATTCGGTCTCAATGATATTGTTGTGGCTGGTGGTATGGAAAGCATGTCAAATGCACCTAAGTACCTTGCAGAAGCCAGGTTTGCTTTCCTTCCATGAATTGTTGATACTTAATACTTAAGCTTTCCGAAAGATAATATTTTTGAAATCTGATAAAATCTGCTGTGTGGGAAGACTTTATTTTAGCTGCCATGTTGAATTCGTGTTTCTTGTGGTGCTTCAGTGAAGTCTATGCCACCTAGTTGTAGCTTATAAGTGCTTAAACATTGGATGAAATCCAACTTCCATTACCTTATTTTGGTTAGTTATTGAGTTAAGTGTTACCATATTCTGCACATTTTGTGTCTAAACAGGAAGGGATCTCGGTATGGACATGATACTGTCATTGATGGTATGGTCAAAGATGGCCTTTGGGATGTCTATAATGACTTTGGCATGGGAGTTTGTGGCGAATTATGTGCAGAGCAGCATTCCATAACAAGAGATGAACAGGTAATGTTCCTTGGTGAACAGCTTTTTAAAATTTTGCAACACATTTCATTCTTGTTCATTGCTTCTTTACTGTACTTTAGCTGCTTCAATTACCTTAATTCGATATCTGCATCTGGCAGCCTGTCAATGTAGTGGAGGAGGCCATGTTCCTTCATTTTTCTTTTATTGTTCTTGTAAAACAAGATTCTTGCAGCGATGATATATTTCCTAATCTTGATCTGACATTCTTCCTTCTTGGATTGTCCCATAACATTATCCCTCCTTCTTGAACATTTTTTGTTTGGAGCCAAAGCCCAGAGAATGTTTTCTTTTTAACTCCTTTAAATCATTAGTTGACTCTGGATTTGTAATTTTGTTCTGCTCTGCAATGTATGTTGTTTTTCAGGACTCTTATGCCATTCGAAGCTTTGAGAGAGGAATATCTGCACAAAATGCTGGTCATTTTTCTTGGGAGATAGTTCCGGTGTGATTATGATTCCTGCTTATATCCAAATGTTCATAACTTATGCAGCGATGTTGATTTGATTTTCAATTAACACTTTTGCAATGCAGGTTGAAGTTTCCCGTGGAAGAGGGAAGTCTACACTTGTTGATAAAGATGAAGGTTTGGGGAAGGTAAATAGATTTACAAATGTGTTATCTAATCTAAATGGTCGAACTATTCTGTAGTGCATACTGTACACCAATAGATTTTAGATTTACATTTATAATCTGTATGTCAGCATTATATGGACCAGAATTACCATGAAACACAAATTTTTGAAATGTTTTACTATTGCATTTTTTTCCTTTTGATTTGCTTATAGAACTACAGAAATTTGTCACCAAATTGAATTCGGTTATGTATATATGAGCTTTTGTATTTCTTCTGTTGTCTTTTTGGAGGCTAGAGGATGTTTATCTGTTAATATTTATTTATTGGTTTTGGTGTCAACCACTGCATTTATCATTCCATGATTTCCAAGGTTCTTGTTATGTTAAATATAAAAACCAAACTGATTTAATATATTCACATAAGTGTTGATGGTTGTCTGTGATATACTTGTCATTTTGTAAGTTCATAACTGTAGAAGCCTTCAACTGAATCATACATAAAAGTTGCTTCATTTTGAATATGATGGAAACTCCTACATTTTGTTTAAATTTTTTTGTGTTCATGCTGCAAGTTCGATGCTTCAAAGTTAAGGAAGCTTAAACCAAGCTTTAAAGAGGTTGGGGGTTCAGTGACGGCTGGCAATGCTTCTAGCATAAGGTCCCTTCTCTTTGCCTCTCATGCATGTGTCTTTGAGTATGTGGTATGTGTGTGCTAATACATGCATTCCTTGCCTCCCGTGTGAGTCCTTTAGGGATTGTCCCATGTGTCAATGCACAAAGCTTGCTAATAAGTTAATACTTATGCCATGCAATACTTATGGTTCTGAACTGCATGCTCTTGTGTTGATATGATGGATTGGTTTATTGACTTGACTAGTGATGGTGCTGCTGCATTAGTGCTAGTGAGTGAAGAGAAGGCACGTGAGCTTGGATTACATGTAATTGCAAAGATAAAAGGATATGGGGATGCAGCTAAGGTGCTATGACAAGTTAATGTTAACTTGTTTTGGTCTTGATTAATTTGAGCATTTAGAGCTAAAGCAGGAGTGCTTTTGCAGGCACCTGAATTATTTACAACTGCTCCTGCCCTTGCAATACCAAAAGCTATATCAAATGCTGGTCTTGAGGCTTCTCAAATAGATTACTATGAAATAAATGAAGCTTTTTCGGTAAGGAATACAACACATATTTTACTCATTCAAGTGAATATGCTAACCATGTTCCAACTTATTCTATTCAGGTTGTGGCTCTTGCAAATCAGAAGCTTCTTGGTCTTAATCCCGTGAGTATTCAAGCAACTAAGCTCCAAATTTGTATTATAACATGTCCTTTTTTGGCTGTTCTGGCCGCTTCATTGGTTCCTCCATTCTGCCCTAGTGTAATGGCTTATAATGGATAATTCGTGTATTTCCTATCAAATGTAGGAAAAAGTTAATGCGCATGGTGGAGCTGTATCGTTGGGGCATCCCTTGGGTTGCAGTGGAGCTCGCATCTTAGTCACGTTGTTAGGGGTAACTTGTGACCTTGGTTACTTTGTATATGATTTCATTTTACCCTTGGCCCTCAAATTCTTATACTTAATCTGGTATTTTGACTGTTTGCCATGCTGCTGTTACCCATTACATTTTATAATTCTTGTCGTATCGCTGCACTTTCTATATTTTTGTGATCTGTGGATATCTTAGCCAAGTTGTTTTTCAGGTATTGAGACAGAAGAGAGGGAAGTATGGTGTTGCCGCCATCTGCAATGGGGGAGGAGGAGCATCTGCTCTTGTCCTTGAGCTCATGTAAGTCTTTCTAATTTGGTAGCCATAGTCCACTTCTAATACTTTATAGTGTAGTTAATCCTGCTAGAATATGATGACAAGTCTTTATTTTTGAGATATCTACCTTATTTCATTGAAACTTAAAAAGTTGTAATTAATTAATTATTGTTGCCAGTGATTAGTTGGGTTCATCTTGTAGTTTAATTCTCAATAATGTAGTTAGATTGAAATTTATTGTTCTACTTAGATTCTTAATGTTGAAGATAAGCTCCTGTAGGTTATTGTTTGTTATCTTGAAGAATGATTTATTTTTTGCATGTTACAGGCCAGTTGCTGTGGGACGTTCTTCGTTATAACAACAATCTACTCGCATCATACTACTTTTCAACACAATTTTTTTTCTTTTCAAAGGACAGAAACATGTAATAAGTTTGGTTAAAGGAAGAAATGGTTTTAGAAAAGCTTCACAACTGTGTTTGCTGTTATATATTTTACTCTTATTATTTAAAGAGCTTAATGTTCTTGTTTGGATATGTAATAGAGATAGTGTAGTTCAAGGTCCCAAACGAAGTTAGTCATAACTTCTAGGGATGGACACTTTGTACTAATATTACAGTTACTCCAAAAAAAAAAAAAATCCTTGCACAGTATAATAGCTTGCACTAGAATCATCTGACACTGAATTAGATTCTATCCATATTCATGACAAATTTATTATATCTGTCAATAAAATTAGCATATATATGATTGTTTATAGTTTCATAATTAAATTATTTTCATACTCAATTAGTTCTGCTTGTAGTAGCAACCAATTTCTTCATAATCATTTGGGTATTTCGATTTTTGTGAGCATGATAACTTGTACGTAATATAGGTAATGTCATGCATGTATGAAAGAAACAAATTTAAAGCTCAATAAACTTGAAGGTGTGCCTTAAGTATAATTCAGAGGTAGTACACTACTTATGGATGTAAATTATACGTAATATAAAGAACCAAACTGCCATTGGAAAGTTGTAAACATTCCAAGGATGTTAAACAATAGTTGCTAATTTTATTTTTTTTTAAAATAGTAAATAATATTGATATTTGGAAGATTTTTATGCTATTAATTATTAAATAAAATAAAATAAATATACATTCTATATTATTTCTTTAATTATATCTCTTGTGTTTTAAATTTGAGTTCTTATTTTAGAAAATATAGTAGATTGATTACAAAATCTCCTCCTTTACATGTTAGGTGCTTGTCTTTTCATGATTTTGTGGTCATGTGAGTTTTTTTTTTATTTATCAAATTAACTTAAGTAGCATTTTAATCCGCATAATGCATACTGATAATTATTTATTTTATCAGACTAAAATTTGCAATGAATAAATACTTTTAAATATAAGTGTAAAAAATACTTTTAAATATACAAATTGTGTTTAAAAAATTATTTTAAACATATAATGTATATTTTAGATTTATGAGAAATGATTAGTAATGTAATATAAAATAATTTTAAGATAATATGAAATGTGTAGTGTGGCTTATCCAAATGTTCCTTCTTTTCCGCACATTGACCCTAGTGCATTCACAATTAATTACACAAAATAAAAGGTGTCATTTTTGTATTTGACAACCCTGTTTGGTTTGAATATACTGTCAACCACACCACAAACTTCTCTGTCTTAAAGCTAAAATAGAAAAACTAATTCTACATCCTTGCACATTTAACCAACCAATATCTGAGATGTTCTTTTCAAAGGGACCAAAGCTTCAAATGAGAAAGATGGACTCAAGGAACCTGTTTCCATCAGGGTTCTTTTGAGCTCCAATACATTTGCCCTCAATATCAATTTGTTATATATATTAGTTCTACCTGATCAAGTGAAAGAGAAATTCTTCAGGCTTCATCTTTATTTCTTTCATGTAAGAACATTTTCTTGTAACATATAATATTCAATGAGTTTGTATGTGCTTTTCATTGGTGCAACATGATCTACACATAATGCTATTCAATTTACAAAAAATGAAAAATGTAATACAATACAATTTATATTAATATCAAAGCTGGCAACATTAATTCATATAATTCAATCTCATTGCAATTTATCTTGCAGATATTTTTTTTCCAATTTAGAGCAAAGAAAATGACTGGCAGCAAGAAGTTGAATTCTCCAAGGGGAGAGGTTGGAGAAATTGACACAAGGGCACCATTCCAATCTGTCAAAGCTGCTGTTAGTTTGTTTGGAGAAGTAGCCATCCCTAGGGACAGATTTTCTATCAAGAGAAGATCATCAGAGGTATGCATCAATCATAACATTTTCATATTTTTTTTGTTTCTGAAAAAAATTTCCTAGGATTGGTAGAGAGAACCTTGAAGCTAGGCAATTTGAGACTCACTTGCTTATTGATTAGAAAAATAAAAAAGTATAAGAATTGCATGGCACAAACATTTTTGCATGTTTGACATGGCAAGTGATTTTCATGTTTTTTCTTGTTTCTTTCGTGATTTACAGAATGTATTTGAAAAGGAGACACAGCTTATCTTGGCCCAAAAGGAATTAAGCAAGATACAGAAACAGATGGATAATGCTGAGGCCATCAAAGCCAAAGCACTTTCTGAACTTGAGAATGCCAAGGAGATCCTTCAGAATTTGACAACCAAGCTGGCCAACGTGAGAGAATGCAAGCAATCCGCAATGAAAGTGGCTGAAGCTGTGAGGAATCAGAGCAAGCGATTTGAAAAGACGCTATCCCTTAAAGCTGTGGGATATGAAGCTTGGAAAAAAGAACTAGACCATGCAAGAAAAGAATACACCACAACTATAACTCTACTAGATTCTTCCAAGCAAGAACTCACAAAAATAAGGCAGGATTGTGATGCAGTTTTGGAGGCGAAACTGGCAGCATTGCAAGCAGCCGGAGAGGCTCAGCGTACGGCAAAATTGAACTCAGAAAGGATCGGTGAACTCTCAAATGAAATTGCAACCTTGAAAGCATCAATTGAACAATTGAAGCTTGCCTCTGAACAATCCCAAGAAGAAAGTGACGCACAAATTGTCAATTATTACAAAATTGCAAAGGAAGAAGCACTGAAAAATGTGGAGTCCTTAAAGAATGAATATGAATCCAAAGACATGCAAAGCCTAGACGCCAAACTTGCTGAAACAACTGCAGAGATTGAGGCTCTCCAAGAGCAGATTAAGAAGCTACATGCTTCTAAGATGGAATCTGTGAGACTCCTAACTTCAGAGCTTAAAGAAGCCACACGTGAACTTGTGGACATTGCTGATGAAAGGAACTCCCTTAAGAAACTGGTGTTTTCTCTCAGGACAGAATTGAAGCACGTGAAGAAAGAGCAAGATGACGTGAGGGAGAAGAAACATGCAGCAAACGCTCTTGCTTCTAACCTCAAAGGTGAACTGGAAGAGAACATGGGACAGGCAAAGCCTGTACCCGGCACTGTGGAGGATTTAGAAGCTAATATCTTTCACGCACAGAGTGTGAAGATTCAGAAGCTACAATTGGAGGCAGAAGGTGCAAGAAGAGAAGCAGAAGAAATGAGGAGAAAAGCTCAAGAGCTGAAGCAAGAAGCTGAGAAATCCAGGGCTGTGGCTGCAGAAGCAGAGGAAAAACTTGAGTATGTTCTGGTTGAGGCTAAAGAAGCAAAGGCAGCAGAACAAAGAGCTGTTAAGGAGATCAAGATTTTAACTGAAGTTGGTAAAGTGAACACAAAATTTAGTGGTAAGATCATGATGTCAGTCGAAGAGTTTGAGGCACTGAAAGGAAAGGCCAAGGAGTATGAGGATTTGGTTGAAAAGAAAGTGGCAGCTGCGATGGCAGAGCTGCAAGAAATCTACTCAAGAAAGAATGAAGCAGACAGAAAGGTGGAAACTAATCTGAAAGCAATTGAGGAAACAGAGGCAGCTACAGAGACTGCATTGTGGTGTGCAGAGATGGCAGATTCAGCAAAAGTAGCAATTGAGAGTGAATTAAGGAGGAGTCGTCAACAACAACAACAAAAGGTAGAACCTGACGCTGCTCCTCAGAAATTGGAGCATTCTGCAACATCAGTCTCATTGACCATCTAGAATAGAACTCAAATCTGGACATGTAGATTGGAAAGGATGTAACTTGGTTCTTGTATTACCTTTCTGACTTTATGTTGGAAGATGGGCCATTATTTATGTATCAGAAACTCTTTTAGAACACTTGGAAACTGTATTGATGTTTGTTAGCCCTAACTTAGGATCCATCAATAACCAGAAAAGCTGGTTCTTGCTGTTGAAACAGCTAGATAGAAAGAACCAGAGAAGAGAGAAATAAAGAAAGAGATGAAAGGCAGAGAGAGAGGGAAAAACTGAGAAAAGAGAGAGATTAATTGAAAGGCTTGCTAAATAAGGCAATGACCCAGGTATTTATAAACATATCTGGGTAGTACAATCAGTAACCTAAAAGCCTTCATAGAGGAAGACTTTAACAGAAAATACACTTAAACAGAAAAACTAATACATTGTAACAGAATTAGTACCATTCCTAACAAGCTCCACCTTGGGACTAATTCTATTGAAAAACATTCTAAGCTTTACAATTAGAAACACCTACTAGATTTACACACTTCTTAAAATTAGTAGCTGACAGCGGTTTAGTTAGCATATCTGCTGGATTTTCTGAAGTATGAATCTTCAGAACTGAAATTTCTTCTTTAGCCACTATTTCTCTGATGAAGTGGTACCTTACATTGATGTGTTTAGTCTTAGAATGGAATGCATCATTTCTTGTCAAGTGTATAACACTCTGACTATCTGAGTAAACTTCCACTGAATCTTGTGTAACTCCAAGTTCAGTGGCAAAACCCTTCAACCAGATTGCTTCCTTTACTCCCTTTGCAGCTGAGACATATTCTGCTTCAGTGGTGGATAGTGCTACAACAGTTTGTAAGCTAGATTTCCAGCTTATGGCACTTGAAGCAAATACGAAGATGAGACCAGAAATTGATTTTCTCTTGTCTCTATCACCAGCAAAGTCTGAGTCCACATAACCAGTGACTTTTAAGCCAGCTTTGCCCTTAGAGAATACCAATCCTAGGGTAGAAGTCCCCTGTAAGTACCTTAGGATCCATTTCACAGCATTCAGTGGCATTTTCCTGGATTATGCATGTATCTACTGACCACACTTACTGCATATGCCAAATCTGGCCTTGAACAAACCATTGTATACATTAAGCTTCTCACTGCACTTTGATAGGGAACTTTAGACATCTCCTCAAGGTCAGCTTCTGTTTTAGGACACTGCTCAGATGAAAGCTGAAAATGTGCAGCAAGTTGTGTGGTTACTGGTTTGGAGTGTTCCATGCTGAATTTCTCCAAAAGTCTCTTGATATACGATTGTTGTGAAAGATAGAGCTTTCCAGAGATTCTATCTCTTTGTATTTCCATGCCTAGGATCTTCTTTGCTTCCCCAAGATCCTTCATTTCAAACTCCATGCTTAGCTGCCTTTTCAAGTCACTAATCAAAGACTTGTTGGAAGAGGCAATAAGCATATCATCTACATATAACAGTAGGTAGATATAGGAACCTTCTGCGCCCTTTTTGAAGTAGACACAACTGTCATACATGCTTCTATTGAAGTTCTGCTCAATCATAATAGTGTCAAACTTTTTATACCATTGTCTAGGGGCTTGCTTCAAGCCATAGAGAGATTTCTTCAACTTGCAAACACTGTTCTCATTACCAACAACCTTAAAACCCTCAGGTTGACTCATATAAATGTCTTCCTCTAGCTCTCCATTTAAGAAAGCTGTTTTAACATCCATTTGTTCCAACTCCAAGTCTTGTTGTGCAACCAAGCCAAGGATGAACCTTATAGATGTATGCCTCACAATAGGGGAGAAAATCTCATTGAAATCCACACCTTCTTTTTGATGAAAACCCTTCACAACTAACCTTGCTTTCCATCTAGGCTGCTCAACATCTGGGATGCCATCCTTCCTCTTAAAAACCCATTTACAGCCCAAGACTTTTCTATCCTTAGGCCTTTCACACAGCTCCCAAGTCTTATTCTTGTGTAGGCTTTCAATTTCCTCTTCCATTGCAACCAGCCAATTTTCTCGAATTTGGACCCGGTGAAGATGCTTCTTGATAGCTTGATGGTTCATCCTCATTGTTTATTTCTTGAGCAGCAAGTAGGGCATATGCTGTTATGCCTTGTTCATCAATGAGTCTTACTGGTTTTCTTACTTCCCTTCTGACCCTATCTCTCGCCACTGAGTATCTTTGGACAACCTCTTCTCTTACAGGGGCTTTTTCGGTTTCTATAGGCTGCAAATCAGTGACTTGAATGTGAGGGTTTGTAACAGCATCTGTGCATTGTTGACTTAGGAGTTATTTCAACTTCCACATTTTCATCTTGTGTCTTCTGAGTATCTGCACAAGGAATAGAGGAAGCAGTACCTTGTGTAGAGTATATAAAAGATAACTCATTGAAGATAACATTTCTACTAAGAATCACTTTCCTAGTTTCAATACACCAGAGTTTATAACCCTTAGATTCGATGCATATTCTAGAAACATACATTTAGAGGATCTAGGAGATAATTTTCCATCATTGCTTTGTGAGCATAAGCAAGAAAACAAAAAATTCTAAGGTTTGAATAGTCCACCGGTTTACCCGACCAAACCTCCTCTCGAATTTGAAAATTGATGGTTGTATGTGGGGATCTATTTATCAAATAACAAGCTGTTGAAGCAGCTTCGCCCAAAAACTCCTTCTTATGCCACAACCCAAGACCAATGGGAGAGCATGCATCTAGTCCTCTCCAAAATGGTTCTGTTTAGCCTTTCACCACTCCATTCTTTGTGGAGTTCCAGGAAGTGTTTTATGTCTAACAATCCCATTTTCATGGCAGAGTTGGTCAAATTCTTTATTGCAAAATTCAAGGCCATTGTCAGTTCTAAGCCTTTTAATTTTCTGACCTGTTTGATTTTCCACCAATGCCTTGAAGACCTTAAACTTAGTGAGGGCTTCATTCTTGTGCTTTAAGAAATAGACCCAAACCTTCCATGAGAAGTCATCAATGATGGTCATCAAATATCTATTTCCTCCAAGGGATGGCACTCTTGATGGCCCCCATAAATCTGAGTGCAGATAATCTAGAATGCCTTGTGTAGTGTCTTGCCTTTTGAGAAACTCATCTTCTTCTCGTTTCCTAAGGATGCAATGCTCACGTAACCGCAACTTGCTGAAACTTTGATCACCAAAAGAACCTTTTTTGCTTAGGATTTGCATCCCCTTCTCACTCATGTGGCCTAATCTCATATGCCACAACCTTGATTGTTCCTCATTGCTTGCTGAGATTGCACGGGCAGCAAGTGCCATGATCAAGAATAAGGAAGCAAGAAGGAAATAAAGATTACCTTTTCTTTTTTCCTTCATAAGAGTGAGTGAGCCCTTAGAATTTTGATTTCTCCACCTTCAGCAGAATACCTACATCCTAAGGACTCCAAAGCTCCAAGAGAGATTAAATTTCTTCTTAATTCAGGTACATGTCTCACATTTGTGAGTGTCTTGACTGCTCCATCATGGGTTCTGATTTGCACTGAGCCTTTGCCTTTAACTTTGCAAACAACATCATTACCCATCATAATAACTCCCGTATGAACAAAGTTCATAGGTTGAAAACCACTCCCTTTTGGGACACATGTGGTAGGTGCATCCAGAGTCCAAAATCCACTCTTCTCTATCATCGAAAAATGTCTTTGCCACCAAAACATCAAGATCATACTCTCGAATCTGAATCTGCCACAACAGGTTTCGATTTAGGATTCTTGCACTTTTCTTCCTTTTCTTTCTTGTTCTTGAGCTTGTAGCAGTCATTTATCTCATGCCCATCGAATTTCTTTATGTCAAACCTTGTAATGGATGACATCTTCTCTATTCTTGCTTGTTTCTTGGGGATGGCTCTTGATACCACTTGTTAGCCCTAACTTAGGATCCACCAATAACCAGAAAAGTTGGTTCTTGCTGTTGAAACAGCTAGATAGAAAGAACCAGAGAAGAGAGAAATAAAGAAAGAGATGAAAGGCAGAGAGAGAGAGGGAAAAACTGAGATAAGAGAGAGATTAATTGAAAGGCTTGCCAAATAAGGCAATGACCCAGGTATTTATAAACATACCTGGGTAGTACAATCAGTAACCTAAAAGCCTTCATAAAAAAAGACTTTAACAGAAAATACACTTAAACAGAAAAACTAATACATTGTAACAGAATTAGTACCATTCCTAACAATGTTTCCATCTTTCAGAAACAAATTGAACGAGCAAATGCAATTTCTCATGGTCAACAGCCTGCTTTTTTTTTTCCCTTGTTCCTGGGGCACTTGATAAGCAAGTTTCTGGCTCCTGTATATTCCAAGTAAAAATTACTAACGCACAATCACGAAGACCTGAACAAGGCTCAAGCCTTACAAATAGGAAATTAGCACTCAAAATTAAGTGAGTTGGATTAACCGAAATTAATATTAACATTAAATTAGCATTCTTCAGCAGTTTCTTAACAATAAAAATTCAATTTTTAAACATTCAACTTAATTATAGAACCAGAAACACATGTTAAAAAATTTGGCATTAGAGTAAAATATTTGGAGTTGCTGAATATGATGTGCCATTCATAGGGCCCAAGAACCCAAATAAAAAATAATGCGTTGTAAATGCTCTAACATTATTAATATCTTATATTTGAACTAAGAATGCAAAAGATCAGGAAACGCGCGTATAAAATATTACATTTGACATTGATCTCTTGCATTGTGATGATATGATATAAAGCTGCGATTCACATATGCTGACTACCCCTTAATTTCTTTTAACATACATAAAACAACGCTAACTAATTCTGCCGAATCCTGATAGAAGTACTTCTGATGTGATGTCCTTCTACATTGGTTGTACCGGTACAAATGTCTGATTTTGTGGTCTCAACGATCCAAAAATAAAAAATTAGTCACCATTGCCATTCTCACTCACGTGTAACTCTGATAAAGTCTTGGCAATCTCAACTTCCTCATCTCGAGCTTCTGTAAAAGTTACGTGAAACGATCCCTGCTTGATGGGTTCAACAGGTTCACGTTGTCTGGCTTGCTGCTTGATGTAGTTGTAGAGCCGTTGATGGAAGGGATGATCCAAGGAGTAGCAACTTTCACTTCCACTCTCTGAATGTTTGGATGATCCAGAGCCTTCTCTTTTACAGAAATGAGGCAGAGACGAGTACTCCATGATCTGCACATCAAATTAAATTTGTTAAATTCATTCAGAAAAAGTAAAAATAGATAGTGGGTACCATAGAATAGGCCTTCAATATTAATGGAGAAAAAAAAAAGAAAAGAAAGTGAAGTCGTTTCCAGAAACAATACATGCACTTCCAGGAATGACTCTTACTGCTATATTAACAAACTACACAGACCAGTATACTACAGAAGGTGTTTCTCTTTATATATGTGCAACATAATTTCACTGTTGTTACTCGTTCAAAAAAATGATTTTGATTAAATCCATCAGTTGAAGTAGAAATAACATTATGAAAATGTTCCATGCAAAATTTTAGGAAATTTAACAGAAAGAATGTTTTTTGTGAAGTGGCTGATATTTTCTTTTAAAAACAATTTCCACGTACGATATTTTGATAGGTACAACAACAATTCAAATGCATAGTAGATATTGTGAAAACATCATCCTTTCATGATAATTGGCAACTTTTTTTCTTCATCATGGCATAATTTCAATTTTTGGGGGGCATGCACTCCAGGAGTCTTGTTCAAAGAAATGACTTAAATGAGGGGAAAAACTTACATTCAACAGCTCATCTCGTCCACAACCTGGTAATACCTGCACTTTTCTTTTTGTCCTCTCTTGTAAAAGTGGCTTAACAACCTGCTAATGCAGAGTGTTTAAACATCATCCTGAGGTCTCAATAGGAGCTCAACTGAACCCACTATATTAAAAAAATATCATATATCCAAGTCATAAGGAATACTATCTTTTTTATGGTAGAAATAATTTCTCACCTTCCAACAAGCTGAAAATATGTATGGAGCATTTACAATGTAATAAGTATTTGTCTTCTCAGGGTAGTTCAGGTCATCAATGGATGATATAATAGTTAACAACTGCATCATCATGAGCAAGTTAATCATATATATATTATTAAATATATTATTATTATATAAATAGAACAGATGGGAAAGAATTAAACATTTCCCATTTCAAGTTTGGCTTCATGAAGATGAAGCAATAACAGTAAATGTTTGACCTACACCACAATTTGATTTGCGAACATCTAGTACTTCTTTCAGATATGCTACAGTATACTACTACTCATGATATGTTGATGATAATTTCCACGTGATCTCAAACATGTTCACCATATCAACCCTATACAGTCTATCCATCCATATTATTTAATATTCAAATTAACTTCTAAGAAGGATCTTCAATACATTCAGTTCACAATTAATCATGGGTATGCGAATGCTGATGGATCAAGTAGCAGTATGAACTAAAAAGTACCTTAACATGATTCAGGGATGATAACTTCAGACCAGTCATGTCTAAAACCTTTATACAATTGGTGATAGGTCGCTTATGCTTCTTTGATGCAGAAGGCTACATCAATATATGGGTCAAAACAAAAGAACATAAAAGCTGAATTGGTTAATGAAGAAGACTCTAAAGACTAAGACTCACCAAGATTATGCGGTCACGATATTCATTAATTTGGATGTGTGATTGAACATAATAATGGACCTACAATAATAAAAACACAAAAAATGCCAAATGGATGTTAGAACACACAGCTTCACAAAAACAATACAGAAAGTGCTCCAAAAAGGCAATGGCCCTTCTTTTTGCCAATAATTAAACTTACAGATGCTTTGTCAAATGTGCTAAGCCCAGCGCTAATTGCAAAGACAGGCAGACCCTGGAAGGAAGGCAAAACAAGAAGAATAAGAAAAAGATAAAAAAGGAAAAAATCAACCAACTCACATCACTTTAATCCATATCAATAAAAATGCATATGGTCATAAAGCCTAAGTTTCACTTTTTGACAAACATTTTCCCTAAAAGCATGACTAAGATGAAATGGAATAGAATAAGGAAAAGATTAGGTTTGAGAATGAGCACCTCTCTTGAGAAACCTGACAATCCTATGAGTTGTGAATCACGCACCCCTCTGTATAAATCATCAGGAACAATTGGTTTCTGAAAAACGAATTACCAGCTTCAAAATTTACTGCTAATGCACTATCAGGATACACTATGTTACCATTATTTCCAAAATAGAAAATGACAAGAATATAATGGAGCAAGATCTCAATTATAGACAAGAATCAAACTTAAAAAAATGTACTGATAAAGAAATCATGCAAAGGATCGGCATAATAAAAACTTACAGATAATATATTGTCAATATCATTTTGTACTCTCCAATTTAAACTATCAACCAACTGAAACATAATACAGAAGTCAGGTACATTAGATTTCATACAGCGAAGAACTATTTGCAAGCAAAATGATCAACAAACGGTCACTTCCGCAATATATATCTTACCATTTTACATGCCTTGTTAGGATCCCAGTCCCTTGCTTTCAGAAATCGCGTTAACGTTTGGGTGACATGTCCTTGATGAACATTCTGGAAATTGAAGTTATGAAATCCCAAGTACAAGAAAAGGAGAAGAAAGTTACTCCCGCCATTCCATTTTACATGACGTTTAAGGTTTTGACCCAGCTACTAAGAATTATTGTGCAGTTTCTTAATGTACCCTTTCTCTTTCATATTAATTAAAATCTCTTTCATCTATAATCTTTTAATATTCTCTCATTCCACAAGTAATTGGAATCCACATTAATGAAGTATTTAAAATTTCCTAGTTTTCATCAAACCTCGTATAAAAACAGTTGAATAATTATCTCTAATTGTTAAACTTGTAGCAGTCCAAGAAACAGAAAGAACGTTATTAGTATTAGTACGAAGTAGTTTACAAAATAGGTGAAAGCGTGAAACACAAGAAAGATTGCATTAAACAGAGAAAATAATTTGATAAAGAAGAATTGAAATGAAATCTAATCTGCGAGACATTACGTGTTAAATATCCCGAAACATTACAAATGTGGAGTCTATAAAAACCAATGAGTCAAACATTTAGACCTAGAAATTGCGAAAAGTTGAAGGTTGCAAGTTCCACAGTATAAAAAATTTCGAAACACGACATGAATAGCTAGGATGTTTCTGTTAGGTATCCAAGAACCGTTAACCCATAACAGAAGGAAAATTGACAGAGAAGACGCAGATCAACGTAGGAAAATGAAGGAGCGAGAGAAAGTAAAAGTTGAGTTGAAGATGTTCGAATGAGATCACTGCAAAATGCAAAATGCAAAACGTAAAACGTAAAATGCTAACCTGAAATGTTGTTCGCAGAGGCTCCTCAACTATCTCTGTTGGAAATTCAAAACAATAAACAAAAAAGAAGTCAGAGAGAGAGAGAGAGAGAAGACAGAGAGAAGACAGAGAGAAGAGAGAGAGACCTTCATCAATGAGTGCCTGGAACTGCTTGATGGCATCATGGGAAGCAGTCCCCATTTTCTTGTTCTTGATGTTAAACTCAACTTCACTTTCTTTTCTTTTCTTTTCTTTTCTTTTCTTTGGAGTGTAACAAGAAATGAAATGAGAAACGCGCCTTCAAGCAAGAGAAACTATATATAAAGAATTACGAAACAAGAAAGAACGAACGAACGACTTCAAATAAACTATAAATGAAGATTCAACAAAGGCGGGCCTATCATATCACCAAGTTCTTCTTCCACCTACAATTTCTTTCTCTCTTTTTAAATTCTTTTTTTTTTTAATCTCCTAATTAACCTTCAACGCTTTTTTTTTCATTTTATTTATTTATTAATGTTACCAGACAGCAAAATTTTTTTTAAAAAAAGGAAAAAATAAGTTCAGAAATTGATAATTTTAATACCCAACACTTTTTTTAAACAGTAAAAAGTTTGTATTTCTTCTTAGATTAATTTTCTGATTATGGTAAGAAATATTTTTAAATTAGTCAGTTATAGTTGTAGACAAGTCCTTGTATGTTGATTTTGATGGACCCACTGTCTCGATCTGTTTTCAGCCATCAGTTTTTAGGTTTTTTTAGGGTTAGGATTTTTTGTGTGTGAGAGGGAAGATTTAATATGATTGTTTAATAAAATCCAATAGATTAAGGAGTTTTTCATTTTATAATCTTTCTATTATCCTATTCCGTTTTAGGATAATTCTTCTCCTTCTCCTTTCATACTTTTATAGGTTGGAAATTTTTGCTCACTTGTTAGCTTTTAAAGAAAACATGTATTAAATAATAACTCTCTAATTCTAGGAAATAATTATGAAATCTTGAATGTTAATTACTTATGAACTTATTAGCTATTATTATCCACATTCTTTTTTGAAAGTTTTATTTCTGATATTGATGAATGCATCTACTATTATATAATAGAATAAAATAGAACTCTCTTATTTTTAGAGTAACACTCATTTTTTATTTTGTAAAAAGAAAATTCATTTTTATTATCCTTGGTAATTTATACTTTTCAATATTTTTTAAATCTATAGCATTAATTGTTTTTTGATTTGTGTATAATAACTTTTTGAATATTAATTTAATATTATATTTTTCTCTATAAATTTCAACCATTAACATTTTAAAATCAATTATCGTCCAATGTACTCTTTTTATAGTAAACTATAGTAATATTTTTTGAGAATAACTTATTAATGTTTCAAAATACATGTGTCCTCCATATATTTATCATGCTTTTTATAAAAATTTAAATATAAACTATTTTAAATTAAGTGAGCATTTTTATATTAAATATTTCCACAATTCAATATAATTAATTATTCATTATATGTAATTCATCATGATGAGTTTTCTCTGTTTTGAATTGTATTTAAAGAGTTTAAAAATGATTCAAAGACGCGTTATCCATTTGAGTTAAGAAAAAGAAAGAATGAGTTGAGGTGAAGCGTCATTTTCAGCTGATAAAAAAGCTTAACAATAAAAAGTGCTTTTCCTAACAATGCGTCGTCCTTTAATAGTATGTTGTTTGCAAATTGGATGCTTGCTCCTCTCCAACAATGCCATGCGTTTGCAAATTCTATGTTCATGACCCACCAATCAATGAATTCACTACTTAGAATCATGCATTATTGTCAAATTCACATCACCAATAAATAAAGTGGAGGGAAAAAAGTACCGAAAGAAAAAGTGTTACATTACGCATGCAATTATAAAGAAAAAGCACGTTACAAGATAGCTCTACACACCATCTAACACTGCCTTTCTTTTTACGGAAATCTCTGTTTGTTGGTTTCGAAAGAGAGTGAATTCTTTAGGTATATAGTTTATAAATTTTATTTGATGCATGGAAACGGTTGAAACAACTGTTATTATAGCTTGATCTGTCTTTTATCTAATCTAGTTTATAAATGAATTAGTCTAAAATTGTTGTCACGTTTTATTAGATGAATGAAGTCTAAATTAATTTCTTAATATATCTTAAAAAATAAATTAACTTATCATATCACACGTTAAACTAAATCTTTTAAATAGGTTAAATTAGACTAAAAAGAATAAATTATTACAAGATAAAACTCGTACCTATAAAATAAAAAATAAATCTAACCGTTAAATATTAGACTTAATCTAATTTTTCCTATTCTCTTCCATAATTTGATATAAATAAAGAAAAAACATTCACAAAATTTTTATACTTGTAAGCTAGAGTCTACAATGAACAATCAATTCCGAACACGGATCTATATTACTTATTATCTTCAATTATGGTGGTGCCCTTAAAAACCTTTTACATCATTCATAATTTAGCCCCACACACCAACGTACACGCAGATTCTTATCACTGCGTCGGTTTATGATTCAATGTTTCTTTTCATTATATATATTATCAAAAATGAGAAATGCTACCACACATTTACACATTCTTTATTATTAACTATATTTTATTAGAAATTATAACTGTTTATAAAATCATTTTTTAACAAGTCTCTGTTAATTTTTGTATTTAACAAATTATGATCGATAGTATTAATAAAAATGTATTAAAACAAAATCTGGCCGGCACACCGTTCCCACATGGGTGACGAATTTTCTAAACTTAGTTACCAGGTTAGAGGCCAAATGTAACAAATGCAGGACAAGAATTTTCTGTGTCCTTGTCAAACTTCAAACAATAGAATTATAGAATATATATAAAAAAAGCTTAGCTTCAATTTTGAATGATGTTAAAAAAAATGCTTACCACTTATTAGTTATTAGTGATTACTATTCAAATTTCATCAAAGTTTATGATAGTTTTAATTTTAGTTTATGTTATTAATTGCAAGTTCTATAGATTACTTCAAATTTAGTGCATATAATCATCAATTGGTTTAGGAAATATAAAAAGAAGAAGATAAAATTGTTGATACCTTTCAAAAACTGGGTCTTGACTCTTGTTATTATTACAAGTTATGACAGAAGTGCCGGGTTATTGACGATGTTGGATGACGATGACTGAGTCAAAGAAAAACGAAGTCAAAAAATGCTGGATTTGGACCCATATTCATTCACTGCCAAATCAGAAACAGAAAAAGCATTGCAACTTCCAAGAAATTGAAACAAATGACACACGTTGTATTCATATTTCACATTTTGCAGTTTCAGAGTCTTGCGTATTGAAATTCAGCTATGCCAAAACTTTGACACATCCAAAGGAAATAAACGAGTATAGTTGAATAACTCGAGATAGATTTGTCATGTAAAACTTTGTTGCCATAATTTTTTTTTTATATATAATAATTATGAGCCATATATTGAATTTGAAAGTTCATGGGGAGATAAATATACATGTACGTCAACCATTCTCGTCATGCATCTTGACTTTTTCATAACTTAGGCGTGGAATTCCATAATCAATTGTTTACACTTTTCTCATTCAACCCACCAATGGAAAAAAATAATAATAAAACCCTTTGTAACTTGGATCACATGTTTAATCAAATTATAATTTCTTTTAGGTAATTGCATAACTAAATTTTAGTATCAATGAAGTAACAATTAAAAATAAGTTTCTGTTCAGATGCTAATCGCATAAACATAGCGTTAATATATATTTATGATCTTTTATCTTATTCGTAAAATTTGTTTTCGTGATTTACTTTTTAAATAATTTACTTTCATCCTTTAAATAATTTGTAAATGCCGACAGGGGAAGAAGATAGTCATATATATATATATATATATATATATATATATATATATATATATATACACACAAAATTATATATTTTTAAAATTAAGGGAAAAAAATTCCAAATATTTTAAAATTGAAACACTAAAATCACAAAGTTAAAAATAAGAAAATCACAATTGTTTAAAAATATAAATAAATAAAACTTAGCCTAGGAATTTTCACCTAATTAACCAATTTTTTTAATCCCAGATAATTCAACCCAATTATGTTTACCTATAATTACATCCTTTTCTTGTAATTAAAGACACTACTGACGTTTTTTTTTAGTAACTTATATTAGACTTTATCATCTTATATTTCAATTAATCAGATAATTAAAAAAATACTTAAAAAAATATGTATGTATATAAAATGTAGAGAAAATATATATATATATATATATATATATATATATATATATTATATTATATTATATTATATGAGTGAACAGTTAAGTAAAATTGGTTTTTAATAATAGTGTATGTACACAGGCATGCAAAATGACAATGTGGTCTTTGTTTAAGATATATTTTACAAAGAACGGCAACAAAGTAAGTAAGTATGTATAGGTGTAAAAGTTATTGCTTGGCGGATATACTGATGATATTGCATCCTCCCAACAAAACCAACATACGTTTGAGGCTCATTATCATCATCGATCATGCTGCTACCACTCTGTCTAAGAACCGTTTCTTTCACAATTTGGAATAAATTAAACATTGTGTACATATCCTAGTCCTCATATATTATATATTTTTTATATGTTTGAACTCATCAAATTAAAGGTAGAGAGTTTTGAGTTCATACTCTCTCTCTGTCTGTCTGTCTTCATTGTTTATTTATTATTACCTTGTCCTTCCATTATTAATGGGATGAAGGCCTGAAGGGTGTGTGGTTGATGGAGATGGAGTACCGAAGCAGTGGCGTGTGTGAGATAGAGGAAGAGGAAGAGGTTGACACGAATAGCATTGAAGAAGGGGATCATCATCATCAACATGTTTATGTGGCAGTTGGTAAGAGTAACACAAGCATGAATGCTCTCTCATGGACACTCAACAACTTGGCTACACAATCTACCATCATTTATCTCCTACATGTGTTTCCTCAAATCAACCACATTCCAAATCCATGTAAGTTATTAAATATTAATTATAACAACAAACTCTTTCTTTGCTTTCTCCATCCCAATTCAATTTCTTAATAAAGATGTCAACAGTGGGAGTAGGAATGATTCCAAGGAATCAAGTAAGTGCTGAGCAGGTGGAGAGTTATATTGACCAAGAAAAAGCCAAGAGGAGACACCTCCTTCACAAATTCCTACAATCATGCTCTACTTCCAAGGTACTAATTCTATGAATCCAATAGAAAATTCAATTCCATAGAAACCAAATTAAAGAAGAAAAACTATTGACAACAGGTTAAGGTAGACACCATTTTGATTGAGAGTGACTTAGTTGCAAAAGCTATCCTGGACCTCATTCCCATTCTTCAAATATCAAATCTAGTCATTGGAGCCAACAAAAGGTACACTAGTACTCTCACCATATATAGCATCAGGTTATTTTATTTGAGCATTTATATTCAATTTGGATGAACAGAAAATCAAAATCAAGGAAAGGAAATAGCATAGCCGATCAAATACTACAGAATGCACCAAAAAGTTGCAAGGTTAGAATTATATGTGAAGGGAAGGAAGTAAATGAGCACACGATATCACCCTCTCCACATGCACTTACCACTCACGCCTCTGCCAATGCTACTTCCATAACTAGAAAAAAAAGACAAGCTCATCAACATGATTCGGTTTCATGCATTTGTTTCATACCCAAGTTTAAATGATTACAGTGTACCCAACTCTAGTTCTTTGACAATTGGTAGTCCTGTATGTATCCTATTGTAATATAAACTGCAAAGTGGGGTTCATTTTTGTTGTTTTCCTCACCCTTAATTTGCATATTTTTTTTCCACCACCCTTCAAATATGAATTTTCTCTATCCATTCTTCAATGTTGTTGTATTGGTTGATTATTTACGTCTAGATTAACGGAAAATGTCTGTTATTTATCATTGTAGTGTTAAAAAATAATAAATTTTGTGATACGTGATCCCTCCTCATATGAAAGCGAAGACATCTATCATAAAATATTATCTAAGCATTTGATTTGACTTTACTGGATATATATATCCCAGCTTATCTCACAACAAAAGGCATATTCGTTCACGATTCTCACTTAACTTGTGAATATAGAAGATATGATTTACACGACTTCAATGCAGGAAACTCTCAATAATTTTAAAGCGACCTAGTCAATATTATATAAAGTTTATATCATAATCATAACTAATTAACAGACATTAAAAATTGTAGGAATTATGGTCATAAAAAGTTTAAGAATCAGGATTATTTTTTTATTAATACAGACTTTTCTTATTCACATTAAAATCAAGTACTAATTGTAAGCCATATTAATAAAGTATGCCTTAACAATTTGATACGATAGTACAACAAAATAAATATTTATTAAGTAGTCCAGCGCAATATTATCAATCATGAAAATAATAATATATCTAATGCCTACATTAATTTAAATATAGATTTTTCTCCACCATATACATTATTGATCATGAAAATAATAATACATACGCCACCTACATTAATTTAAATAGGTATTTTTTAAAATATAGTGAATTAAGATTTGAATATTTGGCGAGGGGAATGTTTGAACCCTGGACTCTGGCTGTTTAGATGTGTTCTACCCCAGACACATCCAGAAGTGTAAATAAAACATTAGGGTAAATATTAAAGTGATTATGACAGCAGGAGTATTAAAACAGAAATGTCTGATCATGTTCAACAATCATGTAAATTAATTAGTTAATTATTTCATATATATATATATATTATTAATTTTTTTCTCTTTTTTCCTTTATTTTATATTTAAGAGAATAATTAGCTAGTCAATTTATATTATTTTGACCACTAAATATTTTTCATTGAAAATTTTATTGCTTGATCCAGTAAGTGCACAAGTCATCATTATAGTGTTGTGGTTGCAAGAATTTGAGGATTTCTGCTGGGACTTAGTGTCTTTTGGTTAGGATCAAAGGGTGCAATATATTCAATTGTTTTGGTTGACAACAAATATTACCTATTAGTTTTGTAAAAAAATCCTTTCCATGTGAGTTGTGTGTTGATCTTATGTCCAAGATATTTCATACAGAAGTTGAAAATATTGAGATATTCAAGTAGCTGAGAAGAATGAATGTTGAATAACGTGTCTTTAGAAACCAAGAATTAAAAGGTTGTCTTGTACGTGGTGCACTAAAAAGTCAAATTTTCATAAATATGGTTTCAGCATTTCTCCTTCAGGAACCGTGTATGTTGCTGTATGTATAAATTTCAGTCAACTTAGACTCTCACGGTATATATATAACCAAAACGTGTACACTATATTTTATCAAAACTGAACTAAAATATTTGCACTCTTCTCTATCTATGTTTAATTTCATCATCTTGTATAGTTTCTGTTTCTTCTAGTTTCGTGCAAATTAATTAATTCTAGTGAACCGTGGATCCATCACAGCTCAAGATGATGATGCCATCAACAATAAGGTCATTAGAAAGAGAGCATGATGAGTGCATGCGCTACGATACCGAAGAAGAAACTTCAACTTGCGTTAGCGGTTGCGGTTTGATTGGATTCAAGAGAAACCAAGTGATAGATTGCAACCTCAGCCGCAGTAGCAGCAGCAATAGCGAGATAGGAGATTATGAAGATTCAGAAGAGTTGTTTGAGATAAATCTGAAGGAGAAGGAGTGTTTGAGTTTGGATAGTATAAGAGAAGATTGCAAGAGCACTGTGTTCTCTCTTGACATTGATGACAAAGGCAAAGATGTTAACGTTGTTTATGTAGCAGTAGGTATCAACGATGGAGATTTAAGCATGGAAGCTCTATCATGGGCCTTGAACCACGCCGTGACACCGTCTTCCACCGTTTGTCTCGTACACGTTTTCCCTCAAGTCAACCTTATTCCAAGTCCACGTAATTAATTAAGTCTTGTATTTGTTTTCTACTCAATTTGTCTTTTTTGGTAGATGTTGATACTCATAAATCATTTTCCCGTATAAAATAGGTTACTAATCTACCTATTTATTTGTGATTGACTATTTGATAACAGTGGGAAAAATTCCAAGGAGTCACGTAAATGTAGAGTATGTTAACATGCATTTGACACAAGTGAAAAACAAGAGGAAATTGCTCCTTCACAAGTTCGTTGACCTTTGCGTTAATTCCAAGGTAAAGAAATCCTTAAAAACATAACGTATAAAACGACTTCTTCTTGATACTAAGCTATCTATCAACTTCCATCATATATTATATATGAATTTAACTAATTAACTCTATTATAAAATATATAAATACGTAGATATACACATTTTTTTTCTTCATATATATATATAAATATACTGTAGTTGTTTATTAAATATATATTTTTATATAATAATAACATTTGTATTTTATAGGTTAAGGTAGAGATGATGCTCATTGAGGGTGACAATGTAGCCAAAGCCATCGTGGACCATGTCGGAAACCTTAATATAAGGAAATTGGTGATCGGAATTAGCGAATCTAATTTAAGGTAACTGTACGTGTTTGATAATGATATAATTTTATTTTGTAGTCAATTAATTATAATATATAGTCAATTAACTAACTCACTCATAAAATATGTATTTATATATATATATATATTTCTTTTCACATTTTATAACTGATTATCTAAATCTTTTCCATCATATTCATACGTAATTCTAAAGTAATCATAGTAAAAATGTAATTGTTTTATTATTTGAATGATGAATAGAAAATGTGGGTCTAGAAGACAGAATTTGATAGCGGCCAAGGTACTGAAAAATGCACAGGAAAGTTGTGATCTAAAAATCATATGCGAAGGAAGAGAAGTGATTGACAAGATGATTGATTGCACTTCACCACGATCCATAGACAATGGCAAGAGTTACAGAGTTTCACAAGAAAAAAATGAATCTCGTCTATCTCTCCCACTTAAGCATTTTATGTCCACTTCGTTATGGTTATTTAGGTCCATCAACAAGATAAGATGAGTAAATATGTATAAGAAGCACCCAAGGAAAATAATGGTACTTGATCTTGCTTTCATTAACACTATAAGTATTGTAGATTTTTTTGGTACATTGAATATTGTATATTTATCTTAATACATCAGGTTTCTCTAAAGTGCATTGTAAAGTGCGCACTGTTAGTATATCTATGATGTAATGCATTATTAACGATATCATAGGTAGGTCAAATTTTCATATCAATGAAATTATCTAAATACGAAGCACTACACTATTAGTATAAAATCTTATATTTTGTATCAATAACTTAATTTTAATTAAATAACTAAAAACAAATCTAGCAACCTGGTTTTGTAGTTTTTTTTTCTTTTAATTTCTTCAAGGACGTGCTAGACAAGGACTATAACAGTTACCAGTTGCATTACTCCTAAGATAGTAGGATGCAGAACTTAGTTAATCATTAATATATTGTTATGATAACACTAATGGAGATTGAATTTAGTAAAAAATATTAGGTACTAACAAAGCAAAGAACTAAGGTATTAAACAAAGCAAAGAACTAAGGTATTAATTTCTTTGGAAGAGACATTCACGTTTAGTATCTGATTATACTCTGAGAATCAAGAATATTTGTAAAAACGAATTGAATTTAATATCTAAATTAAATAATTTAATAACAGAGGGTGATTTTGTTATTAATTTAACAAAGAAAACACTAATTTGTCAAAAAAAAAAAAGATTTTTATTAATTTAACAAGGAAAATACTAATTTGTCAACATTTTTTTGGTGTAATTTTGGATTTAATAATTGGCTTTGATGCCTTTACTTTTAATTCGTTTACCATCCTACTGGTTGTTGTAAGATAAATGTGTTTTTAATACCTTGAAAATTGAAAGTGTATAACGCTTATGCAACATAACATGACAGAGAAGCCATGAATTAATTATGCCATGCAAATAAAACTGCAAACAGCCAATAAAACAAACATACAATTCCTCATCATCAGTTCCTTAAAAATCGAAAAAACAGTTCCTCCACTAACAGAAACTTTTTGGAGTCAATTTGTATATGTCCCTAGAAGAAATCAAACTCAAGGTAATTATCAGAACCTTTCTGATTAGGTATTGACATATGATGAACAGCCTTTTCACTGACTGATGAAGCTGGGGAAGGTATCTTCTCAAACTCAACTGGCTTCGGAATCTCTGGTGGGGTAGCACACCGGATCAATGCCCAATTCACTCCTTCAAAAAAGGGATGCTGCTTAATCTCAGTAGCACCTCGTTTATATGCCAATCTGTGTTGAGGTTCCTTTACAAGCAACCCCCTTACAAGATCCCTTGCAGCAAAACTGACAACAGGTGATTCTGGAAACCGCAGAGGCTGACCAACAACATTAAACAATGTAGCTCGGTTTCCAGATCCTTTGAAAGGTGTTTTCCCAAACAACAGCTCATATAGAAATATTCCGAAAGTCCACCAATCAACTGCACTCCCATGACCTTCACCCTTGATTATCTCAGGAGCCAAGTACTCATGTGTCCCAACAAATGACATAGACCGTGCATCAGTGGGCTCTGCAATGAGCTCTGGCAACGGACTCACTTGGTTACCAATTTCAGTTTTGGGTTTCCTTTCCTTCTTTGATTTGCTAGAAAAGAGGCGGGGTGAAAAGCATGTAGTAGGAGCAACACAAGATGGCTGGATGCAGGAAGGTGGCTCGATACATGCAGGCTGAACACAATATCCAGGATTCTTTCTTAAGGGGTCAGAATCCATGGATGAGATTTTAACAAGGGTTGGACTAACAGCACAACGGAGGGAAAGATCAAAATCAGAGAGCATAATATGTCCATCGTCCCTAACAAGGACATTTTCTGGCTTGAGATCACGGTAGACAATCCCAAGCATGTGGAGGTACTCCATAGCCAGAAGGACCTCTGCCACATAAAATCTGCAAGTTAAAAGGAAATTAACAGTTGCAACCATCAAATTAGATTATAATCATGGCCAAATTAGTAAGAACTCCCACAAAGATAAACAAGAAAAGAATCATGATAAGCCTAAGGAGTATCAGACATTATCCCGGAATAGGAAAGAAAACAGAGCTCTAGTTATAGATTAAGTTGTTTCATCATAGTTACAGTTAAGATTTACGCTTAATTTGTTTTTCCACAAGCATGCTTCTACAACAGCATCTAGGTTTTGACCAGAGTTTCATGGCTTGAAGACACCCAGTTTCAAAGATTGTCTTTTGCTGTTGTTGATTTTACTTATTTGTTTGGACATTTCAGAAGAATTAAAGGTCATTCATCTCACAAAATAACTTGTTATTAACGTCAGATATTGTCTGGAATAAATTATTTGATTTCATAAACAACTAAAATAAAGCACCCAGAAGCATGATCGACAAATAAAATAACAGATGACAAGTTAAACATGAAGATGTGTACCCGTGAGATGAAAAACAAAAAAGGAGGATCCCAGGCTTGAAAACCAATATTCTTTACTTATTAAGGACATAGATGCCTAAACAATAGTAACCCAGTCTCTGATCTACAAATAATGCGAAAGTGGACAGATCAAATCATTAGAACTCAGTTGTTTAGCATGGCTGTAAGGGTGTGCAGAAATATTGGCTCATGATAAATCCATGTAATCAAGTATGCCATTCAATGAATTTCCAAGGGGAATTTCGAAAAAAGATAGAAAAAGAAAATTCAGGTGATTGTAACTGTAAGTACAATATCCTGAAAGAGCGTATGATGTTCTAATATAAATACATTATTATGCTAAGACTCAAACCTTCTCTTTTACCAAAACTATAGCAACAAGACACCTAGAGTTGTAGCTTAAATCAGGTCCAATTTTCACAAGAATAGAGGCATATAATACAGCCAACAAGAATGAAACAAAATCAAGTAGTTTAAGTTTAACATACTTTACTGCCTGCTCAGGGAAATGCTTTCCTGGCTGCTTCTGCCTAAGAGTATGCAAGTCTCCACCTGGGCAGAATTCCATTACAAGACACGAGAACTTCTCAGTGTCAAAATGTGAATACAAAGTTGGGAGGAAGGGGTGATCCAGTGACTGCAGTATTTCTCTTTCTGTCTGCGCACGAAGTAGCTTTTTACGATTAGCAAGGGACCCTTTGTCCATTACCTTCATTGCAAAATAACATTTAGTTCCACTCAATTCAGAGAGATATACACTTCCAATATCCCCACAACCCAACCTCTTCAGTAGTCTGAAATGACTTAAACCCAATGTCCCATCTCTAGCTCGAACAGCTTGAATAGCTTCCCATCTCAAATCATTTGCCTTGTGGGGCTTGTTAATGGCGCTACTAAAACTGCTACAACTACTTTCATCACTCATATCACTGCTTGTACTTCCTCTGCAAATACTGCTCTTACCACTCTCAACAAAATCAGCTCGATCACTGATCTTGGCACTTCCACTGGTCTTGGCAAGACTGTTAGCTCCATCACTAACTTTAGCAGAAACAAAACTGTTCTTCCCACTTCCATATTCTGATGTCTTTTTTACTTGATCAGTAAAGCTTTCCTGTAAGCTTCTGCTCTCATTAACAGCACGATTAACTTCTCCAGATGCTTGGTCAATAACAGGTAACGAAGCACCAGAAGAACCAGACCCCTTGTGCTTTGATGTTCCCAACTTCTGGTTTTCAGAAATTTCCCCAGTTTTCTGCTTCAACATGCTTTGCACAGTCTTCAATGAACTTTCAGGAGCAGCAAGCTCAGGTTTGCCCATCTTCTTGTTGTCTTTTGTTTCTACAGCTTGGAACCCAGACACCATCTGATGGTATTTGGGGGGAGCTACAGCACTAGTTTTTGAGTCCATGATAGATGATAAAGAGTTTCAATTGAGATCAAATATACCAAATCCTGGCCGAAAATCCATTTAGTTCTTCAATAATAAAAAACAACCTATCAAAGACACCAGCACCACCAAGAACTTGTCAGCCATTTAACCGCAGTTTGATGAGGACAACATGTTCGGTTTAACAATAACACGTGTTAGTCAAGGATTGATCCACCAATCTATTAACAAAGAAACAAGTCATGAGCATGGATACAATCACCATACAAAACAAAACCAATAAATTCAGTAATGAACAAAACAACACAACTCCGAGATATATCAAAACATCTACATTCAAACATAGTCAAAGTAGTAAAAAAACAAGATAACTAACCAACGAGACTTCAAACATATACACCCGAACAAGCTATTATGCATGAACAAACAGTGACAACCTAAGACTGACGGTTTAACAAACAAAACGTGCAATCACTTGCCATCTTCCACGACACACTGCCCTAAAGTTCATAGAACCAGTAAAGGGTATGAGTGAAATCCAAAAAAATCCAATTTTTGAAGATATTTAGGCTATTAGGGTGGTGAAAAATACCGTGAGTAGGTAAATGAAAGGGAGGGAGGGAAAATTGAAGGAAAAGTGGAGGGGGGTGAGTGAGGGATGGTGTTAGAGTGAAATCTGAAGCAGATCCGAAAGGAGATGGGAAAAGTAAAAGGAAAAGAATGGGAAGAGGAAAGAGATTGAAAGATGAGGCGAAAAGAGTACCTAATATGAAGGATGAGAAGAAGTGAGTGATGTTACTTTAGCAATGAGGAAAAGAAAGAAGACACTGTAGAAAGCGGAAGCACCACGCTTGGTTTGCGTGCTTTGCTCTGAGAGAAAGAGAGAGACTTGTTTGTGTTGTGTGGTGGACTCGACAAGTAGGAAGAGAGAGGGGTCAAAGGTAAAGTTTTTATTTTTTATGTTTCAATCATTTCATTGGTTTTTGGCTTTTGCTTCAAATCACCAACACAATTCCACCTGTCCCTCATGTCTTTGCCTAAATAATTCTTCCATTCTTTTTTTATTTCAAATTATTCATTTATAATTCATCACATAAATTTTAACTAGTAAATTATTCAATACTTTATAAATTGAACCACTCGTTATATTGATAAAACTATTGCTTCATAGTTTTTTTTAAAAATTGGTATTATTTTAATTGATTGCATAAATTGATTCATATGATATTATTTTAATTTAATTAACAATTTAGAATTTAAGTCTTAAATATATAATTATTTTAAAGACTTTAAGAGAAAATTTAATAGCTTATTTTAATCGTGTTTAAAAATATATAATTAGATTTACATTTTTAAAAATATATAATATTATGAATAATATATAAAATAAAATTATGAGAAAATTTAAATTAACATACGGATGGTTATACTATACTATGTTATATAAATAAAAGGTAGATAATGTTAAATTAAATAATTTCGTTCGTAAAATTATATAATTTAGACATTAAACCTTTATGCTTATTAAAAACATGTCTAAAACAAATCTTCCTCACTAGTTTTTTATTTTATCAATATTTAGATCAATTCGACCACTTTTTTCTTTGAAATTTTGAAATCAATTAATTATTTTGTTCAACTAGCTAGCTCAATATAGTTCTATTCTTTTTATCTTTAAAAAGAGATTCTCCAATAGAAAATAAAACTAGTTTAATTTTTTTGTTTTGTTTTTGCAACAGAAAATAATACTAGTAGTTATTATGATTATGTTTGGATGAAATCATAGTATGAAGACACAAATTGTCCATGACTCACTTTTCTCACATACTAGTAGTTATTATAATTATGATTATGTTTGAATTATCCAATAAAACAAAAATGGGCCTTGAGGAGCCCATGTAGGTGAGAAAAGTGGCCTTGTGAGCTTGCTGAAGAAATAGATGCAGAAACAAAGTAAGGGAGAGAGGAAGGATAGAAGAAGTATCTGGAATAAAATCAAATCAACATCGTTGGTGGGCGTGCTCAGTGGTGACACCTTCCCTCCTGCAATTACCCAAGCGATCCATTCATCTCTCTCCTTCGTTAAATTAACTGTTATTGATTATTATTATTATTATTTGATTTCATCATGAAACGCTCAAACGACGACGTTGGCGCCGCCCCAATCTTGAAGCCGAAGTTCCTAACCAAAGCGGAGAGGGAGCAATTGGCTCTCCAACGCCGTCAGGAGGAAGTCGCCGAGCAGAAGCGCCGCCAGGAGGAGCTCCTCTCCCGCAGCCGTCCCTCCTCCGATCCCAAACCCTCCTCCGACCGCGACAACAGAGACCACCGTGATAGAGACCACCGCGACAACAGAGACCGAGAACGCGAGCGCGAGCGCGAGCGTGAGAGAGCACGCGATCGGGACCGCGAAGCCGAACGGCGTAACAGAGAGAAGGAGCGCGAAGAAGAGAGCAAAGCCCGGGAGCGAGCCCGTTTAGAGAAACTAGCGGAACGGGAGCGCGAGAAGGCCTTGGATTCCATTAAGGAGCAGTACTTGGGCTCCAAAAAGCCCAAGAAGCGGGTTATTAAGCCCAGTGAGAAGTTCCGTTTCTCCTTCGATTGGGAGAACACGGAAGACACGTCACGTGATATGAACTCTCTTTACCAAAACCCTCACGAGGCTCAGCTTCTCTTCGGCCGTGGATTCCGCGCCGGCATGGACCGCCGTGAGCAGAAGAAGCTCGCCGCTAAGAACGAGAAGGAGATGCGCGAACAAATCCGGCGCAAAGATGGTGTTGAAGAGAAGCCAGAGGAAGCCGACGCTCAGCGGCGGAAGGAAGCCGCCGCCGACCAGTACGATACTTTTGACATGCGTGTTGACCGTCACTGGACTGAGAAAAAACTTGAAGAGATGACTGAACGTGATTGGCGGATTTTCAGAGAGGATTATAATATCTCTTACAAGGGTTCGAAGATTCCTCGACCTATGAGGAGTTGGAATGAAAGCAAATTGAGCAATGAGCTTCTTAAGGCTGTTGAAAAAGCTGGGTATAAAACCCCTTCTCCTATTCAGATGGCTGCTATTCCCCTTGGATTGCAACAGCGTGATGTTATCGGCATTGCAGAGACTGGTTCTGGAAAAACCGCTGCTTTTGTTCTTCCCATGTTGAGTTACATCACCAGACTTCCTCCCATGAGTGAGGACAATGAAGCTGAGGGTCCTTATGCTGTTGTTATGGCCCCCACCCGTGAGCTTGCTCAGCAGATTGAGGATGAGACTGTTAAGTTTGCTCAGTATTTGGGGATTAAGGTTGTGTCCATTGTTGGTGGACAGTCCATTGAGGAACAAGGGTTTAAGATTAGGCAGGGTTGTGAGATTGTCATTGCCACTCCTGGTCGTTTGATTGATTGTTTGGAACGGCGTTATGCTGTGCTGAATCAGTGTAATTATGTTGTTCTTGATGAAGCTGATAGAATGATCGACATGGGTTTTGAACCACAGGTGATGGGTGTTCTTGATGCCATGCCTTCTAGTAATCTCAAACCAGAGAATGAAGATGAGGAGCTTGATGAGAAGAAGATTTACCGGACCACCTATATGTTCAGTGCCACCATGCCACCTGCTGTGGAGAGGCTTGCTAGGAAGTATTTGAGGAACCCTGTTGTTGTCACCATTGGTACTGCTGGAAAGGCAACTGATTTGATCAGTCAACATGTGATCATGATGAAGGAATCTGAGAAATTTTACAAGCTTCAGAGGTTGCTTGATGAGCTTAATGATAAGACAGCAATTGTGTTTGTTAACACTAAGAAGAATGCGGATATGGTTGCCAAGAATTTGGATAAGGAAGGGTATCGTGTGACTACTTTGCATGGAGGCAAATCGCAGGAGCAGAGAGAGATTAGTCTTGAAGGGTTTAGGACCAAGAGGTATAATGTTCTTGTTGCTACTGACGTTGCTGGACGTGGTATTGACATACCAGATGTGGCTCATGTCATTAACTATGATATGCCTGGCAATATTGAAATGTACACGCATCGTATTGGGCGTACTGGTCGTGCAGGGAAGACGGGTGTGGCTACAACATTCTTGACTCTTCAGGACTCTGATGTCTTTTATGATCTCAAGCAGATGCTTATTCAAAGTAATAGTCCTGTTCCACCTGAACTGGCCAGGCATGAAGCTTCAAAATTCAAGCCAGGATCTATTCCTGACAGACCACCCAGAAGAAATGACACTGTTTTCGCACACTAGACAACTTTTTTATTTGAGCTAGCTACATCTTTAGAATGCATCAATCAACTTTGCAGGTAATATGAATGCAGTTTTCTGGGGTAATGAACATTTTGCCAGTGAGGCCTAGCAGCCTAATCTGCTTTTTATGGCTATATGATCGATCTTGTATAAAATTTAATTACAGCAGCCATTTTATCATGGCATGTTATCCTTTCATGTATGCTTAGCTAGAGCTACTACCATTCTGCTTATTAATTATTTCTAACAGGAATTGATAGTTTCAGATGAGGATTTTGATTAATTTTGTCATTTGGCTTTGATATTTGTCATCTTATGATACAGTTGTTGTCTTTTCTCATTATTTTTCTTGCTCTACCCAGGCTGTGCTAAGTCGTTACCGTTTGTTTGAGTAACGTTTTGGTTTTTGCTCAAGACATACTTAAAAATAGTTTCTGAATATTTGTTCAATTCTACTGTTCACCTTGTATACATTAACTCGCACGAAAAATTTTAATTCATGAACTTGTAAAATGCTTTAAAAATGTCAGTCTACTTTAGCTATCAGCTCCTTTTGTCTAGGTTAGTTAGGCATATACAGACATTTCTTAGGCTAGTGGCTACCGTATGTCTTAAATATAAATCTGTTGGGGAAATGATGGTAACAAGTTGTATGAAGTTTAATGCAATATATAGCAAGGTTTGATACTTAATCTGTTACTCACCCTGCCTCAACACCTTAACCACACCTTTTGGTGCCTTGTCTGTACTGGTCTAGTAGTCTGGTTTTGTCGCCAAGACTGTATTAAGTTATCTGTTGTCGGTTTACTTGAGATGATTTTTGGTTTAAATTTTGTGCTTATATTGCTTTATTATAACTTCTTCTTCTCCAATTTTACCTATTTTTGTATAATTTAAATTGAATGTATGTAGAATCTTTTAGGGTTAAACAACCTAAGCTAGCCTCCCAAAATGCAGAGCATTCGGCATCAATGAAATTTACACCTTCTCCAGTAAGGAAAAAGGAATAACGTGCCGCGGGAATAAGGAACTTTTGTTTTATGGGAACAATTAACAGAGTTGATTGATTAGAATCAGATCATTAAAACAGTTTTGTGGGAAACTAATGAACTTCTGTCAGCTGCAAAAAAAGATAACGCAAATAATTCTATACTGTCAAATTATTTTTGGCATTAAATTATTTAGTGTTTAATAATATTGTTCAGTGTATTATTACTTGCACAATTCTTTTTTATGCTTTTATAGCAAACAAAAAACAGAGAAACTTTCAAATCATAATTTTTAATTATAACTAATATTCAATTTAAAATTAAAACAATTATTTAAGAAACTAATTGATAAGTCAATACTTAATACTAATACCATACAACAAACAAGCACTAAACTCAACTCAACTCAACTAGTTACTACATTGGAAAATAAACACTAATAGAGATTTATTAGTGGACAAGTGTGATTTAAGATATTGTTGGCTCGATTGATAATGATGGAAGAATGAAGTGCAGAATTATCAAAAAAGAAATATGTTAACTAGGTAGATTGGATCCAGAAGGATGCACAATATATGAAATCATAAATAATGTAAGATGAAGAAGTTTGATGAGACTCGCCTTGGGTTTGAGAGGGCACACAATCTTGCAAGCTTCAATTCCAGACTAATTGTGAATGGCAAAGACATTTGATGAAGTTGTTTGAGGTTGAATTCAATCATAGAAGCCAAATGCTGTAAGCTGAAGAGACTTGATGAAGCTAATCATAGACCTTGAAATCAAAAGGGTATAAAAATATTGACTTATGTTTTTTTTTTTTTGGATTTCTCAAGAGGTATTTTCCTTAGAAGTAATTTTGTATGTGATATAGTCAATTATTAACATATAATTTGTCATATATAAAGATAATAATACAAATGTTTTATACTATCAATACGTTTTGATTAGTTTATCCTAATTAAATTGTAATTATTTTACACCGTGGCAATATTTTTTAGTAAATTGAATTAAATTCTGATTTTATCACATTTAACGCCAAATTTATGCTGAGATGGCATAAACATTGACATCTATGTATCTACTAAACATTTGGATTGGTCTATTAATAGTCAATTGTGAATTATTTGTTGACGAGTTTCAGTGTGCAAGGTGAAGTAATATATTTAACATCGGTTTTGTGGAATACTAATATTGAAAAAATGGTAACATAGTAGATTTTTGATTATTGCAAGGTCAAGTAGCGATGACATCTACAAAATGGGAAAGAAAGAAAAACAAAAGAAAAGGAGAGAGTGTCTTTCAACCCACGATTCCGCGTCTCCCTCCTTTTCTAATTTTGATATTCAAATTTTCCATTAATGAATATTCTTTCTTTCTTTCCAACCCTTCAATTCTTTTGGGGTTTGTTTCTCCCATTCATCGCCCGCTCTTAAAATTCACGTCTTTTTTTTTTCCATTGATTTTTTTTCTTGCCATTCTGACGGGCGATGGCGCAAAAATTCTGCACTTTTCTTCATTTTTCTAACCCGTCATCAATGAGTTTGTAACAAAAATTTAATTTTGAATTTTTTGTTTTTGTTTTTAATTTTAATTTTCTGACAGAATCAATATTATTTTTGTACATGATTCTGTCAGATTTCTGGGTTAAATTTTTTTCCTCTGATCATAGCTTCGATCAGTTTGGTTGTGGATTTTGCAAATCTATTTTTGCTTTGTAATAACTAATATTCTCTTTCTGTATGCTCTGCATTGCCCTTTTGAAAGATCTTTCTGGGTTGTGTTGTGTCAGAGAAAAGGTTGAATCTTTAGCTGAAGATTGTGGCTATTATAATTAGAAAATGAAGCTTGTGGTTCGTGTGATTGAGGCAAAAAACTTGGTAATCACGGATTCCAATGGATTGTGTGATCTGTACGTGCGGATACAGTTGGGAAAACAAAAGTGCAAGACCAAAGTGGTTAAAAGTTCGAATCCAATGTGGGATGAACAGTTTACATTTTGGGTTGATGACCTTAAAGATTCCCTTGTTATATCTGTGATGGATGATGACAAGTTCTTCAATCATGATTACCTGGGACGGCTTAAATTGCCTGTCTCACTTGTTTTTGAAGATGAAATTAAATCCCTTGGCACTGCTTGGTATTCTTTGAAATCCAAAAACAAGAAGAACCAGAAGCAATCTGGTATATTTTAGTGCTTAACTGAACCTTCTTCAACCTTATCCTATTGTTTAATCCTTGTTTTCCTATTGTTGTGACGGCATTGTTTGTTTTATTATTTGAATTTCATGATGTTGTTATATCGCTTTCATGCTAATATAGACGACTGATCGCGGAATGTAAATGGAATTCATTGTTTCAAGACTTAATACTTAATGGAAAATAATGTGCTCATATGTGGATCATGCTTGGACAATGAATTGTGACAGTTGCTTTCCTTTTCTGAACAGGTGAGATTCATTTGAGTATATCTCTTAGCCAAAATAATGCATCTGCGGAGTCAAATGACATTGGTGATCAGTCATTACCACCAAGATGTCCTGATACAAATTCTGATTCTCTTTCAAGATCTTCCACTGGCCTTTCAAACTCGTCTTCTTTAAGGGAAGAAACTGCATCTACCAGTTCCAGGGAGGAGAAATCATCTACACAAAAGTCACTTGCTGGCCGGCTTGCTCAAATTTTTAATAAAGGTTCTGATATGCCTTCAATGTCACCCTCTAGAAGCCTTGACTCGGATCAATACGAGTCATTCAAAGCTGAAGATGATATGAAGATTGAGGAGGATCAGTCCTCTAATGAAACTTTTGAAGAAACTATAAAAAAAATGCAGTCTGCAGATCAAGGAAGTGAAATTCCTAACAATTTATCCGGAGGAGTGCTTATTGATCAATTGTATATTATTGCACCAGAAGACTTGAATGTGTTACTATTTGCGTCTGATGCTAATTTTCCCAGGTCATTGGCAGAAGAACAGGGTACTACAGAACTGCAAATTGGTCCTTGGAAGTTTGAGAATGGTGGGGAGTCCTTGAAAAGATCACTTACTTACGTCAAGGCTGCCACTAAATTAATTAAGGCTGTGAAAGGCTATGAGGATCAGACATATTTAAAAGCTGATGGTAAGAACTTTGCTGTTTTGGCCAATGTCAGTACTCCAGATGTTATGTATGGCAGCACCTTTAGGGTAGAAATACTTTATGTGATCACACCTGGACCAGAGTTGCCATCAGGGGAACAGTGTTCACGCCTGGTGATATCTTGGCGAATGAATTTCGTACAGAGCACCATGATGAAAGGAATGATAGAAAATGGAGCTCGGCAAGGTATGAAGGAAAGCTTTGATCAGTATGCTCTTTTGTTATGTCAAACTGTAAAGCCTGTTGAAACAAAGGACCTTGGTTCTAGTAAGGAACAAGCCTTGGCAACATTAAAGCCAGAGGTCCAGTCAAACTTGAAGCTGGCACTGCAGTATTTTGGAAACTTCACATTCTTCTCAATGTTCTTTATGAGCTTGTATGTTCTTGTCCATATTTCACTGGTAGCACCTGGCAAAGTTCAAGGGCTTGAGTTCGTTGGCCTTGACCTACCAGATTCTATTTTGGAATTTCTTGTATGTGCTGCCTTAGTTCTGCAAGGTGAAAGAGTGTTGGGTTTATTCTCACGCTACATGAGGGCCAGAAAACGAAAGGGTAATCCCTTTATTGCCTTGATTTTCCTAATGATCTTTTAACTTGAGAATTTGCTTGATTTTTTACACTCATCTGACTGGGTGTATATCAGAGCAAATGGAAATTCTTATGTCTTTTTCTATTTGTCAAAGAAACATGCTTTGAGAGAAAACCAATATGAATTTGGGGAACAACAGGTCCTCCTAAGTAAATAGAAAGAGAGAAAAAAAAAGGCAAGTCAAAGTGCAGCAAAGAGTGATATATATTTAGCTCGAAAGAAATTTCTATATCCTATCTGTGTGAATCTGTCAAGGATTGCCTTCTGAAAAAACCATGAATTGAAATGCATTAGGAAACTTGAGAATTTGCTTGATTTTTTACACTCATCTGACTGGGTGTATATCAGAGCAAATGGAAATTCTTATGTCTTTTTCTATTTGTCAAAGAAACATGCTTTGAGAGAAAACCAATATGAATTTGGGGAACAACAGGTCCTCCTAAGTAAACAGAAAGAGAGAAAAAAAAAAGGCAAGTCAAATTGCAGCAAAGAGTGATATATATTTAGCTCGAAAGAAATTTCTATATCCTATCTGTGTGAATCTGTCAAGGATTGCCTTCTGAAAAAACCATGAATTGAAATGCATTAGGAAACTTTTACTCTTTCCAACAAAAGATGCAAAGCAAGAAATTACTGGTTAAATAGCCAAGTTTATTTACATCTATCCAAATAAATATTGATGCTTACAGAATTGAGTTCCATAAAGCCTTGTACTTCTGATTGAGAAAGAGCTCTCTCAACCGAAAGAGACAAACCCAAAGGTGAAGAGTGGAGTTCATTGTTTTGCTCAGACAATGTGCTCTGGATTTTATTAACTAAAGGGAGATTGTTTTATGAACTTTTACAGCTGTACAAAACAGTATAAAATAATAGCATATAAATCTAAATATGCAAAACTAAAAGAATAGGACTAAGGGACATGTCCGTATACTTCGGAAATGTTCTGAAGTATCTGGACAACCCTTCTTTCCATAATAAATGCATGTCATCTGGACAGACCAACAGAAATAGAAAATGGTTTATTCCAAAATTTCCAGTTTATACCTCAAAAACAACAATTAGTCTTGAACTCTAGAAATATATAACAGAGATTAGGAAATGAAGCTCAATGCAACTTAAATGAATGGAAAAAGAATTGTGTTAAACCTACTGAGTATGACAGGCTAAATGATAGCCTAATTTCTCATGGAACCATTAGCTTCCCAGAAGAACTGTTATCACAAGATATGTTTGCAAGTATAGTAACAGGATTTGTGAGTGAATAGGATTCTTGTTTTTTATTGTTACAATTATATCCTTTTATTTTTATGGAGGAAGCAATATGAACCTGACAAATGCTAAGGTAGTCCTGCCCTGGAAATTTTCTTTATTTGAATCAATTGATTTTGCTTTTGTTTTTTTTTTATCTCCTGACCTATTTTTTATTTTTTGATGGGGTGACTATGAATTTGTTGCCCCCTATTTCTTATATATTTGGCCTTTGTTTACTTTATTTGGTGTGCCTTTGGTGATATAGTTTTTTGGGGTACTCCAATATTAGGTAGTGATCATGGAATAAAGGCACAAGGAGAAGGATGGCTGCTAACTGTGGCCTTAATTGAAGGAACCAGTTTAACTAGTGGTGATTCTAGAAGGCTCTTTGGTCCATATGTGGTGTTTACTTGCAATGGGAAAACAAGAACCAGCTCAATCAAGTTAAGAAAATCTGATCCTTTGTGGAATGGTGAGTATATTTGAAATCTGATACTTAATCATTAATCTGAACCTCCAGTGATCTATCACTTAAGTCTAACTGGTGATCTGGATTATTGTATGTTAACTATTCTGTTACAAAATTTGTCGATCTTCGCAGAAATTTTTGAATTTGATGCAATGAATGACCCTCCTTCTGTGCTGGATGTGGAAGTTTTTGATTTTGATGGACCCTTTGGTGAAACTGCATCTCTAGGACGAGCTGAGATCAATTTTCTTAAAACAAACATTTCAGATATTGCTGATATATGGGTTTCTCTTGAAGGAAAGTTGGCTCTGGCATCTCAGTCTAAGTTGCACTTAAAAATTTTCTTGGACAACAATAGAGGTGGGGATGTTGTAAAAGACTATATAAGTAAAATGGAAAAAGAGGTGGGGAAGAAGGTAAGGATCCATGCTATGCTGCCAGGCATTTGTATTTATTTTTATGTTTTTTTCTTTTGAGTTGTACTTATGTTTTATCACCTTTTTCCTCCTTTTTTCTTTTCCTAATTACAAAATTGTAGATTAATTTGCGGTCTCCTCAAACAAATTCAGCCTTTCAGAAACTCTTTGGGCTTCCACCTGAGGAATTTCTCATTAATGACTTCACCTGTCATTTGAAAAGGAAAATGCCCCTGCAGGTATGGTTGGTCTGTTATGTGGTGTTGAAAGCCATGGTCGATTTCTATTTTGGTTTTAGCTGGTACATGTTTCTTTTGTATTTTCTAAGTTTCTGCCAATTGTTCTTGGCAGGGCCGCCTATTTGTTTCAGCTAGAATAATTGGATTTCATGCAAATTTGTTTGGACATAAGACCAAATTCTTTTTTCTTTGGGAGGACATTGAAGACATCCAGGTCATTCCTCCTACATTTTCATCAATGGGCAGTCCGATAATTGCCATGACTCTTTGGCCAGGAAGAGGTGTGGATGCGAAGCATGGTGCAAAAACAATAGATGAAGATGGCAGACTGCAGTTTCGTTTCCAGTCCTTTGTGTCTTTCAATGTTGCAAACAGGTAGATGGGGGACACTATGTTATTGTACAAGCTTGTTTCTTCTATATGCTTATCTGCATATCTGCAAGACCACCATGACTTCTATAAAAATACTTCCTGTTTTGTTTTACCTATTTTTACCCTCGTAATTTTAGGTCTATAACAACGACAGTATCATTTCGAATTTAATCCTTGAGGTTATTTCTTTTGGAAATAATAATAGTATGTTCATGTAATCCTGTATCACGTGATTAACTGCATTTATTGTTCAAGGGAATAAGTATTTAGGAAGTAGGGCTGAATTAATGTTAACCTAGCAAATAGTCTCTGTAAAGTCTGTTAAGAGTCTATATATATGGATGCTATCATAAATCTACACATTGAATGAGAAATCATTCTCATTCTGAATTCTCTCTAAAGTCTAAAACATTTTGTTCTATTTTTACCTTCTCTCCCCCTCTAAATTCAATAGTTTTGATTGTGAATTTATTTTAAGGATTGACAGTTCACAATGGTTACTCTTTTGACTGATTCATATCTTGATATTCTAAGAAAACTGTTAAAGTGTTAACTTCTATTCTCCATTGTTGTAAATTGTAATATGTTTGGCAGAAGTGTTGTTAAATTGATGACTTCCATGGTGGAATGGTGTGGCAGATTTTTTGCCAACTGCAATAGAAAATTTGTGAAGGAAGGCTCACTATAGTGACACCATTGGCCGCAATGGCATGTTTACACGGCGGAATTTTGGCTTTCTGCCATCCACCATCAATAACACTAGGAAGAAAACAATTTTTTTACTTTATGATCACTTGTAGATTAGTTGGTAACTATTTAAATTCAATTGTAATTTCATAGAACTAGGAAGATAAAGTGTGAAAGTGATTTGCTTAATGAGCTTATGTGTTGACACTTCTTTCATTACTTAGTCATACTATATCAAGTTACTTATTGATGGCCAAGGAAAAAAAATATGCTAATTTGTGATGTTTGTTTCGTGTTTTCAATAGCTTTGGTAGCTACTAGTTTTTTGATTGCTTTGGTTTCGTAGTTGTTTGTATAATGCTTTATTGTATGAAATATCTGATAATGTTCTCTTCCAATTATGTTTCATTATCATTTTTTGACATTAGTGAAGTTGTTTTTTAACTGCCACTATGCTCCAACTGGTTTTTGCATGACAGTTTGTGACCACCTAAACAAATGCATGCTTTGTAGGATCCAACTTGTCTCGATATTCTTTTAAGAAATTATATGTGAAATTAATTGTGTCAAACTACATCATAAAGTATATCCTAATTTACTAAGTCAAACTATTCTGGTGCTGATATAGGACTATTATGGCTCTTTGGAAGGCCAGATCCTTGAGTCCTGAGCAGAAGGTCCAGTTAGTAGAAGAAGACACTGGAACTAAAAGCCTTAGAAGGGAGGAGAGCGGATCATTCATTGGTCTTGGGGAAGTCAGCATGTCTGAGGTTCATTCTTGTGCGCTTTTAGTTCCTGTAATCTCTCTCTCTCTCTCTGAAAATTATTGGCTCCATCTCCATATTTTGTACAACTTGATTAATGATTGTGTTTGTTTATAGTTTCTTATCTTCTAATTAATTTAGGCCAGTTTCTTTATGGAGCTATTTAGTGGGGGTGAGCTGGACCGTATGTTCATGGAAAAATCTGGTTGTGTTAATTATTCTTATACCCCTTGGGTATCTGAGAAGAATGATGTTTATGAGAGGGCAGTATATTACAAATTTGAGAAGCGTATTTCACGTTATAGAGTTGAAGTGACAAGCACTCAGCAAAGATCTCCTTTGGATGGAAAGGGTTGGCTGTTGGAAGAGGTTATGAACTTCCATGGAGTTCCTCTTGGTGATTTTTTCAATGTAAGCAAGCCAAATTTAGCTTGTTCCCAGACTTTCTTTGGCCGATTTGCTATCTCTTTGTTTTCTAGGCTTACCTATTTTCGTCATCTTACTGTTAGTTTTTGTCTTCTGTACCATTGAATTATATCTTCTAATAATGTTCTACAGCTGCATATTCGCTATCAAATTGAGGATTTATCCCCAAAGACAAAGAGTTGTAAAGTAGAGGTATTGTTTGGAATTGAATGGCTGAAAAGTACAAAACATCAGAAAAGGATTACAAAGAACATCCTGAAAAATCTGCAAGAACGGTTGAAGTTAACGTTCAGTCTAGTTGAGAAGGAATTTCGTGAAGGAATTTCAACAAAATAATGAATGAATAATCATACTGAATTTGACCTTGAACAATTAGGGAAGGTAGCTGATATTCTCGCTGCCCCGTTACAAGATAGATTCCTGTAAGAAGGTTTTTGTATGTGTTTCTAGGCATCCCTTTTATATTTCATCTAAGAAAAATAGTTACTTGATTTCTATTAATTTATTAGTACACTTTTCTTGAATATCCATTCAAGAAAGGTTTTGGTTTGCCTAGCATTCCACCAATTAATAATCCAAATTTCATACCGCACTTCTTTCAGAACAAATATTATCCCCATTCTTCAGCTCAGACCAGAATATATGATGGCTTCAGCGTAAGGTCCATGTGATTGTGCTAAATATCAATGGCTCAAGCCTGCCAGTGACGTAATCAACACGGGAACTATGGATTTGACTCAGGTAGATTTTACTTCTCTTTCATGATGGTTTGCTACCAAATTTTGTTCTGCAAACCAAATTACTGATTGGAGATATTACCAACTGATCTGTTGTAAATGACTAATTAGATTCTGGAAGATACTCATTGTATCAGCAGTTTCTAGCAGTCCTAATTTGGGTTTGTTGTGTAACTACTTAGATAATAAGTTGGCATCTTTTTAGTGAGGATCATGTATGACGTGTCATGGCTACTAGTATAAGTGACAAAATGTTAACTTGCAAGACAAGTTTTGATTGTTGTAAGTAATTGTGTCCTGTACTTCATCATGCCCTTGGTCTTGATAAATAGAAAAAAGAAATGGCATTATGCCTAACGTTGATAGAATTGGTGTATCTGAACTTATATATCGGGAAAAAAGAATCTACTTATATTCAAACTTCTAACAAGGTAAACAAAAGGTCTTAAAAAGATGGGGAAAAAGGTAAACAAACGACTAAAGCAAAGTGCCGAAGGGGAGTCACAAAAAAGGGCTACTTTTTTCTAAAATAATTTGAGTGCCAATACTAAAATAATTTGAGAAATAATAGTGACTTACTACTAAACATATTTTGTAATTGAAATTTATTTAAAAATATTATAAAATTGCGAGTTTCACTCTTTATCTCTTTATTTAATGAACTTCACTTATGATTTAGTAGTTTTTCATAATTTTTAATCAATAAAAGGTGTTAAAAAATATGTATCAAATTAAAAAATATGTATCAAATAGTGTGTTAGCTCTCTTCAAATAATTTACAATAGTTAATAGCTATTTCTTGTATAGATAACAGTTAGTTATAATATGAATGTATACATTTATAGAAGGAGATGATTAAAAGAAAAAGATGTAAATGGATGAGCTTTTATTTTAAACTTTTAAGCTCACCTGTGCTATGTAACAGATTTAGTTTTTTGCTTTGTTTAGTTTTGCATCATCAAGTGTGTGAGTCAGCATAAAGTCATCCTATTATGTAATATCTATAAATAGTATATTACAGTTGCAAGCAAATTAAGAAGCAAAGAAACTAAATCAAGTTTCTCAGGAAAGGAATTATCACTTGTGTTCTCCCTTTTCTCCACACTTATTCCCTTTTATTCTTTCAATTTATTTAAGTGCTAGCTGTTTTTTGGAGTATTTTTAGAGTAGTAAACAGCTATATAACAGCTACATTCATCCTTTAACAAATAAAAATAGCATTTCTAATTACTGTGAGTTGAGGAAAATTTAGAAACATATTCCGTAACAGGAGGACGTATGTGCCCACTGGTTCCACAAGATGTGTTTGCTTCCTCAGCAGCAACCTGCAAGATCCAATAAAACTCCATCATGGTGAAAACTTTCATAAAAAAGTGATTTTGACTGGACCAAGCCTGCTAGTATGATTGCCAAAATCATAAATTCTCCAATCTATCTTTGTTTCAATGTCATAACCATTTTTACATGGTTGAATAGGTCCAAAATTTGGCTGGACCAGCTTAATCTGAGTTATCTAAACATTAATTTTGTTTGGATGATAAAGCCATTTTTTAATTGTAAATTTAGTTATATTGTGAGTCTCACAAAAACTAGTGTGACTCAGTTAAAACTTTTCACTTCTCTAAAAATAAAATACAACCTATAGCAGAATTGATTTTGAGCAGGTTAAATTTTTGTCAATAAACTGTGTACACTTATTTGGTGAGTGTTTACAAAATTGATCTTTCAATAATTATAAGTGGGTTTGTGTTATATATTTAGAAGCTTTTATCTTAAAAACAAATCTGTATCAAAACAATGTAAAATTCTCAATCCAGTGCAAATGTTTGCTACTAGAATCATACATAAGATCATTTTCTCTCTCCCTCTTTTTTTTTCAAACATCTATAAAATCATGGTGATAGTATGGAACATGAGTTTGGTTTTGGCAAACAACAAATCAAAGTATAATGATTTAGCTAATGAATATATTATTTTCCCCTTCAACGTGAAAATTAAGCTATCCAAACGGACTAGTACAAGGGTTGATTGAAAGGCTTATTTTTTTATTACCTGGGTAGAGAAACACAAGTCAGATGTGGAAAAAACCCTTCTTAATCCGTATAACCTACCAGCAGGTTTAGAATTTGGAAAAATCTACAAAAAGAAATGAGAATTGAACATGGTATGTTTGTCTTAAGTTCTAACATTAGAATACTAATTACATTTTTTTTTTCCTTTTCAGATAATCATGTTATAGATACAAAATATCTTAGTTGTAACATAATAAACTCTACTTTTCTTCTATTTGTGTTTTTTATCTGTCAACAAAATTCATATCAGAGACTTAAGGAAATCTAGTTTCCATTAAAACACAGGATCATTGTGAGCATTTTGTATAGCTAAAAAAGCATTCTTCTTTTTCTACTATGAATCACTTTATTATTAGAGGATGGTGAGTCATGATTGAAAGGGGTAATAAAAAGAATTTGTCGGGAATACAAGGGTAAAAACTGTCACCTGTACAACTTTTTTCCTTAGTTTTATCTCTGCCTTCAGCTTTAAGACTTTTGCTTCAAGCTCTCTGATATGAGCCTGCATTCAAATTCTCTATGTAAAGAAAATAATTTATTATACTACATGTAACAAAAATCCTATACATTCAAATTGTTCAGAAAACAAAATGGGACAAATAATAATCTGTTACTCCTATATTATATGTAACAAAAGTTTTATATATTCAAATTTCTATAAAAAAAAAATAACAAAAAGTACTTTTCCAATTTTAATGCATTTGAGTATGAAAAAGCTATAGAATTATGATTTTTGTTATTTTATTTAGGGAGAACTAGGGTTAATTGCACCGTGCACCAATTAACTAACCTGTTTTTTCTCAATAGATTTTTTTGCTGAAATTCTATTTTTGAGCTTAATCTCTCTTCTCCAGAGAATGTACTCTTCAGAACCCTTTTTAAACCTTCTTCTCTTAATCCATCTTGCTCCTTCATTTTTTGGATCATGTTGCAGTGGCTGGTTAACATCAAAATGTTTCACTGCCTTTAATGTATGATTAGCAGATACATTACTTGCAAGCAATAAATCATTTTCTGTTTTGTCTTCAGTGTTATTTTCTGTTTCATTGTTGAAGAATTTATTCAAAAAAGTAAAGTCAAATACATCAAATGGCTCATAATCACTAATGAAATTGATATCCATTTCTAACCCAAAACACTTTAATAGTTTTTTTTATCTGTAGTTTTTAATTATTTATTTATTATTCGTAGAATATAGAAGAAATTAATGAACAATAGAGTTGAAAACATATTATAAATATACACCCAAAGCTCATTGACATTTCGTGTGTAATGCAGTGTGTTTATGTAAAATTGGTTTTTTATAAATTTGCATGCATTATGGATCGGAATAAATAATGATTAGTTTAAACTACATGCTTTCCATTTTTATGTAGCACAGGCATTTTCTCAGAATTCGCAAAATGGATTTAATGTGTACTGAGAAGTTTTATTTAGTCAACTTTCTCTTTTTTACAAATAAGAGAAAATTAAAATCAAATGAGATCAGAAAATGCAAAAAAAAATATATATATAATTGTTATTTTTTATATGAATATAAATTTTATGTACTATAACTAACTAGAGTGTTTTTGGTACAAAATGCTAATGGTTTATCAAGATTTTTTTTTCTTCTTTTTTTCATAACAATGGATTTGAACCTGAAGCGTTTACATTGATTACTTGATGGAGCTCAACTTAGTTAATTCAGCCAACAATCATTAGCATTATTTTTTCGAAATTAGAAAAAAATCTTATATATGTACATATATTATTAGTTACAATGAATAAAAACAAATTAAATAATTTTATTTTTTTTATTTGGTCGGGTAAATTTGAAGTGGTTTAAAAATTAGATCAAATATGTTATTAGCCTCGATCAGTCCAATTGGTATATAAGCAAATTTGATTATGATTATGACTGATAAATAAATAAAATGCATATTTGTCAAGTAATTTAATGTTGATGCTTAGAGAATTAAAAAAAAAAAAAGTATTAAATGAAAAGTATAACATTTGATATACTAAGAAGTTAAAAGATTTTATTTTTAATTTATAGTATCTTTTATGTCTTGAAGTATATATAATGGGTGAGAATCAAGTTCAAACCTCCAACCTTATATAACCTAATTAAGTCTTCCACTACTATTAGATAAATATGATATATAATAAACTCCATGTTTTATTTCCCAATGAGTAGAAAAGATAAACAAAAACTAAAAGAAATACAATTATCCTAAAGAACAAACACCCATGATATCTATTAATAACATAAGACACATTGAGAATAACAATTACCCTAAATAACTTATTGTAAAGATTATTTAAATAGTTTATGAATTGACACTTTGATTAAGAAAAATGTATTAAAAGAACCATCTAATAAAGACCAAAATGATGATGAAAGAGGTAAATTTTGAATCATTTACTATATATATGTTTGTAAGAATCTTGAAATGCATGAGAATATATATCATGAGGAAAAGTGATTTGAAATAAAGAACAAAACGTGCTTAACTTTATAAGTAGAAACGCAACAGATAGTAGGAAATGAAATGTAAATTTGTCCTTGTTTGTGAAATAATACACAAAATCTGACAAAGTTGTAAATGCAGGATTTGCAATAAGATTCTTGGACAAGGGAACAAAATAGGAGCAAAGCATTGAATGAAGCCCATTAGTCAAACAAGTAGAACCAAAATGTAGGGAAAGTTTTTTTGGGAACCATTCTTAATTTGACTGCTCAGAAGTGGAATGAGATAGGGCTTACTTAGTAGAAGTAGGTCCAATGTGATGGAGTATGAATTGACTACGCCCATTTTCAAGCAAAGATTTTCAACTCACACTTATTACTCAGTACTACACCTGGAATGGTTTCATTCATTAGAGCCTCAAATTTATACACTCGCATGTCTTTGGCATTATTCATCATGTCTAGACCAATTCATGTTTCATGCTTGACCATGTCTTCAAATTCCTCAAAAGCCACGCATGAGCATCATTCATACGTTAACCTATGTCTGCTTTCTTAAATGTCAAGTTTTCAACTCCCACTGCACTAACCCCAGACATAATCATAACTAATTAACTGCTTTTATAACAATTTTTCCTTCTTACGATAAAACATGTATTATAATTTAAGCTCTAATTAATTGCATACCTCTTTACCATTGTACCTTTTACTGTTTATATATATTTTGTGACTCAAAATTTATTGTAATATTGGTAGGTTAGAACGCATCTTGTACCATGAAAAAAGTAAGTTAGGTGTAGTGACTCATTACCTTTTAATTAGCAACAAAATAAAAATGGTGGTGTGTCATTTCCTTTGCCCTACTTAAATATAACTTGTTCTTGCTTTTTAAGTCACTTCCATTCTTCCACAAACTTAATTAATTTGATTGATAACCATATGTGTAATTCTTTCTCTCTTACAGAAGAAAATGGAGCAATTTTTTATTTTAAGAAAAATGAATTGTGAGAAGCTAAATGAAAGAAGAAATTAAATTATATATGCTAAGTTATGTATGAAAGTTAATGATGATATATAAACATCATATGTTCTGATATAGATACTATGTTAGTTTTCAGTTTTATTATTATATTGGCATTGAAAATATAATTATATACCTCATCTGTTTTAATATATTTGACTAAAGCATCACTTGATGTAACAAAAAGTTGCAAGTTTCCCTTTCTCAAAGACATGATAAGGTAATCAACGGATTTAAAACCTGCGGGTAGGAAGATCTTCCTGGGCATAAATTAAGAAATCTAACCAAGAAAAAAAGTGAATAATGTGAGACAGCTAGTTGATTGAGTATTAACTTAAAAAAAGCCTGAGTATTACATCAAAAGGTTGGGCAGTTTCTTTCATCCCATTAAAATTCAAAATAATTAATGCATAGCCACACCATGACTAAACTCTCAATCCTTAATTACTAAAAATGTATTCAGAAAGTTTTCCTTTTATAACCTTTCATCATGCATGATGCAATGGGAAATATATAAGGGTGAGCAAGGTTAAGACGCATAAAAGCACATCAATTAAAGTGTTGCTGATAGAGTGAACAAAATGTATTGGCATCAGATTGTCAGAAGATGACTATATATATATCTTCATGTAAAAGCACATGGTCGGCTTCACTTTTTTTTTTCTCTTTATAAAGACTAGTTTGTACCCTCAAAATAAAAACAAAATCAAATTAAGAAACCCTAAAGAAAATGATGATAAAGATCTCTATGATCATGATCATGTTATTGAGATCATGAATGCTCATTATGGCCATCGTCATCTCCTGGTCACATAGCATCATAAGGGTAGGACCATTAAGGAAATTAATTACTCTAAGCCTATATATAAATTACACATAGATAAAGATCATAATATAAAAGTGGTATGTGAATTCGGTTGTAGGTGTCTAAGATTGACACAAATACACACCAAAGGAATTGTCTGTATTCTGTATTCTGACAGCAGCTTATATTATAACAACTTTATTACATAACTAACTGCAATATACAATCAATTACAATACAAATTAACTAGTTAATTCTCTTAGGTCTCTCATTTTATATTTTTTAACTGATTGTATTTTTTAACTAGTTCTCTAATTATATGGAAATACTAGTTGTTTTTTTACAGTATAAGGCTATCAAATCAATAGTAAAGAGATGTTGGTTGAGAGAGAATCAAGTGGGTCCAAAGAGGGTGAGCAAGAGGATTGACGCACGAGTGAGTGAATAAACAGCAAGATAGAGAGCAACATGAAGGATTAACCAAAGAATCAAAGGGGGAATTGCTTGTCTATGTTTGGCCTCCAAAACAACCAACACATAAGTCAGACCAATCCCATCACCATCATATAACCAACGGCATACGCCTCGACACGTGGCTCACATGCACCTACGCCATTCTACTACTACACATATTCCTCATATCATTAAATATATATTACCAACATTTTATTTTGTGTTATTATAATCCAACATTAAATCTGAACACTATTCTCAACTCAACATGAATTTAAATCTTGGTTAGCCTTAATGTGAATGTGAAGGATAATCTTTTCTGCTAAACTCAATCTTCATGCGTATTGATAATTTCTATAATCTTTTGTATCAGAATTTGTCTACTTCATAGTTGACACAATATAATCTTTTCTATTTTTTTTTTTATTATCATCATTAACAATTTTATTCTTCTAAAAATCTAAGACTGTTATGTTCGGATACACCATATCCTAGTCTTCTGCGCTTAAAGTGTAGTCTTGAGAACCGAATAGTATATTCAGTTGACTTACCCATCTAGTATACCTTTTAATGTAAATTTTTCTTATACAAATTTTTAAAATAAAATAAGTAAAACTATTTCTAAATATTGTGATTTTTTTAAAAAAAAAATATAGAAGAAGACCCTTAAGGTTTAGTGGGGGGAAGCATGATGAGGAATACACAGAGGATCTTTTATCTATGCAGAGAGATGGTCCCACACAAGCTTCTTTTCAATCAATATAGGAGCACTCCAAAGTCATAGCCCACTTGCAGTGCATGCTTTTTGTAATTCAATCATAGAGCTTTCCTCATTTTTTTCTCATGTCTTGTTTTTCCTCTCTTCTATTCCATTCCATTTACTATTCAATAAATTTATGATGGCATGCTTTTGATACATTACCATTTTGACTAATCCCAACGAACCACTTCTTCTCTCTCTTCTCCTTGCTGTACCCCGTTACACTTTGTTAGCAAACATATTGTGCTACTCTTTTTTTCTTTAGTTTCTGTCTCCTTGGCTCTTTCTAACTAAAGCATAACTCACAGACACACACCATATTCCTCACTCTCCCTCTCTCTCAGGATTACTTGCATAACACTACTACTAAACCACTCAACTTTCAGCTTCTCATGTTCTTGTATCTTTGTGCTAATAGGCCATATCTCCCTAGCTTCAGTTTAGTTATTGATGCTTTTAATTCATCCACTTTCTTCTTTTTCTACACTATAGCTACTTCTAAATTAAATATGCAGCCTTTTTCATAGTAAAGGTTTTTCTGCTTCCTAAGATTCATTCAGTAACACAAATAGTACAGCTAGCCTCAGGTATGTGATCACTTCTTGCTTCACTCTTTTAACTCCAGACATTTCCAATTTCTTTTGTTTGGTCTTTTTATTCTGTTAGTGTAGTGTATACTATAGATAGATAAATATGTACTATACAGCAATGGTAATTTAATTAAGGAGAAATTTTAAATATAATTTCTTAGGTGTTGTTTGTATTGTTAAATTAGAATTTTACCTGGATAGTTTGTATAATCAAAATTATATTAAAGAAAAGTAAAATACTTAGAAAAATTTCTCTTGGATTTTATCCATTAATTAAAGCATTAGGTTCTGGTTTTGACTTCTCACTAACCAATTAAAAGCTAAAAGTTGCTTTTTTTCATTTTGTTTTAAAGATGGAGAATACTTTTGCTAGAGGGTGATAAATGAAAAAGGAACATACTGTAGGTTCTGCTTAAAAAAATCCAAAAGAAAAGGGACAAAAGGAAATGATAAAAACCTTCTAATGGGGTCACAGAGGGTGAGAATTTATCAATTCCAGAATAGAATATCCACATAATTGGCTAAACACCTTACTGAATGCCATCCAGGATTATAAAAAAAGATGACATTGATTCGGCATAGAGCAAAGTTAGTTGACATTAACCATACACTTTTGTGAATTTTAGTGATGTTCATGGAATTGGGATCTGTGAGAATTGCCTATGTGAAAAGGGTGCCATTGCTAGGCTTCGAGAGCAATCTTATTTGGAAGAGAAATATAAATGGTTTTCATTCTTTTGTCTAGTTGAAAGCAATAAGTGCCATGCCACAAACAATGTTTTTTTTACTTTTTGCTTTACCACCATTTGTCTGTCAAAGCACCAACCATGCTGCATGTCAGATTTTAACCAATGAACAGTGGCTACAGCCAAGAGCTAATATCATATCTCTGTCAAAAACGATTCTAGATTCTTCTTCTTCTATTCATTTCCACTACATTATTTTTTAAAAGTTAAAGTTAAACTATGAATTTGGTCAAGTGTACTCATTTTATGTTTTAGTACCCACTACACGGTAAATTTTACTGTTTTAGTCCTTAAATACATAAAAGCTAAGTCGGTTTCCATTACTACAAGAGAAATACTTTTTGGTGATGTAAAGTTGCTACAAAAAAATTGAGAGTAAAAAACTGCCACAAATAACTGTTCTTAGACTAACACTTACAATTTTCTCGTATACAAACTAAAGAAAAATACATATATGTACATGTATGTGTTCTGTGAGTAAGTTAGTTCTTTGAGTAAGTTAGTTCTGCGTATTATAATTGTTGCAAAGTAAAAGTTAAAAACTAAAGCTTAAAACGGAGACAATTATACTGAGTAAATGTTAAACAGTTTAACTTCTTTTTAATAATTCAGATAAAACATGAATGGTAGGATGGTTTCATATAATAAAGCTGTGTTGTACTGTACTCTTTCAGTAATTCCTGACTAAAATTGAGAAGAAAAGAGAAACAAATTGAAGAAAGGAGAAAAGGTTGGTTTCCACCTTTCTTGATTCCTATATGCTTAATGGGGAATAAGATAATTGAGATGACCATAGCAGTGGACCACTCTGGGCCTATTATAAGTTTAACTGAACAAAAAAAAAGAGAGTACATGATTTTAATATATCAAAATTCTCTATAGACACGGCGAAAGTGACCTAACAAGTAGCTACACAAAATATTATCAAAATATTATTTGCCTTCGGTTAGGAAGCTTTAGGTAACATTAGTTTTTAGCCCTGTGGATCACTTTCTCTCGGATTTTCATATCATTGTCTGAACAAAGCCACGTATCTTTATATATATGGAATCAGAAGTGTATCTTCTAAAGAGATTGGGATTGGGGTGTGTGTGTTAGTACCTACCTGTTTGGGATTTATATACACTTTTAAGCCAAATGTAAAAGTTTTTGATGATTTTTGTTTGCTCACCTAACACTTAATTCCCAACTTCCAAACATTACATAAAATATGCTTTACCACTATCCATTCTCTGGCCTAGACCCAACCGTCAATGTAATCATATATGTTTATGCATGCTCAGTGCATTTTCTGCGTGGTGCTGCTTCTTTCTTCATTTGCTATTATTATTAACTTGTGTGGGGTTGGATGGGTATTCAATTACCCAAAATACATGCTATTGGCTGCATTCTACTTTAGGAAAAATTATTAGCTTAGTTTCACACTAAAATGTGTCTATATTCTCAATTAATCTTTTAAGTTTTTTAGTTTACAAAAAAATTAAAAGTATTCAATTTACCAAAAAACTCTATCCTTACTATGGTATTCTTATGAGTAACTTAACATCATCTGCCAATGGTTACCAAATTTTGATGTTGTTCAGTTTGTGTTACATATGTCAGGAACTGGCAGAAGAGGCAGAAAAATCTGAAGCCTGATATTAGTCAGTGAGTTTATTCTACTTTGCAAGAGTTTTAGTCAACTTCACCAACACTAGCTATTCTACTTTAACGGTTCAAGTAACTTTCAAAGGTATACCATAGCAGAAACAGAAGTGCATGTCAATTTGCAAAGCTCTCTAAGCAGTTGATATTATCGGTGGATCATGAAGGCATAAACTGGAATTTGGGTTGTTTATGTTTTTTCCTTTAATATGTGGAGGACACCATCTTCAATGAACTGAAGAGGTTTCAGGGATTGTATACATAAAAATCAATGTGGTTGGCAGTGGCAGAAACTTGGCAAAATAAATACAAGTACTTGAGGTAAGCAAATTTCTCTTTCTCCTTAATCTAGAGAAATTTTCTCATTCATAACCGACAGAGTGACCAGGACAGGATATCATGTCATATTCTTCTACCTTCATCTATAGTGATTTCTGATTTCCTTCTTGTCCTTCGTCCCTTTGCTTGAAATGATGAAATCTAAGTTGGTGCTTCCGTATTCTGCTGTTTCATGGTCATGCATCATGACATAACCCCTTTGGATTTAGTTCTGAGAGAGTCACATCAATGCCTTCTGTTCTCTCTCTCTCTCTCTCCCTCTCTCTCTTGGTGTACATTCTTTCTCTATGACTTTATGAGATCTATTGTAGAGTATTCAAGGTGTGTAGTCTTCTAAACTTGCAGGTTTTGAAGTAGAGGTTTTCTTCTTGAAGATTTGGTAAATACATAGCAACAAATTAAATATGAAGTTCATGAAACTTGGAACAAAGGCAGATACATTCTACACTGAACAAGCTACTAGGTATTTTTGCAGCATCCCTTTGGTTAAAAAATCTACATATTACAACCTTTTTGCAAATTAACATGTATTCATATAATACAGGACACTGATATCAGAGATAGCTGCAGACCTTGTGATACAAATCAATGATTTTACTTATCTGTTACACAAGGTATTGGGATTAGAATGAAAATGTGATGTGTGTGAAAAGATAAAAATCAAAATTTAATCATTGGTTCATCTATAATTCTGCTCTTTTTAGCTGCAGTTTCCGCTTCTTCCAAAATGTGGCCTCCTACAAAGGCTTTGCTATGATACCAATGATTCCGAGAGTGTGTCTCTGGAGCTTCATGATATACCTGGAGGAGAAGATGCCTTTGAACTCTGTGCCAAGTTTTGTTATGGAATTGCTATCAACATAAGTGCCCATAACTTCGTACCCGCTCTCTGTGCTGCCAAATTCCTCAGAATGAATGATTCCATTGAGAAGGGAAACTTTGTAGGAAAACTTGAGTCTTTTTTCAACTCATGCATTCTTGAAGGTTGGAAGGATTCCATTGCAACGCTTCAAACTACTGCTACGTTGCCAGAGTGGTCTGAGAATCTTGGTATTGTCAGAAAGTGCATTGATTCAATCATTGAAAAAATTCTCACACCCCCACCACAGGTTAAGAACTCAGATCCGTCAAACTTTCTCACATTTTTGTGACTTGTGGATTTTTTTTTTTTTATCTTATAAAAGATGATTCTGTGCAGGTTAAATGGTCCTACACCTACACCAGGCCAGGTTACACGAAAAAACAGCACCATTCTGTGCCAAAGGATTGGTGGACTGAGGATGTTTCTGATCTTGACATAGATCTTTTCAGGTGCATAATTATGGCTATTAGATCAACCTATGTGCTCCCTCCACAGCTTATTGGAGAGGCTTTGCATGTCTACGCATGCCGGTGGCTACCGGGGCTCACAAAGCTTAAAAGTTCTGGCAGTTCAGCATCTCAAACAGAAGAATCTAAGCAGAAAAACAGAAAAATTCTTGAAACAATTGTAAGCATGATTCCTGCAGATAGAGGGTCTGTTTCAGTTGGCTTCTTGTTTAGGCTTCTCAGCATTTCAATTCACCTTGGTGTCTCCTCTGTCACAAAAACAGAACTAATAAGAAGGGCCAGCTTACAATTTGAGGAGGCAACAGTGAGTGACCTACTTTACCCTTCAACATCATCCTCTTCTGACCAGAATTATTATGATACAGAGTTGGTTCTAGCAGTGTTGGAAACTTTCTTGAAGCTTTGGAAAAGGATGTCACCTGCAGCTGTCGATAACAGCTACTTTTTGAGATCAATAAAAAATGTTGGTAAGCTCATTGATTCCTATCTTCAAGTGGTTGCAAGGGATGAAAACATGCAAGTGTCAAAGTTTGTATCTCTTGCTGAAACCGTTCCCAGTATTGCCCGAGAAGATCATGATGATCTGTACCAAGCAATTAACATCTATCTTAAGGTGAAGTGCTCATACCACACCTGCGGGAAAAGAATGGCATTCAAGCAATTGAATGTCATTCAATCTGGTTCAACAAAAATTAAATTATAAATATGCATATTTCAGCTCTACATTAACATTAACATTATGATACATTTTACTAACATTCAATCTAGAAAAAATAATGTATGCACTTAACCTAAAAGATTATTAGAGTGATTTGATCACAATGCATTATGTACCGTGAGTTTGTGAATTTTAACAACTGCTTTAAAATTCATACTTAACATGATTTTTAAATGGTTGACTACATGTAATATCGGTCATGTTGATGAAATATCTGTAATCCAGTCAGTGAATTTTAAGGAATAATCACGGTAATTTGTTTACTTGTTATTTAGACTTTATTTCCATATTTATTTTTTAGAATAAAGAAATTATGATATTATTTATAGAGAATCTCACCAGACTATATTTTTCTAATTTAATCTCTAAAATTAAGGGAGTAATTTACCCTATGTATATTTATTCATGTAAGTTACTATTCTAGATTAAGCTAGAAATATCTACACATTTTAAGTTTGTTCATTTTAGTAATAATTATTTTAAAAGTTCTACTTCTTAGTTGATTGTGTAAAAAGAAGTTTATGATGTGATTGAAGTTTTATCTATGAACAGACGCATCCTGACCTTAGCAAGGCAGACAAGAAGCGTTTGTGTGGGATTCTAGACTGCCAAAGATTGTCCCCAGAAGTGCGTGCTCATGCAGTCAAAAACGAGCTTCTGCCATTAAGAACCGTAGTGCAGCTTCTCTACTTTGAACAAGACAAAGGCTCTAAGGCAACCTCAAGTCACAAACTGTCAAAGCCACATGAGATACTTCTTGGAGCAAAACATAGACCAGCCACAAGAGATGCACAAAGCAAACAATCTTTAGGCCTAACTAAAGAAGAAGATGGTAAAAGGTCAGATGGTAAGTTGGCATTGGACTTGGAAAGAAAGATGGTTATAAGAGGAGATCTTGAAGATACTCAGTCTGAGAAGGCCAGGGGTGTCAAAGATGAAAGTAGTTCAAGCTACAAGGTGGACTTGGATCCCAAAAAAATTATAAGAAGGGCAAGAAGTAGATCAGAACATGGTGTTAAAAAGTAAGATTGAGATGATGATTATTACAATAATAATAATCTTTCAAGAATTCCTAGAAAATTACTGTCTGCAATTTGTATCTTCAATTCTTATTATTTCTTTTTTACCTTATCATAAAATGTAAGCAATGTATAAATCCTTTGTACTCTCTCTTTCCCTAAAGAGTTGTATGCAGGGAAATTATTTTTTTACATTATTATTTTGCATCCTTTTGTTTGATAAAGAGAGACACAGAGAGATAATCTGTATTAAAAAAATGTTTTCATATTTTATTATTAAAAAATCATATAAAGAATATAATGTTAAATAACTATGCCTGTTTTAACCAAGAGGTCAATGTTACAAATGCACTTGAATTTTAAGGCACTGTTACACATTCTGCTCATGTGGAAAGTCCAACGTAGGGGAATCACTGTCATATTCATAGTCTTTGTGCATGTTTGGATTAAAGTCCAATGTAGGTGTAACAAATTCTTTCTTGGTCATTTTGTACATTGAAATTTGCAAAAATACTTTCCCAACTTTAATCCAAGCACTACCTTTGTGTAAAATTCATCTTATTAATATGAGAAAGATGGTTCATGTACAACTGAATGGTGAAGGAAGAAACATTAACTCTAAAAGTAAATTTGTTAGATCCTGAAACCAACCCTCAAGGTGGGAAGTAAATGTTCCTAATTCTCAACTTGTAAATGAAAGATTGAAATTGAGGCATTGGAAGAGCTTTGATAAACACATCAACCAATTGTTGTTGGGTCTGAACATGAACTAGCTAGATAGTGTTGACAGCAACTAATTATTGAATGAAATGATGATCAACATTGATATCTTTGGATTTCTCATGATGAGCTAGCTGGTTTGAAGGTTAGATGAATGGCAGCTTGATCTTTACGTAACATCTTAGAAGATGAAAATGATATTTCAAAATGAGAAAAGTGCTGAAGCCACAACAACATTTCACAAATTGCAGTACAAATTCACTTTTACTCAGTTTCTGCTACAATTTTGACACTTTGCTTCATGGATTTCCACTTCACTACACTGGTTGCTGGGAAAAAAGGAGTGTTCAAAATATAATTTAGATAGTGTTATCTAATTTTTTAATTTTTAATCAATTATTAGAGAGTGCATTAAGAATATAAATATATACACATATATTATTTAAAATATTTTTTGGTTTCCTAAAATATAAACAATTTTTTTTAAAAAATACCACAGTATTATAAAAATAGTCAGCAAAAAGCTTCTCCTAGATAACAACAAAATAAGAAACAGAAGATGCGTACTATTTTGCTGCTTAAGATTTATCATAAATATAAATATATAATAGGATTATTTTTCTAGAAAATGTTTGTAATTAACGATAATATCAAACATTTGAACTCTTCTATTGAAATATAATAATTGATTTTCTTAAAAATAATACGACTAGTTTGTACAAATTATTTGTGGATATAGCCTTTCCTTGAAGCCCAACCACCATTCCAATACACTGCATCATCCAACAAAACTATAAATTAATGATACAAGTTTCATTATATTAATCATTTGGATTTAATTCAAAAATTAATTTAATCCAACCTAAATCAAACTTATGGATTTAATATATATATATATATATATATATATATATATATGTATATGTATAAATGTGAAATGATCATACTACTCGTATCTATAAAGTAGACATTTATGAAAATATTACATTAATTTATTTTCTCTATGATCTCATTATCTAATATACATTTTAATGTTGTAATTTTTTTTATAAGTTTGTTAATTCTAAATTAATTTATATTTTTTAATTATATAAGTTTTACATTTTTTACATCATTATTTTATTTGTAATTTTTGTCACTTGATTTTTAAAGTTTTACAAATTTTATGATTAAATTTACAAAATTTATAACATTATAAAATTTAGTCAAATGTGTTAGATAATATACACTGCAAAAATTAAAAATAACATGAAAATTGACAAAAACATACCTAATATTTATTTATTTAGTTTGCAAAATTGGTGAGTTGAAAGTGACTGAACAGGAAGATGAAAGCACAGTGAAAGAGACACGTGGGAAGGTTGGAGTGCAATCATCAATGGTGTTCCTTCCAAATTGAGGTCATTCTTCTTTCATCTTCAAATATTTATTCTTTCCCATAAATATAATTCATAATTTATTCAATCAATTTTTGTTATTTTGTGTTGGACACAGAAACGTGGTTGTTCAATTTTGCAACCCCTTTACCTCACCCACTTCTCAGAAATTTAATCAAACCAAACCAAACATAAATTTCTATAAAATCAAACCAAAAAGCTTTATGCTTTTCCAATTTGTTCCTAAATTACAATTTTTTCAATTTTCAAAGACAGAAAAACATGTCCGAGAATATTGACTCCAACTCTCCTCCGCTTTCCCTTCTCTCTTTCTTCTGTCTCTGAAAGGTAAACCCCCCACTTCTTCATTTCAACACTTTGCTCCTCAATTCTTTCAAAGTTGCGATTTTTTTATTATTTGATTAGTATCTGTAGATCTAGTTACAAATCCCTGATTTTTGTTCTTGATGGGTATTAATCAATAATCAATGGCGACGTATCCTGTTTACCGTTGCATGGTGAATATGCGCTTAGGTTCTGGATTCGAAATCTGCAATGAGGTTTCTTTAATTCAGGACCATGCCCTGTGTCACATTGCTGCTTTGTTTTTGCCTTGATTGTTGCATGTCGAGCTAAAAATCCTATTTTTCGTGTGAAAGAGTGTGCGATTGCCTCTGAATTTTGGTGCCGTGCTGTTGAAACTGTGATTTTTGGTTAGTTACCTGGTTTTGGAAGTGATAACTTGGCTAATCTGCTTTATTATATTGAATTGGATTTGCTTCTTACTTGTTTTTTAACTAATTTGATTGGATTGAATTCGTGGGGTTTCTCTCTCATGTTATGATATGTTATAGGATGTAGAATATTTGGAATAGGGTGAATCTGCTTTGTTGAGTGTGGTATAGAATCATATTTGAATTGCTAAATTTTGTAGTAGTGGCATCGATTACTGTTAAACATTTTCCTTTAGAGGGTGGAAATACTTTTCTTCCACACAGAATGGAAATTTTAGGTGGATGATGGATGGATCGGTCTAGCTAGGCCTGGTATTAAATTTTTAATACTTTCTTCATGGATTTCAGGTATGGAGTGTTTTGACGTCTGGAAGAGATCATGGTGCAGTTCCTAGAGGGATTAAAGCATTTGTGTGCTACTCTGATAAATTGTTGTGATGCCGATACATCAAAGCAACCAAGAGGTTTAGAAAATCCAGAAGTTCTTGCTAGAGAGACAGTGTGTATGTCATTACCCCTAATTTCTTTCTTATGTGAGAAACTTTTAAAGGGAGGAATAGTCCAGTTATTCATTTTTATTTCAATGTTCTAAATTATCACCCATTGTCATTGTTTTCTTGTGTCTAATTGTGCCTGTATCTCTCTCTTCCTCCTTGTTTTCCCTTTTTTTGTTATCACAATATTTTGGAGAGTGGTGGAAAAGACTCGGTTATATATGTTTTTGACCATTAATGGGAAATGGTGGCCATACATTATTGAGGGTCAAATCACAAAATACAGGTGGAATAAAATATTATAGGATACAATTAGATTCAGAGATTCATAATTTAACTGACTACTGGTACAATCTGAATGGTAGATGGTGCTCACTTCAATATTAGTGTAGCACCATTTTATTTCCTTTCAATTCCTTTTAGTGGCTAGAGAAATTGTTGAAAACCATTGAAGACTTGGGTAAAAGTTAGATGGCAATGAATCTATATAATCTCATTGTTCAGTTATTGAGGCTCTTGTTATTGTTAAGACTTGATTCACTTGTATAGACTATTCATCTGTTCTTTCTCTCAATTTTTTTTTTATCAAAAATCTTAAAAGAAAAACAGGAGAGAAAAAATCAACAAAAGAAGATATTTATGTGTTTTGTTTACAATGCAGTTAGTGTAAGTGAGATTGAAGCGCTGTATGAATTGTTCAAGAAGATCAGCAGTGCAGTGATTGACGATGGACTGATTAATAAGGTTCTTTATGTCATCTTTTGCTTTGTCCTTCTATTACTTTATGATATGAACTTGTGATATTTGTATTTTTAACCTTTCTGGATGATACCTTTCTTCCTAGTGTACCTTTTAATCATAACATCTTAAGTTTATTATGTTTCACAACTCATGGTATTTTACATTGTTTATTGCATTGTTCATTTGTAGATCCAAATATTGTCTATTTGGTTGTTTTGATGGTTTCCTTGTTTTACATGGCAGGAAGAATTTCAGTTGGCATTGTTCAAGACAAACAAGAAAGAGAGCTTATTTGCAGACAGGGTACATAGAGAATTAACCTTTAGTGTTTTCTTTTCCAACTACTTTTACGTTGCCACCCTAATTCTGAAAACACCATAATTGTGGGCAATATTTTCAATTTCCATACTAAAATTGGTTTTTAACTAGCTTTGTATACATCATAGTCTGTTTGATTTGTTTTACCATGTTAACTTGCTATATGGCCAAACAATAAGCCATTGTTGCATTTATCTTTGATTTATTTGGTGTATGGTCCTGTTTTTGGTAATATTTATGTTCTGAATCTGATTATTTAGAAGTCAGTTGCATATGTGTACATGTGATGTGAACCTTAGAATGTGTTTGTCATGTTCATGATTTTGTACTGTTTGTAGGTGTTTGACTTGTTTGATACCAAGCACAATGGAATACTTGATTTTGACGAGTTTGCACGTGCTCTCTCCGTCTTTCATCCCAATGCACCAATTGATGATAAGATTGAGTGTAAGAATGACAAATGTTGACTTCAGCTTTCTGGTCTACCTTTTCATTTGGATTTTGAATGGAAAGGAGATTTATCGGGGAGGAAGATAGAGCATATGTGTTTTTCTTTTTCTATAGTGGTCTATTCATTTCCTTCATGCATTTGTTATTGATATTGATAGTAATGTATATGCCTGTTGGGGATTCCCAACTTTTTTCTTTCTGCAGTTTCATTCCAACTGTATGATCTCAAACAGCAAGGTTTTATTGAAAGACAGGAGGTAGTTTTTTTCTTCTTGTGAATCTATGATTGTGAATAAATGAGAAATGAGAACAACTTAAATGAAATTGGTAATGTTTTTCAAGGAACTCACTAGGGAACATGGGTTAAATATTTTTAAGTATCAAGAGATTAGATGCCTAAGATCATAAGTAAATTATTATACTCGAGTTAAAATTACCGTTTCTTTTCTCTTTGCCTCTTTAAAACTTGAGTAATTGAATATCTTCCTAGAACTTAACTGCAAATGAATTTAAAATCATGTTTTAGATTCTTAGTGCAAAAGAATGTTTCTTCCATGGGAATCCATTTGATACTCTGATATGACATGCTTCTTATAGCAGCACATATTTGGTTAGATATATTAGTGATTGATGATATTTGTGTACAGGTAAAGCAAATGGTAGTGGCCACTCTAGCTGAATCTGGCATGAATCTTTCAGATGATGTGATTGAAAGTATTATTGATAAGGTGCTTCATTTTATCTGATAACTTAATTGCATATCAAATCTTATTTTGCTTGATTTCTGTTTTTTTCTTTTTAACTTGTTTTTAAATGTTAAATTATGAAATTTATTATTTGTATTTTCACTCTTGAAAGTCTGTAGAAGTAAAAGTGATATTATGAAGCATGTGAATTATATTATACACAATTGGTGCTTTACAACTGGCAATTAGTTCTGTCATTTCCCAAATTTTAGCATATATGTTCTTTTGGTGGTGCATGTTCATCCTTCATTGTATCTCACATTATTTAATTATTAATGGGACAATTGTGTATTTTCTATGCGATGTTTTCAACCTTATTCTTGTGAACTTCATAACTTACAAGAGTTTTGTGTGCTGAGTTGGTAATGATGACAGTGTTATATAAAACCATTCTAGGCTATTATAATATTCGCATGTGATCTGTCACTGATAAGTTATTTTATTTAGACATTTGAGGAAGCTGATACCAAACATGATGGGAAGATTGACAAGGAAGAATGGCGAAACCTTGTCTTGCGGCATCCATCCCTTCTGAAAAATATGACTCTTCAGTATCTCAAGTGAGTTTCCTCTCGTTACTAACCACTGTTTGGATTGTGAAATTCTCTAGTCCGGGAAATGTTTCTGACTACAAAACATATTTGGATGTGTTTGTTAGGAAGAGTCAAAATATTATTAAGGAAATGCTAACCAATGCCCTACACTGCTAATTAAAGAATAAAAAAAATTATTAAAAATTTTTACTAATGCAACACTACTGTGACTTCTATAGCATACACACTATGATTTTTAATAATAACTTCATATTATTGGTTCATTAACCAGTGCCACAAGGTTGGATTCTTTTTGTTACTAATTCAAACTGGATAGCAAGATCCTATGATTAAAACTGTAATCTCTATTATTTAATCAAGCTCTAGCATCTAACATGAATTAAATTGTTCCCATGGCAGAGATATCACCACTACATTTCCCAGTTTTGTTTTTCATTCACAAGTTGATGATACTTGAGGCAACTACATCATCTTTGTCAGTCTCAGTATTCCTGACTGGGAATAATCTTCGATTGGCTTGTGAAATGATGGGATTCTGTGTGAATGATTCACTATGGATGAGGTCTGTGGATTGAACAAATGGGTTTGCTTATTTATTTACTTCATTTGAGAATAAAAAGGGAAACAGAATAGAATATTCAGGTGTTTCAGCATTAACACCTTGGAATTATTTTTTGGTGATAAATAAGTCTTGTGCAATGACTTCAGCAAGCTGTGAAGAGTTCTTTGATCACATGCCCGGGGTTGAGAATTGCTGCTCTAAACACTTGAGTGCATGTCAGCTGTTGTGCCCAAAGCCATGTGTAAAAAGGATAATGTCCCTTTCTATCAATTTTCTTTCCCTCTTATATTTGCCATTATTTTTGTCTAGGCTATTGGTGATTGAAAATCAATTAGTAGCTTATGTTTTCTTGTAATTACATTTTATTTATTTTTTTGCAAGGGTATGCATTTGAGAAATTAACTGAAAACATTATTTTGAGTGCCTAAAATCACAAGGTGTTTTTTTGTCATGTCTACAAAATCTTTAGATTGTTTATATACAGAAATGTTCAGATGTGATGGTTGCAGAAGTGTTAAGGTAAATCTAATGTTAACAGGAAAATTTTTTTTTAAAAAAATCTGTGTATAAGATTCGCACGAATCTGTTTAATTCAAGGACTTGGAGTTTAACATGATGGATTTTCTGTTACTATATTGAGTAATCTGTGCGTAGTGGTGTCTTAGCCTTTTGTTTTCTCTTCAAAGTCAACTGAGTAATAGTAGTAGCACATATTAAATTGTGACGACACTTTGTATAGATGATACTGTTATGATGATTATAATAGAAACATTAATTAGACATAATATTATTGTAACATGCAAGTTTACTTGTACCCTTTTAGAAGCAAACCTTTGTAGCATGATCAACTGGGGAAAATTTTTATGGTGCCATGATATAAGTTTACTTGACATTACAAATGGGAAGTAGGAAAAGCTTGTAATTAATTTTAGTAGTTTTTAGGTTTAATTAGGATTCTAGTCTTTAAAGTTATAGTTCTTAGCATATGCTTGGTACTTCGGTTTTCATAATTATTTTTTCGATTTAATAAAAACCTAAAAAATATTATTGTTTCTCTAAAATAAGTTTAACTATATAATATGCACCAATTTAATTTTTATTCTTATTGTTTTCTAGACATCTGCAAGATAATTAACATTTATTCTTCTCATTCTCAGATAAAAATTATTTTTACTAAATACATGTCTTGTAGCTATATATGGCCGTAGTCATATACATAGCCACATATAATAAATTAAAAGAAAATTTACTGAAAGCTAATTGACATATACCCTTATTTTATTTTTTTGTCACACATAAGCCCCATGATTCGTAAGTTATTGGTTGTGTCTAAATCACGATATATATATAATTTTAATTCTTTAATGCGTGTTTTTAAGATAGTAATTGTAAAATTATACTGATAAATTCAATTAATTATTGGAAAAAAAATCACCCCTTGTGAAATTTGTAAAGTCATATTGTCATTGTTAGTCTGAACAGAGTATGGGTCAGTGGTTATGTTAGGCAAAACAACACTTAGTCTAACCTATTGTTTTACTCTGACAATTTCTAAGAAATTTGGATTTGGATCCTTATACTTGTATGCTTGGTACCATGACTGGATTCCTTATTTTGTTATACAAGTTCCTTTTCTTTTATTTAATCCCAGTGTTTTTCCTTCTAAATCAAGCCACGTCAATTATGATAAAATCGTTATTTAAATCCGGTCAAAAAAAAAATAAAAAATAATTGAATAAAAAATGCTAGTGAAAAAATATAAAATTAATTGACAGAGACAAGGGTAATTCACCTCTGATAAAACCAAGGAAAACCCCCTAGGAAATTCGATATGAAAGAGTCAAATTAATATAAATTAGAAAAGGTTGGAGAAGGGAATTAAAAGACCATGAAATTTCCGATAAATTGTGATGGAACAAAAAGAGGTTTAGGATAAAGTTCTGTTAATTTTTCATATAATAAAAAACTGGGGCACGTATGCATGCACTTACCAAGCCCTTATCAATATAATATAACAGTCACAGACAATTAGACAAGGATTATGAGAAGAGAATTGTGAATTATCATCAAATATTTACACATATAATATCTTTCAATTGCAACAATTTACTGAGGGATGAATGTTAAAGCTTTCTGGTAATGCTTTTAGGCATTTTGTACTTTGATATATAGTAAGTACAAGTTTCTGCTAAGGTTTTTGGAATATGGGAAGCACAAATTCAGCAAACCGCGACAAGTTGTTTCCCCAAACCCCATATCAACGCCTTTCTCATTCTTCTTCTTTGCTCACTCAACCTTTTCTGCAAGACCAAAACCTGGTATATATGCTTTTCTTAATTTTACTCTTCTTAACGTACAAAGAATTGGTCTTGATTAAATCTTTATTTCCTTAACTTAGCTTTGATGGTTGTAGCACTAGAATCTATAGAATCATTATTATTGTGTTTGTTTTTGTGTAGTTTACAGAAATGGAATATGAAATTCAAGCTCACAGGGAAAAGTCTTTGGCTCTAGAGAAGGAGATTCTTGGATTGAAATCCAGTTTTTCTAGACTCGAAACAATAGTGCATACCAAACTGCAATCGCCCATCTCAGAGGCTAAGGTAAAATAACACTTTGATTTGAACCAATATCCTAGCTTTTGGAAGTGAAAGAATTTTATTTATTGATTTATTTTGTGTGTGATTCTGATATGGTAGGCCACTGAAGGTGAGAAGCAAGAAGCATTAATCATCCTCAGAGAAAAGGTTGAGAACTTAAAAAAAACTCTTGATGGAGAAATTATTGGACGTGTAGCTGATAAAAGGATTTATAGTTCTGTGAGTTTGATCCTGATGATGATTATGAGTGCAATTTAGAATCATCTTCTTTTTTTACTGTTTTGTTAATTGTTTTTTGTTTAATCTCAGGGATTCTCAAATCAAGGACTGACCCTTAAAAGGATACAAGAGAAGAATAATGAGGTCGACAAAGAAATCTCAGAACTCAAAACAAAGGTTGATGAGATGGCATCTACCATGGTTGATATGGCTGCTGTTATTGCTGAGTTAAAGCTTGAAACTTTTCAACCAAATGAATCAGCTCAAGTTGGAATAGCAAACATTTACCTCGTACTCATATTTTTAATTGCTTTTTTCATCGGTCTCAATCTTTAACCAAAAAGTTCTGAGCGTTTGTTTTTTCCCTAGACATAGATTCTGTACAGTGTATTAATGAACTTTTTTCTTTCTTTTTAATTATTATTTCTGCATGTGCTTGCTACAAGTTAGTTGGATTGGGTTAGTCGTAAGGAGTTAGAGTAATTTCTACATGATAGCTCCAAATTTCTTTACCATTATTTGAGAAAAAATTGATGAAAAATATCCTTAGTCATAATTTTTTTGTTCTTACACTCCAGTGAAGAAAGAATGACATCAATTGGTTCATGACAGTGAACAAAAAAAAAAGTTGATTTTTTTTTTCAATAGCAAAACTTGTTAGTTATTAAATCCTATTCAACCGGAACTTGGATGTTGTGGCATGATAAACAAACAGCTAACGAATTCCGGTCATAAGTATCATTTTTTTTCTTCTTCTGAAGTTAGTTAAAATTGTTGAATTATACTTATCTAATAAATCTAAATATTTATCTCTACACCAAAGAAAAAAAATCTAAATACTTAGGTTGAACCAAAGTATCTTTGTATGAGTTATATAAAATAAGCATCATCTTTTTTACATTGTACATGCCAAAATACTAATTTCAGAATTTTTAAGGTCAAGGGAATATATGCATCCTGACGCAATTACTTATTGGGCCACACAATTCGAAGCTCTTGTGTGTCTGATAAGGAAGGTATCAAGCCGTTTTCAAATAGCATGATCATAAATTCATGACTTTTACTTCCTTTGTTAGAAATTAGAGACGCTAATACAAGTCATGAGAACAAACACAAATGAAGAATCATGTGTAATATTGAATAGGTTGTTGTTCAAATCATCTATTGTACTATGATACAACGACTAAATCCTATGATGGTTTACAAACCTAGAATGCAGTTGAATATTTTCTACTATTATTTGCCCACATATATCAGATTTTCATTTTGAGTAGACTTAAATTAACTATTCTACTTGACTACTACTAAGTTGTCGAAAAGGGGACCTCGGAAAACCCACTGATGAAGCCTCTGAATCATGTTGAAAAAGAAAATATCATCTGTATAATTAGAAATGCTAGCAGAACCCACAACTGATACGTGATCTGAGAAGAAGATGAATCGGAGCCTTTATCTGAGACACCAACAAGAAAACGACAATCACCAACTGAAGGGTCTCGGAAAGTGATCACACCAAGTCCATCAAAATTGCAGCTTCTTGAGTCTTGCATTTGCAGTTGATAGTAACTGTTGAAAGCATATGAGATGTTACCCTTTTCTCCAATTCCATTACACGAGCCTCCATAATCAAGTGTGGTGCAATCCGCAACACTACATGCAATTCTCATATGGTCTGCTACATTTTGAACATCACTAGAGGGACTTGCCACACACCATCTAGATGGAAGATACTGAACATTCTTTGCATTCTTCAACTCCTTGTTTCCAAGGCCAAGGTTTAGTGGATACTTAGCTTGCCCATCAAAAGAGAATATCCCCCAGTGTCTTTCAAATCCTCCTGGCAGTGTGCTCTTTGCTCCTTCATCAAGAAGACTGAAGAGATAGATGTCCATAGGAGGAGAACCTGGCCTCAAAGGGGTCCCTTTGTTACTTAGAACATGAGTAATGAGACCTTGATTGAAAACCTTTGCTGCAGTGATATTTGCACCAATGGCTCCATCTGAGGGCCAACCAATTTCCCCAATAACTATAGGCATTTGACCGTATCCAAGTTTACTCAGGGCTGCAATTAAAGTGTCATAGTTTCCATCAAAAGCATTGGTATAGACATTGTTACCATCTGTGACAGGGTGAGTAGTTCCCTCAAAGAATGCATAGTCTTGTGGGAAATCTCCATTGTCATAGAGGCTGAGGAAAGGGTAGATATTAACCATAAATGGAGCACCGTTTGAGTTGAGGAACTGAACTAACTGAGTCATGATTTGGGTCAGTTCAGGCCGGAATGCACCTTGGGAAGGAAGTGAAGACTCATAGGCATCTGCATTGCAGGGGACAACTAGTTTGATGTAACCAGCAAGATTTGCTTTCACTAAAGATTGTTGTAGATTTTGTACCGCTGGCATCACCGAGTTCTGATATTGACCATTGTAACTAGTGAGGAATGGTTCATTTCCAACAGCAATATACCTGTAACAAAAAGAACAAAGGTTTAACTAGAGGCTTGTAAAAAAATCACAACGTTCTGTATAACAACTAACACTAATGGCTTGGGAAGAAGGAGAAAGGTTGGAGGTCATCCAATAATTTGAAGGTTAACCAAATCCAGTGTTCAAAAGGAAAAGTTCATCCACGCGAATATATCTTTATTTGTCAGGCTAACTCTATAGTATATCTTTATTCTTGGGTCAAATACTTCAAACTATAGTCGTCTTCTTAGCATCAAGGCAGAAAGCAAATTCAAGATATAATCACACTCACTAAAATATCGAAGCTTATATAATTTCTATTCGATATAATACCATGACAGACATTTTAAATTGTTCATAATAACTATAGTTAAACAAAAATTTGCAATTAACAATTCATCTCCAAATCGTCAAAAATTCAAATAGCCTTTCCATATCTACCGTAAAAGAATATTTATAACAGATGACTTTGCAAATTTTAAACAACTGAATTCAGCACCCTCACCCATGTCAAAGTTTCCAACGATTATCAGTTAGGTTAAAAGTTTGCCAAAAGATTCCAATGCAATATGCAAATCACAGCTCGGGATGAGAGCAAAACCCACCCAATATTTCGTGTGTGTTTATTTATAAACAGTTTTCTTCAACAAACGAGAAAACTAAAAAAATATAAGGTGGAACATAATAAAGCAAGGACTTGGTACTCAATAGTACTTGGTTGTAAAAAGATAGCTTTATCACACAGCAAAGTTTCTTTCATGTTGGTACAACAAAATAAACCCCTCAGCACAAATATCATGGCTTCAAAAGTAATGCTAAACATTGCTAAAGAAATAAGTAAAGATTTTGAAAGAGAAAGAAACAAACCTGATATCAGCACCGCCTTTACCGATGTAAGCAGAAACATTTTGGCGAAGCCATAAATCAGCAGCAGCTGGTGAAGTGCTCAAGAGTGACAACATCTCATTGGGGATACCAACAATGACTTGAACTCCACTCCCCATGAGAGCCTTAAGAACTTGAGGCTCTGCCTCAAACAACTTCACTTTTGGAATCTTGTTATCTTTCAAGAGATCAACCACTGTGGAAGGCTTCAACTTGTGGAATGAAACGGTGCCCCAGTTCACTCCTATTGCTGATTCTACCATCCCAAACATCCACATCCATCCCAACAACATAATAGCTGCACCCGACAACAACAACCTTGTTTCCAACATTCTCAAACTCAAACAAAAACCTTAACAGCTCATTAAACTAAGATTTTGCAGCAGTTTCAGCTTGTCAGAGTATGACACAAGGAATGCAGAGCTTGAACTGCCACATACAGTAACGTGTTAACTGCTATCAGTAAAGCACCTGAAGATCAATGAAAACTTGCTTTTTTGAGCTTAACAAACATCATTATTAAGCGGGATTTATTCGAATTTACCAGAATACCCTCTCCGCCTTTCTAAATTCTGTGTCACATTGCACATAGTGATTTCCTGAACTGACTTTTTTGTCTTTGGCATGTCGGTATCAATAGGCATTCAACACTGGTCAATATCTATTTGATCTATGTTTTTATATATTAATTTTTTATGGCTATTATGACTTGGATTTTATTTGAGAAAATTGTTGTTTTTACGTTTCTGATGAAAAAGAATCAATTGTTTATTGCGCTTAGGACTTGTTGCCGAAAGAGGTTATTGATTTGGATAAGTAATATTCTCTTCGTGGCCCATTGTTATCTAATTCTTGGAGATATCGCGAATTTGTTGTGACTAATATTCGAGGCTTGACTAATTTTATAGCACATAAATTAGGTAGCTGGTGTTCTATCTTAACAAAAGTCTTGGTAGCTAGTTTTTAAACACGAACTCTTTAAAAGATAAAATGCTTAATCTTTTTATTGTAGGAAGTAGGAACTCCCTTAGTTTAAAGATTAGTCAAGTTTATCCTATTGCTCTTGTAAATTGAAATGAAATGAAATTCATCAGTAAAAATGAAATTTTTTTTACCTGTGTTTTATTTTTTTCTCAACAAATCATAGATGATAAAATCAGTAGTATATGTTGCTACATGGTGGGTCAGTAATTGAAAATATCATTAGTTAATTTTTGATGTGTTTGTATAAGATGATAAAATGAAAATTTGAAATGTTGAAGTGGGCCATGGTGTGGCATTATTTCAACACACTAATAAGTACAGCAGCTGATGAAAATCAGATGATTCACTTGTAAGATAGTGAGCCTTGAGATTTTGATATAATTGATTACATTACAATGATATATGGAGACAAGAATGTGTAAACATGGAATTGGGTTTAGATAAAGTGGGGAAAGAAGTTAGGAATGGGAAAATGGAGAGGGAGGGATATAGTTGTAATTTGATTGAAGAGAAGAGATTAATACAACCCCTAAACAGTGAGAGGTTAATTGTCGTTTGACACAGGGAAGCAGACAAAAAGCAGACACGTGTATTTAGTAACCGACTTTCACACAACCTTTGATATGCTACATAACATATCAATAAGATTGTTTATACTCTAGTTTACTAGTTTCACAAGTATTTATTTTTAGTTTTAAAGATATCCATATTACATATTTTGTTTCATCATACATACCATATTCTTATTTCTTAAACATTGCATTAAAATCGCATTCTCTTTACCCATGTTGGATTAATATTTGTCGTCTCATCCCTAACATCATTATAACTTTCACAAATGAAAATACTAATTCGTAAATGTTTTTTCTTATAAAGAATAAAAATGTATATTTTTTTCTTAATCGACTTTGTGGAAGAAGAGTTTTCTACAACCCGGGTATCAAATTTATTTTGTACAGTGACTATATATCCCTTGAAAGTTCAATCATGGAGCAATGGCTGTTAGATTCCACAAGATTTCTACATTTCCACACGATAGCCCTCCCTACTTGTGGAGATGGTTCAGTGCATTTCTTGTCTGTTCATGTTAATTGGGAGACCCAAGAGCCAGATTTCCTAGCTGAGACAAAAGGCAACGAGTATTTTCTAGCTCACTAGTTTTTTAATAAAAAAATCACCTTGACAAAGCTTAATTATGGGGATAATTTCCATACTCCAAATACGGCGAGTGATTCTTCATTCATATACACCTTTGTTCTTATTCTCCTCTTCCTTCAGCTTTCTAACCGCTTTTAGGGAATCGAGCATCAATTGGGGGCATTTGGGCTCATTGGCATAGAATATTGGAAGTTCATTTTATACCATTTTGTTGAATAAGCTGTCTGCCACTAGTAAAAAGGTGCAAGAGAGAGTTGCCTGGGTAGGCTTATCACTTCCCCTGTACCAATCTTGCACCTATGAAGGACCATGCAACTTTCAACAACTAATTTTTAAAATTATCCTGCTTCTTAATTAATCATAACAAAAGAATCTACTTAATCACGCTCTCGAAGATCACTGGTGATAGATTAAAAATCTGGATAGAACAAAAATGAATTCTAGAAGCATAGCACTCTTTCTAACATCTAGAATTCTCTACTGTGATAGTGAGATTTATCATTAAAAGGTATACTCTGCATAATTTTCTGATATTTATTCAATTTCAGTATATATCGTTGTTAAAGAAAAGGTTAAAAATATGTGTTGACCACAGTTTAAGGAAAACTCTGAATCAAATACGAGGGATGCAGCATATTCCTTCACACCAATCACTCCTAAAGCCCATCTATAGACTAAAAATCGAATTTGGACAAAAAATAATAAGAAAAATACTACAATGCAAACATAAATATAAATAAAGAGCAAGCAAAGTGTGATAATTCAATGGGCTTGCACCAAAGTCCGGGATGAGTTTTTGGGGGATAAAGTATTATTTCCCTTTTGTAAATTGTAACCAGTTAGGGAGTTCCAACCTTTTTCACATTCTCGTTTGCTGCTCCTCCACCCTCCTCGTCAAGTTGAAAGTTTAGTTTAAGGGAATTGATTTATTGATAATAAAATTCCCACATAAAATTTGTGTAACAGAATATGCACAAGTGACACAAATTTGTACATCCCTCTTTTACCAACACTCTCCAGCTAGTAGAATCATTAGGGCGTAACATAAATATTGACATCAGAACATGACAATCACGTACGAATGGGATCTCCAGCTCACTTGAAAACTTTGATGCTGTGTCTTTGTCTGTCTTACTTCCTTACAAAATCAGGCTGATTGGTGACAGATCTCACCCACGACCATTTATGATCTTTGGTATCAACAGGGTTATTTGCAAGCGCAACATCTTCCAATGGAATGTATGCATAGTTTCCATTAACAGGTCCAGTAACAAAGCCAGTATACCCTGCCATAACACCGTGAATGGCAGAGTGTGCAAGGAGTGTACAATACAAGTTATCAGCTGCATTAGCATGGACTGCACGAATCATGTAAGTAGGATCTATGTACTTGACAGTAAGTAAGTCATTAGGGTGTTCCCTGGTCCACCACTTCTTGAGCTCTGACTTCAACCACACACCAACATCTAAGAAAACTAAGTTCCCTGATTCATCCCTTTCTTCCTTCTGTGAATCAGTTCTGGGTATTATGTCCTGGCCAGCACCCTCAGCAACTACAAGCACAGCATGTCCATTTTCCTTCAATCTCTGGTCCAGAAATTCTAAGAGTCCTCCTTTCCCTTCCAAGTAGAAATCCAGTTCAGGAATTAGGCAGCAATCAACGTCGCGGCTGCTGAGTGTTGCATGAAGAGCAATGTGACCTGTGCTTCGACCCATCAACTTCACCAAGCCTATGCCGTTTACTGCACTCTCAGCCTCCACATGAGCAGCACTGATTGCTTGCTGAGCCATTTCAACTGCAGTTTGGAATCCAAAAGATCTGTCTATTATTCCCACATCATTGTCCACAGTTTTAGGAATACCAACAACTGCAACATCCAGTTTCCGATGCTTTATCTCATCAAATATCTTCACTGCTCCTCGCATAGTCCCATCTCCGCCTATAATGTACACCTGTTAATGTCCATAACCAAACCAATTACATTCATCCAAAATCACGCTAAATACCAACGTAAAAATATTCACATGTTTGTCTCATTTTCAAGTGTTAATTTTGAGTTAAGAATACATAAGCAACTCTAGCTTTTATCCTGGATTATACTAATTGAACATTTAAACATAAAGTAGTTCGTGTCAAAATCAAATTTTTTCACAATAACCAAGTTTGCAAACACTAACTTAAACAAGCATAGTTTTTCTCTATGAATGTGTGTGTGACATCTAAAAAATACAAGTTGACAAACATGTGACGTGGAATGGAAGAAAAGAAAACCTGATTGAAAGAGTGATTATGGATGGCATCAACGATGGAAGAGAGATCAAAACCGCCTCTGGAAGTTTGAAGGAGGGTGCCACCCATGGTGTGCCAATGGTGAACGACTTTGGGGTTGAGAGGAACAGGGTTAGAGGAGTAAAAACCCCTGTACCCAGCGGTGACGCCGAAAATATCACGGACACCATAGAGGTGCCACAAACCAACGACAAGCTCTCTGATGACAGTGTTAAGACCTGGGCAGAGGCCACCGCAGGTGACAATAGCAACACGAACTTTGGAAGGGTCAAAGCAGATTTGTTTCCGGGGACCGGCGCGGTGGTAGGCGTAGCGCGGGGACGGAGAGAGGTGGTCGTTGCCGATTTGGCTGAGTACGACGTCGGATTGTGAAATGTAGAATCTTTGTTTGGTGTCGAAGTAATGGTTATCATCCAGTGGGTTTGAACGTGTTTCAACATTCGCTACATAGTGCCTCAGCTCAGGAACCTCTTTCAAGTATATCGGTTTGAAAGAGTTCGATATTTCGGTTTCTGTATTACAATTCCGATTCACTGCCATGCTTGTTTCTTACAATCACATTCACTCACTACTCACTCTTTTCCTTTCTTCTTTCTATTTCAACAGAAAACCGCACACTACGTGGCGCTCTGTCGCTTCAGCCTTTGACACGCTTCACCAATGTTACACTTTGTGCGCCACTCTGTGGACATGTGTGTAGATGGATTACACTTTGCATGTTAGTAATAATTTCGAATTTTTTATATAACACCGGACATATTTAATGAGGTTCTTTCGTACCAAAGATTTTGACATCCTTTGCGTAAGAATTTGAAATTCACAAAAATACCTCTCAAGTTACTTTGCGTCTTTGAATTGTTTGGCTTCTTACATTTGTGGGTATAGATTATAGAATGATCTAGTTGCTTTCAAAAGTATTGGTTTTTCAGATTTTTTTTTTGTTTTAAAAAAATAATAATTGTGTTCTGTAACTACTAATCGGGTCAAAATATGATTTTTTTTCCCCACAAGACATCACGAGAATATAAAAAATGGATGTGTGTGGAAATGAGAGACGACGCAAGTGTATATGGCGATTGGGTTGGCAATGTGTGTGGAAGCCATGTGGAGTTGGGCAAAAAGAGGTTTTGAGACGGTGACACAGAAATTATAAAGAGAAAACTCTTTTCCTATAATCATCGGTGACGAAACCTTCTTTTCCTATTTCTTTATCTTTCTGTTGAAAATTGAGATCTTAAAAAGAGAAAAGAAAAAGAAAAAATTTTAAAATGTGTGAATGAAGAGTTTTGTTTAGTTATGAAATGAGGGGTTCACGGGGGGCATTTAGTTATAGGTTGTGGAAGAGATTTTGGAAAGCAGGTGGTGAAGGTGGGGGAAACAATGCACAAGGTACGCATATTTGAAGGTTGCATGGGGGTTGGAGATGTTTTGTGGGTGTGATGTCAAGAGTGTGAAGCAAGTGATGAAAGCTAGCGTTGATCTTTTTTATTTTTTTAATTATTGTTTTGAGGAAAATATTTTTTGTGACTATTGCCGTTTTTGTTTTCATTTTGCTACTTGCGACGTTTTATACATACACGCGAACACCTGAATAGTTAGATCATCAATAACTTGAATTACAAAATAGCAATTTTGGCTGAGTTACGTAATAACACCGCAAAAAAGAACAACTAACGTGGTATATGAAGGATTAATTTAAGGATTTAAATGGAAAACAATGAACAGTTCCTCCAAAACTCACTAATGATGCGGTGATGGTTATAGGACACCCTGATAAACACAAGTTATAGTGGAAAGAGGCGACAATGTAAAAAGGATTGAGATACAAACACAAAAAGAAAATAAAATGGCCAACTTATTATCATTAGCATCACTGCATTTCAATTGACTCATTAGCATCACTGCATTTCAATTGACTCCAATTTCATTTTTTAAAAATATGTTAAAATTGATTTTTTTTTCAATTTTATACTTTTTGAAAACATTTCTAGCGTAAATATGTTCTAAATAAAACTAACATGTTTGTCAATTTTCATTTTACTAAAATAAATGCACAAAAAATTCATTACACTTATTGCTATGGTCAAGTCAAAATAATTTCCACAATAGTTTACGCGTTACGTAACTTAAAATAAAATTTATTAATCACTTCTTAATTTCTTCTAATTAAAACTTAATTGTAAAAGATGAAACTTCAATTAATTAGCAAATTATCTCTATATTTAAACATAAAAATAAGTCAAACTGAATTTATATGAACACTACCATATTACTTAAAAACAAGATAGATGACTAAATAGGAAGGGAAAAATGTATTAATTCCAATAATTAAAATTAAATCGCAACAAATCCACTCATATCTAGCTAAATTCGAAGAATTTCTTATTTCAACATTGCTAGAGTTTCAAAATCGACCAACTCTTTGGGTAGCTATGCAACATAAAATTTTGTTTGGCAATTTAATCAAATTTTGGCTCTAATCATAATCGAACCCTTTGCTGCCATATTACTACACAACAATTCATATCCTTCACATTCTCTGATTTTCAAAATTCAATAATCATACCCAGACACAAATGAAAGGTTCGCATCAATTTTATTAAAATAAAAAACTTACCCAACGCGATCATTATTTGATACATAAAAACCTTACTCTTTTCAGTCATTTTCCTTCAACTTTTAGTACATAATCCGTAAAAAAGTTAGCAAGCATTTAATCAGTAATATCCTAAATTCGTCTATGAAAACATCAACTAAAATAGTTGAAAGAGGTCTACACGGTGACTTCTTCTCAAGGGGACTCGTAAACTTGCCACAATTACAATCATTTAACTGAGAATACATCACACAGCATCGACAGCAATACATGCTGATAAAAATAAATAAATAAAGACGATTGCAAAATACCAAATCCGCAGAATATTAGAATTTCTAAGCACTATGACACGAAAATGTACATCGTGGACATGTATGTATACAATCATATTCAGACTCTGAATCCAACGAATTGTTTCAGTATATCGCATGCCAATCATCCAAATTAAGACCCAGCACAAGGCAAAGATGCATTCATCCATCCACATTCATAAACCAGGTAAAAAGAGACTATTTCCAATAATTAACGATGCATAAATCTTCCAAAATGAACAAGTGCAACTATAAAATTAAAACAAATTCGACAAAATTAAACACTAAAATGTTGATAGTATGGAATCAAGTCATGATAGGCAACTGAAAAATTAAATTCGAACATAAAAAACAAAAATCTGATAGAAGTTGGGGGATTCTGTTGAGAGGGCACAGGAACTAATGCAAGTGCAAGTTTTTCACTTAAGAGGAATGAACCTGGACGAGTGAGTGGCACCAATACCAGGTCTACCGTGCTTAACAGGTTTGTATGAGATAGAGAACTCAGCGAGATAATGACCAATCATCTCGGGTTTGATTTCAACCTGGTTAAACGTTTTGCCATTGTACACTCCAATAATGCTTCCAATCATCTCAGGAACAATAATCATGTTCCGCAGATGAGTACGCACTGGCTCTGGCTTCTCACCTGCTGGTGCTTCCCTTTTCTATATAATCAAAATCATTCACCCAACCAACCAAACCCTAATTTAATTAATTACACACAGAAATCAAATGAAATGAAACGAAATGAAATGAAGAGAGATGAATTACCGCTTTGCGAAGCTTCTTAATGAGAGCCATGGGCTTTCTGGTGAGACCTCTCTGGAACCTTCTACGAGCACGAGCACTGAAGAGCTTCACGAGTTCATCGGTGGACATGTCAAGAAGAGCGTCCAAATCGACGCCTCTGAAACTGAACTTCTTGAACGTTCTCTTCTTCGGTACTCCTCCGGCCGCCACATCAACCTCAACGTCTGCCTGCAAATGTAAACGCAACAATCATCAACAACCGCCGATAGATCTCAATATCATCGGAGAATACAAGAATAAGAACTTACCATGCTTGCCGCTTCCTAGGGTTTTCGTTTCCAACAACAATAAGCCTCCACTCCCACTCTCACCTCTATTGTCTATCAGCTTCTTATGATGTGATATAACCCTACACTTAACTCACCTTATATGGGCTTTCTTTTTTATTTCTACCACCAAAAGCCCATTCATGTTAAAATTCTTCTGCCTTTATTGGGCTTCGTTGTCTATAACTAGCCCTATAGCCCATTCCAATGTTTAAATTCCATATATTAATTTGGATTTTACTTGTTTTATTGCTTATTCCTTTTTTAAGGTTAAATTCTTGATTTAAATAGTTAGTTCTTGAGAATTAAAAAAAAAAATAGAAGCAAATTCCCATGGTTTTCGAGTGACATGTAATGAAATTGAAAAGTTCTCTCAAATTTAAAAACATTAACGATGAAATTCAAAGGAATTGTTTAAAACAGGATCCACAATTAATATATATATATATATATATATATATATATATATATATATAAACACACACTAAATACTAAATATTATAATCCAAGATGATTTCAATGAATTTGATTTATGGTATTTCCCTAATAGTGATAAGTCTTGACTGAGTTATAATAAGTTAATCTTTATCAATATTCAAAATAAAAGAAATATAAAATTAAAATATTAAAAGAAATATAAAAATATAAAATATTGTTTATAACTTCTAAAATTCTAACATTAAAATTAGTCTTTAATTAAACCAGATTAGAAAAATGGACCATTTCTGCAATAACTTATATTTATGTAACTTTTTAATCTCTGAAGATATCTTATAATACATGGGGTGTGCATTTATCTTTTGTTCCTTTGAGACAGGCAGTAACACATGCCTAAAGAAGAAAAGAGAAAAGCAGGAGTAGAAGGCTAAATAATATTTCAATGATAGGATTGAATATGCAATGATGCATTATGGCGTTGGAGGGTTTCTGTCATATGGGGCCGGACCAACACAGTCGTCAAACTCACTCAACACCAGCCACACCAGCTTCATAAGTTTGATTTGCCACAGAATGTTTGACAAATTTGTTGAATTGATTGAACCTATGTCCAACTACGTAAGGCTTATTGGAGCATGTTCATTAATTAACACAACATCAAATATGCAATGCCACTAAGACACTTAGTTTGGGCTCCAATCATCTACACTATGTATTATTTAACAATAATTGTTTATGGTCCAAAGACCTATATGTCCTCTAATATATAACTATTTAGGCAGTTTTATTTAGTTTGTAGTATATTCTTTATGATACTAATATTCACAAACTGTATTCTCATTAATTTATAATTTTCATACCAAAATTAATTGCCACAATTGTCCATGTGACCATATGATTATAATTATACAAAATTACGTATATCAGTTATAGAACATTTCCATATATGTATATCATTATGCTGTCTTTGTATTATTCATTTAGTACTCATGTACATAACATGATTTACTTATAAAATTGCCTACATGAATAATACAAATATATAATATATCATTATCTATATCATAATATGATACATATAACTCCAGTCTATTATATATAAAAAATTATTTGTCTATATAAGAATTCTACTCGTAAAGACCCTAGGTACTCCTTAACACATCACCTGAGTCCTCAATCTTCTGTCTTCGGTTATTAGTGTAAGGAGAATAACTGCAATATACATTGCAATAAGTTAGTACTCGAGGGTAAAGTAGAGAGTTTCCCAAGAACAAGAGGGCATACCACACATGTTGTAAATTCATGTTAAATCGTGTATATTTCATTCACTCCTGACTTAGGAAATGTATTTGATGACATGACCATAGAGCAGGAAAAAAATGCCCTCTTTCAGTCCACTGTTACCCTGATTTGGGTGAAAAAAATTATTTATTATATATATATAAAGAAGATAGGAAAAAGGAAAACTGCCATGTACAAACAGCACAAGAAAAAGTTAAGAGGAGTACAACTGTGCACACTGAATAGTTGTTTATAGTATCTCTTAGTTACAGAAAATTTATCTACACTTGTATTAAATAGTAATTGCATGATGATTTCTAGATATTCCTTAAACGGTTTAAGATATTTAGCTAAGATTCTTCATTCCGACTGAATAGGGTCAAGTCAAGATGAGATTTGCATTGCTTCAGGTATTTTGTTCATTGTGTCACTTTTCTTTCCACTTATTAACAAGAGCCTTTCTGCGAGACACCTTTTCACTTCAAGTCTTTATTATGCACATCCCTTCCCCCAAAACCTTTTCCAAGAGCAGGAGGAAGAATTAGCTAAACAGTTACTCTTTCTCCGTTTCATTCATCTTCTTCTTTTTCTTTTCAATTCCTGCACTCTCTTTTTTAAAGAGGACTGAGCCTGTCACCTTTAACCTTTAAAGCAAATAATAACTTAGTGAAAGTTTAGCAGAATGTGGTCTAGAAAGAATTCAAATTTCCTCTTACTCTCCTTCATTCTCCTGTCTGTGTTCCATGCACCTGCTTTTGCGGTAAAAAAGGTTAGCTTTATGTCACTTTTATCTCTCTCACTAGAACAGTTCGGTTTGTGCATGCCCACTAACTCTTCTTTCAAGTTTTCATCTTTTTGCTTTAGTGCAATTGTCTAAAGTTTAAACTGATTAATCGGTCAAATTCTTTCTTTTTCAATATAAAAAAGTCTTACATAGTGTACATGGGATCACTTGAGCATGGTGAAGGAGTCACAGATGCTGATTTTGATCGAGTTACACAAACTCATTATGAATTTGTTCAATCCTATGTGGGAAGGTACACATTATTAATTGAATGTTTTGTTTTTTATCAGCAACACATTAACTGAATGTACTAGAGAAACAGAAACTTGCATTGCATTCTCTGTTTGTTACGTTTGATCAAATCAAACTACCTTGTTTGTGTTTTAATGTAGCTACGAGAAAGCAAAAGAGTCAATAATATATTCTTACACAAGGCACATCAATGGCTTTGCTGCCATGTTGGAAGAGGAAGAGGCAGCGAACATGGCAAGTAAGAATACCACAGAAAACATTGTTGTCTTCTTAGCACGAGAAATGAAATTCCAACCTTAACAAAGTTAATGTTGAGTGTTTGATGCAGATCATCCAGGCGTCGTGTCAGTTTTCTTAAACAAAGGAAGAAAATTACACACAACTCATTCGTGGGAATTCATGAACATGGAGAAGAATGATGGTGTAATTCCCTCCGAGTCACTGTTCAGAAAAGCCAGATTTGGTGAAGACACTATTATTGCGAATCTTGACACCGGTAATTTTGCTTCTGCTACGTTAAATTCTCACCTTTCCCGAGTCCCAAGTACCTAAGCTAGGCCACTCATGTGCATATAATATTAATATTATAATTATGACTATGATTACTGCTATTATTATTATTAGACTATGTTGTTATATAGGGAGATTTTGACTAGAATGAGTTATGGTATCACAGAAAAACAAAGCAGTCATTCCTTACGTATCAAGAGTTAAAATTTTGAAAGGTCCTGTTTCCTATCTGTTGGTTGTTTCTTATGTGCTGACTAATAAAAGTACCGTAACTTTCTCTGTTGTCTGTCATTGTGTCACTGCCACATGCATTCTTTTTATTTTTTAAATATATAGAAAAACGTGCAATCACTATCCACTTGTCAAAAGCATCATCTGTCTTGTTTGCAGCCGTGGAAATCACTTGGGCGTGGACCCTTTTCATGGTGACAAATCGGGGGCGACCCCATTATGATGTTTTCTCACTATCTCATTTCAAATAGCACTTTGTGTCATTTTCTTCATGATTTTCTAACTAACTATGTTTCAATAATTCATGCATTGTTATTTCTCATACATCATGTTGTTGGGATATACGATATTTACCCAAATAGTGTACCTAAACAAAACTTAGTTCTTCCTTTTCTTTACTCCTTGTATTTTTTTTTTCTATAATAGTATCATGTTCAGTTCAGTTAGCACTTGACTAGGGTGTGGGACATGAAATAGTCAATTAAATCATATGTATTGACTTGATTTATATTAAAAATTATAAGTAATTTATAACTCATAAAAAAATATATTGAAATTTTCACATAGTTATAAATTCAAATACAAAATGAATGATTATAATTACAGCTCCAGAAAAGGTCTAGTAACACTGCTTTTTCTTTCATCACATACAATGTTTCATATCCCTCGTATAAAGTTTCAGTGCTCATAAATTCTGTGCAGGAAACATTTTCTGTCATTGTTTTTGTAAAGTTTGATTAGAATTTATGTGTTGTAGGTGTATGGCCTGAGTCTCCAAGCTTTAGAGATGAGGGGATGGGACCCATACCATCAAGGTGGAAAGGACCTTGTCAACATGATACCACCGGCTTTCGTTGTAACAGGTGATCACTGATGCAAGTTCTTCTTTTTTCACTTATTGTATCACTTTCCACCACATTCTCTCTATTTATACAGTCTATTTTGGATATTATATATAAAAACTTCAGGCACAAATATATATACTTTCAGTTCAGCTCGTTGATGACTGTTATGCTTTATTTATGAGAGTGCTTAACAAGCATTAATTAATCACTAGAAACCACACTTATTATGTTAAATCTTGTTAATTATTGCACTAGTACATTTTTATGTCTCGTTCAAAAAAAAACATTAATAATATTTCATCATTCTGCAAATTCTAGGATTAGTTCCAAAAGAAAAACTGTCAAAGATTAAAACGAAAATGTGTTTAACTCAGTTGAATGTGACTGAATGAATATTTAGGCCAACAAGTATGGTCCATAAAATAGTTTCTTATAAACATTAGCGCAATGAAAAAATTGAAATGTCTAACTGTTCTATGTGTTTGATAATACATGCAGGAAGCTGATAGGAGCAAGGTACTTCAACAAAGGTTACTTTGCCTATGGGGGTCCAAATGCAAAATTTAACAAGACGCTCAACACTGTACGAGACTATGTGGGTCATGGATCCCACACACTATCAACAGTAGGGGGAAACTATGTTCCTGGGGCAAATGTGTTTGGCTTGGGAAATGGAACCGCCAAAGGTGGTTCTCCTAAGGCCAGGGTTGCTATGTACAAGGTGTGCTGGCCACCAATTGATGGCAATGAGTGCTTTGATGCTGATATCATGGCAGCCTTTGACATGGCCATATATGATGGGGTTGATGTTCTTTCTCTCTCTCTTGGAGGGGATGCTGGTGATTACTTTGATGATGCTCTTGCAATTGCAGCATTTCATGCTTACAAGAAAGGCATCCCTGTCGTATGCTCTGCTGGAAATTCTGGACCAACACCTGGAACTGTTTCTAATGTTGCACCTTGGATACTAACAGTTGGTGCAAGCACCTTGGACAGAAAGTTTGACGCTGGTGTTCAACTCCACAATGGACAGCGCTTCAAGGTATAGACACTACCTTGCTATTCAATCCAAATGGTATATAATTTTTTCTCTTTTTCTTTTCTCACTTCCATTTTCCTCTCAAATATTTTTTCATTTATTATCAGGGAGCAAGCCTTTCTGGAGCTTTGCCGGAAGACAAGCTTTATCCACTCATTAATTCTGCAGATGCAAAAGTGACTAATAAATCAGTTGCAGTTGCAAACGCGTAAGAACTGATGGAAGTTAGTTTTGTTTAAATATCCTATTTAACACAAGTGTAAAACTTTAATTTTCCAATGATTTGTCATATATGCATATATAGTGATTTTGAAAATACGAAATAGTGTATTTAATATGCTTGTCCTTGTTCATCAGTACTCTCTGTCTGCAAGGAACAATTGATCCTGAGAAGGTGAAGGGAAAAATATTGGTTTGCCAGAGAGGGATCAGTGCAAGAGTAGAAAAGGGTCTGGTTGCTTTGAAGGCTGGCGCAGCTGGGATGATTCTTTGTAATGACGAGCCTAGTGGTGATGAGCTTATTGCTGATCCTCATCTCCTGCCAGCGTCACAACTTACTTATAAGGATGGGCTTGCTGTCTATGCCTACATGAATTCAACCAAGTAACTCTTTTGCTCCCTCCCTCTCTTTAATACATATAATACATGCATTTCTCTTCTACCTTATTGATTCTTGATAGTTATGTTAATCACATTAATATTGTTTCATAAATATCTTTAATGGCTACATTATCATGTAACAGGAATCCGCTAGGATATATTCATCCACCCCAGACCAAGCTGCAGATAAAGCCTGCTCCATCCATGGCATCTTTCTCCTCTAGAGGGCCCAACAAAGTCACACCAGAGATCCTCAAGGTAGTAATGCCTTTCAAATTTTGTGTTTCTTTTGATTGCAACTCATGAGTCACTTTCAAATAGTCCATTGTAACTTGTGCTTTTGATTATTTCCTTGTGGTTTCATTTTATTCCCTCACCTTTTTTTTACATGTCCAGCCTGATATCACTGCTCCAGGAGTGAACATTATTGCTGCCTACTCAGAAGGGGTGAGCCCAACAGATATGGCCTTCGATAAGCGCAGGGTTTCTTTTATCACCATGTCTGGAACGTCCATGTCTTGTCCTCATGTGACTGGAGTTGTTGGTCTTCTCAAGACTCTCCACCCTGACTGGAGCCCAGCAGCTATTAAGTCAGCAATAATGACATCTGGTAAGAGCCTTAGAATATTTCTCACCATACTTATGAAATCCATTTGGTGCATCTTTATATGTCTCCTAGTTTTTTTTCCTCTCTAGGACAAAGCCTTCTAACTATTTTGATGTTGTTTTTCAATGAAAATATGCAAAATGTAACACAGTTAACAACACATGCAATAAATCTTCCACATGTTGTAAGACAAATAAGTACTACTTTATTTAACTTTGTCCTTTATTTTACTGTGCTACATCTGACATCAATTTTTGTGCTGGAAAATATATGTTTCAGCTAGGACAAGGGATGACACTGGTAGGCCAATGCTTGATGGGAATGATGTTACGGCAACGCCATTTGCCTATGGGTCTGGCCACATCAGACCAAATCGTGCCATGGATCCTGGTTTGGTGTATGACTTAAGCATCCACGATTATCTAAACTTTCTTTGTTTCTCTGGCTATAACCATAGTCAGATAAAGGCGTTCTCTGGTGTTCAGTATGGTTGTCCAGACAAAATAAACATCCTGGATTTCAACTACCCTTCAATGACAATACCAAAACTCTATGGCTCAGCTAGTTTGACTCGGAGGCTGAAAAATGTTGGGTCACCAGGAACTTATGTTGCAAGCCTCAAAATACCAGAAGGTCTTTCCATATCTGTTGAGCCAAAGGTGTTGAAATTTAACAAAGTTGGTGAGGAGAAGAACTTTAAGTTGACAGTGCAAGTTAAAAGACAAGGTGTGGCTACGGTATATGGCGGTATAAATTGGTCAGACGGCAAACATCAAGTGAGGAGTCCAATTGTAGTTGGGGGAGTTAGAGGGTAGATCATCAATCATTGGATAACACATAATTAGGATGACATTTTTTTTATTTCCTGCTTTTATTCTTTTATTGGGTTTATATTATTGGGAGATTGGGAAAGGGAAAATGCATAAATAACTCTTGGAATAATCCTAGTATGTGAATTTGAGAAGAAAGTAAATGACTCAGTAGTTAAATAAATGTTCATTTATTCTTGAGTGAAAAGTAAAATAGAATTTTACCATAAAAAGAACTTTACAGAAGTATAGTCTTGAAAGAAAATATTTATCTGAGATTTGTGAATAAAAATAATTTAATGATGTTACAATAAATGTCAGTGAAGATATAAATTTCTACAAATTAAGTTAATGAATTATAATGTCACCTGAACTCTTAATCAAAACTTTGAGGCAACTGTGTTGGAAGTATCTTTGGCTGAGTCCTTAGACAGCTGAATTTAGTCTTAGATCAAAATAATGTACACCCAAACGATGCTAGGTGGCTTTCCTATGACATTGATCAATACCAAGACACTTTTGTCAATTAGTGGTTTGTAAGTGATTCATAAGAGGATGAACAATTCTTGACCGAGAAAATTAAAAAGTGATCTTTGGTCATATTTTCCAGCATTTTACCAGTGAATAACTGTTTAAATTTTCGGAGTGAAATGAAGTTTCTGGTTCAAAGAGTAACAGTAATTTGTTAAACCTCGTGAATCATGATAACAGCTAAAAGTAATCTGTTCAAAGGTGTTGGTTTACATTTCCAATGGGCCATTTGATAGTTGAGTGTCTCACATTTCCAATGGGCCATTTGATAGTTGAGTGTCCCATTGAAGTTTCACTTTTGCCATAGATTATGCATGGGTCATTCCAAAACAAAACGACCTACCACATGTTGAGAATGAACAGCATGTATGTATCTCAAGTCATCGCCCAGAAAACAATACAAAAAGTGGAATGGCTTCAAATAAATCATTTTAGCAGACACCTTCTTCACACCATCACACACCTAAAAATAGCCGTAAAACCATCAAAAGGCTTAGTCGGTTGCGTTACAAGTTACAGAAAGCATAAAATTCCGTGATCAAGAGCGTAGAGTAGGAAAAGTTAAATATATATTATAAAGCCTTTTCCTAAAATTAGTGACGCAAAAGAAGGAAACAATGCCTATCTCAAATTACTTGTTGGTATCTTAGGCCACGGGGAAGGGTGGATAGCATGAAAAATAAAAGATGTGACAAGTGTGCTCATGCATGTGTTTGTGCCATTAGACGGTTTTAGCTTAACATGGCGTGGCGTGTGTGTAACCATTACCATTTCTAATCATTCTACTTAAGCATTTGTATGTTATTTACCACCCCACATATACATAAATAGGAGGATGTACGTATCTACCTTCCTCGCTCTCCATTCTCCTCAAGACTCATTTTAAGGTTTCCAACTATCCCATTACTCTTTCAATCATCATTTTCTTAAAACCTCAAACAATCATTTCTATAATCTATTGCATTCTTGTATTGTTGTTTGTTCATCCCATGTGCATACTTGTTCAATCTATGATTGTAAAATGCATGTTTGATTTCAATTAGAATTTTGATCTTCCTATGCTATCTGAGTTTTCATATTTGATCATGTGGAAATGATAACTGTATAGTGGTTAGTGTTTGCCAATTTTAGATATGTTTTGTTTGTATATCTTGCAGTGTATCTGGGTATTATTTACAAATGGAGCAAGATAAGACAAAGAGAGCAAGAGAAGGAGATGGTGCAAATCGTAAGGAGAATAACCGCAATGCAAAGAAAAGAGATTTGTGTGGTACTAAGTTGATGAAGGACGGAGAAAAAGAGGAGTTTGGTTATGGGGTATTTGATTTCCCTTGGCTGAAAGATGGTGTCATCTCTAAATCAGAGGACTACTTGGTAGGTTTTGAAGACAGTTTCTCCACATTGCTACAACAAGAAGATACTTTTAAAGCTGCTACTAATGATCTCTCAAAGGCACATGGTTTATGTGAGACTCCAAAAGCATGCATGGCTAATGTCCCAGAAGCAAAGTTGGAGGATCTTCCAAAGAAGCCATTTGAAGCAGAAGATGTAGACACTATTTGGAACTCTTTTATCAATCAACATATCTGATTACACCACCAGTATCATTTACTTTAATTGTTTTATGTTACATTAGTAATAGTTCATCTTAAATCATAGAATTTACAGCAAGTTAAATTGAGGTTAGGTGTAAAATATTTAATATATTAGTCCTGGACTTTCTTCATTAATATCTTTTTCCTTTCCTGTCATAATTACGTTCTTTCCTTTCTGCATGTTCTTAAAGGCATCATCACCAATTTTGTCTTTCATTGATTGTCCAAATTAAATTACATGGACATGTATGGACATGTATGGTGATCAATTAAATATACTTAAGGTAGATATTGTAGTAAAATAGGTACATAAATAAACCCCGTTAAATGTCACCATATAAACTATATTTCACATTAAAAAATTAAAACAAACGACATCGTTTTGTTAAAGTAAATTAAAAAAAAAATATTAAATCACAATTAAACTTGTTACGAAAATTTGAAAAAAGCAGAAATTGAGCCCGCGAGAATCAAAACACTGCATTTGTGCCCGTGAGAAGCAGTCCCAAACCCTACTTCTCTCTCTCTCTGAAAGCTCCATCGGTTCGTTCTCTCTCCCTTGCCGGTGGAACTCCGTTCGTTCTCTCTCCCTTGCCGGTGGAACTCCATTCGTTCTCTCTCCCTTGCCGGTGGAACGCCGTTCGTTGTCTCTCCCTTGCTGGTGAAACTCCGTTCATTCTCCCTCCCTTGCCGGTGGAACGCCGTTCGTTCTCTCTCCCTTGCCAGTGGAACTCCGTTCGTTCTCGGTGGAAGAGTAAGTTTTCTTGATGCATCCCTTGACTTGTGAATTTTTTTTTGTCAGTATAACAGAGTTCTTGTGAACCTGTTGTGAATATTGTTGGGGTTTGTGCACATATAGTAGAGTACTGCAGTGTTTCTAAACTAGAATTATTTTAGTCATTGCAATTATTGGTATGGACATGTTGTGTACTTTTTAAAGGGACATTGTTAACTTTTTAAAACCATGTTTGTACCTTTTAAATGCATGTTATGTATTTTTAAAAGGCACAAGTTTTCCTGTTGCATCCCCTTCACCTTTTTTTCGCTTCAGTATAACAAAGTTGTTGTGAACCTGTTATGAACATTGTTGGGATTTAGTTGTAAAGCATGTCTAAGGAAACCAAGTATGAGAACATGCATAATGAAACTATTTTGTATTTTGTTTGGTCCGTGGTTAGTTGATTTGTTATTCTGTTTGCATGTTGGTTGGTTTATGCATATATAGCAGAGTATTGCAGTGTTTCTAAACCACAATTATTTTAGTCCACAATTATTTTAGTCATTGAATTTGTTTTTATGGACATGTTGTGTACTTTTTAAAGGGACATTGTTAACTTTTTAAAACCATGTTGTGTACCTTTTAAATGCATGTTATGTATTTTTAAAAGGCACAAGTTCTCTTGTTGCATCCCCTTCACTTTTTTCTCTTGATAGATAACTTGAGTTCTTGTGAACCTGTTGTGAACATTGTTGGAATTTAGTCATAAAGCATGTCTGAGGAAACCAAGTATGAGAACATGCATTGTTGGAGTTTAGTCATAAAGCATGTTTCTAAACCAGAATTATTTTAGTCATTACAAATATTTTTATGGACATGTTGTGTACTTTTTAAAGGGATGTTGTTAACTTTTTAACATCATGTTGTGTACGTTTTAAATGCATGTTATGTATGTTTACAAGGTATGTTGTGTACTATTGAAGAACATTGCATATTTTTGTCATATTCTTTCCAGATGGAAAATGATATAGTCTGCAGTTCAACCAATAATATTAATGATGCAAGTGAATCAACTATTAAAGTTGATGAGACTCCAACTGTAGGAATGAGTTTTGATAGTTTGGAACAAACAAAAAATTTCTACAGTGCTTATGCAAAGCGTATTGGCTTTACTTATAAGATAAGAACGTCAAAGAAGAATAACGACGGAGAAATATGGTATCAACTTTTTTCATGTACTCGTCAAGGAGAGCATGTGTCAAACCTTTCACCAAAAAAAAAAAACCGTCCCAAAGAGTAAAATGCCAAGCAAACCGATCAGTAAAGAGAAGCAAGTGGACGTTGGTCTATAAAAACGATCTTGAATCAACATTCTCATGACATGTCCCCGAACAAAGCAAGGTTGTTAAAGAAAAATAGAAGCTTAAGCTTACATGCAAAGAGAATAATTGAGAGAAATGATGAAGCTGGGGTAAGAATTAATAAAACCATGCGAGCTCTTGCTCTTGAAGGTGATGGTTATGAAAACCTGTCCTTCAATGACAAAGATGTCAGAAACTATGTGAACAAAGAATTGCGGGTCGTTGGTGAGGATGGTGATGCCAAAGCTCTAATAGACTACTTTATTAGAATGAAGGAGCAAAACCGTAATTTTTTTTATGAAATTGATGTTGATGGACATCAAAGAATAAAAAATGTGTTTTGGTGTGATGCTAGAAGTAGAGCTGCAGCTGAGTACTTTGGGGACGTGGTTTCCTTTGACAAAGACATATAAAACAAATAAGTACGAGATGTCATTTGCTTGCATTTGTTGTGGATCAATCATCACGGGCATTCTATTTTGCTTGGTTGTGGTTTATTGTCAAGTGAAGATAGCTCCACATTTGAATGGTTATTTAATTGCTGGGTGAAATGCATGGGTGGCAAAGCACCGAAAGGTATCATAACAGATCAATGTGGAGCAATGAAAAAGGCTATTCCAAATAGTCTCCCCACAACCACTCATAGGTGGTGCCTATGGCACATAATGAAAAAGATTCCTACGAAACTAAATGGTTATTCTACAGCGACGGCAATCAAAGATACATTGAAAAAGGTTGTATATAATTGTTTGTCAATTGAAGAGTTTGAGGAAAAATGGATGTCATTTGTTGCAGAATTTGAATTGGAAGACAATGAATGGTTGAAAATCTTGTATGTAGAAAGGCAAAGGTATGTACAATTGTTGAATAACTTTTTTAATGTAATTGTAAGTAAACTAATTGTTCATTACAAGTGTTAATGTTTTTTCTCAATTTTTGACATAGGTGGGTGCCACTATACAAAAAAAGGATTTTTGGGCGGTATGTCCAAGCACCCAAAGGAGTGAAAGCATTCATGCTTTTTTGACGATATTTGTCCCCAAGACAAACCTGTTACGTTTGTAACTCGATATGATAATGCTCTTGAACAAAGTCCAAAAGGAAATAGAGGCTGATTGTCATTCATTTAATACTAAAATTCCTCTTGCATCCTCCTCACCTCTAGAGAAGGTTTTTCAAAGTGAATACACACATGCTAAGTATGCTGAAATCCAGACTGAGTTTAGAGGTCGCATGAATTATGACGTTACAGTATGTTCTGTTGATGCTAGTTGTGTTACATATTCTGTTGTTGAGGAAGCAGAATTATTTGGGAAGGAAATTGAGTTGACTTATAAAGTGGTTTTTGATAGAGGCAATCAGGTTGTTTCTTGTCAATGTCATTTATTTGAATTTAAAGGAATTATTTGTCGACATTCACTTGCTGTGTTGTGTAAGGAGAAAGTGAAGAAAGTGCCTGGCAAATACATCTTTAGTAGGTGGAGTAAAAATGTTAAGCGCAATTATCTGATGTCAAGAAGCGATCATGACAATAGGCGTGGGAAGGAAGCCCATGAACGGTATGATGGGTTATGCCGACATTTTTATGATGTTGTTGAACGTGCGGTCGTGTTTGAAGAACATACATCAAAGCTTCATGATGCACTCAATGCTTTTGAGAATAATTGTCTTCCAATTTTAGAGGGTCAGATCGACAAAGGAAAGACCATTCATAATCAAAATGTTACATCAATTGATTATGGTAGTAATGATGTTGTGATCCGAAATCCTACGAATAAAACAGCGAAGGGACGTCCAGCACTTAAGAGAAAGGTGTCTACCGTTGAGCGAATTATTAAAAAATTTCACAGAAAAAAATCCAATACGGCTACAAGCAATGTAAGTCTTAACTTGGGTTCATGTCTTATAGTAACATGTCATTTTAAGTTTCATTGTTAAAGAGATGCTAATGTATGTCCCATTATGCAGGCGGTTAGTGATGGTGATCTGCAGATTTCTGCAAGTGCAGAGACTTCTTTAGTCAATGAATTCATGGAGGTTACTAGTAGTTACGCAAGTTGTTAATAATATTCATTTGTAATGTCATTGCTTTTATTATGGTTATTGTTACATGTTATTTTATTAATTGTTTGCTTAATGATGCTTTTATTATTTATATAAGCATGATTTGAATGTGCAAGGTCAATTGTTTGGAACTTGGGTTGATGTGAGTTTAATTAATCATAAACACTGAGTTGTTTAACTTTGTTGAGATTGGCGTTAGTTTTGTTATTATTATTTGTTGTTGAATGCATGGTTGGGTTACTTTTTCCTTAACAGTCAATGGAAGTCTGCATCGATGATGAAATTGCAGCTGACATGGACACACAACGATCAGATCAACATGAAGGGTCAAGTGGTTTTATGAGTTTATTGTCTTTGAGACAATGGAACACCCAGGTGTTTCAAGTTTGCAACAAACTTCTGGTGACACATCATGCAGATACATGTTGAAGTAGTTTACAAGATCTTGCAAATATTATTATATGCCCTGTTAACATAATTTAGTCTAACTTTTGTAATTTCACATACTCAAATGATATGGATAAAATTCTGTAATCTGACTGTATAGTAGGAAGTTGTGGTGAATCATAGTTTTTTGCTACATTTTGTAAATACGACACAACAAGAACGCCAATATGAGAAGATGGGTTTGATGTTCAACTTATGAAGGTGGAAGAGTGTCATGTAACTATTGGAGTTATTATACTCTTTTTTTGCTGGCCTTGTACATAAGTGAAATGTCAAGTATATATAACTTGATCATTTTGTTCATAAAAAAACAATTGTCCAGTATATGTATTAAGTGTAGGGTGTGATGTAATGATCAAGTGAACGTTGTGTACTTTTATAAAAGGGATTACGTACTTTTCTAAATGTTGTTGTGTACTTCTATGAAGTATGTTGTGTACTTTTGTAATTAATGTACTGGACATTTATTCTCATTGTCAGTGACACTACGGGTAACAAGGGATGTCGTGTGATTTTAAGCAAGGTGTTGTGTACTTTTCTGAAGGAAGTTGTGGACTTTTAATATTAATGTAATAAACATTTATGAAGTATGTACTAATTTTTTATAATATAACAAATTTGCGAATAACAAACATCTTCTGAATAAAGGTGACTTTTATGCTGTGTTTGGATTTGGCTATTACATTGACTTGTTTGGATAAAACTTTTTGAAAAAATAAAGTCATTTCAATTCCATTTCAATTAGTAATTGTATTTTACAAGTAAAAATTACTTAATTGTTTATTTCACAGGGTTGTTTAAAATGGACTTGTGACACTAAGCAATTCACAATTATTAATTTTATTATTTTTGTAATATTTATTATGTTTATAATTATTCAAAGATAAAAAATTAATTATTAAATAGTTTGAAACATATAATTCATCATGTAACATTAATACAATTTTGAATATTTAGGTATTTAAAAATTGTTTAATATTTATGTTTATTCACTATTTATCATGCTGTGTAATTAAAGCACTTGAAAATAAAGAAATGTTCCATCTAAATACAACATTAAGGTAATTACCGATGTGGTGTACTTTTATGCATGGTGTTGTGTACTTCCATGAAGACATTTTAGTACTTTTTTTACTAGTTCTACTGAACATTTTTTCAGCAATGTAGTTATCTTTTATACTATAACAAATGTGCAAATAACAAACAACTTCTCAATAAATGTGACTTTTAGGGTAATATGGGATGTCATGTGTTTGTTGTGAATGGTGTTATGTACTTTTCTCAAGTAAGTTGTGTACTTCATTATTAAATGGATTGTGGACATTTTTTCAGTTTTTACGCATCTTTTATCTTTTGAAACAAAATAACATCTTATTTATTCGGTCACTCATTGTTGTTAAAAGCAATGTAGTAATTCTTCTGATCGTTCTCATGAAGTATTTACGTAAAACTCATTAAAACATGTGATCAAAAAATGTATAAAAAGTAAAGAATCTTATGTAACTATAATCAACATTTGTTAAGAACGTTTTGAATATAGGTCGTTGACACTACTAACATGTGTTATACATGTTTGAGAATAAACAAAAATTTGATGAATATAAGTTACAATCTGTTTACGTGTTTACAAGGATATAATTTGTACGGTGAACGTTGTGTATTATATTTCAGAATGTTCTATACATTCATGAGTGATGTTGTGTACTTTTGATGTAAATAACTTACTCAGTACTTGTTAAATAATAAAATGACTATTTTAATATCATACTCTAGAAATTGTAATCTGTACATAAATATAGTTCCAAATTTACAAGCATTTCCTATATTATATTCCTCATAGCCACAACAATTGCCAACTCTAATCCTTACAAATCAAAATATGACTTAAACATTGTTTGGCTTCAATCAGAGTACATGGACAATTCGTGTACAATGAAGCAAAAATTTTACCTAACTTAATACACCAACTATATATATACATACTCCATTATTTCCTTTTTATAGTTGGTGCAGTAAATGGGGATTGCAGCTGATAGCCTTTTCTCTTTTTTCGCCCATACTGCTTTAAATGAGTACCAACATTAGACTGTTCCAATTGTTCTTCTTCAACAGGTTCGTACTTTAATCATGGCAATATGTAATCTGACTTGTTCGTACTTTAATCATGGCAATAGGAGTATCTAAGCAATGCTTTTCCACGTCATAAGCCATGACTAATGACTGAATAAACTTCCTTGGCAGTTGTTGAACTTCGATATGGAAAAAAGCACCAAACCCCATTGCCAAGATTGCTTCTTTGTGGGCAATGTTGGTCTCAATAATGCTGCATATTTTTGCTATTCGTTTTGGCGAACAACAAGATATAAATGCTATCTGCATTGAAAAAATTCACCAGACATTAATTGTTGCAATAAAACACAGAATTAAACAATTTTATGCCAAATACACTAACCTCTCTTCGGTCTGCGTTGGTCTTTTTTTGGTGTACCTTTTTGTTTTTAAGCTTAGGTGCCATTTCTAAAGTGACTGACAATATTCACAATCTCACTTTCAGAATTATTATAGTCAAAGTATATAGCATACACAAGCAAAGATATACAACATCGACAATAAAACTGTACAACATCAACATCAAGAGTACTCAACATTCATAATTAAAGTACACAACATTCATAGTAAAAGTACACGACACTCACAGTAAAAGTACACGACACCCATATTCAAAGTACACAAAATGCATATTTGTTAGGAACCCAGGACCTATGTCTAACAATATTACAACTACAGAACAACACTTAAAGCCACGTTATAAGAATCACAACTACAAAGAAAAACAAAGAAACTACATGAAAGAAAGAATGAATCAGACTACCCTAAATCAACACAAAACATAAATGTCATACATCATTTACTTTCTTCACAAAAATAAAATATTTCATAATTTCAAAATAGTACAACACAAGTAGTATCATTCATTTAATAATTTCAATTCAACGCCATCACGTGCAAATATTAATTATAACTGCAGTTAATTGAGTAACATGATGTAAAACATCACATCCGCTACCTTTTAATTTTTTTAAAAATAGGATTTTTAATTAATCATTCCAAGTATTCTATCGGTTCAAGTACTAAATCAATTACATATCAATTAGTATATATGAAGTGATTAAATTATACAATTATAAAGTTCATTCTCTCGCAATTTCTTGGATCAAGCTCTTGACTAACTTGAAAACAACCACATATGTGTCTCAGTACCAAATACAAAACCAAAACCAAAACCACAGAATGCTCTGCAATTTTCCAGAGGAGAACACATGCATCTCATTTGCAACAACCACATATGCGTCTCAGTACCAAAAACAAAACCAAAACCAAAACCAAAACCCAAACCAAAATCATGACTTCAAAATGAAAACCAAAATCGCATTGAACAAAACCTCAAACGATAGATGAATATAGGGCTTATCGCAAGGGAGACAGAACGAACGGAGTTCCACCGGCAAGGAAGAGAGAACGAACGGCGTTCCACCTGCAAAGGAGAGAGAACGAACGGAGTTCCACCGGCAAGGGAGAGAGAACGAACCGATGGGGCTTTCAGAGAGAGATAGAAGTAGGGTTTGTGACTGTCGTTTGCTAATGCAGAGAAGGTTTTGGTTCTCGCGGGCTCAATTTTTGCTTTTTCCAAACTTTCGTAACAAGTTTAATTGTGATTTAATTTTTTTTTTTTAATTTACTTTAACAAAACGACATCATTTGTTTTAATCTTTTAATGTTATAGTAACTGTTTGGGGATACGGTGGCCAGTTGGCCCGTATCCCAGTTGGCAGTGTAGCAATTCTGATTTCTTAAAGCTAGAAGGTTAAAGTATATACAACACAACCGTTCTATGCTGCAAAAAGTCATTGACTTATCCTATGGAACCCAGCTTATGGCTTTTACGGGTAATGTTAAAGAATAACAAGCAAGTTGTTCCACTCTATAGTTTGCTTGAAATAGTAAGAGCCAAACAAACAAATAGCTAGCAAATGCTGCAATTCTCTGCAACAATAAACCAAATTGCAAAACAACAGTTTCATCATCTTTTAATTGGAAGATGACACTGTGTAATTTTACTATACAATATATATATATATTCACAATTTACTATGTAAAATATAATTTATTACGTATTTAAACAAACTGGAATTAACACATTTTTGTCCAATTGCTTTTCGCCCCAAAAATGCTGCTTTTGCTCCATGAAGTCCGTAAAAGTGTTTCTTTTGGTTGTTTTATTGGAAATTTGGCCACGAACAAACGTATACAAAAAGTGAAGTGTCGGTCTTTAAAACTATAAAGATGGTCAATTTAGCTTCTAGGAAAAGTAAATTTTGTTTTTCACAAATTTAATGTATTGATGGGTGGTTAGGTACTGCATTCAGGTTATTAAGAATAATCTATTTAGAAAAAAAAAGTTATATTTAGTTGTTGACTGAATATAGAATTTGTTGAGCCCAACAAAAAAAAAATGTAGACTTAAAAGATCAATCAAGTTAATTCTTAAATTTAATAATTATTGTTAATTTTTTATCTAAATAAATCGTAATTAGTAAGTCATTAATAAGTTACATAGAAAATAGAAACTAAATCAATTATATATAAAATTTAATTATTTACTAACAATTATAATACATAATCAACTAGCCATAAAATATATTCGTATTTATTTTTTTCACATTTTATATATATACATATTATTCTCTTTTCACATTTTAATTTTATAATTGATTATCTACTTATTATTATTGTAATTGTCTAAAAAAAATTTCAAAGTTTAAACCACAAAATATTAGTAAACAGAATTTAATTCAATACTGTTTAATTGTTACAAATATATTGACGCACGTGTTTCATTTTTATAAATTAAAAAAAAATACACACAATGTTAGATATTGGCCCATTTTCAATTAATACATTTTTATTGAAGGTTGACACAGAAAATAATTTCTTTATTAAAACTATTCTTAAATGCAAAATTTATTTTTAATCTCTAGATTTTCAAACAATTGCTGTCAACAGCTTTTATTATGGGTGAATTTAATCATTAAAATTTTCAAAATACATGAATATGGTTTTTTTAACTTCAAAAAAATGATAAATTTAGAGTAAAAGTAAAAAAATAAAAAATTTTAAACTAAATAAAAAAAAATGTTGAATCTAAGTGAGAGTATAAGTGATGAAGTTAGAAGAGGCCAATGAAGTGTCGGTGTTTTGGGGGATTCCTTATACTCAATCGGATCAACGCGTTAAACTCACGCGATCATTAATACCAAATATACCCACTAAATCCTTCAATTTTCTATTTTTGGGGGATTTTAATATTAAGCATGCATTCACTTTTAAGATTTCATTTTTGTAGTTTTCTATTTTTAATTAATTAAGGCTAACTGAGTAAGGAAAAAAAATTATTGCCGTTAGCAAATGAATGACACAGCGCGCACATACACACACACTCTGACACACACACACACACACGCTCTCTGCAACAAAGCTAAACATTCATTCATTCACTATCAATTTTATCATTTTCTATCTTAATTTTACTTATCAATCTGAATTTTTGTGTTGTTATCTTCACTTCTCTTTCTCTCTCTTCTGTCATCATCAATCCCCATTGCTTTCTTTCTCTGCCATTTATTATTTTCTTCAACCTCTCTTTCCTCTTCTTCTGTTTTTATTTTGAAGCTGTAACTGGTTTTACGTTACAACAAAGTAGTGGCTTTTCGAGAACGGGTCTTATCTTTAGTGTATTTTGAGGCCACACGATCTACGCAGCTCTCTTTCTCTCTCGCTACTACCCCAAACTCAATGTAGGTGATTCAGATTAGCTTCTTCTTCCTCCTCCTTTTCTATAATTCTTAGATTTGTGACTTGCCCAGAACCAAAAAACTCATGTGGGTGTGTTTTATTGCTAAAAAGTTTGTTTATTTGGTTGAAATTTCTTTACTTTTTGGTGGTATCAGTGCTCTATGAAGTAGAATCGAGAAAGCGGCAACAGAAGCAGAAGCAGAAACAGTGGTGGATTACAACTTTGGGGTTTGAGTAGAGAGATGGTGGCCACCAGAAATGTTGTGGTGTTGTTGCTTTGTATCACTGTTGTTGCTCCAATTGTGCTCTACACTGATCGTCTTGGCACCTTCAAGTACCCCTTTGGTGAGTTTCTCTTCATTTTTGTTCATTTGAGCAAACTGATTGGAAAGTGCTTTCTTTTAATCAATGTTCCTAATGTCGTATACTTTTAGAGTGAGCTTAATTCTTTGTATGTTGGGATTGTGTTTTGTGTATACGAATTTTGCAGCTGAGCAGGAGTTTATTGAAGATGTAGCTACTCTTGTGAGTAATATACCCTAAACTATTTGAATATTTATTTTAGTAGAGTGAGATCTCTGAGTTTGTGGGTTTTCTATTCAATTGTTGTGTTCTGTCAGGCTGTCAGTGCAGCTGACTCTGGCCATTTGAATCTGCTGCCCCAAGTAAAGTTTCTGTGTTTCCTTCTACCACATTTCACATGTTTGTGAAGAAACTTTCCTCTATGGCTGCATATACTGGTGAACTAAATCCTTGATAATTTCTCAATTTTAAAACAGGAAACTTCTAATGTTCTTAAGGAACCAATTGGGGTTGTATACACTGAGGACACTACAAAGACAAAGAATTTGCCTCAAGGTATTTTGTTTGTTCAGTATGATTTTTCTCTGTTGGGGTTCCCTCTCTTTCTTTTTTTCTTTTTCTGCAATTTTCACTACTGTCTATTCTAATTGTTTGGTTTCCCTAGGCGTGCGTGCCAAACCGGGGGAGTATGTGTCTGCCAGGGTATTGTCAGCTACTAACGAGGAAGGTCAAACTAAAGGGGAAAACCCCATCAAACTGGTGACAGACGGAATTAAGCAAGGAAATCAAAGCAGCTACCTGGAGAAAGCTGATATAACTGGTGATAGTGTAAATGGGAAAGATGCTATTGATGTTGATGACAATGATGGGAAAATTGCCAAATCTTCTCACGCTTCTGATCAAGCATCTGAAACTATGGTAAGTGATATATTTGCCTCTTGATTTTACTGCTCGTTGCTTTGTTCATTTTGGGTACAAAAATTTCTTTAGGTTTCTGGTCTTGCTAAACAAGTTTTATGCATGTATGTCTAGAACACTTGAGTGTTTCTGTTGCTCGATTGAATTGATAATCATTGAGGAATTTATGATCCTAGTGTTTGCATTGATGATAGCTTTGTCATATTTCATTCTTAATTGCAACTGAAAATTGGTTCATGTTTTAATGCCCTTTACGTTAAGTTGATGACTTAGCAATAATGCCCTGATGAACACATTTTTCATTTTCTGTCTCTATCTTGGCTTTGATAAATGTTTTTTTTGGTGTTCCATAAAAGAGTTTAGTCTGAGACAATTTAAATGAGAAAAAATGTCAACCACTAGATTATATTTTTATACTTTAAATCTTAACCCATTGACCATTGTCATCATCTCCTGAACCATACTTGTATAACTTCAACTATTTCCTTCCCTGGTCTGCTGAACAAGGAAAATGAACAAATAAGTATTGCCATCAATCTACATTTCTTCATTTTCAAAACATACCTTATCAGAAAATTACCAAATTATATTAATATAATAAAGGTAAATCAAACTCAATGTAGATAGAAAATTTCTTCTTTACATTTGGTGCATCTTCTTTCAGGACACTAAGCCAGAGAAACAACATACTAAATCTTCTGGCAAAGTAAGCAAGAAAGGAGCCATATTATCAGAAAGTGATAAGCATAATGATCAAACACCAGATGATACTCGAGTGAAACAACTAAAAGATCAGCTCATCCAGGCTAGGGTGTATCTTTCACTACAGGCAGTAAGGAACAATCCGCATCTCACTCGTGAGCTGCGTTTACGGGTAAAGGAAGTCTCACGAACACTAGGAGACGCAAGCAAAGATTCTGACTTGCCCAGAAAGTAAGTATATCTTTAAGAATCTTGTTGTACACGTAATCAGGTTTTCCTGATTTTTATAATTACTCTAGAGTTAGTTATGTTATTTTTAAATTTATTTACAGACTCACATGTAAGAATGTTGAGTAGGTCTATTCTGCACTGAGCACATTCTATTTCGTTCTTTAATCTCACTTTATACTTAAATTATATTAATGCAGTGCAAATGAGCGAATGAAAGCAATGGAGCAAACATTGATGAAAGGAAGGCAAAGTCAAAATGATTGTGCAGCTGCTGCGAAGAAGCTTAGGGCTATGCTCCATTCAACAGAGGAGCAGCTTCGTGTGCACAAGAAGCAGACCCTGTTCTTAACACAGTTGACAGCAAAAACATTGCCTAAAGGTCTCCACTGTCTTCCATTGCGCCTTACAACTGAGTATTATAGTCTGAATACTTCTCAGCAACAATTCCCCAACCAACAGAAGTTAGAAGACCCTCAACTATACCATTATGCAATATTCTCAGATAACATATTGGCAACAGCTGTTGTTGTGAATTCTACTGTTGTCCATTCAAAGGTAAATTATTTTCTGATAGCATGGTTGAGTTGTTTTTATCTCCCTGGAAAATGAAAAGAAACAAACTAGAGCTATTTGATATTAACAGTGACACTTTGATTTCTGTTTATATCATTAATAATATTATTTTAATAAATTTGCAGGACTCCTCAAAGCATGTTTTCCACATTGTTACTGATAGGCTCAATTATGCAGCGATGAGGATGTGGTTTTTGGTGAATCCGCCACGAAAGGCAACCATTCAAGTTCAGAACATTGAAGACTTTACATGGTTGAATTCAAGTTACAGTCCAGTTCTTAAGCAGCTGGGTTCTCCATCTATGATAGATTATTACTTTAAGGCTCATCGGGCAACTTCTGATTCAAACTTGAAGTTTCGGAATCCCAAGTATTTATCCATACTGAACCACCTTCGTTTCTACCTGCCTGAGATCTTTCCAAAGCTCAACAAAGTGCTGTTCTTGGATGATGATATAGTTGTACAGAAGGATCTGACTGGTCTTTGGTCAATTAATTTGAAGGGCAATGTTAATGGTGCTGTAGAAACTTGTGGAGAAAATTTCCATCGTTTTAATCGCTATCTCAACTTCTCAAACCCGCTTATCGCAAAGAATTTTGACCCTCATGCATGTGGATGGGCGTACGGCATGAATGTTTTTGATTTGGTCCAATGGAAGAGGCAAAACATCACACAAGTGTACCACAATTGGCAAAAGCTGGTAAGCAATACACTTTTTGAAAAAAAATATATCACAATGTGTACGTATACTATAAAAATGGCATGGTCTGTTTGAATAAACTTGTCCATAAACACTTATAGTAGAAGAAAATAAGCAGGGAAAATGAAAAAAGTCTTTCCATAAACTAAAACTAGCTTATGCACAAGTTAAATACAAGTTTTTGGAGAAGTTTCTTATGTTTCTTTGAATTGTGAACTGATTTTTCCTTTCTGATTAAACTGACGGAACAGAATCATGATAGACAACTATGGAAGTTAGGAACACTGCCGCCTGGTCTTATAACATTCTGGAAACGCACTTTCCCACTGCACCGATCTTGGCATGTCCTGGGTCTTGGCTATAACCCCAATACCAACCAAAAAGAAATTGAACGGGCTGCTGTTGTACACTACAATGGAAACATGAAACCGTGGCTTGAGATAAGCATTCCCAAGTTTAGAGGTTATTGGACAAAGTATGTTGACTATAATATTGTGTATTTGCGAGAATGCAACATCAATCCATAGATGGATCTCATGGTACATTTAATTTAGTTTTCCTGGTACTAGATATGGTATAATGCACACCTTATAGTTATAGTGATCCATCTGTGTAGATTTTTGTTAAAGCTTTGTGCAGTGTTCTTAAATGGAAGTGCCATGGCGGAATGGCATGTCAGGTTTTTTGAAAACCACCATAAGCAATTTGTGAAGGGAGGCCCGCTATGGTGGTGCCAGGCCGCAATTACAAAATTTCTCCCTTTCACCATATTCCGCTAACCGCCATCAATACCACTGGCTTTATGATTCTTTTCTGTATGCATTTTCCCATCGTTTACATCAGTCAGTTTTGGATTTCAGCATGGAAAAAGATCCACAGCCAAAATCAGAGCATTTTCCCTCTGTACTTGTAAATAAAGTATGTCTAAAGTTGTTTCCTGTGGCTGTGTTTTTTTGATCTATTCTATTTAGTAGCATGATAACATCCAGTCTTAGTTGAGTGGTTTTACAACTTCCTTATTGCCCTTGAGGAATTCATTTTGCTTGCCTGTTTGACAATGTATGACACTGGGTAAAACAAAGGCAAGTTGGGGGCATTGTAGTCATCTGAGTTGTCTGCGCCGACAATTTAGTAGCACTTCACTGAGTACCAGGTGGTTGGCTGTGTTTGGGAGTGGTTAAGAAATGTTAATGAAGTGGGTAAACTGAAAAGAAAAGGATATTGTGTCGATCCAGGGATTGCGAATAAGATTGGAGTGGAGTTGAGTATGCATGATAGATAGCATCTTATTCATTATTCAATGCAGGGTCCCATAGACAGGCTGTTATACTTACCAAGTTGAAACGTGTATAAAAAGAAATATGATAATCACAGAGTTGGGTTTGAAAAACAACACTTTTGTGAAATGTGATCACGTGGTGGTGGAACCCTTTTTTTTTCCAAATTTTTGGTACTGTGGGAGATTCATTTTCATTAGAATTAGATTTAACTGTAAGATTTTATCATGAGACTGAGGTGGTACGTGAATGTGGGGCTAATGGAAGCACTACTACGTATTCACGGATCACATCACACCTTCCAGGGCTCGCATCTCTCATCCCATTAGTTTTTCGTGCAATTTTTATCAATATAAAATCCTCACGTTTTTCTTCTTTTTTTTCTGAAAAAATTCAAGATTTATGGTTAATGTTGTCGGTTGATGAGTTTTTTAAAATTGTTCTTGGTTGGATTGTTTACTTTTAAGTTTTTACTAGCAGAACTTACGTGATTGATAACTTGTACATAGCAACCCATAACTAAATTTGCAAAACATGTGAGAGGGAGATAGAAAGAAAAAATTATTCATGACTTAATAAGCTTAATTTGTAGAAGTTTTTTATCTTAATTTTTTCAAAATTTTATTTTAAATTTATATATAAACTCATTTTATAGGGAAATTTCATGTAAATTACTTCCTGTCTGAGACTTCAAATTAAGAGGAAAATTGAGTCCACTTACCCACTCAAATAATCTCCACCACTTATTACAGACTCATAAACTCTGTCAGAGAACAAATCAATGATTCTGTAGAATACCTTTCTTTCTCTCTGACCAACAATTTTCCTTCATTGTTTACGTTCTCCTCTCACTCCCTTCCACGTGCACATTTCCCACTTTGCTCTTTACTATTTCTTCTATAACATAAATCTGCCACACACTGGGCTTGTGTAGCTATTGAGATAACAGCCCAGCCCACTTCACATTTGGGGTCTTAAAAACCTTACACTCTGCCAAATTGGTTATGCGTTATGGTTTGGTGATTAATATGCTGTAAAGGCTCAAGATGAGAGGTGACAGATTGGAATATAGATGACTATATATCTCTTTACATTCTCAAAAAATTTACTTGTTGAGAAACATATGATCAATTATTTTCTCTCTGGTTTTTGTTATGTCCTTTTCTGTTCATCTTTACCTATTACTCATGTGCCTGACTCTATGAACAGTGTAATGATATTGGTAGATGAGGTGCTACAACTCTAAAATACTCATTATCTGTTGAGTTTTCTTTATTTGGACCCATGTATCCTGCTTGCCTTCAAAATAATGCTTTAAAGGGTAAAATTTAGGTACAAATATTTTTGTGGCTTTTATTTTTGTTCTTCAATGAAAATTAGAATTAAGAATTAAAATTTGGGGATATAAAATTGGTCTAATGATTTAAAATGAAGACTTAAGAATGAGAAGGAGGTATCCATTCTGTGAGCCAGGTCCTCGATCAAATCTCTCCATTAGACATTTTTTAACAGAACTAACATTTTTCAAATAAAAATTAGAATTTAACCTGAATAAATTATCATAAGACCAATTTTAAATTAACATTTGTTAAATTTCGAGTGATGGAACTTAACTCAATCTTATAAAATCGATTTGTATGGTGAAGACTGTTCCTCACTTATATGATTAATTGATGTAGAATTTTCAATATTTCCAACAACTTTAAAGTAAAATTAACATTAAATATTATATTTATTATTAAAGTAAAATTTTATTTTAGTTGAAAAACAGTACTACTAAAATTATTAGCCAAAAGATGGTAATCTTGGCTATATTAATTTGACTTTATCTTTTATAAGTTGTAATCCATGATGGGATTTGAAAGGTTTATATAAATACGTCTTAGATTACACTTGCTGCTAAAAGAGATATTTTGCTCTCAAATGAATCATTCCTTGAAAGGTGGTTGATTTGGCTCTATCTTTTTAAAATGCTCTGGATCAATACCATATGTGTTTGTAGGCCTAGTGCACTGCATCCTAGAATATATGGATAATGGATAAAAATTGACTAGGGATCAACCCATATGTCAACTTTGTGCTTTCTATTGTGTACAAATTATTATAAAGTAAGTTGACCTTATTGGGGAAATTCTAACTTTCACATTCACTAGAGGGAACTGAAAAGATTAAAGGTGAAAATGAAAATGTGGCTTCCCTTTCTATTCTAAAACTGAAATCAAATCTTAATCCAATGATATCGTGCTAACAATATGATTTTTTAAAAGTTGTGTAATACAAATGACTGATATTTTTTTTTTCTTGTGGTCCAAATTGAAAATGAGAAGATTAAGAAAAGACTATGCAGTTCAATCACACGGTTATCAAGATGTCTATATAAATCAGGGACCTGCAACAAGGTCAAAGACTATTGTTGATTAGAAACTTGGAAATCAAATTCATTATGCACAATTTAATTTTAACCCCTTTTAATAATTCATTTGATTGATTCAAATAAACAATTTGAGGAAGCGACATATGACGCTAGCGTCAACAATTTGAAGACAGAGAAACTTTTCCTTTTACCTTATTTTCATTTATGTCATGAAAGGATCAACAATATCTTGAAGCTCTTCAATGCTATCAACATTGTGCTTTGGTGTGTGTCATTTCCTATACGTTTGTTTTGAAGAAAACTGTCCCATTTTGATGATCCTCTTTGCACACTGATGTTGAGTTAGCATTAAAATTAGTACTACCAAGTTTAGTGATTCATTACCTAGAAGCTGGGTGGCAAAACATGTATACGTGATATTAAAAACAATCTATTAATCTATTTTAATTTACTAATATTCAATTATAAAATCTGATTTATCTAAATTCATTTTAATAAAAAAATTCCATCAATTATATCTGTCCATTCACTAAAAAAAAATATTTTTTCATGGGCCAGAAGAACAAGTAGTAGATGTAAATATAAAATTAGCAGAATATTCATACTTTTTATAGGAAGATATGGGAGAAAAAAAAAATGAACGACATTTTGTACTGTCTAATTCGTCTCATAAATTGTTATTGATTATCCTATCTAGATCTGCATACAGGGACCAAAAAAAATTATTGTTCTCTTAAGAATTAGAAGATATTTATATCACATTAGATGTAAATATAAATTTTCCAAAAAATGATAATAATAATAAAAAAAGGAGTTTAGGTAATGTGGTCCAAGTGTTAAAAACTCATACTTGTAAAGGGCATGGATTAAATATATTGGCCCCATAATATGATTGCTTTTGGAACATTTGTCATTGCTTTTCCTTCCTTTCTCCTATTTAAGATTGTCCATCCATCTCAACTAACCCTTAGGGACCAATATGCAGTAACATTTTTTGTTTCTCATTCTGTCATACATTAAGCTTTTCTTTTCTCCTTTTCATTTTTATTGATGTTTAAAATTAATTTACAGAAATTGAAGTGGAATATAAATATATAGCATTATCATATTAGTTTCTACATTTTGAAAAAAAAAATCTAAATAACTTTCTAAAATTTATAGTTATTAAGTCTTTAAAATTAATTATTTATTATTATTTTACTGCATGAGTGGATATTAATATTCTCACCCAAGTAACACATTTTTTTTGAAATTTTAGACTAAAACAATAAATGAATTACACTTTTAAAAACTCATTCTTTGTAATTTTAAGTATTAACATGGCAATAGTGTACATTTCAAAGAAAGTAAATAATAGTAATTTAGTCAATTATCAGTGGGTATGGACAGTAGCTGTAAGTAGTTGTGTCCTGTGTAAGCATGTGTGTGTGTGTGAGTGTAAGTGTGTATGCATACATTATGTTATATATTATATATATATTATAGTGAGTGACTGACATTTGTGAAGTTGGAAGAGGTCCCTGTCTGTCTGTCTCTGTTTTGTTCATTCTCTGCTCCCCTTTTACTCTTTCTGCATTTCTGGTCTCAACCTACACTCAAACTCACACAGTAACATAATGTGTGAAGGTGACAGTGAGAGTGAAGGAGGAAGAACAACAAGAAGAAGCAGAGGAGCATGGAAGCTGAGAAATGCAGCAAGTAAAATGGTTGTTGCTGCAGCATTTACATGTGGCTGGAAGAATTTCAAACACGTTCTTCATCCACTTCCCATCCACCACACCTCCACTTCTCCATCTCCAACTGTAACTTTTTGTACTCTCTTCTCTTCTCTTTTCTAACAATATATAATGCATTTCTGACCGTGCTTGCTTTTGTGCATGTTTACAGAACAAAAATTCCTCAGCTGTAATCCCATCAACAACTAAAAACTCGTCAGTGGAGCAAAGAGAAGAAATAGATTGCACTGTCATCACTAAAATCAATGACAATGACATTACTAATAAGGTAATTCTCATGTAAACTGTAATTCCTTAAACCTCGGGGTACACATTTTTTTTCCTTAAATTAGTAATGATTACTTTTTTTCAGAGATTACTTGGTCATGTTATTCGCTATTTCAGAAATCCTGCTGATGTTATTATAATGTCTGTCAATGGACATAAAAGTAACTATGAGTTTTTACATTTTTAGAAATAAAGAGATTCTAGAATGCTAAGTTATGAGTATTAATGAATGGAAGGGGAGGGTAAAGAAAATCTCAAGACAATTATGTTTTAGTATTATTTGTGTGCAATAATAACGAGGTTGCCTTATTATCATTGTTATTTGATGCTTAGTTTTTCTTTTAAACTAGCCATCTGCTTTATTTATTTTTTTTTTTTCTGGCCTTCTGAATTTGAAGCACTGTCGGACTGAAATTTATAGAGTGCCATGCGTGTAGAATAGAAAATAGAGAATTCTAGCAGAGTAGCAGGTGAATATAATTGCACATGGTGCAATAGAAAAACCAAGGATCATTTGTATAATTGCAGACCCTGCATTGTGAGACATGCATGAGGAAATGTATTTTGTATATACATCTAGTTCAAAGTTATATACATCTAGTATTTGTTCCACCTGGTGTTCAACTCGGCTTTGTGCTTAATACCGTGTTTAATCTCAATTTCTCACTGTGGAGTGCCTTTTCTGACAAATATTAACTGTTCAATTAAGGTGGTTGTGTACCAATTTATAAATATTTTGAAAAAACTTAAGGAGTGTGTGATATCATCGAGAATATCCTCATAGATACTATGCAGTATGTAAGTACATACACCTAGAAGTTCCCACCAAACAAGCAAACTAAGCATGCTTTTCGCTTTTGTGGTAACACAACTTTCATCTCATTGATTAATATACTCAAGAAAAAAACTCTGTTCAGTCACTTTTAAAACTAGTTTCCTGAATCATGAATATTTATACATGCATTCTTCCATAGACTATTTTTTTGACTTCATACGCTTTGGTTTACTTGTTTGGCAGAATTTATGTACAATATGTTTAGATCCTGTGAGTTACAACAGCAAAGGAAGCAATACAGGCGAAGCTATATTCACTGCTGAATGCTCTCATGCATTCCACATTGAATGTATCTCCTCCCATGTCCGTCATGGTAATGTCACTTGCCCAATTTGTCGTGCCCAATGGACCCACCTCCCTCACAACCTGAACAATAACCTTTCTGGCTCTACCATTTCTATCAACCAAAGAGATCCCATCCTGAAAATTCTCGATGATTCTATTGCAACCTTCCGCATTCATCGCCGTGCTATTTTGCGCTCCACTCGCTATGATGATGATGACCCTGTTGAGTCTGAGGATGCACCTGACATACCAAAGTTGTGTTTCTCTCTGTTGTGTTCCCCTCATACCTTATCCTGCAGCTCCTCATCACTGTTACAGTCTCAACTTTGTAACATCAAGTCCTCCAAAAAATCTTACATTTCAGTAAAACTTGCTGAAGAACATGCCACTGACTTGGTCTTAGTTGCTTGCCCCAATGGACCACACTTGAGGCTTCTTAAACAAGCAATGGCTTTGGTGGTTTTCTCCCTCAGAGACATTGATCGCTTGGCTGTTGTTACATACTCATCCTCAGCGGCACGCGTGCTTCCCCTAAGACGCATGACATCTTATGGGAAGCGCACAGCCCTTCAAGTTATTGAACGTTTGTTTTATATGGGACAAGTTGATCCAGTTGAAGGGTTAAGGAAAGGAATCAAGATACTGGAAGATCGCATCCACAAGAACCTTAAATCATGTATCCTGCATTTATCAGATAACCCTTCAAGACCATATCATGCTATAAACATAGAACTGCCGTCTACACCCATTCACAGATTTCATGTTGGATTTGGCTCTGGCAGTTCTAATGGATTTGTCATACAAGAATTTGAGAGGTTCTTGTCAAAGATATTGCGTGGCCTTGTTCGGGATATCCTGCTCAGAATACGTGCAACTGGAGAGGATGTTGGCAGTGGCAGGGTCATAAGAATTGCAGAGATGAGGAGTGGAGAAGAAAGGAAAATGCTGTTAGACATCGGTGAATGTACACGTGTGTGTGTAGAATATAGCTACACTGAAGGAGATATTGATGAGTGTGTTAGAAGAACAGGGGAAACTGTTGTAGGCATTGGCGACCATAAAGGTAGTGTGACAGAAGTTGCTGAGGAAACAATGAAGGATATGAATACAATTGGCAGGACTAGCAGCGTTGAAAGCTGGGATTTTCATGACCCTTACATGGCCAGAAGATGGGCCAAGCACTTGCAGGGTCATAGACTTTGAAAATACAAATAGAGTTCTCCAGACTAACCCATTCCTATTAGGACATTTGTCTTCTGTCATCCACACAACTTAGGCCTCAATGTAGTTAGACAGTAACCGTACAGAACTAGAGAAGGTACGGAAGCTTATGTCTTCCTTTAGATAAAAAAAATGTTATAGGGTAGGTGATATTTAATATATAAGGTCATGTAGCAATTCAGGTCTAGTTTTTTTGTGCATATTGTCTACGGCTAAATTTCTGCAGAGAACAATGTACTACAACCTCTACCATGGCTTCCACCACCAACTACAATCTCTCCGACACATTATTGGAAGTCGTTTGGACACGATGGTAACGTTATCAATGTCAAAAGAGAATGCAAAATTGATCATTCACAGACAACATAATAACAAGTCCTGATCATTCAAAAGTCTCAGACATGAATTCTCAAAATCAAATTGACAAAACTAAATCAACAAACTCTTGAAAGGATGGTGCACCATTAAACCTAATGCAATTGCAAAATCTAATGGTCAATATTTTTTTTAAAAAAAATAAATAAATAACATAGACCATGCTAGTCCACCTATTCTGCTGGAGCGGGTTAGACTTATTCTTAAAATGAATCTGTTGACATGAAAACATATTTGCTTTTTCGCCGAATGAACTAGAATTTTAATGGTTTTTTTTTGTATGATACAAAATTACCTTATTCTTGTCTATAGTTCTACTTGCAATAAATCCGAAACACACTATGATAAAAAAGACTTAACATATGCAATCTCCAAGTAGGCATCTAACAAAATCTGAGCTACCCCAGTCGAACATTTTAGATTTTACATTTATAGATATAGAATTTATTGCATAATGAAAAGGCAACTTCCAATGAGATTCTTGAAAAGGACTTTAATCGCCAGTAGGTGTTCTTCCCAGGCCATCAATCAATCATGGTTGTAATCATACTCTACAAAATCGGTATACAATGCTGAGCCATCCTCTGCCTGGTGAAGTAGGGGAAAACATTCATCACAAAAATAACAGGGGTTCTCTGGTGTCCATTTGTCATCCACCGTGACCTTTGTAGCTCTGAATATTTTGCAAACACTACATTTCTGAAAACGCAACTTCTGTTGAAATGTGATTATTGGATAAAGAGCTCGATTATGCACATCATCGGGATGAATTAACCTCATATCTCGTATCACTATGGTATGGGTGCACTTGCCCTGCAGGTTCAAGCAGAGAACAGACTACATTAAATGCCTTCTAGGTTATAACACATACAAATTCTATATATAAGGCAACAACCAAACAATTAATCTGAGAAACAATGAGGAAAGTACCTGATGACAATAGAGGTATCCAGCACCTAGTCGAAAGCTTAAGTCACAAAAACGTATCTTGTGCATCTCAATAGATCTAAGTTGAGGCAATTGTGCTGCAGATTCTTCACCTATGACTTCCTTTTGTTTCTGCTTCAATTCCCCAGTTACAATATAATCCCATTTCTGTTGTGCCTCATCCTTGGAGTTTCGGAGCCAATCCAGTATAGGTCTTGTGAGATCAACAGCAGACGGATCCCTCAAATCAGGGCAGAAAACATCCTACAAAGAAATAGCTTCTTGTCAAATTCAATGAAACAATTACCACATGATGAGAGTAAGTAATGTAATGTTGCATACTTCGATGAGAAAATAACCAGAAGGGTCATGCTGCTCAGCTTTGTTCATCACCTGGTCCGTTGAGCAAAAGATCTTGTCCCTAAGAGCAGCTAATGTCTGACCTCCAAGAACTAACAACTCTTGGATCTACTTAAAAATAAAAGAAGAGGTCCTACTTGTTAATAGGCTATTTGATGATGGTAGCTATACATGATTCCTTCTATAAATCATATATTGAATTTCATTTTCATTAACATCAGTACGGTATTGAATACCTTGGAACCTTTTCGAACATTATGGTAAACCTCCACAGATAGAACACTTTCTGGATAATGTACTGGTATGTATTCCTGAGGGCTGACTGTGTTGACCTGCAAAAGATTAAATCTGAACTAAGATAGGGAATATAAATACAGAAATAAATGGGAAATGCATAGAGATTCATTCTTGTTTGAACATATTTATAATATCAATTTTTCACTTGCAGCCATTCAGAATAGGCAAAACCAACGTGTGCTGGCAATCAACTGCAAGAAAGTTGCATAGATAAAACAAGGAAAAAAATATACCACCCAATAGGAACCCTTAAGAAACTCCTGATATAATTTCTCATGAATTTTCATGTTTTTAGTTGGTTGTAAACATATTTACTAATACTAACAGAAGAATATAGATTAGACCAGAAATACAGAAATCCAAAAGCTTGGAAGGTATACATATAAAGAGGCTATAACTTAAATAATTGCTGTAACTCATCTAATTGATGGATACATCAGTAAAGCATTTCAAATTGAACCAAATGATCTCATATGCAACAATTATACAAGAATTTCAGGCAACCTTTCTGATAGAACTCGTAGACCTAAGGGTCCTCATCCTTTCTGTTCTAGTTGATTTGTGTGCAGCCTCATTTATCCTACAAACAGAAGTAGACAAAGGCAAGATACACGAAATCAGATCTTGTACACAGTGGAATAATCACATAATATTAGTAATACCAACTTAAATGAATGAAGTTTGACTGCTGCTTTGTCTTCTTCTTGCTTTTGTTTAATTTTCACCACTTGCTCCACCTTTTCTAAACAAGCACCCTGAAAATTGATCATACAAAAGAAGTGATATATAACCCTCCACCCAAAAAAATGTAAAAGGTTGTATAATAGACTTGACAACACATTTGATGCTAAACATGCTAGGGATACACAAATGTTTTTAGAGCATTAGCATACTTCAAGAATAGAATTATTTGTTCCCCTTCTCTTTCTCTTTGAGTTCTTCTCATAAGACCTGCAGCCAAATCCAACAAGAATTTCTTTAATTAATTTGTTAACTGAAAGAAGAGTTGACAGCTGAGACAGAGAATGAGAATGAGAATGAATGGGATGCACAAATTTTATCATTGTTAAGCTCCCAGCATATGCACTTAAGAATTCAGTACAAGCATAGCACAACTACTTAATTCTTCAGTTCTTGATAAAAGATCACAAATACATAAAATTACAACCATATCAGCAAAAAATTTCAAGGGCAGAATAGGCAAAATTATCAACATTGAATAGTGGCACATGGCAGCCAACTCCAAAAAACTATATCAGGAGAGAGTGAAACAGCATGGCCATTATTTTAAATATTATAATACAAACTAAATAACTTATACTACACAAAAATGCTAAAAAAAATTCATGATGAATGATAAATAAGTCACACTTACACGCATATCACCAATAATCTAGGCACAATAAGGGCATAGTAATGAAGTAAAAAAATAAAATGAATGCTGATGGTGAAATTAATAGAAAAAAAGAATGTAACAATTAGATAAAAATTAGCAAAATGCAAATTGGGAAGTTTAAAGAAGGAAGAAAGAATAAAACATGGGAAAAAAAGGTCCTGCAAAATGGGGGCAAGGGCAACCAAATTTCCATCTAAAATAGTCTTAAGCACAAAAACAACCAACAACAGCAACACCAGCAACAAGTCAACAACAACAACAAAGAAAAAGAAAAGAGACTGACTGTGCATTGGGTTGGTCCAACAGTAGAGGATTATCTTCATCTTTCTCCCCACCCTGTGATATCACTTCCATTATTAAATTAATAAACCAAAGGAATGAAAATTTAAGAACAGCATGAAACAAAAAACCAGTGGAGCATATGTATATATACTTGAAATACTTCTTTGAGAGCCATATCCATTAACTTGTCCTCCGTAAATATTTTAAGGTCATCCACCCTGTAAGTGCATCGTGAATTCATCATATCATAAATTAGTAGCGACTTGATAAAGACAGCAGCTGTAAAGAGAAAGAATGCTTACAAGATGTCAAGGTGAGAAAAATCTTCAGACAATTCAGCCTCAAGATTCTGCATGAAAACACAAAAATTAGAAAAAGGAAAGATAAAAAAGGGGACGGGAGAAGTGAGAGATAGTAATCTGACCTGAAGTTCGGAAAGAAGAGAAGTCTGAAATTGAGGAACCCTGGTGGAGGGGCTGACCATGTTCGGAACATAAATGGGTCCACCCCTTGGAATTTGAATGGAGAGATCACATTCTCCTGCCTCTGCCTCTGGAATTGAACATTCCATTCCTCCTTATCACAGACACAATCAAGTTTCAGATAAGAGAGAGACGGCCAATTTTGAAATTGTGGCAGAGACTGAGAGCAGCGAGCAACAGGCCGGAAGAAAAAGCTGCGCAATTAACTACTCTCCCTTTCTCTCTCAATGTACACACACACATATATATATGCTAGTATTTTAACCACTGCATTGCACGGGTTAATCTTATATGTAAATTTTTTTTATTATTATTAATTGTCATAAAAAATGTGAAAAACTATTTATATCATATAATTAAAGTAAATTTACGTCAAATCACCTAGATTAAGTTTAATATTTTTTTTTTGTAGAAGAACTTCATATATATCTAGATATAATAATTGTCAACATAATATACCAACATAAAGTTTGAGATCACGAAATTTCTGTGAAAACAACATTTCTTATGATGTTCTTATATTTTCTGTTGTTCTCACGAGTGTAAACTACTAAAATCTTTCACATTGTCATATTACCAGTTAAAGTAATAAAATTGAGAAGTTTAATATCTGTTTTCTAAAATATTATTTATTTTTTAATCAAATTAAGAACAGAAATATTTTAAATAAAAATAACAGTAAATATAAAGAATGACAATAAACACTATCTATAATCATAAAACATAACATTGAATGAGTATTATAATTAAAGTGAAGATACATAAAAAAAGAATTAACATTTTCACTTTAAATAAATAATTAAAGGAAAAACTTGAGAAGATATTTATTAAATATTTAATTGAAATATTTTATAATTTTAAGTTAATGGTAAATATATTTTTATTTTTTTACTTTAAATATTTACTTTTAAATCTAATTTCATAAAAAATATTTAATAAAACATATATTGTTAAAGTTTTTTTACTGGAGATCTTTATCACAATTAAGTAAAGTTCAACGAAATCTTTCATGTAAATATATAACTGGCTTGTTTATAAAACAATGACAAAATCTAATACAATAAATCATGTATCTAGACTTTAATGACTGTATGGTTGGCAAAGATATTGAATCTTAATCAACAAGGATAAAAAGGAAAACCATCCATCGATTGTTAATAGTATAATAATACAATGCCACCAAAAATCTTTATAAAGACCAGGGCATACTTCTTAATTTGCAAATGAGTTGTTTAAGTTATGTTTATCTATTAAGAATTGATGAGACAGTTTCCCTTTTTTCCTCTTTGATTAAACACAAGAACACAAGTGACTGATACTATTTTCAAATGTCATTTTTTTCAACTAAACTGAAATTAAATAATATATTCAAATTTTATTATGCCTGTACAAATGGGAGCAACTTTGCTAATGGAGATTAAGAAAAGAACCTGACATTTATTGTTCAAACATGAAGTAAGTTTTCCCCAGTAACTTCTTCGATTTCTTCAGTTACATTTCTTCCTTCAAATATTCCTGTACCAAAAGGAAAGGTTTCAAACAAGGAAACACTTGAGAATTTTATGAAGACAGAAAAACAAATTGAAATTCCTATGTCCTTCAAATACTGATTATTAAAGTGTTCATGATAAGGAGACTCGTAATTGATCAATTTGAATACCTGAAGGCACATGCAGATATTGGTGATATATTAGATGCAAGAGGAACAATAAAACGCACAGAAAAAAGGAGAGTTTTCTCTGTGTGTGCTATCATTTGCAATACTTACTAAATCTCTGCTTCCACTGCCAGACAAATATCATGGAGTAACTGATATAAATAAACATTATCATTAGAGCTATGTCAATATGATTGCAAATCCAGAGGTGTCAGATGTATTCCTATAAGAGCAAAGATTGTTTCAGAGATATGGTTGAAGTTGAAGCTCCAGTTTTGCAGGGAGCAGAAGCAACCATTTATTACATACCATCATTCACTTGGAAGGAACTTATATCTGAGAATTGCAACTGAATTACATCTGAAGAGAATGCCAGTGGGTGGTTTCAAAATAGCATACAGGATTGGCCAAATATTTAGAACTAGAAATGAAGGAATTTCAACATGAAATAATCTTGATTTTACAACTATAGAGATGCATGGAGCATACTCGGATTATCAAAGCATGTTGAATTTGGCAGAGGAGATAATCACTGAATATGCTCTTGCAGTTTGTGGAAGCTTACCATTGATTGTCAGGGAGTCATGATAAGTCTGGAAAGTCCCTGGAGGAGGGGACACTATGCACAACTTTGTTAAAGAAACTGCCAGGATCAATTTCAATGGTTTGGGAAATGATCTTGAGGTTGCAAAGCAAATCACTCTGGATACCCTCAGAAAGAATCTTGATAACAAGGGTAAAAATTCCATTGAAGCATGCCAATCCGTTGCCCACCTCCTCAATGAAGTTATTGAGATATTTTTGTAGGACCAAAGCTCATCCAGCCTACATTGAACTTTTCACTAAAGATGGTGAGTTGGGCAGTTCATTCTCTGAATTGAGTGGTTAGATCAGAGAGAACGCGTAGAAAATAAAATTATGCAGTGAAAAGTAAGAGAGCAGGTGTTTCAAGTTTAAATAAGGGCCTGAAGTTTGAGTAAACTTCTCTAGAAAGACCTCTAGAAGAAGAAAATAAGAAGAAAAATATGAAATTTACTTCTCCAAAAATTAAAATTAACTTTTCATTAACTAATTCATAGAAGCTCTCTCTTTTAACTTTTCTAAAAAAATGTGGGACTTTCTACAAATTAAGTAATGAAAAGGCTAATTTTTAGCTTTTGGAGAAGTAAATTTCATATTTTTCTTATTTTCTTCTCCAAGAAATCTTTTTGGAGGAAAAACATCCAAATGACCCTAAATGATGGCAAAAAGGAAGGAATGGAAACTAACTAATATCAAACAAGTAACCAAACTCAAGCATGAGGTCAATTAATGCTATGTGATCCTGTCTTACTAAACTCATGCATTAGATCAAGATAAACCCACCAGGAAGCAACACAACACAACATAATGTTTCAAATATCAGAATGATACAGTGGATGATAATCAACAGAATAATGATAAAAAAGGAGCAGGAAGAACAAGTCAGGAAACATGAAATTTGAGGAAAATAATCAAATTGCAGTTTCAAAATTCAAATAAAGATGTAAAAAATTACCTGAAGAGTGTCGTTAACGGAGGTAAGTACAGAGGCATGGAGAGCGCAGCGCCTTCTTAGTTGGCACCTATGGAACGGAGAAGATGAGATTTCGCTAAATTTTAAGGGGAAATTTCAAGCTTGTTTAAAACATTGGAGCAATTCTAAGTTAACCATAATAAACCTCAGCGAAATAGATACAGGTACCTGCAAATGCAATGCAACAAGAGAAGCTGATGCTCGTCATAGTGCAGTTGCTGCAATCACTGCAATCTAAACCTGCTTTCTCCACAACTTCTCATGCCTTAGGGCATTTCAATTTATTTTTCTTTTTTTGTTTTTAACTCCTATTTTCTGAATTCAATTTTTTTAACGAGAAAATTAAAAATACTACTTTTAAAATTTAAAATTAATTTTAAAACCAAATCGTAACATTTTCCTCTGAATATTGATATAATTAAAGAATAATACATTGCTTAGCCTGGACTATTTCATAATTTTAATTAAGTTCCTGCATTAGTAAAATTTGTAATTACATAATTAATTTTTTAATTTTTTAGTTAAGTTCTTAGATTTTTATCACCCAAATTTTTATGATTTTGTGGATATTACCACTTAATTATTTTATTTGCGATTTTTCTATCAAACTATCATGATTTTGTAAATTTTGTATCGTGGCTATTTTATATGCAATTTTCAACCCCTGGCTTTCAAAATTTTGTAATTCTTTCCGCTTCATTAATCACAAAGTTTGTGAAAATTTGAAAGATAAGTGGCAAAAATTGAAACATTTTGAACGTTTGGTGAAAAATTTATAAATAAAATAGTTAGATGGAAAAAATTATGAATGCACACACCTTGGATGATATAAATTACAAAAAATGTTTAAATTAGGTGACAAAAGGTTCAATATTAAGCCTTTTTTATTAAATCCTTGAGAATAATAATCAATTAAGAAACCATTACAAAAGGTGTAGAAGGTGAATAATGAGATGGATCCATAATGTGAGTAAGCATAGCAATTGATCTTGGCTATTATTGGGTAGCACTTAGCTTCACATAGCTCATACCGTCAATAACCTGCGACCTTCTCAATGACATTTTTCATCTTTTCTGTTGGCACCATCTTCATCTTCCATACTTGATTTTTTCAGTCACTTTCAACGAATAACAAAGCCAATGAATATTTTTTGTTGCCTTTTAATGGAGACAGGTTCGGAATATTACATGCAAGCAAGATTCCATCTTAGGCCATTATTACTAGGCCACTGAATTATCGATACAAATTTGTTCTAGTTTAACATAATCTAAATTTCGATATTTGATATGCGATTATATTAAATACAAAAATTATTTCTAATTTTTAAATATAATTGTCTAAAAATATTATGTTTTCTAAAAAATTACTTGATTGTATTTGTACGAACTGACAAAATAAAACCAAAAAATGAATGAGGAGATCAAAGAAACAAAGTGAGGAAGAAAACAAAAGCAATAAATGAGGGAGGAGGTAGGTCAAAGGAACAAAGTTACACGGACGAGGGAAGTGATGAGAGTTTGTACAATGTGTCTGCAATGTATTAATTCTTGCTTGCATCATCAATGAGTACCATGGTGCTGGCAAATGTTGCCGTTTTCATTCTTAGATTCTTTTTATGATTTTAAGGTTTGTTTAAACAACACTATATTTTAAATTTAATTAAATATTATATTTTAGTCAATTTATACTATTTTTATGTTTATTTTAGAATAACCAGGAATATTGTAAAAGTAAAAATAAAATAAAGAGGTTTGAATTGTATTTGAAACAAAATCGCAGATTTTTACAGAAACACTTTTATTTTTAGTTTTTATCATAATTCAAATTATTTACATTTTAAAATAATTAATTTATATTTCTAAGTATTATAAAAATAATTAATACTGATAATTTGTAAGTACAAAAACTACACATAATCCATAACAAAATATATAAACTTGTAGTAATTATTTAGCGACATTAATTTAGAGCGTATATAAGAGAGAAAAGAGATCCGAGAAAGAAGGAGGGATTTTGTATGCGACGATGGATTTGGAAGATCTACCACTGCCACTGGTTGCTAACATTTTCGTTTCTTTCTTGTTTCAATATCTTTAACTCAATCAACTGTTTCCACTTTTTCCTCTTTCTTAAACTTGTTTAACTGCAAAATCACACATTCCACTCTCAAAAATGATTTTTTTTCGCTCATTCAACTGTTGTGGTAGTGCTTGTGGGTCCACAACCCTAATTGCTTCTGCTAGGTTGTTGTTCCTCACTACACAACGTGTGTTGGGTATAAATATCTATTTCACATGATGAAATTTAGTCACAGCACTTACCACTTGGTTTACAAGCATTAGCATTCTACTAGAATTAACAATGTTAAATTTTTCTATGTTTATGTGCATGTTTGATTCGTCCCAATTAATTCCCATTGCTACTTTCATCAGATTAATGACACTTATATCAGCATAGCATATAGATTGTGGTGGCACTGAAGCAGTACAAGTAGCAGCACAATGGATCATGTCAGTGGGGGCAACACTCTCACCAACAACCCTAATCTTGCTTCCAAGCAGCGCTTACGTTGGACTCATGAGCTACACGAACGCTTTGTTGATGCTGTGGCACAACTTGGTGGTCCTGATCGTGAGTTTTGTGTTCTTTTTAGTACTTCAAATTTTTTGTACTTATGATCTCTGTTGGTAGATTATTAATTTATGAAGTTTATATGCATGTTTTTTACATTCCTTAGGATACAAGGGTGTAAATGTTTAATGAACTTTTTTCTAGGTGCTACTCCTAAAGGTGTCCTCAGAGTTATGGGTGTACAGGGCTTAACAATATATCATGTCAAAAGCCACTTACAGGTTTGGACCTGTTAACTTGATATCCATCATTGTCATTCATCAATCTTTATTCTCTTTGCTTTTCTGTTGCATCCAGAAATATCGACTCGCGAAATACCTACCTGACTCCTCGTTAGATGGTATGTTATGTCTATCTGTTTTTCGTTGTTTCAGATGTTCATGTGTGTATTGTTTTTTGGTTTGTTAAGTTGATGTTCCGAGTCCATTGAGAAGATTCCTTTGCTTTTAATTCTCTATTTGATCTGTTTGGTGATACCTTTCTATGTTGTTGATGGAAGGGCAAAATGGCGACAAGAAAGAAACAGTGGATTTGCTTTCCAGTCCAGACGGTTTGCCGTAAGTGTAACTGCCTCTTTACTTTTGTGTTTTCATACTTGTATAGTGGTGGAAACTTGTAATGAAAAATATTACTAGTTCTTGTTAGTAATGCATGTTCTGCAGAACTTTGCATCCTGGAATTTAATTTTAGCTAGAGTTAACATTGATTGTTTCAGTGCCTTGACTTTTTAAGTGGGGTAAGGGGGATGTAACTTTTGCAGCAAAAGATCTTGATTGTTTCACGAGAGTTGATGGTATAAATGGCTAAAGTTATTAGTTGGGGCTTCTCTGTCTATTTGTAGTGGGATGCAGGTTACTGAGGCACTAAAGCTTCAAATGGAAGTACAGAAGCGATTGCATGAGCAATTGGAGGTACATTTTACTGTTGAAACTGATCGAATCACTGTAATGAACAGACTATCTTTTATTCATATTTTATTAATCATGCCAGATGAAGTGAGGAGAATGATTTTCTCCCTATTTATGTCATCAAACAAATTGGTTTAATTATATAAATCATTAATTTCTAACTTTTGGTATCCATCGTGTATATTAACATAGAGTAAGTTTTGTTTATACCAGCGGAAAGATTCTATGATAATAATGCCTACTATAGTAATAGGAGCTCAAACCAATTGCATAGAAGACACTGGTGGTATGCAAATACAAAGTCTACTTGCGCTTGGATAATATACATTACATGTTTCTCAGGTCATCAAACACAAGTTCTAGAGTCACATTACATAAATGTAATTTCAGGGCATCTAGTGTAGCATGTTACTAAGATGTTGATGTGGAGATGGTTTTCAAGTAGTTAGGTGTACTAGTTTTGTACCAAAATATTTTTTAAAAAACATAGTTAACTAGTTCTTAGCAGGGACATTATTCAGTCAGAAAAGTTCGTGTTTTGCTTTAACAACTACTGCATGGATAATTATATGCCAGTGGTCATTCATTATATGCTAATCATCATCTAGATGATTACAAAATTGTCTGAGAATTGGATATGCTTGTCATGGACATGTGTATCTAGTGGAATACCTGTGACCTTTGTGGATTGCTTCTTAACAGCATTCGAAAAATAAATTACCATAATATAAACAAGCTTCTAAAGAGCACTCACTACTCTCTGTTGTGTATCTAGAGGAATACCTGTGACCTTTTGTGATCTTGAAAAGAAAATCACGGTTAAGATGACAAGCTTGTAAGTAGCTTTTGTAAAAAATGTGATACAGGTGCAGAGACAGCTACAATTACGGATAGAAGCCCAGGGTAAATACTTGAAGAAGATTATTGAAGAGCAACAGCGACTCAATGGGGTTCTTCCAGAAGCACCTGACTCGAGGGTTGCTGCTCCACTTCTAATGTGCCAAGAACCTGATAACAAGACTGACCCAGCAACCCCTGCATCAACCTCTGAGTGCTACCTTCTTGAAAAAACTTCTAAAGAGCATGCCCCAGCTAAGAGTCTTTCAATTGATGAATCTTTTTCTTCCCACCATGAACCATTGTCACCAGATTCTTGTTGCCATGTTGGTTCTCCCACTGACAGCCCTAAAGGGAGGAGATGTACAAAAAAGCAACGGGTGAGTATGGAGGGAGCACATTCTGCACCAGAAATGGTGTTTCAACACCAGATACTTGAGCCAAGCATGTCATCATATCATCAACCAAATGAAGTTTTCCTTGGCCAAGAGCAATTTGGTCCTTCATTAGGTTTTTCTGCAATAAGCGACATTGCGTTGGAGCAGGATGGTAATCATCAGTAGTCTGTGATTGCATGCAGATTGTACACCAGGACTGATATTTTTTAATCTTTTTTTATTCATTGGGTGTATGTACTGGTGGATAGATTATGAAACCTATGTTAGATGATTTTCAGCTCACTATTTGACTAAGTTTTTAAAATGCTTTGAGCTCGTCAATGTGACTTGGGGTGGTCGGAAGTATCTTATCGACTGTTCCATAGACCTATTTATCACATTCACGGCGACTCTGGCTGATGGATTGTACTTGGTTTCTGTTCATCAAAGTAGTTTGCTTGTGCACAATGTGAATGCTGATACTTTGGAACCGCGCCGGGCTTAGAAATTTGATCCACAAATGTTAATAATCTATTGTTGTAATTATAATACTTTTAATATATGTATCCACAATTACCGAAAATCCCTTTAACCTCTCACTCTTTTTCATCCTCTTAACTTAAGTCAACTTTATTTCAATTTTAATTTTTCTCTCATAATAACAACCGTTAAATGTACAGAAAATTGAAAGAAGAAATGCAAGAGAGCAACCCACAAACAAACCCAACAAAAAGAATCAAACGATTTGTGGAGTTGTGGGTTATTCATTGAATTTGTTGTCATCCACTTGAAGCCTATAAGTTTCTCTTAGTGCTTCTTCCTCCAAAAGGAAAAAGTACAAGAGAGAAACCAACAAGTGTCATTTGAAAAGTCATGTCAACAATCATAATTCCAATAAAGACAAAAACCCGACAAAAATAATTCTTGTAAGTTGTGACTCAGGAACTGCGAGTTATTTAACAAATTTGTTGTCCTCAATGAAATCTTCTTCGTCAATTTCACATTTGTGGGTTTCTTTCTTGCATTTCTTCCTTTATTTGTTTCAATTTTCTCTCAAAAATAAAAAAATGGATATCAAGAGAAAAGATAAAATTGAAATAAATTTGACTTCAATTGAGAAGAGAAAAGAAAAAAAGTGAGAAGTTAGAAGGAATTTTAGGCTACCATAACTTATGTCGTATTTGGTTTGAGGAAATATTTTATATTTTTATTTCATTTTTTCATTTTTTAAAAATTATTTTCATTTCCAAACTTTAAAAATTAAAAAATATATTTTAATTTCATTATAGTTACACTTCTACCGAACTCTTTTGAAAAGATTTATAATTTCAGTTTTTATTTTAAAAAGATTTAAAAAAAATTAAAAATTACAACCAAACCAAACATATTTTCTTGTACTTCTCCTATGTAACAAGTATACCAAACAGGGATTTTTCCTCTCAATTGAATTGTGCGGATATGTCGATTATGTCGATTACAACAATTCCGGCGAGGATAACAAACCCAATGATTCGAGAATTGCAAGATATTCATCGAATTTGTTGTCCTTTTCAGAATTGTCATCATGTCATGACATCGTGACACTTGTGGATTTCTTTCTTGTGCTTCATTTTCCGTCAAAAATAATAGAGAAAAAAGAAGTGGTTATGTACTATGTACATAGAAAAATTAAAATTGAAATGAAAGTTAAGTTGAAATAAAGTTGACTTCAACAGAGAGAGAGAGAGAGGAATAAAAAAGTTGACATCGTGACTCTGATATTTTTGCTGACTCCTAGTTGAACACTTAGGCCATATCAGGCCGGCCAAACCTAAAAAAATCAAATTTTAAAGTTGGGATTGTTTTGATTGCCCTGGCCGGCTGGATTTCTAAGCTCAACCTGGATGTTTATATTTGTAAGACCAGCAAGCAATGGAGTGAGTCATATTCATAAATAAATAAAAAAATAATAATCACAGCATAGCAGGGAAATCAAAGCCAAAGAGAAACCAATGTTTGGCGATTCCTAGAGACTGAAGTAAACCTAAAAAACAAGTTGAATATGAAGGACTGCCTGCCTAGAATTAATGTTGTAAAAAACATTACAGTTAGATGATGATAGATGATAGTTATGATACAAAATATGAAGAGGTCAGGTGTGCCTGTCTAAGAGGACTTGTGCCTTCTATGGGTTGATCCCTTTAAAAGGCAAAGCCTCAGGCGTCTGCTAAGAGCCTCCAGCTTCTCAAACCTTTCACTCTTTGGCTTCTTTGCATCACTTTCAGCTTTGTTCTTCTTCTTTTTCTTCTTCTTACTCTTCTTCTCCTTTTTGTCATCATCTTCTTTCAGTTTTGATGATTTTTCTGTCGTGCTCCGCATAGGTGTTGCATACACCTTCACAGTATTGTGAAATTATTTACAAATAATGCACGCAATGTTAATGAATGAATAGATATGCTTATGTTCCAGATACTATGCATGGGAAGCACAGGAGGCAGAACAAGTTTTGTTGATACAAAAATTAGCAGCACATATTTCATTTTCAACATGTGCCTTGTATGCGATTAATGAATAAAGCAAAAACATACCTGGGAGAGGGTGTCATCACCACAAGATTCTTCATCACTGCCTCCTAATGAAGAACATCTGCCCCAACTTTCTCTATTTGAGCTCGTGTATGAACAACACTCTTCACCCTCACCATTTAGCTTATCCTATCAAATTCATTAATGCCATACTTCAAATAAATGAATGCAAAACTTATAAAACTAATGTCACTGAGCACATGATAGCACTGACACTCCGGGGTTACACAAACAATCAAAATCCCTTCACACAATATTCACCCATTACTGTAGGGAGAAAGAAGTACTAAACGATACTAATGCAATTATTCACCCATTACAACATGACATATTTGGCAATGTCAGCATCTTTTAATTATCGGCAATGAAGAATGCCCTTGTTGACACTACAAGAATCACAAGCGGGTGTTGTTATGACATCAAATATGAACATGATTATTATTGGTGTCTATAGGAGTCATAAAAGACTATACATGTAGTATGACGTGACTAACTGATTGAATCATACTCATTCACCACTGATTGAACATTGTCCATCAATTGAGTATATGGTAAGTCCTTGTCCTAAGCCGAAAGTAACTTTACTAAGAATTGTATTTTTTTTAAAACTATTTTACCCATGTTTTTTAAAATAAATGCTGGCAAGGCTAAAAGTACCACGTAATATGTACATTTAAAAATGTGATACTTGTTTACAATAGTGAAACCCAGAGGTAAAAGAATCCCTGAAATATTTTCTTAATTCCAGAGAGTGTCAGATAAGATCACCTGCACATCTTCGTGCTCATCATGGCCAGTTTCATCATTGACATTAATATCTTCTCTAAAAAAGGACTCCTGCATTACAAGTGATGAATGAGTTAACACTAGTTTTTGGAAGGAAACAAACATGAACAGAAGGCAAAGGCAACCTACTGCATCAGTCATTGGTGCAATTTCTGAAAGAAGTTCACTAATTGATTTTGTGGTGGAAATTGTTGGAAGCACAGAAGATGAACTTGCAGCATCAGTGGATGCAGACCGCAAACTACTGAGAATCTCATATAATAGGCTCTAGCATGAAAGCAAGAGCAAATTAGTTCCAGTTCTTCAAAAAATGCTCACATAATATGATAATAAAGCTTAATAATAAGACCATATAAGTGAGTAGGAAATCAAGACATGGAATTCTAAAATGCTAATTACCTCATCCACACCAGAACCGAGTTTTAAATCCCCCAAATCATAATATTTCTCAAGCTTGTGAGTTCTAGGAACATTAGGAGGGTGGAGAACATTATAGAAGAAAATGGAAACTGAATCATAAAAGAATTGTGGCCGAGAGGAATTGTGATCACCATCAAATTTTATGACATTTTTATCACCCTACAAAATCAGAAACTTAGATATTTTGGCTACCAACGTAAAAAAGGGGCAAATTGCTTTCAGAAAATTTCATTCTCAAATATCAGGAATAAGTTAATACTGCATATGATTTCGAGATGAGATCAGAATGGTGGGGCTGAATGAATTTGTCATCACTTGCATGTCCAAATAAAACAGGAATGAATGTCTTCGGAGCAACCTGTGGGGAGGTTTAAAAAGCATAACTTTAAGATAGACACTGAAAGGAAATAAAATAACTACTTCAAAATATGTTTAGCCAGAAAATAAAACCTATCATGCTCAGATTCCATGGCGAAGATAAACATGTCATAACATAAACATTCTGACATAGCTAATGTCTAAAATATAGAAGAACCGTGGACACAGGCACACATAAAATATGCCTTGCAAAAAATTATCAAGAACCATTAGTTTACAATGTAATCACTTTATATCTTCACAACAAATAAGATGAACTATATCATTCAAGATGTATTGCTCAAAACAACTTGCCATCTTTTACTTTCTTTTCTATGATTTGAAGTCTCACAAAAAAGAAAATTGGCAAGTAAAATTTTTTTTAATACTTCTTATATTTTAGCTAACTCTTTTCTTTCTAAATATTTAATTATTTTTAATAATACTAGTGACCTTGCAAGGGTCAGTGCATGGGAAAGTGTTGACTCGAGTATGAATCAATAGAATATATTTTTTTATTGGATAACTAGTGAAGATTAGAGTGTCTCGCAAATATCAAACGGATGTTAGGGAATGTCAGTTTTGAAGATGTGTCTAACACTCCAACACCTCAAACAGCAGAAGTGATGTGCTTTATAGGCGTGATTACTTAATAATTGCTTTAGTTTTGATAATTTAAAAATGTGAAACAGCTCAAAATAGGCCTCACCATTCTTCTGAAAAAGAAAGAAAGAACTGCAAAACTAATACATACCAGCAAACAGTTCAGATTCATAATATCAAACTTCGCCTTCTTCTCAATAACCCACCGCATGTACTGTACAGCCATTTTAACCTAATTAAGGCAAATCCAGCAAAATATCAGACTTGATAAACAAACCAGGAAATCCAATTTAACAGCTAAAGGTTTTATATCCATCTTTCTTGATGGATTCCAAAAAGAAAAGCAACCAGCATGAAAGTATTAAAACCATGCAAAATAACTAGTATCCCTCTAATAAATTAACCCTTAATAAAAGTTGCATGTATTTTTTCAGTAAGCTTGATGTGATCATAGGATCTTTGATGGCACATAATTTTTTTTTCCTGGAAGGTATGAATGACTTCACTGACTGCAGATACAGAGGAATCATTCCGGTCCATTCAATCAAAATAGGAGAAGGACACAACTATCCAAATATCAAGGGGAGAACAGTAAAACCTAATTAACACAAATATTGAGAGTGAAAACAAAAAATCAATATATCTGGGATCACCCCACCCCCACATTCCCAAAAAGTCATTCAAAAAATACAACTGCAATTAATGCCAAAAACTGATAAATTGATATACCCCTAACTTTCGTATTGAAAATTTTCCAAAAAGAAAAAAAGAACCATAATTCCCACAAGAAACCCTCGATCCAAAATAAAATATTAATCAAAAACTCCATTTTTCAACCCCATTCATTCATATTCCTTTTTATACCCGTCTAAACAGAATGGGAAAATTTCAATTAAAGATGCATGCATTGAAGTAACATGGCATGTAGCTTGAGCAGGTCAATCAAACCAATTTGTAAATCAGAAAAGAGCCTCATAAAAAGTCTATTAAATTCTTCAGCCAGCTAAATGCAAATAGAGGTATAGACCCAGTAAAATGGGTGGAAATTGGTATAAAAGAAAAGCTGAATGCAGATAACCTACGTCCTTGTAAATAGTTCAAACCACTTAACCTCACAATGCATGAAAACTTTTTTGTAAGCACAAATGAACAAACAGATCATTTAGATGTGGTTACTATAACACAATATCTTCAAAGACTTTTGTAGTTTGAGCAATTACTCTGACTGATGATGCACTACCATTTAACTACATGCACAGCAAATAGTTTTAGAAGACCTATGACAGATATCTTACACTACATATTCATATCACTACATGACTGTTTGAGCATTTACTACAAAGGGAGTTCACATCCAGAGAGAGAGTGTGCAAGATGCAGAGAGAAAGATTACAGTGAATTTAGGAAGCCGAATTTTATAAACATCCACAAGCTCCATCATCAGATCATATAAGTTCGAAAAGGCACTATCCAATACCATTCCAGCGATAGAAGGGTCTTCCGCTCCATAAAGAAGACTACATCACACCAAAGCAAAAGTGAATAGTTAATTACACTAGAGATGTACATGTAAAGCTGGCTCATAATTACATGTATACAGGGTAAAGGTGGGAACATGAGATACTACATAAAAAAATTTACACTTTTGATTTCGTGTCTAGTGTCCAAAAGGCATTGGATAGCATTCTACTTTCTCAAATAAATTTAAAAAACAAAAACATAAAAATTTACCTATATAGGAAGGCCTCAAGTTTTGTTCACGTAGAACAATACATCAAAATCATCCACTGAGGACCCCTTTTTTAGGGGTACACACAGCAAATATAAAGTATCAAAAGAGCATAAATTCTTATGAATTCAATATCAAACAAGTTAATTGGGAGATGTAATACCTAGTAACTGCACCCATTGATCGTCCCCAAAGACCTATACGAGATATTTGTTTGTTGCTCCTCAAATATGACACCACCATCTTGAGATCGTCTTTCTACCACATAATGGAATGGACACACATTGGTAGTTTCATAAAAGATGGGATATGCAGAAACTCAAGTTAATACCCAGAAATTAATAAACAAATAAGAACCTGCATAAAGAGGCAACTTACTTCATGCCAACCAAGACTAACATAGTCTCCATCAGATAAGCCTGACCCCGAGAAGTCAAGTGTAAAAACAGTAATATTTGAAGGAAGAAGAATTACAGCAGCTTCATTGGCATCTGCCCTACATCCACTGCATCATTGTATGTATGCACACATCACAAGGGAGAAGAATAGAATAGCTAAAAAAATTATATGTATGATCATACATACAAAATCTTTTATAACCACAAAGACAAGAGCCACTTAATAACAAATACCTGTTTCCATGGCAATATATAACACACGGAAGAGAAGTATCTTCAGGGAAAGGAGAGGGGAGATAATGACTACACTTCAAGGTATAGCCTCTGGTATTTTTGAGCTGCACAATTGGAAAACATATAATCTAACAGTAAGCAAACAATTGAAATCATCACTTAAATATATATGGATAACAATAACTGCAAGCAACCATCAACAAATAATGTCCATACTTGCCTCCAAATCCTGCCTTTGGTATGTTCGACCTGCAAGGGTGAATTCCTTTTCCCACAAGTAAAGATCAGGGTTATACTCTGCCCTGTAAATGTGACAAAGTAGATATAAAGGTAACTAAATTTGCAGGATAAAGATAATCACGAGTTGAGCAACGGATGCACAGGCACTTACTTACAGGCAATAACAATAAGAGTTGCGAAAATTTATATGGAAGACTGTTTAACATAGTCCTTAAAGATGACTAAGACAAGTTCATTTCAAACACAGTAAAGAGAGCCAAGGAAATTTAAATCAAATGAAAAGAAAAAATCAAGGAAAGAATCAACATATTAAATAGGTGAAGATAGTTTTAGTGCATATCAAGTACTTTCCCCCTTAATTCTCCACCACTAAGATTACACGAGCAGGAAAATTTAATATGATTTTGCATAAGTAAAAATAGGTAAGAAAATTAAAGGCAAGGGATAAACATGAAAAAAAAAAGAAAAAAAAAAGTACAGGAACACAAGTAATTACTAGGGTGGGGAACAAAATAGCAATTCTCGTGAGGAGAAAGAGCCCTAATGAATATGACACAGTTAACATTCTCTGTCCCAGTTGCCATCACAACGGTACCTCCTTACTTAAACAGTGCCATGCCACCAACCAGTGAAGGAAAAATTTAATACCTGGGAGGCCGAATAACGAAATTGATGAATTGCTCAATCATCTTGCTCCTTCATGTACCTCACTGCAACTCCACCTCATGACCTTACAAGTAAAGCTAAGACTTTGAGAAGCTCAAAGTCATTTAACCACAATCTTCATAACTGAAAGCTCTCAAATCTCACAAATAAAATAAATTTGACTCGTGAATTCCACTATTAGACAGAGATTTACACAAGCTAAGCTACCAGTGTCCAATTCCTGCGAGAAGCAACACCAAATGGATGGTTAGAAAGAGACTTTGATCACATTTAAGAAAAAAAAAAAAGAAAGTAAAACTTGGTTGCAATAGTATTAAAAAGTTTCAAAATTTACAAGGAAGTTCAAGTTGGTCCCAAGTAATTATATGAATTGAAGAGAGAGAGTGAGAGAGAAAGAATTTTCATGCTCTAAAAGCTCTTCCAGATCCAAATGCCCTTAAAAGCAATGCAAATCCTGAGCCAGGAAAAAGGCCAAGTACCCAGAAATTTTCATTCCAGAAAGAAAAAAAAAAAGTTCTGTTCAGACCCCTTGTAGTTGTACCATGATTGCAGGGAGCAAGCAACTTTATTTATCGAATGTCAAAAAAAAAATTCAAACTTGGGTCACTGGGTACACGTCAATTCAACAGAAGGGTCCCAAATGCAAAACAAGAAAAAGTGTTTAAAATGGTAAAAGTTGGTAAAAGGAAAAAAAAAATGTGGGGTAAGATAATAAGGTGCACGAATTCCAAGTGAGATGAGATCCCACATCCAAATTGCCACATTGATGGCTATGGATGCAGTTCCTCTCTTACTTTAGTAACAAAAGAATGAAGAAGCTGCAGAGAAGAGAAAAAAAAAAAAAAAAGCAAACAACTTTACCCGAATGGAAAAGTGGGTGCGAGTTTCCACAGTAGAGAAAAGCAAATGGTTGTCTGAAGAAGAAGAAAAAAAAATGAAGAGAACAAGTTGGTTGTTGCTGTTGAGTTTTTGTTTGTGTTTGTGTTTGCTGAATTCAATGGCATGTGGGGATGAGAGATGAATGTATGTATGTATGTGTATGAACATCCAGCTGTCTTTCTTCTGTTTAGTAGTAATGTTTTTTGTTAATCAACACTTACCTTTTCTTTTCTTTTTTAATTTACTAAATATTACCACACTGTCCTTTTTTAAAATAAAATTAAAATTTCTTACCCCTTCACTCTCTTACAAAGCACTTTGAAAGTGTGAATTTAGGTGTTTTTATTGTTAGATTTAATGTTTTGTTACAAATCATTGGTTTTCGAACTTTTCATGTATCTACGATTTATTCCATCGAATTTAAAATTGATACGTAGTTTTAATATATCTATTTCATTATTCTTTCTGTATATGAAAGATGGGATAGGATTACATTAGACCGTTAGAGTGAGAGACAGAAAACAGAGTTCCATCTGATTTATTTTAAATGGATTGTATTTCCTTTACTCGGATTGAATACTGTAACAATTAATTAGGTGGGTAAAAAAAGATCTATTTTACTTTTTATTTAAAGTTTTAAAAAATATACATGATTAACTTGTTTTTGCCTGAATGATAGTTGCATGTAAGAATTGTGTTAAAATAAACGGACTTGATAAATTACTCAGCTTCGGTTATATGTATTTTTTAATTTAATTTAAGTAAAGATTAAAATAATTAGTTAATTTAACTTGTTGATCCAGTTCATTTTATTGATCATGGTATCAAATTATTTTTATCTCTTAATCTAATGACGGGTTTTAGATAAGTTGACTACACTTAATGTAAATTCTACGTGAAATAGACTAATTAGATGAGATTTTTATTTTAAGTATATATAATTATTAAAATTAAGTTATAATTTATAATTAAGACAGTCTTGGTTTACTAACTTTACGCCCGTTATAAAATAGGTTGACTAGATAAGTATAAGCAAAATTCACGATCTATGTATCATTTTTCAACAATTAAGAGACGGAGTGTGAGAAATATTTTATTCCATTATTTTTTATATCCAAATTCATTATAAAAAAGATGTTATATTATTCCTCAATTTTATTTATTTTATTTTTTATTTATTAAATAAATTATTGACTAATTTTAATCATTAAATCTGAATAATATTTTGTTTTCAATCATTATTTAACTTGTTATCTTGCTAGTTTAACAAACAAGGGGTTGGTTAAGTAAAAGAAAATGTGATTCATCCATTAATATGGTGGATCACTGTTAAATCTTAATTCTTTTTCCATCTTACGTGAAATAGAATAATTAGATAATTATATTAAAAGTTCACAAATTATTTATTATTTTTAATAATTAAAAGACTATATAGAAAAAATATTAGAAGTTCAAAGACTAATTTTAATATTTCAACTATTAATGTTTTATTCTTAATAGAATAAATTTAATCAATTCTTAAATATTTATCACATCAATATTTTAGTATTTATTGTAATAAATATTTGAATACTAATATACCAATATAATAGATGCCTAAAATTAAAATTGATATCACGAGTATTTACGATGTAAGATTGATCAAATTTTAATAGAAAACTAAAATCAAAATAATAATAAAGGTTACGGACTAAAATCAATTAAATTTTTCATTGGAAGACTAAAACATAATATTATAAAAACAGAATGCTAAAAAAAGCTTAAATACTAAAAATTATTTAACCCAAACATATATTATATATTAGTTTTTAATATACTAACAAAAACATCAATATAATAAATATCCAAGATTAGAATTATTAGTATAAAAATGTTTATCTATTAAAATTTTCTCGAAGAACTAAAATTAAAATAAGGTTAAAGACAAATACAAATTTTTTTAAAGAGCTAAAACATAATACTATAAAAATAGAAGACCGAAAAGGTTCATATGGTAAAAAATATTTAACCAAAAAATATACTATGAATTATTTTAAAAACAAAACAAAACATTAAATGCATTATTAATTGTTTGAATTTTTAACAAGACGTTAAATTTAAAATAAAAAACAATTAGAAATGTTTAATGTATTTTCAACATTAAAATTCAATCTGAAACATATCCTCTCCTTTTTATCATCATGTAATTTTATATTTTTTTAATTTTATCTAATCAATGAATTTATTTCCATTCATAATATATTACAGAGTAATTTTTTTTATATATTTAATTATTTTTTTTATTATTATTATTCATGATATGTATATTTTTAAGATATTTAAAATAAAAATTATATTTTGTTATTTTTGAATAATGTAATAATATTTTGGACAGGATATGTTATTGGAGAGAGAAACTATTACATTTAATTGTTTTTTCTTCTTTCATTTTGTTCGTCTTTTATGTATGTTTTCTCTGAACCGAGTTTATTAATTAATATATTAATAATAATAATTAATAAATAAAATTAATAGCAATGAATGCATGAATTAATAAAGTGAAGAAAAAAAGGAAAAAAATGGCAGGGAAACGCGCAGTGCCAGTTAGGGAGGTAGTCTATATAACCGAGAAAAGTGGTTCAATTGTTGACGCAGATCAGATCCTCTTTTTTTCTTTCTTTCATTCTTCAATTCTCTTCAATTCTATACAACCCTTACGCAATTTTTAGGAATAGGAAAAGGACCTGTTCTTCCTTTTCTTCTTCCATTCAACAACACCAAGGTCTTCTTCTATTCATTCCTATTTCCCTTTCTTCATTTCTCTTTCGTTTCTATTTTCTATTTTCTCGCTTCCTGCGTTCCTTTTTTTTTTTTATTTATTATTATTTAATTATTAATATAATTTTTTTTTTCGATTAACTCTGTGTCTTTCTTATTTTTGGACTGAATTCATCATTTTTATTTTCCAAAACTTTCTGCTCCTTCTTCATTGTCTCTGCCTGCTCTGAATGATGTTAATTTCCCAAATTGATGCATTGCTATCTATCCCCCTTAGATTTTCTACTTTTCGATAACTCCTTTGTTGGTTGGTTTTATCTAATTTTTTATAATGCCATAAATTTAGGGTTAGGTCACTGCTACTCCTTTTCTTCTCACACTGTTTAGGATTTCTTATTCTTTACTAAAAATTGAAGCTTTAGTATCTGGGGTTTCAAGGTTGTATAAAAATGTTTTTTTTTTTTTTCGATTTTTTGCGAGGTTAAATTGATTGATGTGTTTGTGGAGCAGGTAACATAGGGAAGCATGGCACAACGACAGGGGGATGGAATGGATTATGGTGCTGAAGATAATGAAATGGCAGAAGTAGAAGATGATATGTATTTTCGCGGCAGAGTGTTTGGTGATTCAGACTCTGAGTCAGATGATGATGATGGATACGAGGCTATGGTTTGTTTCTCATCATAAATAAAACTTTCATACCTTGTGGTTTTGTTGTCTCTATACTCTTAGAATGTTATGCATTTATCATTAAATCTTCTGAAATTGCTTTGACATGATCTTTCTTTTTGGTTGCACTTGTTGTGGGTTTGATTATTTGCTGCAGGAAAATCGGGTGTCAGATACTACTGCCGCAGAAGCTAGGAAAGGAAAGGATATCCAAGGTATACCTTGGGATAGACTCAGCATTAGTAGGGAGAAGTATAGACAAACTAGATTAGAACAGTACAAGAATTATGAAAATATACCGCAATCAGGTGATCTGTCAGAAAAGGTATTTACTTGAGTTCTGTTGCATTTTAGTAATGAATTTTGGAGGAATTTTTTTTCTCATTTACTCTACCACTTGTCTACAGGAATGCTCACTAACATACAAAGGAGGGAAATATTACGATTTCTGGCAAAACACTAGATCTGTGAAATCAACAATACTTCATTTCCAAGTATGTTAGTATAGTAATTAGTTACACTGAATCATTTCAAATGATGTGATAATTTTTGGTTGGCCCTACTCTGTGTTATCATGTCTATGAAGGAAACACGATTACTTGCATGTGTATATATAGTAGGATTATAATATAGACTTAAATATCTTACCAGTACCTTCAGAAATTCAGAGTGTACCGTGTTCAATGGGTCAAGTAACATTATTAATGTGATACATCTAAGCTGTCATTTGCAGTTGAGGAACTTGGTTTGGTCAACATCAAAGCATGATGCATATCTTGTTTCGAGTTACTCAATCATACATTGGTCTTCTCTAAGCTCCAAGAGATCAGAAATCCTCAATGTATCAGGGCATATAGCTCCCTGTGAGGTAATCATTTTTGCACTGCTTTGTTATCACAAAGATCACTTGAGAAGTTAGAAAACACATCTAAGCTTTTAAATGCCTGTTAATGAATGATAGAAACATCCTGGAAGCCTATTGGAAGGATTTACTGGGACACAGATTAGTACACTGGCAGTGAGGGATAGGTTGTTGATTGCTGGCGGTTTTCAAGGAGAACTCATTTGCAAGGTACTTCCATTATTACGAGGATTATAGTTATTAATTGTCATTTCTATTCCTCTGTAATTATTAGTATTTTTAACTTGTCATTACTCATTGTATGTACTATTACTGCGCACCATGATACTTGGTCACTGATTTGTTGTGCTGTATATTTTATTTCTTGCTTTGGATGCTCAAATTAGATTATGGATTTTGTACTCATTATATAGGTTAGATTTTTGTATTGATTAATTGATTTCATTCTCAATTATGTCAACTTGGTTTATCCAATTGGTATAATTGATAATTCTTGGTTGATTAGCTTGCCTATAAATCTTCTCTTGCAGTACATAGATCGACCCGGAGTTAGCTTTTGTTCTAGAACTACTTATGATGAGAATGCAATAACAAATGCTGTTGAGATTTATGAACATCCAAGGTCTTGTTTCCTTGCTCTCCAATTTTTTATTTTTCCCTCCATTTATTAAGGGTCTTTGGTGATTCATATGGTGTTTCCAATTACTGCTTACAAACCTCAAGGGTGGTGCCATACTAACAATTAATTGATATACCAGTGGAGCTGTTCATTTCATGGCTTCAAATAATGACTGTGGAGTTAGAGACTTTGACATGGAAAGATTTCAGCTTTCAAAGCATTTCGCCTTTTCCTGGCCAGTAAATGTAAGTAATATTTATATTTATTTGGTGTAAATTTTTAATTTTACTGTTAGAATTGTGGAATTTTCTTTTCTTTCTTTCTTTTTTTGCGTGAAAACAGTGTGCGTACCGATCTGCCTCGTATCAGTTTATTAATGGTGGGGAGACACAAAATGGAACTTGATAACCTAGTTTTTTCGCACTACAATTAAGGAACCTCAAACAAAATAGTAGAACAATGATGGAGGAATTACTAAAGTTTAAAAAAGGATAGACAATTGAGAATATGTCTAAATATGTGCAAATATTAACTTCTGATATTTTCTTTGCATGCTCTTTGCTGTGCACACTCCCAGTGTTGGAAAATATGATATCAATGTCTTAGTAATAATTGGAATTTGGAATAAATGATTTGAATTTACTTTTTTGTCTGCAGCATACTTCACTGAGCCCAGATGGGAAACTTCTTGTGCTTGTTGGAGACAACCCAGACGGGCTGCTAGTCGACTCTCAAACTGGAAAGGTGGTGTATTAATTCCTTATGTGCAGTGTCTGGGTAAATTATGTATAATTAATTTAAAGTTTGGTTCTTTGTAGACTGTCAAAGCTTTACGAGGACACTTGGATTACTCATTTGCGTCTGCATGGCATCCTGATGGGCGCATTTTTGCTACTGGGAACCAGGACAAAACATGCCGTGTTTGGGATGTTAGGAACTTGTCAAGGTCTGTTGCTGTGCTTAAGGGCAACCTTGGAGCCATTCGATCTATACGGTTCACATCTGACGGTCAGTACATGGCAATGGCGGAGCCAGCTGACTTTGTCCATGTCTATGATGCAAAGCATGGGTTTCAGAAGGAGCAAGAGATCGATTTTTTTGGGGAGATCTCTGGTGTATCTTTCAGCCCTGACACAGAATCACTTTTCATTGGTGTCTGGGATCGCACCTATGGCAGCCTTCTTCAGTACAAACGACGGAGAAACTATATGTATCTTGACTGCTTGTAAATTTGTCACCGCATACCTTGTGTTTATAAGTACCTAGAGTCTGTTCTTCTGTCTAGGAATTTGAGAATTTGCAGCACCACCTGACTAAGAAGAAAACTGACCGGTGGCATGCTTCATCATACAATGTAGGATGATATGGTCATTACATAAACTCCGTTGTGTTAAATAACATTCGTTGTCATTGTCTTGAACCTTTTTTTTTTTTTTCATTATTGTTATCATTATTTTATCTTATGCTAATGATGGAAAACTGTGTGCCGAAGTCCCTACGATAGTGGCTGCTCTATACGTAGTTTTTCGCTGGTCAACCTTGTGGTGACGTTTGTGGTACACATTTCCACAGATCCCTTTATGAGTGATCTCCATGGTTCAAAAGAATCATACACAATGCCACGAATGAGTTGCTGCTCCTACGTTCATGTTGTAGATTTAGAGTAGGGATTCAGATTCGCGCATTAGTTCATTACTTCATCTTATGAGCGTGATCCTAGGCGGAAAATTTAGGACGTGGAGGAATCTTGTTCATATAATACAAAAATAATAAATCCAATGGTACAAATTAAATGTGTTTCCAATATATTTCAAATTATGGGATATACCTTAAAGGTAGCTTTCAAGTGATTAGCTGGTCCTTAAGATCCAGCTGCACTCTTGTACCTAAAAGTTGAGAGCAACTTGAAGATATTAAAGACTGATGACATTCACGAGTGCCTTTAGAAGTGGGCAATTATCCAAGATGAGGATGACAGGATTGGGTGCAAGATAAAACATATGACTCGTACGTTTATTGATAATAAATCTCCGCATTTCTAACTTAGGTATTTCTCCACCAGCAACTCTGAAATGGAAATCTCTGTTTTTTCGATGTGAGTCTGACAAATTTTTAGCAGTGCAAAGCCTACAGGTATAATCTACAAAGTAGATATTGCTAACGAAGTTCAATCAGTTGCACAATCCAAGTTGTTTTTGATGTGCTGTGTGAACAGAACTGACTTAACGAGGAACATTTAAAACAGTGTCAGAAACAGGATTGAGAAGGTCGTTAACTAAAACATTAGAATCGGATTCAAGTTCGTTTAGCCTGAATATGACAACTTCAAATTCTAAACAGAATGAATTTGCTGAAGATAGGTCAACATTTCTGTGTGCACAACTTCAATGCAAGATAATTCTAAATAGACAAGTACATTATGGATCTCATGGACGTAAATTTTGTGGTTATTTCAACTTCGGGGGAGCAATGACTTTCAATAAAGTAAATCAGATAACATGACTTGCAACCTACCAAGAAAATACATAAACAAATAAACCGTGTAGAAGGTAGCATACGCCTTCTTGGGTACAATTGAACCGTGATTATGTTGTTCAATTTTTCTTTTCAAACTTTGATGAACTTATTGCATGGTTTAAACATTTTAATACTTCTCTTTATCATCCTCGTTCGAGTACACGCATATTCTTTTGATTTCTTTGACGACCCAAAGAACAAGTAACAAGAATATTTTATATTAAGATCATGTGTTCGGTAATGTATGTAGCGTGCACTTGCCTAATCTTGGACTACAGATATCAGAATCAGTGAAACATGTATGGTTAGATCAAGTTTATAAACCCCCAGCTTTGCGACAGAACCATAGTCATCAACTTGCATAGAATACTAATGCCGCAGACAAGATGTCTGCCTTCCAATCTCGTGCCAAACTACCTAACTACTTGGAAGTAAGGTTCTGAATCCCGTGAGTTGGAACCATGGAATGATCCTTGTATATGGCAATTCCTCCAAGTCGTCTATAAATTGCCCAATTAAGTGTGTACAAAAAGGAAACTTCAAGTAGTATTATTGAGCATGTTGTTCCGAAAATATCATAAGGAATAGCGGTCATGGTCATGGTCATCCAATACTTGGCCTCCCAATGTCAGAAGCTTAACTGTTAAGACCAAGAACATTTTGACGTAAAATGATGTCAACAAAATTCATTCACACTAAGCCTAAAATTCATTCATAAAGTTCAAGCAAATGTAGTACATCAACATCATAGAGGAAAAGTAATGCTAGAACGCAACTGATGAAAATGTTTCATGAAAAATTTGCAATCATACAAAGGAGGAGATTATAACTTAAGAAGTATACATGTGTGTGTGTGAATATATGGATCGAATACTACAATGTAAGTTCAACAGCTTCGAGACAAGAATTTGGTTAAAAAATATTCTTACTTTTCAAATGCCTTAAACACATGACGAACAAGATAATAACCAAAGATGTTGCTGCTTGTTCTTTAATGAGAAAGAAGTGAGCTTGTAAGCATATAAAAGCAAACAAGGGAAATACATCTGAGAAATCTCTGATACGAAAATTGAGTAGTTCATACGTTAGAAAGCAAGACAACCACTAAGCTTGCTGAATAAGTGGGGAAGATAATAAAACAGTAGAGTGGACTAAAAATAAATGGTTAAAGCCGTCTCATTTTAAAAAGCAATTCTCAATCTTCCGTCAGAATTTAACAGATAACATTGATTAGGAATGAACACCGAGTCAAACTTACCTTCTTCCTCATCTCCATTTTGACTAGTGAAGAATGGGGTGAGGTAGTTTTTATCTAATGCCGTAAAGGATGCAGCACTACAACAGAAAAGCAAAGAAAAATTAGAAGCAGAAATATTAAGTAAATAGACTTTAGGATATCTCCGGTTTCAGAGCACAGATGATACCTCCTTTGGAATTCTTGTAGCTTCATCTTGATTTTGTTCCCTGATGATGGTTCTTCATCATCAGGAGAAATATAGCCATTGTTCCCATCAAAATTCTTGTGGATGAAACCAAAGATATTAGTTGAAGAGAACAGAAATAAACATGTAAAGTAAATTCATTATAATTGTCATATCCTTTGCCAGGATAAAATACACACTTGCACGGTCCCAATTCAAAATGTTTAACTTAGAAGTTAAAATACAATTCCACAACAAAGTTCATAAAAACTAATATAATAGTTTTTTTTCTAAATTTAAAATCACATTAGGAGCTTTACATATGTCCTATCTAACACTTAATGCTTGTTCAGAACTTCTGATTACTCAGTTCTGGGTCATGGTCAGCCACTACTTCTTAGCTTTGGACTGAAAAAAAAAAATTAACATACCCCAGTGCCAGTCGCTCCTTGCTTTGCAAAGGTATGGAAAGGGTAATGATACACAGCCTTCTCCTTGCGTATGCAAAGTGGTTGTTTTCATATTCAAGCCTATGACCAACTGGTCACTAATGGAATGGCTCATAACTTCAATTTTAGATGTAATTTAAAAACATAATGACAAGTCAAATTGCATGTTTCTGCTTCTTTCAGCAACAAATATAGCCTAGTTAATCGCTTTTTCTCACACAATATTTAAATAATTTAATTTTTACTAGCTTTCTGAGGGAGCTTTTGAGAAAAAAAGAAATAAAAATATGATTATTTTCCAAAAACAATCCATCACTTTTTCAGTATAGGTAGTCCCAATCACATCTCAGTCAAGAAGAAGTCAGCTACCTGTTATATTCCACTAGAAAACAATGAAGCGATTCTTCTGCTATTTAATAAAGTAAAGGAACCTCATCAACCAAAACTTACCATTCGAGTACTAACTGAAGCCAAAGGATTCTCGCTAATATGAGTGTCACTACCTACAACTTGTAAAGCTTCCAGCATGGTGCCTGTTGAACCACCAATCAGTAATACCTGGAATAAAGTAAATAAATTTTATTTTTGAGAAAACTAGCCAGGTAGAGTGAATGTGGAAAATGTGGGAAAAGAATTGGTTGCTGCTTGTAACTTAAAGAAAAAAGTAAACATGGCCGGAACTAAGTACAGTTATTTAGAAGATTGTATCAAGTTGTCCAATTCAAAATTATGCTTGTATTTTTTGGCAGCTCATCAGGCATAATATTTTCCCTCTGAGATATTCAAATATCTAGGTCTCTCCAACTCTGAGATTCTTGGGTGGCACACTTACCTAGATAAAATCTTGTACCAAATGATTTTATTTGGAATAACAAATTATTGACTATGGCATGGCAATGAACAAGCTATCTAATCTATGATTTCCAAGGAAAGAAAGAAAAGATGTAAACAAGAAAATTTTAAAATGGAAAAAAAAACTTGCGATACCATCCTTCACATAAAGGATATTTTTATTTTTATCATACAAATATCCCTTTCTTAATTGTAGAATTCAATAGCAAACATAAGAGCAACATTTAAGTTTGTTTCTAAATAGGAATCATAGATATAGAAAAACAGAATATATTGTAAAAATAACATTCAAGTTTTACAGTGACATAGCCAAGCACCTTACCCTATCGCCATATTATTTACATTAAAGTAACGATTAGCTTGAATTAGATGATGACAACCATGAGCATGCCTACCGTCAAAACAACTATTGCTGTAGTTGTAGTTAAGATGGTCTGTCCATGTCCTTCTGGAAGATCATGGATTGATTGCAGTGCCAGGGCAAAGGCCATTGCCCCTCGAAGTCCTGTACATGTTCATCAAGTACAAAACTCAAGAAAACAGGCCAAACATTAAAGAACACACCAAAAGCAAGTAGTTTGTTTTGTTGACAGAACCCAAAAAGCTTTCCAGATTATAGTCAATGATTTGTGACTTTCTCAAACCTTACCACTATACCAAAGTGCTTTCTGGTGTTTTGGTGGTATTTGTCGATAGGCAGGTCTGATCAAGTTGAGCAGATAAGCACAAGAGAACACATTGGCTGCCCTGCATGATGTAATCAATCAATATAGTCTACAGTTTCATGGAGGAATATGAAAGCTAAGCATAGAAGTTCAAGGTGCATTCATATCTTTATATTTTACCAAACTAGCCAAAAGCCTGAGAAGATTATATGCCACTATGATCAAATACTCATGACAAGAAATACAGCATAAGTACCTTGCGATTCCAATGAATATCTGAAGTCATTACAGAGCAAGTTAAGGAAGGGGATAAATATGAACATGAAATGCTAGGCTAATTAAAATCACAAAAATTCAAAATTTATAGGTTAAAATTAAAGGATTTAGGAAAGGATACAATGGAGAATAATATAAATCCAACATGTGACCAGCTATGTTTCTCCATAGCAATATCAAAGCCCATGTAGATAAATCTGTAGATAATAAGACAAAATGACTCTCATGCATCATTTAGAGGTAATGTTGAACTAGAAGGGAAGTACTGCCATTGAATCCTCCTTACACAAATGTCTCCGCTAATGATGATATCAACTCAAAAAAGGCAGAGACAAATCTTTGGGAACTATGTGACAAATTTGAAAATGTGTAGTGCTTCATGACCTAAAACATAACACAAAAATACTCATAACAATGATTTAACACGCATAAAATGACGCACGAAAATTATAATCTGCAATTACCATTCCTGTGAACAATATTGATACAATACCAGACAGTCCAAGACCTTCTGCAAGCATGTACCTTAGAAATAAAATTATTTGCATCATGCACAAAGAAACTTGTATAAATTGTAAAATAAAGTTTGAAGAAATGGTCCAAAGAGTTTTCTTACGAGAAATACGGGAAAAGAACAAAAAGACAGCTCTCCAAGTTCTGAAGACTAAATTCAAAATTTTTCTGATCAGTAATTTCCAGAAATGACTTGGATCATCATATATTGAACCAAAAAATAAGATATAAATACTTACTTATCAATATCCAATCCTGCATACTTAAATAGGTTCTGATAGTTAAGGTTTACCACTTTCACCATATTTTTATTTTAAATCTCTAGAGATATTGTGCTTTGTGTCTGTGTATAGAACAACCATTATTTAAAAGGATATTAAAGCAGATGTAAATCCAACTCCAACACCTGTATAGTCGCCAAAACAATGGAAAATTAGGAATATTGAAAATATAACAATTTATGATTAAATTGTCTCACCAGTCTCATCTGCCAGAATAGTTTTTAAATGAACTGGGTAAAAGCAACATAAAGCAAGCATAACAGGCATATCACGACAGAAGAAACAACACAAAGAATAGGGGGTAAGGACACCTGATGCCAAATTTCAATGCAGAATATCTATCCAACTTTACTTCGCAGCCAACTGCAACATGCAGCCAACCAGCCAACTCACGCACAGAACATATACGTATACATATCTCTTCACATTTTATAACTGGTTGTCTGCGTATTGCAGTTGTCTACCAAATATTTTTTATATCTATAAGGGCAAATTTCAGTTTACCCTCCTGTAGTTTCCCACTTTCTCAACCTACCTTAACCTTTTTTGTGTCACTTGACCCTGTCTTTACTTGGATCAAAGTGAGACCATTAATCTTTTGTGTTACTTAAGCCCCCTCTAGTTTGGACCAAAATTGAAGAGCTAAGTTTTTCATTCATGTTGATGCCAGTTTTGTAGACATAACATTGTCTGCTATTACTATTCATCAGTAAAGCACTACAAACAATCCTACATAGGTAGATCCAACTTGGTTTATTGACCAATATAATCGGGCTTCTACCAACCAAAGACAAACTCTTTCACCAATAGGAGTCTGCATACCTCCTCTGAACAAGTGGAATATCAATCTCCACCTGATTTTTTTATCAAAAAAGTGGTATTCATCTCGTTTTCATTGTAAATGTGGTTTCATTAAGTGGTAAAAGATAAAAAATATTTTCTGCATGCCTCTTTGAATGGGATTTAACATGTTTTAATAAATTGAAACCAATATGATTATTTTCTACCAAAAAAAAAGGATTTCGTTAAAAAGTTAAAAGTTTCATTTTAACGTTGACAAAAAGCTTAATAGTTTCATTTTAGTCGAAATCCAAAGTAGAGGGAGTTAGTGTCACAGATAATGGTTGGAGGGAGTAGGTTGGGAAAGTACGAAACTAGTTGGGGGTAAACTTTAAGTACCCTATTTTTAAAGCCCATAATATTGGTAATTCAACCAACAAAATACTGCATGAAGAGAACATTAGGTGAAATTTATAAAACCAACCAGCAGACATTGACCCAACAAAAGTCTCCAAAAATCTAACAACCACCATGAAGAAATTTTGTCCAGAAGGATGAGTTTTAGTCACTGACATTGTCCTGCAAAGCAAGTATTTAAGTCAAAATGAACTTTAATGATATTTGGGAAACATTTTTGCACACATAGAAAATTTCATATACCTGTACAAAGAAATAGCCATCTGCCAGAAGCATACAGCAGAAGGAAAGAAAGGAAAAACAGAAAAGAGGAAAAGGATCAGCCGTCATTACCATCCATATTTAAATTACAAATGATGCACTTCACCTAGATTTTTTTATTTTTTTTTTTTTTTTTATTGTAGCAATGGAAACTTACTGCATCATTCAAAACAGATTCTCCAAAAACCAGGGCATATAGATTGACATCTGTGCCAAGTTCCTGCAATAAGGCAGACAAAAGTACACATGAGGAACGAAATGAATGGGATGCAAAGTTTATACTAAAATATAATACTCAAAACTACAGTGTATTATAAACACAGCAAAATCGTAGGATGGAAAGTGGGAAAGTATAAAACCCTTCACAAATATATCAAATATTCGTAAAGGGAACAGAACAGCTCGAGAAAGAGGTTACAAAAATACTGAGTATTCCAGACTTGAGCCAATATTGGGTTGAGGTGCAACATGGCATAAGCTTAGAAGTGAGAAGACCTGGAACATGCATGAAGTAGTGACAGAAATAGAAGAAGAACAGGAATAAAAGCAGAAAGTAAAAGCTGACCTGAAATATGGACAGAACAGTAACAGGATCAGTCGCGGATATAAGTGCACCAAACATTAGACACTCAACAAAAGGTAGTCTATCCATTAGGTATATCAATCCACCAAGATAACTGCACCCAAACAATACCATGGGAACCAATAATAAGGTAACTAGTTACATGTAATAAATCATTATATGCAACAAATGAAAATGCAAAAGGCTAAAACTTACACTAAGACACCGGTGACAATGGAAGCCAGAAAGGTGCCTAATATAGCAAAAGTGACAATAGCTCCAAAATTAGAGAAGAAAGGTTTCTGCAAAGACCGAAAGAGGCAAGTGAAAAAGGTAGATCCAAATAAAATAATAGAGAGAAATTCCAAACAGGGAAAGAAAAAAACTTACAGGAGAGAGACTGAAGCCAGACTGAGTAAAGTGAAATGTCAAGGAAATGAAAACACATTGCAATGAAAATTGAATAAGGAAAACAAAAACAAGAGTGGAAATGGTTTAAGGATATAATATGATAGGAGGTAAAAGGAAGAGGAAGAAAAACTCCTCGTGAAAATTGAACCACGCCCTGTATTAACACAAAGTGAATATATAGAGAGATATAGTATAGAAAGTGAAAGTGAAAAGGAATGAATGAAGGAACCTGATACTGGTTTGAGTGTGAGAAATGTTAGCGAGAGCACCAACGAGTATGCCAATGAGAAGAGAAGCGCTAGCTTCGGGAAGAATGTAAATCTTTTTACGACGAAGAACGTGACCTAAAACGAATGACAAAACCAACATCATGATCTGAAGAAGAATCCCTACTCCCGCTGCTTGCTGCTCTTTGCTTCCGCCGCTAACGTCGACGCCCTCCGCCGGAGATATTTGATCTCCCTCCACCATTCTATCAAACAACACAATTTTCCGGTTCTCTCTTCTTTTTTTTTTATGTATTTTTTCACTTTCACTGCCACATTTCCACTCACTCGAATCAAATAATAATCATTTAGAATATGAAGAATGGACCAGTTTCAGTTTCGTTGCGCCACGTGGAACCAAATACTTTCGCCATCTGTCCTTTAACTGTCTTCCAATATGAAAAACACAAAAGCGACACAAAGTGCACTTTTGACTTTATCTTAGAACCGCAACCTGGTACACTATTCATTTTGTTCTATGCAAGATTAATATATACATTTTTATATTCAAAAAATTTTCATCACTTTTTTCAGTCTTTTTACCTAAATATTTCTATTTCTAGGTTTTATATTTTTAATTTTAGTTATTAAAAATTTACTGTCACTTCACTTAATATTTTTTTTATCAAATAATCGAATAAATACTATTTTGTGATGATTTTTCATAAAAAAAGTTATTTTAACTGTTATAAAATGGTGAACTAAAAATAAGGATGAAAATTTTTGTAAAGACTAAAGACAAAAAGAATAAGTTTAATGAATTAAAAACAAAAATTTAAATAAAATAAATAATTAAAACTTAATTAATCTTTTATAAATTATTTTATATACTCTAAAATGTTATGAATATTTATTTATTATAAAAGATAGTTGAAGAGTGTGGCTTAATGGTTAAATAAGAGTATAAATATGATAAAATAATAATAATCGAGACTTAAATATACGTCAAAACATTAATAGTTTTAGAAAGATAAATGTACCCAAAAAAAAGAAGAAAAATGATAAATCACAAATAGTTTGAAAATGGAAAAAAAGTATTTGTTTTCAGCTTTGGTTTTTTTTCTAAGAAAAAAATGAACCTTTCACAGGAAATGGATACAAGAAAAATGAAAATCAACATCTAAAGAATGTGATTACGAAAAGCTATCTTCCCCTTTCATTGGTTTTGGGAAAAAATAAGTTAATTTTAATTTGAAAAAAAGAATAAAAGAAAAAAAGTTATTTAGTCACCATCCCAATTTCATAATATAACTACAAAGGGGAGTCAATGTTCATGGAAAGAAATTTATCAACAAACTTAATAAAATATATTTGAGAATGATTTGCATCTAACAACGATAATTTTGTGTATATAATTATGAAAAAAAAATGAATATGTATATTTATATATATATATATATATTATTTTTATTTATTTTTTATTTTTTTATTGATTATTTTTTGATTATCTATATATTATATTTATTTATCAAATAATTTTCTAAACAGTACTTTTAAGGTGAGAGTGAAATTTTTATTAAAAGTGTTATTTTTGTTCTTTAATTAAAATTAGAGTTTATATGAATTCCTAAGTTGGAAATTGAATTTAAATTAAATGATATAAAAGTGGATCTAAATTAGGTGAGTGGTGAAGGAAAGGTTAATCGTAAAAGGAAAGGTATTTGTTTGTTTGATGGTTAAAGTAAGTTAGTTGGCGTCAGTCCCACGTCTCCATCCATCTTTCTCAGAATCGCACCACACCTGACCTGACCTCGAGTGTCCAGTGAAGAGACTATAATCATCACTTTTGTTGCATTCGTTAATTACCGCACCTCAACTCCTTCCCCCAAGGTTCGTTTCTTTGTCTCAATTTTCACAACATAAGCCACTCAATCATTTCTTTATAATTCTTCCCAGAGTTAGAACCTAGGTTCCCTTTACGTCTTGCAAATTTGGGATTTTTTATTTTTTTCCGGCACGGTCTTGATGTTAGATACTACCCTAAAGCATAATTTTTTTAAAAAAAATTTCTTAGGAAATTGTGTAGGTTTGGAAAATTGAAAATTTTCAAACATCGTGTTTTGGAATCACTTATCAAGGAAGTGTATTTCTTCAAGTATTGAGAGTTTCATCATAGACATTGAGGTACCTGATATTTCTGATTGAAATGCAACATAAACCTAGCTGCATTGCTGTCTTCATTTACTTTTAGTTTTAGCTCATCAACCATAAACTTTTATTAGGGTTGATGAAAATTTATTCCTCCCATAAGATTAAAGTTCTTTTGCACATTTAATAACTCCTATAGCCCAATTATTACATTTGCTTTCTGTCTGCGTTGGATATCTTTAAACAGATAACACCCAGCTGAATTTCTGAAATGTTTCAACATTTGTTAATAACTCGCACCTTCATATAATTAGAAGACATGTTCCGCATCTTCTTTGGTTTCCTTGTATTTCTCTTTGAGTTATTTATGTTATCTCTGTTGTCATATAATGGGAATGTTGTTTGTCTGCAATAAGACTAGAATTACTGGTCTCACTCTTTCTGATAAATATTTACTTTCTTGTGTCGGGTCTTGCGTAAGTCTGTAGTGTAGAATCAGATATGCACTTTGAATTTTAAATCATATTGTCTCATCTTGATTCTTATGTTCAGTTGTTTTTCTTGTGCTATTATAGCCTTCTGGCACCTCAATGATGACACAAGAATCATTAGAGGTGTTGGAAAAACATGGAAGCTCAGAATCTCATGAGAGGGGGAGTGGTGAATACGTTAGACTGTTCATATCTGATGAACCAAGGGCTATTGAAGCTGAAATCTTGCTGCCTCGAGCAGAATCAAGAATTAAGTCTTTCTGGTGGTGGATGAAATCCTTTTTATGGTGTGTTTCCATCGTGCTATTTGCTTTTATTCTTGTCAAATGGGGAGTGCCGCTTTTTTTTGAGAAGGTATTTCCTCTTACTTCCCCACTATTCTGGTACTACAGTTGCTTTCATTAAATTATTCTCAGTAAGTGGCCTTTGCATTTCCTGTTCAGAAATTAACTGGTGTTGTAGTTATTTGGCTGATATGAATTTGTTGATATTGACAAAATTGTGGCAATCCTGTGTCATGGTCAGTGTTCTAATATTTTTTCCTGAAACATATGATTATAGCAATGTTATATGAAATTTGGTATTTTCCTTGGCATCAGATATCTCGCCTTCAGTTATTGCTGCTAGTTCCATGCTCTTCCCACCCTTTATGTAAATTATGTTGCACCAGTGGACAGTTTACCATGGTTTGTTCAGATCTGGTGAAGAAAATGTCTAGATGTGTGATCCATACCATACGCTCCACTTTGCCGTGGGTTCAGTTTAGATTGACAAATACCAGGGTTGTAGAATTGTATACACCATTGGCATTTGACTTCAAGACTAGTAGTGCTGTAGCATGGAAGAAATTCAACGCAACAATATAATGCAGTCTGTTTCCCTTCAAGTCAGCAGGAAATTATGTTTTTCATACCCTTTATAATTTCCAAGTCTGCAGACGTTCTTAGGATCCTTCTGCATAATATGAAATGATTTATAGTAATAAACTTGAAGGGTTTGTGGAATTACATAAATAATGATATCTTTGCTAATTCTATAAACAAGCTTAAAGCCTGTATTCTAGGTTTTGTGGAATGGCATGCATTCCATTTGTATGTGCTTGGAACTTTTGATTAAATTCATGTTTTGAAGCTTTATATTTTTTAATTTTTGTGCCACAGGTTCTTTACCCAGCCATGGAGTGGGAAGCTACTGCCTTTGGACGTCCAGTACTTGCCCTAGTACTTGTTGTTTCTCTGGCTTTATTCCCAGTATTCTTAATCCCTTCTGGCCCCTCCATGTGGCTAGCTGGGATGATTTTTGGTTATGGCCTTGGCTTCATTATTATAATGGTTGGAACAACCGTTGGTATGGTCCTCCCTTACTCAATTGGGCTACTGTTCCGCAACCGCATTCATGTAAGTAATTTTATTTCTTATATGATCAACAATCTTCTCAAATCGTGTTGTATTTTTTTCCAAGTAGGTTTTACCTTTGTTTGTGATCGTTGTCTCTATATTCTGCAGCAATGGTTAAAGAGATGGCCCCAGAATGCTGCAATGATTAGACTTGCCGGGGAAGGAAATTGGTCCCGTCAATTTCAAGTGGTTGCATTGTTTAGGGTTTCACCTTTTCCCTATACTATATTCAATTATGCTGTGGTAGTGACAAATATGAGGTTTTGGCCCTACTTATGTGGATCAGTGGCTGGAATGGTGCCAGAAGCTTTCATCTATATCTACAGGTTTGTTTGCCTTTCTATTTGGTCATTCAATGGCTTAATGAGTTCCCTGCCCTACCCCCTTGAAAAATGAAAGCTAGTGCAAAATAAAGATTGGAAACAAAGGTGGAATTGTATATATATCAGAAAGACACTTGTCATTTTTTCCATCCTTAAATGGTTGAAGGGCAAAGTAGTTAGAGTGAAACCTTATTGAGTTTTTTGAGTTCTATTTGATTTACAACACAGACAAATACTCTTACTGTCTCACAAGCTTCTATCTTACACCTTCATTATTTCTTCTTGTTCTTTTTCTCCCATCTTACACAAGGCATCTACGATTGGTATTGGCTTTGTCAAAAATCTGTGATTGGTTGGCGTCAAAGAATCATGACCCAATTTTTTTACTACCACATGTATTAAAATGAGAATTGATAACCAAATATGAATTTTTGATGGATATATAGATGGGACTGAGCATATAACATGTTTTCTGTATAATTGTTTTAAATAAACTTTTTAATTTTTTTCAGTGGTCGGTTAATAAAGACATTGGCAGATGCACAGTACGGGAAGCACCACTTGACTACTGTGGAAATCGTATACAACATTATCTCTTTCATTATTGCAATTATTACCACCATTGCCTTCGCTGTTTATGCAAAAAGGACTCTAAACGAACTCAAAATGGCAGAGTTGAATGAGGAAGTTACCTCTATCTCTGGGAAGGGTTGTTTTGAGATGGAGAAGCTTCCCCTTGAAAGGCCTAAACAATTTAGTTTGTCGAATTTTTAGTGATAGTGTATACCGGTGTATTTAACAGTTGCTCTAGGATTACATTTATAATTTTTTTTTTTCCTTTTTCATATGACGAACCCTTCAACCAGGATGTGGGAGTGGTATAGAAAAGTAAAAGGTCAAATGGCCAATAACTGTTACACCGTTTCTCTGATTTTTATGTGCTCTTATTTAATATTATTTTTTTGCAGAGTTTAATATTTAAACAATTTATCAAGGAATATGCCTAACACAGTAATCTACCATTCAAACAAAACCTTTCTTTTCGTTCTTCAATCTCTGTGCCCGACTGGCTCGAGACTGGAGGGATATGTACCCTTCATGGTTGCCCAGTATATAAGTGCAAGGGATTAGGCACTCGTTTCATGAGAATCTAAAAACATGAGGGATCTATATGTCTAAAAATCCTGACTCAGGTTTCATGTATGTGTTTTGTAGTCACCATTCATTTCCATCACGTCCACAACATTAACATTGCAAAAATCTACAGTAGCTTCAAGTGGAGATGCATTTCATACAATGTACAAGAAAAAAATTGTTGTCTCTTCTTCAGTGTTCATGGCACTGATGATGTTTAAAAGGATGGTGGTTTCCAGCTGCTGGCCATGCTAGTTTCAAAGTCCCCAAACCTAAATAAAGATAAAAAAGTTGACTAAGGTAACTGTGATGAATGTGTAACTTACATGCTGTTCGTTTTTCACGTTTAAAGAATTCGAGATTTGATACATACATACTATGTATATCACAAAAAGGAAAACAAAACAGTCTCAAGTACCATTATCGTTTTTTTAATGCTAATCTTAAATCGAAGACCGTTCCTAGACAAACTAGATTCACTAGGCCTAGTTTCACTACTTCCATTAGCCCTTGGCTTCGATCTACCTTCATCTTCAAAACCATCAATACACTGAGGTCACTGGTGGTACTAGGTAGAAAGAGGATAACAAAATAACACCTCATGGTTTCCATGGCGCTGGAGGCGGTGGTGGTGTCGGAAACATTGGAGGAACAGCGGAGAAGAGGGTGTTTTTGTCTATTCCTGTGCTTTTATCACCCGACAATGCCACAAGTGCAGCTACTAAACCGGCATTTCCTGCAAGAGTTGGCTCCGTGTAGTTGTAGTTGGTCCGGACATCATGGAAACCATCGTGCTTGTCAGGACCAGCAACCATAGCTCCAACAATTGTATGTGGGTTTGGCTTCGATGTGTCTCTCCATTTCCATCCTCCTTTACAGTTGTACTTAACCTTGTTCTTTGGTATAGATGCACCTCTATGGTGAACACGTTTCGGATAACGATTACCAAAACCAACAACATAGCTCATTTTCCGAGGGTTCTTCCCAAGGATGTAATCAATCTACAAAATCACCCAGAAGAGGAAAAAATAATTAGCACAGACATCGGACATTAATTCCATTATGCAACTTAAAGGAGCAGAATATCACAGACCTGGGTCTTAGCAAATTCTCGAAGAACATCAGTTGAAAAGAAATTGGGTCCACAATACCATCCAGGTGTATCAGCAGCATCGAGATAATCACTGAAGAGGGTAGCCAAAAAGGCTGCATTGACGACATATTGAAGAGGCTGAGGCCTACCATGGTTTAATTGAATCAAGCCACCTGGGGCAGAAGACAACATTATTCATATTAGAACAATAACTGGAAAATCTGATGCGCAAAACAAAGGTTGGAAATAGGAGATAGTGTTTACCCCTTGTTCTATTAAAGCTGGAGAACATTGGCAGGTAGGAGCACATGACTATCCCTGTCTGATTGTGAAATGTCTTTAAAATTTCTTCATACGGATAACCAGGACTCAGGAACAACCTCAAACGACTCAGAAGAACCTAAATACAAAACCAAAAATATATTACTACATTAATAACATTTCCTTGTATATGCAATCATTCAAATCAAAATCAAGATCTTGAAGAATGCAAACTAGACCCTGTTTTGGATAATTTTCTTCATTAGCCTTGGAAAAAATAAAACAATAAAAGGTGAAATAAATCAAGCTTATCCATAATAAGTTAAAATGAGAAAGTTTCTATAAAAGTAGAGTTAGTGTAAAAAAAATTAATTTAAACTTGCAAGAGAAACTGAGTTCATTGATTTGATCTTCTAATTTAATATTTGAAGTATAATAAAGAAGAAGGAAGGACCTGTGCACCAGTAAGCTTGTTATCCCAACTCATGACACCATAATCAGGTCCTCCCCAGAAGGCACCAGCATGCTTGGCGAGTCCAGGAGCAGTGGCTAGCTTCAGGTAAGACGAATTCCCAGTGGCAAAGTACATCCATGCCCCTCCCCAAACAAACTCATCCCAATAGCTTGTAGAATTATAGAATATAGAAGCCTCCGATGACCTCCCACTGTATCTCCCTCTCTTTTCCCTTGAAAACCTAAACAGCGTCGACGCCCCGTGCACCAGCTTCTGCGAATACGCCCTGTTGTCTTTAAACACAATCGACGCCGAAGCCAGCGCCGCCGCCATCTCCGCCGCGAGATCAGAACAGCCGCCGCACTCCGTGACAGGGCGTTCGTAATCAATATCCTCGGGACGCATCCAGCAGTAGTGGTCGTTGGGAGCGGTGTTGCCGCCGGAAGTATCGCCGGATCCAACCTGAGCGGCGAGCATGCTAATAGAGTCGGCAGTGTTATTGAAAGTCTTGAGAAAGTAATCGGTTCCCCACTTGATAAGTTCTTTGACGTGAACCAACTCTCCGGCAGCCTCGTACTTGGCGCTGTACTCGATGACGCTCCAACTGAGCATGGTCATGGCGAATGACATAGGGAAGTGGAACTTGATAGCATCACCGGCGTCGTAGTAACCGCCGATGAGATCCTTGATGACGCTCGAGGTACTTCCACCTTTTCCGTCATGCATACACGAATTTCCTCTCCATGACACGTTATTGTGGCGAGGTAACTTTCCCGCTGCATTAAATTAATTAATTAATTAATTAATTAATTAATTAATTAATGAAGAAATTAGTAGAAAATAAGTGAGTGAGTGAGTGAGTTACATTTTTGGGCGTTGAAGAAGAGGAGGGCTTTGTGAAGAGCGAGGGTGTAGTTATCAGGAGGGGCGGGTTTGTGGTGGTGGCGAGGGACGGTTTTGACGATGAGAGTGATGAAGCCGGCGAGGAAGGCGGAGACGGCGAGGGTGCCGACGGTCCAGAGGAAGATTTTGCGGCTGACGATGATGCAACCGAGATCTACGTATCTTTTCTTCTTCTTTTTCTGTTCACCGGCGCCTAAAAGCCAGCTTTGTTGGGTCTCGTCAAGGGCGGCGCGGTCTACCTCCTGGAGGTTGCGGCTGCGTTCGTCGTCGGTGGCGGAGTCCGTGGCGTGGATCTCCAGCGGACCTCCCCAGGGATCCCTACCGTACATACTCATTTTGGATCCCACAGAGAGAGAGAGAGAGAAATGAAATACTAGTTAGCAGTGTGTGTGTAATTTGGGAGAGTCGGTGGAGAGACACAAGACAGAAGAAAGCAAGTGAACCATGTGACGCGCCTTATTCTTCTTCACATTATCATCTTTTCATACTTTTTCTTCTTTTTCTTTCAAATTCTAATTATTTACGTTGGTGACAACCAGTGTCCAGCTCACTCTCAATAATCCACAGCTTTTCTCTCTCTCTCTCTCTAATCCAATGGCCTACTCAATTGTATTTGCTGTTATTTAAATACGACAACATTGAAACAGAGAGTACATTGAACGACCAGAGTCCTATTTTCGTGTTTTAGATAATCAAAAAAAATTCTATTACATTTCTTTCAACATCTCCTTTATTATATGTTTTTTTTTTAACTATATATTAATAATAGCAAGTTTCTTTTTTCTCTTTGGGAGATTAACAATGCCTCATTCCTGGCTTTGAGTTTTTAGTCATACACAGTGCTAGCTCTCACCCGGAAGCATCTATTCCAAATTTCCAAATTTCCAACTGCCAACTGTAGAATGTTATTATACTGCCAATATCCCTTGAGCTTAATGAAATTATATATTTTTGTTTATTTCACCTTTTTCAAATTATATTTGGTACTTGGAATCTTTTCATGTTACAAATTAATACAAGGGTATAATGTATATATTCTCTTTTTAAATAATAAAAAAGATAATTTTACTTTAAATATTTCATTATAGTCATTTCACGAATTTGCTAATGTAAATTATTATACATAGATTTGATTTCTGTCTTTTTTTATTGTGTAATTTTGATCTCCGTGTTAATTTAAAATCTAATATCTAACAGAAATGCTTGTATAGAAATGAAATGGAGTATAATGTCATCCTTTAAAAGACCTACATCACATTCAAGATAATTATTTTAGAAGAATTCTCAAATAGCCCTTTGGCATCGGACATCACATTTCTCATCAGTTTCGTACTAAATTTCCAACTTAATAACGTTGGCGAAGGATAGTGTGTTTTTTGTCATGTAAATGCTCATCAAGTATGATCAATGACTCTTTTTCTTCTTTTTTTTTCGTACGATCCTTTTTTAATTTTATTTTTCGTAAGATCCTTTTCTAATTTTATTTTTCTAATATTCATTCTAACGAAAAGGTACTTAAAATTATTTTTAAATACACAACTTAATTGAGCATTTATCCAACAAACTTTTAATAATTAAGAACTTATTCACAAACATGAATACAAATCTTATTGAAATAATTAAATAGCTATTTTGGTAAATTTTCAGTAAAGTACTAAAGTTTATTAAAATAAGTCAAATAAACTTGTAAACTGTAACGCCTCGATATTTTTCATTACTAAAATTTTATCTATTGATTATTATTATTATTTGAAAATATATCCTTTCATTTAGATTTCTTTAAATAAAATCTTAATATAATTTTTTCTTGCTAACAAAAACGTTACCAAAAATAACACACATCACATAGATCATATCGTAACCATACATCAAAAGTTATTTACAAAACGTCACATAAGTACGTAATATTGTAATAATTATAAAATACACATTATAAAAATCCTCATGTTGGCTATCCTTGACATCTCCACACATGATTACTGAATTTACCTGTCAATCTGCTCCTCCGAATAAAATTCAGGATCATCACAGGTGTCAAACCACAGACACAAACACGCAAGGGTAAGTTCCAATATCTTAATAAAAATACTTATCATATAAAAATATTAATATGATACACGTCATAATCAAATAAATAAAGGATGAATTATGACTTAAATGAAATTTCTATATGATGCATGCTACAACCTCAACTCCAAAAATATGCAATGTGGTACCATAATAGATAATACGATTATCCGCTTTGTGAGCCCACTGTCCATCGGGTCACTCACGCACGGCTTAAGTTTATTATCTGTCCCTCTAACCGAGGCCACCTCTTTTGAGGCATGTATGCATGAATGAAAATTTTACCTCCCTTTCTAGAATATCATTTATAATCATTCATATTTTGATGTACCATCAAATACTAAGAATACCAATAAACATCATGAAACCAGGAAATCAAGAAACACCAAGAAAACACCCATCAAAAGTAATGTATACGTGAACAAGCATCGTATACATGAACAAAGATCCGTATATGTGAACAGATCAGAGTATGTGAACAGATCGTATATCGTGAACGATCGTATACGTGAATAGTAACGTATAAGTGATTGTAGTCCGTGAATAGTACACCAGTTAAGTTCCCAGGAAAGAGAGGTGGGTCACTAATGGACACACTTAAGTACCAAGTCTTTCCTTAGCCAGAACTTTCCTAGACATGTACTTTCACACTACCACCCTTTTCCTAACAACAAGAATAATTCTGTTCTGATGTGGAAGATCGGACAAAACCGCAACCACAGAGCATACTAAGAATTTTCTTAGTACCTTAGTATCAGATAAAATAAAGATAATAACAACAAAGAATAGTAAGATAAGGATAGCTCCCACTTACCAATTCCTCCTAGCTTCCTATCTTCCTTACCTACTTACTTCTTGATTGAAGAGATTTCTTCCTAAGAGATTTTGAGAGAATGAAAGAATGTTCTTGAATTTGTGATTATAATTGAAATTCTAGGCCCTATTTATAGAATTTCAAAAGTTACTATTTGCACAGTAATTTTTACTATTTGCACAGTAATTTGATTATTATAATAAACTCGTGTAACCCGTTAATTTATATTTTATTATTATTTTTTTTTATTATTTGCACAGTAATTTACTATTCGCACAATATTTTACTATTTACACAGTAAATTACTATTTGCACAGTAAATTACTATTTGCACAGTAAATTACTATTTGTACGGTAATTTACTATTTACTACAGTAATTTCAAAAATTCATAATTTTTAATTATTTTTATATTTCTTGAATGTTACACTCTCTGTTATAAAAACCTCTCTTAAACTATATTTAAATTTTTTGGGATGTTACATAAACAAGGTCATCATTTCCATAAACTCGAATACACTTTTTGAAACAATTATTCAACCTAAACCATGATCATTAACTACCATCCATTAAGCTACATTGACTGCGAAACTCGTGAATAATTTTTCAAATGTACATGATGTTTGCAATAAACATAGGAGGTGGCAATCTTATTGCTATATTGATTATTTATCTACAAATTCAATTGGGTGCTGACTCGGTAGCTCCTGCTGCAATTCTCCAATTTCTCAGTCCTGGGATCAATCAATTGAAATCGACAGTTGAAAATTAAAAACTGTGCCCCAGATTAAAAAAAAAAAAATCATTAAAATTGGTACAAATACCAAACATTGACACTCGAAAATAAAAAAATAAATGGAGGTTAAGAAAATTGCAAAGTGCTGAAGTGCTTTGGAGATGGTTTACCGGTCAGTCCCAAATGATTAGTTGAACTAGTTGACTGCATCTGGCTGGTTCTCAGGCAGAGCCTCCAGGAATGCAGGTATCTCATAATATGTCTCATGCAATCTCGATAAAATTGGGAACTCGTCCTGCTTGGACAATAAAGACGAAAGTAAGTTGCCATTAGATGAATTTGGGCTATGCAATTTAATATGGAGCCAAAGATTTTGCAAACTACAGAAAACAGAAGTTTTTGACTATTTCTTATATTTAAAACACACACACACACAGAACATAAAAATAAAGGGCCGACACTTGATCTTTAAAATCTAAAACGACTGAAGTTTCACACTTTGCATCACTAATGAGAACTCTTACTGTGATAAATGAGAACTACAAATATAGATCATTAAATTATATTTGAATAGTCACGGTTAAAAGAAAAATGGACATGACGTGGTTATCTATGGTCATAATAAGATTTATAGTTCAGATTTCTCACTATGCGTGGGGGTGTGAGGCAAAGGGGCTACAGAAATGTTACCATAGCAATACAAGTGACACATTCTATTACTATCCTTTATTTTACCACATAAAATATACACGAGACCAAGGACAGAATATTACCTTCTGAATGTTGAATCTACTAAATGCTGCATGCAACTGAGGTGCTAAAAACACATCTGCCTGCAAATGATAATCATTGTGTTAGATTATAAATAACTATGATGTGGAAATGCAACATTAAGCTAAAAAAATTAGTCCAAAATCGATACAAACTTGGTGCTTGTTTCAACTGCAGATCTGATTAATTTTCAAAATCTTGTGATCATTGAATTTGAATCGCATTTTAATTGTAATACAAAATATCAGAGAATGAATACATTTATCACATTGTATCCCGTGGTTAGACATGGGAATGTTTGATGTTGCCAGTTGAGATTTTAAGGTTACTGAACCCTTGAAGAGGAGTTATCTGTTCCATTATTAATTTTCAAATGACTGAACTCCAATATCTAGCAACTTACCAGCAAAACTTCATCTCCAGTCGCATATTTTCCTGTGTGGTCTTTCAATAGCTTTTCAAGTGCTGAAACATCAAACACATGCAATTAAATTACACTGTATCCCATAATTAAGCCAAAAGCGAACCAAAATCTGTATTTGGTAAGGAAGGACATAACATAAACAGGGTGCTCTCTCTCTCTCTCTCTCCCAATTAATAAGATTGAGGAAATAAACCTTGTTTCATGAATGATCTGTGATACTGTAGTAGCAAATAAGCTAGCACATCACAGTAAATTGTTTAACTTTGAACAAATGCCTAACCCTTAACAACTTTCTCTTTTAGTGCTGCTTTCTTTTTTCACTCTCTAAAGTGCAGTATGGACAAGTTAGTCAAACCTCACCTGTAAAGCCTTTTCTAACAGCACTCTGGGCCCAAGGAAGTATTTCATCACGACCAACTTTTTCCCCAATGTAGGTCTGCAAATAGAAAGTAAGATAACAACAAAACATTCTATGCACAAGCAATGGTTGATTCGCGATAGATAAATATATATATAAATATATATATATATTATTAGGATTTTCATAAAAAGAGGAAACATTACACATAACATACCAGCATACTCAAGTTATGAAGAGGTTGAATTGATGAGGAAACAATACTAGCAGCCTGCAGATCAAAACATAAGAAGAGAATCCATGTATTAGGTTATGAAACTCCCCTCTTTTACAAAACAGGATAATCTGAGGAAAAGAGAGTTTCAATTGGGAAAAGGGGGATATAATTGTACCTGGAAATTTACAGCCCTTTTATGAATATCAGCAGGGAGCAAAGGATTGTTAGGATACTTATCTTCCAAATACTGCATGCATATGAACAGAAAACAACATGAGAGTGAGACGCATTTGAAGAGAAAGAGGGAAGGCATTTAACATTTAGAAAAGTGAAAGAAAGAAAGGGGTGACCATAATAATGGCGAAAGAGTCGGAAAGAACAACAGGGCCATCAGATAGAACAGGAACACAACCAACAGGGTTGAGCTCGAGAAACTCTGAAAAGGAGCAAAATCTTAACCCATCGGTTAATGGATGAATGAATAATTTAGAAATAGGGTTAGAAAACAAACCGGGGCGAGATTGTTCTCCTTTCAACAGATTGACAGGGTTGTACTCATATTTAAGGCCTGAATGGAAATTATGGAAATGTAAGAGTAAGAGTGAGATGAGAAAAAAATGAAAGGGGAAGTGAGAGAGACCTTTGAGGTTGAGAACGATTCGGACTCGGAAGGAACAAGAACTCTTCCAATAAGAATACAGCTTCAGATTGTTACCTTGTTGGGCCTGCATATTCCAATTCCAATTCAAAACAAACAAGAAGAAATAATTATTAATGAACAACATAGAAATTACATACCATAGCTAATGATGCTTTCTCAGTGTCGTGCTGGGTTGAAACACTTGTTTTCCGCTGTGTAAGAGTTAGGACTCTGGTACTAGTATTTATACAACCACAACACCGACCAACGTGTCAACCAGTTCGATTATTTTAATGTTGAAAAATTTTATTAGTTTTGATTTCTACTTTTTAACTGTTTGACCAATTTAACAAAATCTAGAAGCCTTCAAGTCTAGAACAACATGACTCAACAGTTGACCAAATTGAGACGCATGTAGGCACGTGGCGTGTTCGAACATGTGCGTTGAAAAACGTGAGGTGACGAGGCATAGAATTTGAAACTGCAAATATTAGAATAGAAAGTGAAGTTGGTGTGGTTGTGAGGGTAGAAGATGAAGCTTTATTCGCACTGGATAAGCTCGTGTTCGTTTCGAGTCCGATTTGCTCTAAATCTCAAAGGATTACCTTACGAGTATCAAGCAGTTACTTCATTTTCTGATACGGGTTTGTTTCTATCCAAATTAGTTGCACACATCAATTCAATTTTCTCTTTCTCACCTTCTTCCATGTTCCTCTTCAGAGTTTCGTATTCTCAGCCCCATGGGCTTTGTTCCCGTGCTCGTCGATGCTGACTCAGTCATTGTTGATTCTTTTGCTATTATTATGGTCAGCCATTTACTGTTTCAATTCTTCATTTTTCTCTTCGGATTCTATGTCTTCATTTTCTCTTCTCACTGTGACTTGCAGTATTTGGAAGATAAATATCCTGACCCTCCTTTGCTCCCTTGTGATCATATTCATAAAAGAGCTATCAATTTCCAGGTACAGCTACTACTAGAGCAATTGTTTAAGCATTCAAAACTATATCACATGCTTTCTCTTCTAATGATTTCATCCACATTCTGCAGGTTGCCAATCTTGTTTCCTCATCCATACAGCCTTTCCAAAACTATACTGTAGTGGTACATTTTATGTGTTCTTTACTGTATTATTGATGGTAGGGTGTGTTGTATATGATGACCCGTTTATTGTTTATTTGTCATGTTCTTTGCGTATTTGCAGAAGTACATTGGGGAAAAAGTTGGTCCTGATGAAAAACTTCCTTGGACCCAACGTGCAATAAAAAAAGGCTTTCTGGGTGAGGTTTCACTTAGTTGCCTTCCCAGCACTTGAAGGCAGAAAGTATAGATATTTAAAATCAAGTTCAGTAGTCAAGGATTATGCAATTCTTTAAAGTTACACGAGTTATTTTCATATACTAGCTTAGTGCCAATGACAACAGAAAACCTTTTGATTGGTGAAAGGCCCCGCAATTAGTCCTATTTTAGCCAAATAACCCTGGTCGAAACAACATCAGCATTCAGTTTTGTCCATTTAATAATTGGTAATGTTAATGGTTGAGGAAGTTCTTCCGTGTAGTTGTTAACTCCACCATTTCAACAATAAGACATTCTGTACATATTTTTAAAGTCTGAAATTTAGATTTCCGTGTTAATCTATTTTGTCAAGTATTATGCTGAGTTAGGTACTGTATTAGTTTTTTGTTAATAACTGATGGAGTTGTTCTGTTAGTGTCCAAGTTATTCTTACAGTTCATATTATCATGTATCTAAGGAACCATTATACCATTGTTTTCAATAATGAATTCAGAATTCATTTCTCAATTTCTCTCATTTCTCAGTAGAGATCCTTCCTCTATACTCTCTGATTAGTCAATCTTGTCCGAGAACTATCAAGCATAGCTTTGTTGTTATCCTAGAACTGCAGATAAGCTTGTTGTTGCTTAGCTTATCTCTTAGTAGAGATAAGGTTGCTACTAGTTTGATTGGGGGTTCATTTCTCTTGCTGTATATATATGTTGCCTTTTGGATAATACGAAATTTAACACACATACTAAGATTTTCTTGCCCAATTTAATACATGGTTTCAGTTTTAGGATTAATTAAATATTTAGATGCTATTGTACATGTATTTCAGCACTTGAAAAACTGTTGAAAGACCATGCAAGAAGATATGCAACTGGAGATGAAATTTACCTGGTATGTTACTGGTCTATGAAGTTCAATAGGATCATGTTGCTTCTTTTCCAAGGTCCTGTAGCCTAAAAATCTTGACTAGCAATACTATGCATTCCTATGGCTGCATAATGCAACATTTGTACTCATGCTCTGGAGTGGAGTACAATTTGAATGGAGTTCAACTACAAAGTCAACATAAATTTCTGAAATTACTAGGGCTAGCCATAGCAACAAGCACTTGCTCTACATCTTTCTCAGAGTATACTTTCCAGCTCATGTTGCACATCGTAGCTATTTACAATCTAACAAAGAAATCATTATCCTTTGCAGGCTGACTTGTTTTTGGCTCCTCAGTTAGATGCAGCAGTTAAGAGATTCAACATTGACATGGTATTATTCTGTCCATGGTTCTCTATGTATCATTTTTGGAGGAAATAAAAGATGCTAATAAAATGTTTGAATGAATTGCTTTGGTATCATCATTATGGCTTATATGATTTGGAAAAGGGTGTGATGTGGTATACTAAATTGTTTTCTTTAAATTGACTATTAAAATCAAACTCATTTCTTTAAAATATTTTCATATTGTATAGTTAATAGCATTTCTTTAGTTTGTAAATAACCAGATATTTTTATAATATGCAAAATCTTAGGTCGTATGATAATATTTTGTCTAAATTCATAGATTATTCCTTTCATTGTTCAAACAGAAGGAATTCCCTACTCTATCAAGATTACATGAGACATATAATGAAACCCCTGCATTTCGGGAGGCTTTGCCAGAGAACCAGCCAGATGCAGTACATTAGTTGAACCCCATAGTTTGGTAGTGATAACTGGTAAGTGATCTATCCATACACCAACATCTGAGTCAATTTTGATAGCCAGTGTTTTGCTAGTTCTATTAGTGTACTGGAGGTAATATACTATTCTATTATATAAATGGCTTTTATGACTTGATCACCATCTTTAGATATTCAATTCTTGGTTTTAATTGATTCATAACTGATCACCTGATATTAGGTTGGAAATATTGCGGCAGGAGCAACTGATTCGGGGCCCTTTTAAATCTTTCATACAAAAGGATAATGAAGTTACTTTGTAATAAGGTTGTTACTACTTTGCAATAAGGTTGCTACTGTACCTTGACGCTGGTTCTGAATTGTGACATGTTCCTATTATTCGCTTGCTATGTTTCTTCGGTGATTTTATCCACTTAATTTACATTTTGGACTTTTTATTTTTTTTTTAAGTACATTTACGACATGTTTAGAATAACAATTTTTACTTTAAAAAGCTGATTTTTTAAAGTGGAGTCGGGCTTTTAACTCACATTCTAATTGGGCCACTGTTGGTTTAGTTTCTGTGCTAAAAGTTGGAGAAAATCAATTAATAGAAAACACTTTGTGCTTAATTGTGAACACTAATCCCTTGGGTGAACAGAATTAGTAAGCATTAGGTTGGTTTAAGAATGGAAGCAGATGCATATATAATCTATATCTTTAGGTTCAAGATCGACTTATATAGTCATTGAATTGGGACGATCTAGAATTCAGTTTTGTAATTATAAGTCTTAAATTACGAATCTAATTTCTTAATGAGGATCAATCATTGAAAAACATTTAACATGAAATAGGATTGGAAATTGGGAAATCAATTACAAATTCAAATCTTGGTTCGTTTCAAATTTATACTTAAAGAAAATTAAACAAATAGAAAGGAAAATGATAATAAATCTACGAGCTAAGAGAGATGAAGATAAAGTCATGAATCTTGAAAGATTGTTGTCATTTAATTCAATATTCAAGGAAGAAAATAATGATGCTCAACAATAGCCTTTTTCATTTTTATTTTTTTTATCACTTCTGGTCCTTAAAAGAGTCAATTTATTTTAATTATGCGATTAAAATTTATTTCTTTCACCTGCACTCTGGCGTCTTAATTATGTATATATTATGACAGCGGCAGCTGAACTGTGTGATTACTGTTATGTGTATTGTGTATCTATGTGTGCCTATGTCCATGGGTCGTCAGTTATAAAGTCTAGATAAGGTTTTTTATTTTTGGTTGATGATAAGATCTTAAATTTGAACGAGTCTTCTTCATCAATTATATGCTTATTTTATTAATTAGTGTTTACCAATTCATATTGAATTTTTTATATTTTAAGAATTTAACATTTTTATATTCACCAATTCATATTTTAAGAATTTTCTTTTTAGTGATTTTTCAAGAACAAAATATTTTGGATAAATTTTTATATAAAAATTTTAGGATATTTAGATAAGTTTTTTTTTTTAAAAAAAAAAATAATAATTTATCATTTTCTTTCAAAAAAGAATAATAAGGAAAATAGTCAAAGTACAATATTATATCGTGATCGAGGTTTTTTATTATGAAAAATTATCCAAAACGCTTCCTGTAGAGTTCTGGCAAGTACCATAAGAAGCAACAACTATTACTCTATCAATTTTCTCCAAAATGAATTTATTTGTAAAATGTTCAAATATTTAAATTGAAACTGGACATACTTTTAAATTATGCATTTTATTAATAAGTTTACTTCAAAAGGCTTTAATTAGTTATCATTTTAAATTATGCATTTTAATTACTTCAAAATTAATGCCACCACTTACGTGAAAATTCTATATGAAATCATAAATTTTCTAAATAAATAATTATTTTAATCATTATGAAATTATTCTTAAAATAACACGACCTCTATTCACATGATAAACATTGCCAATTTAGTAATACCATCTCATGTCAAAATTCAATGCGAATATCCTTTTCTTTCTGTTTCATTTCACTAGCAGCAGTTAATAATGGAACTGTTTCATCGCATACGGTTGGTGAAAATGACACAAACGAAAAAGAACCTTAAATTAATGCAGTGTGTGACTTGTTGACTTTTTTTCAGATAATAGCGTATCTGATGAGTGGATTCTTTTATATATATGTGTGTATAATATTTAGTATGTACTATGTAGTATGTACAATTCAGCTGATAATGGGAGAAAAAGTGATGCTAACTCTGGTACTCGTTCTGAATTATTTGTTGCTTGCGGTGGCACAGACAAATAATGAGGATTGTAAGTTCAACTTTAACGTTCTGTCCCTATATATGCATGCATGCATTACCAAATTTTCTCAGCATCTGAATATAATCAACATATACCAAGAGGTATCATATCTATGTATAGGATTCAGTCTATAGTTTTTTCTGCGTACATCTACAGTGCAATAATTAATTTATCATATTCATGACTTGATCAATGCAAGCTTCAATTCTCAATAATACTTATTTAAATAAGTGCAGCGATTTAATTAATGTTGTGTTGGTAATTTTGAATGCAGTGAAGGGTCTGGTGTCTCTTACGAAAACCTGGGAGAATAAACCTTTAAATTGGAAGGGTTCATCAGACCCTTGTAATGATGGTTGGGATGGAATCAAGTGCACCAATTCACGTGTTACTTCCATGTAGTAAACATATATCTATCTCTTCTCTTCTGATGTTGTTTCAAAGTTAAATATAATTAATATAATTTGTAGATTTCATTTGATATTAAGTATATATATTTCAGAATATTACCTGGCTTGGGTATAAAAGGCAAGCTTTCAGAAGATATTGGGTTACTCTCTGAATTGGAGACACTGTAGGTCTTTTATTAATTGCTTTCACCATGATGCATCTTCTGAATTTTAAGCTACAATTTTTACACACTGCTAGCTCTTTTTCTAAATAATAGCCAATTATCACAAGTTTTAAAGATAAACTAATCTCCCTAAAGGTTGCAGACTTACAATAAAGTACTTTTAGTTTCCTTGTTTCTGATTTTTTTTTTCTTTCCCTTGTAGAGACCTCTCTCACAATAAGGGCTTAACTGGTTCACTTCCACATGCAATTGGAAGATTGACAAAGCTGTCAAACTTGTAAGGGAAATGGAATGTTGTAATAAAGATTATATATATACCCCAAAACCGATTGAATCGACATGTTAATTCAGTGATCACTAATTTATTCATGTTACAGGTTTCTTAATGATTGTGGTTTCAGTGGTCCTATTCCAGATGAAATAGGATATCTTACGGAACTGGTCTTCTTGTAAGCACTGATAACTCACTAACAAATTCATCATGCCAAAATTAATTCTGTTTCATTGCATGTTTAAATTCTTATATATTCTGCTGCATGTATATGCTTCCTCCTAATAGCTATTAATTTTATGTACCTTTGCTAAATTTGATCATCTATGATCTATATATATGTTATGTGATTGATAGTGGCAGTAATTAAGTTAATCAATTACTTTTAATGGCAGATCTTTAAATTCAAACAGCTTTAGTGGACGAATTCCGGGTTGTATTGGTAATCTATCGAAGCTTAATTGGTTAGATATAGCTGACAATCAGATTGAAGGATCCATTCCCATATCAAGTGACACTACACCTGGTCTTGATATGCTTCTCAGTACAAAACACTTGTATCTATTAATTACCCCTTCTTCTCTAATCTCTTCCAATGACTTTCTTTAATTAATTATCTGCATGTGTTAACTTCTGTCTTACATATGTTTATTTCCATTAATATCTATCTACAGTCATTTTGGGAAGAACAAGCTTTCTGGCACAATTCCTCCCCAACTTTTTAGCTCTCAAATGACTCTTATACATTTGTAAGACCTGTTCTCATAGATATATATTAATTTGTATTCTTTTGTCCATGCAATTAAAGTAGCTGAGTATAAGGTATATAACATATACACGAATACGATTTTTTTTATAAGTTATTATTGACAATATTATTAAATAATGTTTTTATTGAAATTGGTTGGTAAATAAATTTTTATAACATTTTTTTAAAAATACTATATAATGTTGTAATACCTTACAAATTCACTTAATATTAATATGGTTATTCAAAAAGTTTAAGACTGTGATTATAAATTAAAATAACATTGAAATGCTATCACGTTTTTAAAATCAAATAAAAAACTACTTTTATGCAGATTTAATATGACAAATATTCAATTGATTAAATTAATTTTAAGTAAATGTTTGAAATGATTATATTAGTAGTGTTGTCCAAAACAGTAAAGGTTTATTAAACTCTCATTTCTAAAGCTTATTTCTACGTATTGTATTATTTATATTGTGGAAATTGCTTAATAAATTAACATGAAAAAGAGTGTTTCAGTGTTTAACAAAGTAAATTACTTTGAGAAAAATATATTAAGTGAAAATATAAAGTTATGATCCATGATGTATAATAACTTCGATGATCTTATAATAAAATCTCTACATACTATATAAAATTTTGTTTATGATTAAATGATCATATAATAAATAAAATCAATTATATATTTATTTATAGAGTGAAATTTATCAAAAACAAGCATAAAGGATGCAAAAGTGGGAAGATAATCCATATATAGCTTCAAATTAACGTGAAAATATCATACTCAAGTGATATTTATGTACCAAACATGTAACATGTTATTACTCTGCAAAGTTAACATATAAATGTGTACGTGAATATTTTTTGGGGTAGGCTTTTGGAAAACAATGGATTTGAAGGCAACATTCCTTCTAGTCTTGGACTTGTTGAGAGTCTAGAGGTGGTGTAAGTGTCTGTATCTTCTCATTAACACACATTTTAATTCCTCTAATTGCCTTTCTTAATTTTGGCTCACTCTTTCTACAGGCGCCTTGATGATAATATGCTAAGTGGAAATGTGCCTCTCAACATCAACAATCTTACCAACATCAATGAGCTGTAAGCAGATGAAAATAACATGCCACAAGACTCTATTTTCTTGTTTTAACTATATTGTTATTGTTGCTAATTGTGGTTATGAGGTTTCTGGTTTTTTCCTGCCCAGGTACTTGCTCAACAATAAGCTGTCAGGCCCCCTGCCAAACCTTGAGGGATTGAACCAACTCATCTACTTGTAATATCTAACTCATTCTTATATTAATATTAGTATTGTTATTATATTAACGTTATTTTTTTTTTACACCATGATGAGATTATTGTATATGGTTTAACTTTGTCACTTAAAAGTATGTATCAGTATTACTTTCATTTTATGAATAAGCAACTTTATGATGTCTATTTTGAAGGGATATGAGCAATAACAGTTTTGATGAATCGGATTTTCCAGAATGGATTTCAACTCTCAAGTCTTTGTCAACTCTGTATACATCTTTTTTCTCACTCTCAGTGCATTTCTCTCTGCATTGTGTCAACCTTAAACTCTATTAGCTCTTGTTTTATCATGACAGAAAGATGGTAAACACAGGACTTCAAGGCCAGATTCCTGATTCTCTGTTTAGCCTTTCCAAGTTAAAGACCGTGTATGTACCTGCCCTCCTCTTTTGAGTTTTCACATTCCCATATAATAGATGATGATGATAAGTATCCGTGCTTAAATTTTGTAGAACCTAAATGCAAGAAGCTTATGCATGTAACATGTTTATCTTTTATTAGTGTGAGTTTGTGACCAAAATATGAGCGTTTGGTTTACTTTAACGCGTGAACATAGGATACTAAAAGACAATAGAATCAATGGAAGCCTGGACATTGGTGACACATACAGCAAGCAACTGCAACTCATTGATTTGCAGAACAATAGAATTGAAGACTTCAAGCAACAAGACATGGTAGTCTCCACTGTGAAGATAATGTAAGTCACCATTACTGGTCAGTGATAACAGAAATTTTGTCCACGCATAGAAATCCATTTTGTCTGCCTGTGAAAGATTTATATCATGTTTGGTTGCACTATAACTTCCACAGATGTGGGTGAAATCGATGTGATTCTGAGTTTCCAAAATTTATCTCATTCTTTTGAAGGTTAATTACTTACTGCATTTTTATCTCGTTTCAGACTTGTGCATAACCCAGTTTGTGAGGAATCAGGAGCAATAAGGAGTTACTGCTCCAACACAGAGCTGAGTGTACCATCTACAACAGCAAAGAATTGTGAACCTGCTACCTGCAGTTCAGGTCAGGTTTTCAGCGCCCACTGCAAATGCTCATATGCATACACAGGAACTTTAAGATTCAGAACACCTTCTTTCTGGGACTGGTGGAATGAAACTTCCCTTCAGGAACGCCTTATGCATACTTTTCAGTCTTGTAGTCTACCCGTGGATTCAATTTCTTTGAGCACTCGCAATGACTACCCCTCTCAGGATCTTCAATTCACCATACAAATCTTCCCATCAAACCGTAATTATTTCAACCGAGCAGAGATTCTGAGCATATGTTCTGCACTAAGCAACCTCACTATGGATGCGTTTTATTTTTATCCTGATGAATATGAATACCATGGTAAGCTGGTAACTATTTTTCCACCTGATAGTAATGGTGGTGACTGGTGATTGCAGTGCTCCTTTGTAACATATTTTCTGTCTCTTATCATTTAGAAGAGCTTAGTGAGTCAAGTAAATCATCAAATGCTGGCATCATAATTAAAGCGGCAATTGGTGGTGGTTGTGCCCTGTTTGTGTTACTACTCATCGCAGCTGGTTATGCTTTCTGGCAAAAGAAAAAGGCAGAAAAAGCAATCCAACAAAATTATCTATTTGGTATGATAATTATATAATTACTAATAGGCTTCTGCATTTCTAGTAAGTTACTTAGAATCAGAGTTTCTTTAGTGTTTAGTTTCACACATTGCAGGAGGAGGGGACCCAAATGAGAGCAGTAGTAGCATCCCTCAATTAACAGGAACAAGGAGATTCTCTTTTGAAGAGCTTCAGAAATATACCAATAAATTTTCCCCAGATAATGGTATCGGAACCGGGGGCTATGGAAAGGTCTCGGATGTTTATTGTTATTTTCAAAGTGCTGCTAATTTCAATATCAACTATTCAATTTTTCATTTTCACCTATTTTATATAGAACTCATCCTTTCAAGAATTTTTTTAATCATTTTATTAGCGTGCTTGGTAAGATTCTCAAATTATACTTCATTATGTGATATTGGTAAAATTTCTTGCCTAAAGTTTAACATTAGGAATAGATGTGCAAATCATAGAGACTCAACCCGAACATATTAATAATGTTGACAGGTTTATCGCGGAATTCTACCGAATGGGCAACTGATAGCCATAAAACGAGCTCAAAAAGAATCTATGCAGGGAGGTCTCCAGTTTAAATCTGAGATTGAGCTCCTATCAAGGGTCCACCATAAGAATCTTGTTAGCCTTGTCGGTTTCTGCTTTGAGCGAGGAGAACAAATTCTGGTGTATGAGTATATTTCAAATGGAACATTAAAGGATGCTCTCTTAGGTACATATGTTATACCCCTTATCATAGCAGATATTAGTGTTTATAGTTTCTTTGGATAGCTCAACTAGATCATTTATTTTACTTCCACCTTTGGGGAACTATTTATTTTCCCCTGGTGGCATTAAACTGGCCAAAGACAAAATCATATCTGTAGTCTTTGTCATAGAGATATACATTTTTTATGAGAAAATAAAAGGGTACTAAATATTTAGGCTACTAAGCTCTTCCATTGAAGGTGGCAATAACTTCATAGATTGTTGTTACTGCATTTTTTTCGAATTATCAGGCCAAGAAAATAAAAATGATCAAGATTAGATTGACTCAACCCTTTCTTATACCCGTGCATGCGATATATGCAGGTAAATCAGTGATCAGGTTGGACTGGATTAGACGACTAAAAATTGCACTTGATATTGCAAGGGGATTGGATTATCTTCATCAACATGCCAATCCCCCTATCATCCACAGAGATATCAAATCAAGCAACATTTTGCTGGACGAGCGTTTGAATGCTAAAGTTGCTGATTTTGGTCTTTCCAAGCCTATAGTTGATTTTGATAAGGATCATGTTACCACTCAAGTAAAAGGGACCATGGTTGGTACCTTATCTGCTACACTATTGGATATGCTGATTTCATGCATGTTTGCATTCTTATTAGAAACTCATTAAGTAGTAGTCATATTTTCTTGATGTAGGGATACTTGGATCCAGAGTATTATACAAGTCAGCAATTGACGGAGAAGAGTGATGTTTACAGCTATGGAGTGCTAATGTTGGAGTTGATAACTGCAAAAAGACCAATAGAACGAGGGAACTATATTGTGAAGGTGATGAGGAGTAAAATTGATAAGACAAAAGATGTATATGGTCTTGAGGAAATTCTGGACCCAACCATTGGTCTAGGATCAACATTGAAGGGTTTTGAGATGTTTGTGGATCTTGCAATGAGGTGTGTTGAAGATTCACGTCCTGACAGGCCTTCTATGAATGATGTAGTAAAAGAAATTGAAAACATGTTGGTGTCAGCTGGTTTGAATTGTTCAGTTGTTGAATCAACTTCACCTAGCTATGACGAGGTAAGTGTGCAATTCTCACCATCCAAACAGCAATGAGTCTTTTGTTTTAAGTGAGGCTACTTCATCCATAATCAAGCCTATGTCAATCTTTTGCTTCAACTCCAAAATAATGGACAATGATGGTGGATTGTATATTAATTAGAGTCTTAAGGGTTACTTTAAATTAATATTTCTGATTTACTAATACTTTGTATTACGTAGAAAAAAATATTACTTGTGGAATTTATGAAAGAAAGAGGTTTGTGTTTGCTACCTGCTAAATTAGAAAAGTCATACTGATACAAGATGATCAAAGAAAAAATGACAGAGGGCATAATCAAGTGACTGTCATTTCCACAATGGCACTCAACTTTGTGAGCATGCGACAAACTAAAACTAAGATTCCTCCGAAAATTATTATTTGATTGGAGCTGAAACATTCAATGGCATGTGTAATCTTGTCTAGCTAGCTCCATACACATTCAAACATTGTCTTTACTTATTTTTCTTCTCAATGTCTTTCTCACTCACCAAGGAATCTGCTATTTCTTCTTTGACATTTCGTTTCTATCACACCTACTTCATTCTCAAAATCAAAGTATTAAAATTTGAAGCCTGACTGTCAAAAATATATTGAAATTTAATTTAGGAATAAAAATGAAAAGAATGAACTAAAAAAGATAAACAAAAAATTAGGAATTTTTTTTCTAAAATTCCATCTTTGAAAAACAAAAATCCGTAACTCTTGCAAATTCATGGCACTATTAACATCTCTCTCATAAATTTGCTTTATTTTTCTTTTCTATGAGATTCTTACTTTCTTAGGTTTAGGTGAGGATAAATCTTGGTTCGAACATTTTATTATTGATTTCCCTTTTTGAATATATTTCTTTTTATGTAATTAAAATTTTGAATTTACGTTTAATACTTTTCTATGATTGACACTCATTAAAAGATTATCCCTATATAACCTACATCTTGCAATTTAGTTCCAATATTCAATGGCCAATTGAAGTAACTCTTGAGCATAGGATAAGGATATATTATATGCATCTGCTTGCAATTTCTTGAGCATAATATTTGTTGCTAATTTTGAATCAGGTTTCATAAGTAAGAATAAATGATTATTGCCCAAGGGACTGGGATAAAATTAAATAGAGAAATTAGATGTTAATAACATACCAAGAAGAGATTTAGAAAAAATATTACTTTATGAGAGAAAAATAATGTTAAAACAAAAGAATATTCAATACAATAATTAAAAAAAGTTAAATATCTTCTGATACATTAAGTTTGGTATTTTTACATATTGATATTTAATGTTGTAAAAGTTTTAAATGGTTAGTTTAAATCTGTATTTATTACATTTGGATACATTTCAGGTGCTATTAATTGTTTCCATTAAATTCTAATGTTCTAGTACACTGTGTTTTCAAATTATTTCATTTTAATATATTATATTTTAAAATAATTTCATTTAAATATGTTAAGTTTAAAAAATAACATCACAATTATCACATAAAACCAGTAATAAAAACAATCAGTTTAATAGATGAATATCAATTTAATATTTAAACTATACCAAATATATACTGAATCAAATTTAATTTTTTTTCAAAATGCAAAATGACCTAATTTCCATATTTTGTTGTCGAAGAAACATTAAAGATTATTATTCTTGTAATTATATTGATTACTGTATCTTCAGCAAACAAAAATTATTTGAAAAATATGAGATTTAGGAAGGTGACTTGGAAGGTATTTTTTTTTTTTTTTAATGTATCCAACTAATTTGGTTCAAGTAATTAACTGATAATTAATGTGTTAAATTGATTGTATACGTATCACTGATTTCATCTGGTTATTATAGTTATTTTTGTAATTTAATGTATCTAAATAAAACTAATTAAAAAATAATGTACTGAAATGAAACAATTCATAAAAAAATAAAAAAAATAAAGACAGTACCAAGAAAAGAGATGTAAAATAAAACACAGAAAATCCTAGCTATAATTTAGACGTAATACTGAAACATAATTAGTATAATTAATTAATTATGCATTGAAGTATAAAATATGTAATTAATATGATTCTGACAAATATGTAAAGATATGCAGTGAGAATGATTGAAGTGAATAGACTGTGAAATGAAATCTAACTTGTTTAATAGCAAGTGGGCAAGTGATAAATCATGCGTGTGATTGATAAATTGGAAATCAAACCCTAACTGAAGGAATTGAATAATGAATGAATGACAATAATGATGGATGTGATTACAGCTTCCAGCATAGCATTCAAAGCTTAATAATCTTCCATTTCCATGACTACGTCAACGCTCCAGTACTCCAGTCTTCAGTGGTAGTCTCCACAAGCACTAACTATACCTATCTACCTATCCAACTACTTCAATGACTTCTTCCCCACGCTGACACTGACATCACACTCATCTTCTAACTTTCTATTATACCTTCTCAATATAACTACTATTTTACAAAATAACCTCTCTTATAAAACACATATTAATCTTATAATAATGTTTTTTTAACAATTAATGAACAAGAGTTAACATATAAATTGATAGAAAAAAATGTTGGTATAATTTCTCAAAACTTATCAATGAAATTTACTGTATTTTCTTTTTCTTTTAAGTCCAGCTATCATGGATTATAAGGAAGAGGAGTTTGGTCTGCAATAACGATTGACACTAAATGCACATGCGTCTTGCTGTTAAGCAAAATTTGGTGTGGGAGTGGGACAGATATTTTATCACAAGGACTAAATTGTAAATACCAAATTAAAAACATTAAAATATGTGATCAATCTAAACCATATATGTACTAGTATTTAACTAAAAATCAATGGTTCATAGGTTTGGCTCATGGATGCATCAAATGTACAAGAATGGAATGGTAGAATTAGTCTATATGATCTCAAGTTATGACAAAAGAATGTAAGAAGGATGATAACTTTTTAGCTATTTCACAAAAATTAAACTTAGTTAATTCTCTTAAAAAATTAGTTAATTTAATTATTGATATTAATTTATATTATTTTTTCATTATTCTTAAAAACATGTAAACATCAATTTTTTGTTTTAATTTTTTCAAAAGTACTATCAAGATAAAATGACTAGAAGCCTAGGAATGTACGTATCTGAGGCTAGATGTGACAGAAATTTGGGAGAAAAACTTTAATGTCTAATACAAAATTTCTTGACTTTTCCTTCTTCTACTCTTTTATTGTTGACTTTTGCTGCATAATTAATGTATGATGAATGGAAGGTGGATACGAAAGGACTTTAGTTATTGGATATAGTTAAGTTATCAAAGTGGTGAGGTTTTGAGATCCATCTGAAGTTGATAATGAGTAAAAGAATAGCAGTAGTTCTGCTGCTTGTTTTGAATTATTTGTTAGTTGCAGAAGGAGAAACAACTGATGAGGATTGTGAGTTCAGTTTACTAGCTATATCCTATGTATTTGATCCTTTTCTGGACGTGTGAATGCATATTTGTTATAATGTTCTTTTATTGAATGTTTATAATCCGTAGAACTAAGCTTTAGTAAGCTCAAAACCATAAGCACTGAACCTGCTTTAGTTGGTAGAACTAGAAAACGTGGAAAACTTAAGATAAAGCCAAATTTGTATTTTACATGTTATAGAAAAACATTGTTAGTATTAACTATTTCTTCTATAAATCCTCAGAGCAATCAAATGTTGGAAAATCTATGTATAAGATTTTAGTGACTGATTGTATTGTTTGGCTGTAATTTCTAATGCAGCGACCACACTTCGGTCTCTTATGGATAGCTGGAAGAACACCCCTCCTAATTGGGTGGGTTCAGATCCTTGTGATGATTGGGATGGAATCAAGTGCAAGAATTCACGTATTACATCAATGTAGTGTCTCTTACTGAATATACTCAGTTGTTGTTCCCTTCTCCTGAATTTGATTTTAAGAGATTAACTTGATTGCTAGTATTCCAGAACATTATCAAGCATTGGTTTGATCGGTCAGCTTTCTGGAGATATTGGATCACTATCTGAATTGGAAACTTTGTAAGTATTTTTTTTTTCTGAGTATGTGCCTGTACTATATATAATTCAAGTCATGAGTTGTGTCATATACGTCATCTGTCATAGGGATATGCATCCCAGAAAGTATATATTAGTGTTAAGATACTACTATTGAAAAGACTAGAAGTTGTTTTTATTTCCACAGATCATAATTTCCAAGGTTTGTGCAAATTTTAATCTTTATGAAGAATTTATTTAAAAAAATAGGGATACATAAAACAAGAATCAGGAATGCTCAGAATCCATGTAACAAAACCTGCATATCTGACCAGCCAGGATAGTATCTCATCCAAAAAAGACTCACTTGCGGAAACCACCTTTCTTGCATTTCAATCTATCCAGAAGTTTTTATGATTTGACCTCTATCTTCTTATTCTTAGTTTTCCCTTTTCTGCCTAAATTAATAGCTGATTTTTGACCTTGTAGGGATCTATCATATAACAAGGACTTGACAGGACCGCTTCCACAATCCATTGGAGAGTTGAAGAAGCTGTCAACCTTGTAATGAAGAATTGATTGTTTAAACTTGTAATCAAATCTGAATAGTTATGATAAAATAAATTCTAACAAAACATATGTTTCTCATTTGGTGAACAGAATTCTTGTTGGTTGCAACTTCAATGGTCCTATTCCGGACAACATAGGAAATCTGCAAGAGCTCCTCTTCTTGTAAGAATTTTTAACTACGTTATTCAGTGAAAATATTTGAAAAGATTTTTTAGTTGGTAAAATTCACTGCATGATGGATGGTTTCATGTTAGTTGTAGTTTCTAAAATAGGCTTTTGTTCTTAGATCCTGGTCTAAATCATTTACTTTGAATTGCAGATCTTTAAATTCCAATAGCTTCAGTGGACCAATTCCGCATTCTATTGGTAATCTATCAAAGCTTTATTGGTTAGATTTAGCTGAAAATCAACTTCAAGGGAACATCCCGGTATCTAGCGGCGACATATCTGGTCTTGATAAGTTACTCCACGCCAAGCATTTGTATGTCATCTCTCTTTTGCAGTAGTTGGCTTACCAAATTTTGTCCATGTGATTTGCTTTGTACATACCAAAACCCATCAACACATTTCCATTATATACAGCCATCTTGGGAAGAATAACCTCTCAGGCAGTATTCCACCTCAACTATTTACCTCGGAAATGGTTCTGATTCATTTGTAAGAACTGTTCTAATTTTTTGGTATATACTCTGTCTATAATTGAACGTGTGTAGCATATATTGAACTGGTATGGAAAACTGGTACAAGCTTCTAAAATAATGAAGTGCAATGGTCACAAGTTCATAACTTAACACATTTGTTTCTTCCTCTTCCATTTGGGCATCTGAAGTATCTAGCTTTATTTTGTATACAAGAATATCTTCCTTGTTGTAACTTTCCATGCTAAAGTATAAACCTGTCAACCTGAAAATCTTCTTGGGCAGGCTTTTGGAAAGCAATCAACTCATTGGCAACATTCCATCTACGCTTGGACTAGTTCAGAATCTGGAGGTGGTGTAAGTGTCTATATTAATCCTCAAACAAAATCTTGATTTTTTTCCTGCTCTTGGCATTAATATAGTGTTGTGTGTGTAGGCGCTTAGATAGTAATTCATTAAGTGGACCAGTGCCTCCAAACATCAACAATCTTACGCATGTTCAAGATTTGTAAGCAAACATAAAGACTATCGAAACATTTCATTTCTTTGTATGCACTTATTTACTTTAAAAGTGAACCTTTTTGGCTTTAATTTATGCATTTCAGGTACTTATCCAACAATAAACTGTCAGGTTCCCTGCCAAACCTTACTGGAATGAATGCCCTCAGCAACCTGTAATTTACAAAGCATTTAGCTATGATGTTTATATTTTAATTGTTGTTACTATCGTTCTTCCTTCTAATAATAACTAACTGTTTTAATCTATTTTGAAGGGACATGAGCAACAATAGTTTTAAACCATTGGATTTTCCAGGATGGTTTTCAACTCTTAAGTCCTTAACAACATTGTACGTCTTTCATTGCGCACTTCCTTGACCTTTCATTATCCTCTCTCTCTAGACTTCAGTTCAGTTACACTGTTAGCTCTTGTTTTTTATGGCAGAAGGATGGAGAGAACACAGCTTCAAGGACAGGTTCCTACTTCTCTGTTTGAACTTGTCAATTTACAGACTGTGTAAGTACACCTGTCTTGACTCCTGAGGAGTTGAGTACTGAGAATTCATGAGTTTTTAAAATTCAAACACAAATGCAAGTAGTTAAACATAATCATCCTCGAAATAGTAATATATAATATTTATATCATAACATCTGATCATAGGGTGCTAAAAGACAACAAAATAAATGGAACCTTGGATTTCGGCTCCTCCTACAGCAACCAGCTGCGACTTGTTGATTTGGAGACTAATTCAATCGACAGCTTTGAGCAAAATGGTGAAGTTTCAAAAGTCAAGATAATGTAAGCCATATGTTTTAACGACTTCTGACATTTTTAGAATATGTCATTGCATAGAATTAGTAATTTGATCAGTTTTAAGGTGTTTCATTTTCCTGCGGTAGTATATTTGAGATTTGCACTTTTGGTTTCACGTAGCATTATTTTTAACTGCACTTTTTCCGGCAGACTTAAAGATAACCCAATTTGCCAAGAAAATGGACAAGTTGGAAGCTACTGCTCTTCTTCTCAACTCAATGTCTCATATTCAACACCACTAAATAACTGTGAGCCTGGTACCTGCAGTTCAGAACAGATTTCTAGTCCTAACTGTATATGTGCATATCCATATACGGGAACCTTAGCTTTCAGGTCACCTTCCTTTTCGGACTTCGATAACATAACTCACTACGAAATGCTTGAGGAGGGTCTCATGCACTCTTTCAAGTCTCATTTTTTACCGGTGGATTCTGTATTGTTGAGCCATCCAAGTGTGGATTCAACTCATTATTTCGAACTGAGTTTACAAGTCTTCCCATCAGGACAAGATCATTTCAATAGAACGGGGACATTTAGCATTGGTTTTCTGCTAAGCAACCAGACTTTTAAGCCTCCTAAAGATTTTGGACCATTTTATTTTCTTGCAGATAAATATGAACACTTTCAGAACTCTGGTAAATTTCTTTCCCACACAGTAGTAATAAAATTAATTGTACTAATTGATCCATTTTGAGATAATCTTTCTCTCCAACCTTCTTATAATGTACCAGGATCGACTAGATCGGGTAAATCTTCAAACATTGGAATCATAATTGGTGCAGCAGTTGGTGGTTCAGTCTTGTTACTGTTATTACTACTAGCAGGTCTTTATGCTTTCCGCCAAAAGAAAAGGGCCGAAAAAGCTATTGGACAAAGCAATCCTTTCAGTAAGATAGCTCTATACTTGGCTCTTGCATTCTAATCATTCACATGGAATTGATTTAACATTTAACATGCTTAAATTTCACAAAATGCAGGACGCTGGGATACAGTTGACAGCAACGCTGAGGTCCCGCAGTTGAAAGAAGCAAGGATGTTTTCTTTTGAAGAGCTTAAAAAATATACCAGAAATTTTTCTCAAGTCAATGATATTGGATCTGGGGGTTTTGGAAAGGTGCTCTTCAATGTTACTTTTTTATGGTCTAAATGTGCTATTGTGATTTAGGTGTTTAGTACATAACAATTTTTAGATATTGTGTAGAATTACCACATGTGCTTATTTAATTATTATTTTTTTTCAATTTGAAAATATCATGTACAAAATTCATTTAAAAAGAAACAACTATGATGATAGAATTAATTATAATATATAAACTAACTTATGTGACTATCATAGTATTAGTAACTGTAACATAAGTTCATGTCTATTTATAATATATAACTAACTTTCTAATTTGTAAATGTCCACACACAGGTTTATAAGGGAACCCTTCCCAATGGGCAACTGATAGCAGTAAAACGAGCTCAAAAAGAATCCATGCAAGGAAAGCTTGAGTTTAAAGCTGAGATTGAGCTGCTATCAAGAGTCCATCATAAGAATCTTGTAAGCCTTTTGGGATTCTGCTTTGATCAAGGAGAACAAATGCTGGTTTATGAGTATGTTCACAATGGAAGCTTAAAGGACGCACTCTCAGGTACTAATCCACCGGTTACCTTTAACAAAGTTTGGTCGGATACAGTAGTGGAATATTGCCTAGCCATCCTTTCTCTTTTATATAATATTCAATTCCATTAAGTGACATGGTCAATGTCAGTGATTTTTGTAACTCGGTTTTCTTGTACCTGATAACATGGATATGGTGTATGCAGGGAAGTCAGGAATTAAATTAGATTGGATTAGAAGGCTAAAAATTGCCCTTGGTACTGCCCGGGGTTTGGCTTATCTTCACGAACTTGTTAATCCTCCCATCATACATAGGGACATCAAATCAAACAATATTTTGCTTGATGAACGCCTCAATGCAAAAGTTGCAGATTTTGGTCTCTCCAAGTCTATGGTTGATAGTGAAAAGGATCATATTACCACTCAAGTTAAAGGAACAATGGTTAGTAATGACATATTCTCAATCTCCATAGTTTACACAGTATAAAACTTGAATGCTAGAAAATGCTGAGAATGGAGTACTTTTGTTTGTGATGTACACAGGGTTACATGGATCCAGAGTATTATATGTCTCAACAATTGACAGAGAAGAGTGATGTTTATAGCTTTGGAGTGCTGATGTTGGAGCTGATATCTGCAAGAAGGCCATTGGAACGAGGGAAGTATATTGTGAAAGAGGTTAGGAATACACTTGATAAGACAAAAGGGTTATATGGTCTTCATGAAATAATTGACCCAACCATTGGTTTAGCATCCACACTCAGTGGTTTTGAAAAGTTTGTGGACATGAGCATGACATGTGTTGAAGAGTCAAGTGCTGAGAGGCCTAAAATGAGTGATGTGGTACGAGAAATCGAGAACATTTTGAAGTCAGCTGGTGCAAACCCAACTGAAGAATCACCATCCATCTCTTCAAGTTATGGAGAGGTAAGCCGAGGGAGTTCAAGCCATCCTTATAATAGCAATGACACATTTGATTCGAGTGCAGGATTTCCATATCCAAAAGCTGATCCTAAGTGATCAATATTCAATAATTAAGTCCCTCAAATAAAACTCAAATTGTATATTAGTTTGCTAAATGTTGATAAAGTGTGTACATAGCTGTTAGCTTAAGAATATATGGACGTGGTCCGAAGAAGTGAACAAATGTTGATGAAATTCAAAGACAAATTATAAGGGAATTGGTGTTGTGATACAAATGTTACTATTTCTGCAAAAACAAAAAATTGCTATTCAAGTCACCCTAACGACTCACTTCACCATTCTGATTTCTGTGTCATTGCTTTAGTTTGATAATCTTTTAGCCCTTTCTTTCTCTTTGGACATAATCTAATGCCACGTTCAACCACCGGATCAGCCTTTTGGATCCCCATTTTCAAAACTAGATCATCATCAACCATTCCACGTCTTAGAAAAACAAAGTTCATATTTTTTTTAATAAATAGCATGACGAAATTACAATTTACAATGTATTTTTATCTGAAAAAAAAATTAAAATGGGAAGAGAATACTTAATCTCCTTAAATTCATCTCTTCCGTAAATAATAATCATCCGAAACATTAATTTTGTCTTAGCTATTTAAAAAATTTATTCCTTTTTTAAATAAATACCTTAAGCTTTAATTTTGTTCCAATTTATCTTCTTTTATTTTCTCTTTTTGCATATAAAAAACTTAATTTTAATTTCATCTCAATTAATTCTTACAAATTTCTCCTTTTGTTAACAATATCTTATATTAGATTGTGATTAAACTACTGAGAAAAGAGAAATCTCAACAATCTACTTTTTAGTTTTGAGAAGAAAAAAAATTGTAATTTATTTTTTCAATCATTAAATCATATATAATTTAGAATAAGAAAATAAAAGGTAAAGACTTTTTGATTGATTCTATTATTTATTTATTTTTAAATTCACATTTTTTATATTCTAATAAAGGAAAAAATGATTGTAACAAAAGAAGAGAAATATTGATAAATGATTGAGTTTTAAAATAAACAGTTAACCATAATTTGATAAAAACAAACTATTTGTAAAAATTACAATTATTCATTGAATGCAAATGTACATAGACTCCCTATCCGTTAGTTCCAACTTGATTTTTCCATAAAAAGTAAGAGAAAAGAGTGAAGACTGAGGAGGCATCTATCATGATGAAATTAGAGGCAACCACTAAGAGTAAACTTATGTGCAAAGCATTGATAGCTATAGAACAATGATGTAGATTAAGCTGATTATCAATCTGCTTTATAAAATGTGGATATTGTAATGATAAGAATTGTACATTTTTTATTCAGAACATATGAGATATATCCTACACTCTTTTACTTTATCTTGTCTAATTAAATATCATTAGCTCTTAACCAAAATTGCGTGTAATAATTAATCTATAACTCTAGTGGTTAGATAGGTGCGGCTTTTAAAGTTATCCCTTGATCAACCCTTGTTCATTTCCATACTCAAATTTGAGCACTTCATATGAATGCCAACAAAAGTCTTTTTTTCTATTAAGTGAAATTGATGATTATATAGGTGAAACAACGTCATACAAATTTATTACAAATAAATTATTGACTTCCAAATCCGTGAAATTAGCCTTTAATTAATACCAAGAAAAGCGAAAACAGAACCGAAAGGCTTTCTAGGTGGCTGAGTTGTAATATGTTAAGTACAGAATTAAATGTCTATATTGAATGCCGAAATTAATTATATTTATCTATGAATTAAGAGTAAGTAAATGTGAATGATGGCATTAATACTATACTTAGTTACACTCGGTTCGGTTTGTTTCAAACTTTAATAAGTAGTTATCAAATTTCACCTTCACTTGGACACGCTTGGGCTAATTTTTTAAGGTTATCAATGATCATAACCAGTTTTGTGTTAAATCGATTGACAAAGCACTTGGGCAGCCATCCTGCAGGATCCAACTGAAACAAAACAGTGAAGATTATGCTAATGTGGAATGCAGAGAAGAGACAACATTTTTGTTCTATGGATTGTTATTTGTTATTTGTTAATTACCTGAACAACATAAGTGACCACACATGAATCATCTTCAAGCTTCTCTACCACCCACCCTGATTGTAGCAACAGTCCTCTGATTGCATTACTTTGCTTTGGATGTAACCCTGCTGCTATTTCCTTTGGCAGTGAAGCAACTGCTACCACCTATATCATCCTCATTCAGTTAACACTTTGCTCAATCTTTTGAAAACATAAAGGTTCTGTTATTGAAACTATTAGAGAACTAAGCTACTTTTTTTATTATAATTTTATGGATAGCATTTATAGTACTAACCAAGGTACCATCTTCCATGGTTTCACGGCGCTCATAGACAATGAATTCTCTATTCCTGAAGAGAGGCTTTGAGTTATCTCCAAACCTAAGACGAATTATGCTGAGGTTGTCTTCAAGGTCTTTTATGTACCTGGCTTCTACCAGATCAGAGTCCCATTGCTGGCTTAATAAAATAATACAAAAACTAACATCAGAATGTAATCAGTAGTAACCATTTTGGTAGCTCCAAAAGTTAATTCCTTAAATCGAATTGAAACCCCGTGACAAGGACCAAACAAACTGATCACAAGCATGTAACATGTAACGTAATGTACAAAGAGGAGGAATAAAAAAGAATCAAGTAAAAGACAAAGCATAGTGCAATTTTTTGTCATTCCTATGAATATCAGCCACAAACTAATAATAAAAATAGGATTAAGGACAATGCTAGAGACAAAAGTTTTCTTTTCAACATGCTGGATAGGAATCTAATCCTCTTAAAGTCTCCTACCTATGCTTTACTTTTTTCCTCTTTTCCGTTTATTGACATTCACCTCCCTTAAAAATTATAATTTTATTTTCATTGTGTCATTACATGAGAAATTTTGATATTCACCTTTGCAGCATCAATGGCATTGGCAACAGTTATGAACTGCTGGGGTGATACAGATCTAAGAACCCAACGGCTGCGAAACGTGTGGAGAGAGCCTGACCTGCGTTTTGATATCTCCACTCCATTGTCAAAAGTGACCACTTTCCATCCATCATTGCTATTTCCTCCTCTGTTTGTATCAGAAGCTGCCAATAACTCTTGTATGCAGCTTTCACTAGCAAATTGTACATACCTTCTTAAAGAGTCCTCACTAATAGACCTATAACAAAATCATGGTGAAAGTTCATAATAAGATTTAACAAAATTGTTACTGCTATGATGAAAACGAACAGAAACTAAGGCTGAGTTGTATACTAAGTGGCTCTTCTTTAAGACAAGTATTTTTCATGTGAGGAATAAAAATGCTTAGTTTGGTTTTGGTATTCACCAGGATCGGCTGCAAGGTGCAGGGCTGCTGCTCATTGTGGCTGGTATGAGATGAGGGTATCAATTTCCTGCTGTTGTTGAATTCTATATCACAATAAAAACACTTTTGTAAATTGAAATGTATATTACATGTATATATACATGTGCATATTTAAAAGGTAGAAGGTTGTGGTGTGTGATGAGTGGTTTAAAGAGGGGTTGAGAAGTGCAAAATAATAAGAAGTGGGCAGAGGTGATTGCTGCACATGCAGTGCCAGAAGAACCTTACATGATTAGAGCAATAACCCTCTCTCTCTAGATAAAAGATAGATTCTTTTTCTTCCAAAAAAGCAGCAAGAACAAGGGCAGAAAATATGATGCACATGGAGTGTTGGTGGCTTTTGGTAGGGGAACAAAACATTGGAAAATAAAAATACAAGAAATTCATCCACAAATAGAGAGTAATGTATTATATATAGCAAAGAAAATAATAATAATTAAAACAAGAGATTAGAGCAAAGGTAGGAATTTGCAGTACCAAACATAATTTAACTAATGAACTTTTGAGCTAGAAAAACATATTCATATTTGATTATTTGAACCGTTTGCTGTATGGTTTATAATGGTTATATGAATAAAAAAAGTGTATAATATTCTTGTTTACTACTCTCTCAAAAAGACAATCCCTACCACTATGGAATCTGAGGCCCCAGTCACGTGCCATGATAGTTGATAGAGCTGGATTGCATTTCAAACAGCAAGGCAAGCAGAACCGGTCCCATTGAACTCTTTGGCACGGTATTTGGGATTGTCCTTAGCGTAACGTTAGGTGCAGTACCAACAACTAACTTCCCATTCTATTTCCCACCAAAGACTTCTTTTTACACTCTACAGTCTTTGGTTTTTATTTTATATATTATGCTACATATGTTCTGATAATTCACCAGACTTGTGTTCAATTCCACATGCTCTAGTGTGTGGAGCAGTTAAAGACCAAAGTGGGCGCGGAGTGCTCCTTTTTCACACAATTAACTAAGTGACAACAACGTTACGCTATGATAAGGAGATGTACATGTGTAGAATGCTAGTGTCTTTAGAAAGGACTGTGAAAAGTATAATGAAAGCAACAAAAGTGATCAACTTAGATACGCGTTGTATAATTACATTACATTCATTATTACATCCACCTTATAAAAAATGTAAATAATTAAAGCAGTGATTATTACATTCATTTGCATAAAAAAAAAATTGAGGATAAGAAGGGTGTGTGTGCACCCGAATTAAGTTCACTTCTCTTAGCCTGTATGCAGGTGTTGTTAATTAGGAGAAGTAGCTGAGTATGATAAATTAGCAGACCAAAAGTACAGAAAAAGATTTAAAAAAAGGAGCAGAATTTCATGTAACATGTGACAACTGTAAATTGAAAATTGGAAATGGAATTGTATACAGTAGCATCAAGAAACTCCAAGTTGCTTAATTAGATAAATGATCTGATTTTATATTGATGTAGATATCCAGGTTGTCTTGTTTCCAACACAAGGTACATTGCCAAGTGATCCTGCCTTAAAATGCCTAGTTAAATTATAAAAGCACTTATCATCGGACTGCTTTTCTTCAAACTAATGATTGCCTATATATATCAACAAAAAAAGAAAAGCAGGCGGGGAAGGGGGAAAGAATTTTGAAAATCAAGTTTAATTATTCTTAACAGGATGTGAATAACCATGACTCTCATCAAGTCAAGATCATCCACTTAAAGACAAATACTGAAAATAATACTCAAAAGCCAATCACGTTTCATGTTTTTCAATTTTGGTCCACAAATTTTCATTTTGTTTCCTTGGGGTATCATTTCGCCCAAGAAAAACTGAAGATGCATATTTGATTAAAAAAAAAAAAAAAAAGAGGCAAACAAGTGAATGGTTACACTGAATGGTGAAAGGTCAAATGTAAGAAAGGAAGTGCATAGTGTTGCTTTTTTCCAACACAAATTAATAAGCCTTAACTAAGCAACTACCTAGTCCATGGTCAATTGTAATACTATCACTATCTTTGAATTCTGAGTGGCTCCCCAACTGTATTATTTATGTAACATAGGTAAAGCTTATTGTTAATGTAACATCATCAACACAGTGGAAACCTAGAACGTGAGTTTGGAACCTTGTAAGTTGTTGTCTAGTATTTATCTACACATGGCTATTTGAGATACATCTCTTATCATATCATAATGGGCCGGCAACGCCAAACGACCAGTACTGTGGGGAAGCCCAATAAGGCAATAGCTAAGCATTTCTAAGCCCAGATCAGGTGAGGCTCTTTGAAATTCAATTATAGGCCCACCCCAGGCCCCTAAAAGGTGAGGTGAACGCTAAACCACATAAAGGAAAACATTTATTATTTATTTATTTATTTATTAATTTTATTGTGTGGCGTAGGTGTGGGATGAGAGTGAGAAAGAGAAAGAAAGAGAGAAAGAAAATGAATGGAGGAATTTAGAGAGGAAAGTGAATAATATGAAATTGAAAGCGGTTCCATCATCGTGTAATTCGTTACTGGGACTGAAACATTGCAATTACAGTAGGGAAAGCATTGTAGTAGTTGCGAAAAGCAAGAAGGAGCAACAACATCAGAGTCAGGGTTCTCAATCTACTCCTCCCAGAATCACTTCTAACGTTAAGCAAAATCTCCGCTTCCTAAAGCTATGGAAGGTAACTCAATTTCCTCGCTTCGCTTCATAATAATAATAATAATTAATTAGTTAACCTAATATTCATTTGTAAAAAAAAAATAGAGCTTCCAAAGTAGAAATTCTAGTAGTCCTAGGCCTTCCACCAGTTACCGCAAGAAGAAGGTGGAGAAGGATGATGATTTTGTAGACACAGACCTGTATCGTGATCCCACCAGCTCTCTCTACTAGTAAGTCTGAGTCAATTTAGCAGCACTATTTTTGTGTTTCTTCACCAAAATTCCCCTAAAATTGTTTGTGTATGTTCTACAGTACAAACCAGCAGGGTATAGATAGTGCTGTACCTGTGTTGCTTGTTGATGGCTATAATGTGTGTGGGTATTGGATGAAGCTCAAGAAACATTTTATGAATGGAAGGCTTGATATTGCTCGCCAAAAGCTAATCGATGAGCTTGTAAGCTTTAGCATGCTTAGAGGTTTATATCTTAACTCACCTATCATCTCTCTCTTGCAGCTCTTTTTTATGTTGTAATGCATCTTTTCTTTTATGCAGAGGTCAAAGTCGTTGTTGTCTTTGATGCAATGATGTCTGGACTCCCCTCTCACAAAGAAGATTTTGCCGGGTACTCTTTTTTTTTTTTATCACCCAACCTAGTTTTCATTATCAAGGACCATTTCTGTTGTTATTGCTTCAAACTTCCATGGCTTTAGTGACTGTAATCCTTCTAAGCTAGCCAGAGTATTACATCCACATGTCTATTTATCAAACTGAGGTCTTGTTCACAAACAGAATTAGCTTGAAAAATTAGCACTGCTAACTAAATACAGTCATGCCAGCACCACCACCCATAGAATTAATAGTCTTATAACTCTTGCTGTCTTGCAGCTAGGTTCATTAGTGCATTACAAAATGATTAAACAAACAAGCCCAATAGCCTGTAAACTCCAATTAATGATTCATGTAGGAGGTGTCAAGAGATTGTTTCTAGTATGATTTTCCTTTAACTTTTGTGACAAAATATTTGTCTTATGTCATATCATTTTACTTTTTTAAATTCTTCTAAGTTCTGATGTCATAGCGTTGGCTATTTTGCAGTCTTGATATCATTTTCTCAGGTGAAACATGTGCAGATACATGGATTGAAAATGAGGTTAGATACTACTATAGGTTGCTTTAGTTCCAAAACAAGTACTTTGGCATATTTTGGATAATCTTCTCCGTGAGTACTTTGTAAGAAAAGAAAATAAGAAGCAAAATGAATCAAATTTCTCCCATAACTTAAAAACAATTTATTGACTAAGCTTTTAGGGAAATTAGATCAGAGGGCTTCGATAAAACTAAAAGCATAAGTTGATTTTAACATGAGAGATTTAATTCATTTTACTCATTTCTCCTCCAACAAGTATTTATCGACAAGTTTAGCCAAACTAGGCCTTATTCAGTAAACTTTTATTAAATGAGAATTTATATAAAAGCTTGACTATGAAGCTTACCAGAATAAGCTAAAAATAATTTATTTTGATAAACATTATCGTGAAGCATATTAAAATAAGCTAAATAGAACTTACAAGGAGGTCACAAGCCACTTCTTTAAACCTATATAAGCTCTTCCGAAGGCCCTCTATATCTGTGATGATTGTGGTAGGCTTTGTTTTCAAGTTTTCTCTGGGTCCTGTTTCCAAATGTGCTAGAATCTCCTGCCTGCCTTGGTTTTAAAAGTGAAATTCAAATAGTGATTCATGTAATAGTATCTGAAGTCCCGCTATATAAAATGATACTTTCTGCATACATGGGCCTTAAATTTCAATGATGTCAGGTGTGCTACTTTAAAATGTTTTATTGAGAGAACCAAGGTTATCTTCATTTACAGTGCTTCAGTTTTGTTTTCATTAGTGAATCTTTTTGCATTGAAATTGACACTACCATGACCAACAAATAATTATGGACTCTTTCACTTTCTCTTATTCTTTGAATGGAACTTAACAGTAGTATTCTTTTTTCATTTTAGGTTGCAGCTTTAAAGGAGGATGGTTGCCCCAAAGTCTGGGTCGTCACTTCTGATCACTGTCATCAGCAAGCAGCACATGGAGCTGTATGCTTCCTTCCGATAAATTGAGTGAAATGGATGCAATATTTGATTGTGAATTTCACAATTCTTTTCCAGCTATGATTATTGCACTCGTGTCAAAATATTCAAATTTTTTCATGACTCTATACATGTTGATGGATTCCATCACCTGCATTGTGCTCTGTTTATTGGTGCAAAGATTTATACTGCTTCTGACTTTCAGGGAGCCTTTGTTTGGAGTTGCAAGGCATTGGTTACTGAGGTAAAACATTAATTTGAGGCAGGATGGTTCTGTATGTTATCCTCTCATAAATTTTTTTTCTTAAATTGTCTGGTTTAAGGGCACGTATAAAATCCCAGGTTTTCTGATGGGATATTAGATTTAATAGTATCCATCATTTAAAATTACATGCATGCAATTAAATCCTGATTGTTATATTTAATTGCTTTGATAAGCCTGGTGATTTTCTTGTCCTTCAATGATATTTTGCATGGTCCTTTTATCAACTGTTTGGGTAGTAGATCAAAGCATCACAAAAGGAGGTTGAAAAGATGCTTCAAGAGCAAAGGTGTGCCCTGACTGCAATTATTTTGAGAAATATTTATTTTATGTCTGAAATATGGTTTGGTTATGTCCTTTATGTTTGTTTTTCACAGTATGGTTTATGGGTTAGTGTGGATACTGTGCCACTTGGGATGTGATAATAATACACTGCTAATTTCTAATCCAGTATAATTTATTCTGATCTTTTGTTGAAAACATAAATCTCCTTAATGAACAATTGTTATCTGGGTTACTATATTCTTCATTTCATATCGTGATGGGCTTCCTGCCAAAAAAATTAAACCTCAACGAGAAGGAAAATAAAACATTATTTGATAGGATTTTGTTAGGATAAGTTTATGCAATCACAGGCATTACCCGCTTCCTAAACCCCTACCCCCATCCCTCCAAATAAGAACAACTTCCAGCAAAGAGAAAATTGACGAAACCTTTATAGTTTGGATTATTTTGCTCTGTTAAAATATCGTGTGACATTTATACAATTGAATTGAACAAGTTTTTCTTGCACAGCTTGTTTTGGTTGTTGTGAGGAACACACTATGCTATCACAATGACAGATCTTGCTGATTAGTTTGTTTCTTCATGTTACTATGTACAGATCCACTTCTTTTCAAGGTAGATTATTGAAGCACAATCTTGATGCAGAAGTAGTGGATGCTCTGAAGAATCTGAAGCAACAACTATCTGAAAATGAGTTGAAGGGTTAAAATTCTAGTCAGAGTTTAGTTTGACAGGTGAATTCTCTACATAGGTTTTAATACTTTATACTCGCTAAAAAAAGGTTCAGGCCAAAGATATAAGGCTAAAAAAATAAAAATAGACTTGAGGCCCCTAAAACTAAAGAAAGGGAGCACAAGTCCAGATAATAAATGAGAGCAAGACCTATAGCTTCTTCCGCCCAAAAAGTATAAACCCTAACCGGAGATTATGAATACAATCAGACAAATCACAATTGGGCCAAGATAATTGAACTTGAGGGGAAGTTTTTCTTTATTTTATTTTATTTATTTATTTTGAAAGGAAAATGTTAATTTTTAGTGGGAGGGTTTGAACCCTTTTCTGGAACCACCAGACCAAACCTTATAACCCCAAAATAAGATGAGTACGAATCGAACCTAGCCCTAGTAGATGAGGTACCAACCATTTACTTGAGAGAGAGTGTTAGAGGACAAGTCTCACATTCGTGGATTAAAAACAAGTTAAAGGGTATATAAGCAAGAAGAACATGAGTCGCTGGTCTCAAGACATTCAAACAATAAATGAAAGAAAGACCTATGGCCCCAAAGCCCAAGCTGGAGATTAAAGACAGGTAACAATTGGGCCGAGCTAATTGGACTTAGGGGGTCACTAACACACTCCCTCATTCATGGATAAGGACCCACTTACCATTCTAATAATGTAGATTTGGATAAACTACAATCATTGCATATATGTGTAGTGGAAATGGGGAAGGGGGAGCAGGACTTGTTACTGGAACTTATTTATTTTATTTCTTTCTCATTTACAAAGCATTGTAGCAATCATTTTAAAAGAGTTTAGTCAGTGGTATCAGTTGATATAATAAGGTGCTAATCAATTTTGGTAATCAAAGGTAAGCTTCAACTGTTTTGACCCCCCTAAAAAGTCAAGCTCTATACTCAAATAAGTGGTTTGGTCAAACTGTAACCTTACCATATTATATGAATCAATAACCCACTCCCATTGATATCTGTTGTGATCGTTCCATGAGATGAAGATATGCATCTACATATTTGGTCAAATTGATGGTTTCTCGGTAATCTGTTCTGTAGACCAAACTTTGGAAAGATCATGCTCCATAGCCAGCAAGATTAATCAAGACCCTGCTTGGTAGTCAACAAGGCAGCTCTCACAGTGAAGTCCTTACAAACCCCAAAATAACAAGTAGCCCAGTTAGAGGCCAATCACTGACCATTTTTTTTTTTTTTTTGCCTATTTTATAATTGTTACAATTTTCCATTAATTTCCGTTTGTACAAGGGAAGAGAACCTGTGTACTAAATTGTAAAAACATTTTTTTTATTTAATTTTGTTCTGTATGTTTATTAGTGTCAATGTGTCGTATATATCAGTTTAAATTGTATTCACTGCGAATTTTTTTAATTAGCAGTAAATGAAGAAGTGCCACATATTACGTAGCGTTTTCATTTAGTTAGGTGTAATCATATGATTCATTGATAATGTAAATTTATTAGCTGATCAATTAACGTTTGCTATTTACATTTGAATTTGTTCCAATTATGTAATGTGTGTAGACATTTGATGATACTAAATGCTAATGGATTATGGTTTCTTGGAGGTCAAATTCATGCTATAATCCTCAACGTCTTAACTGTTTTTTAATCTGTTTTTATTTATTACGCAAATATTGCTTGCACTATAGCGATCAACTGGACAAAGTGAATTTTGTTAATGACATTTGATTTTTTTAGTTTTTTGCCTTTTTTTTCTGGGGAGGGAGAGGGGATGGTTTCATGGTAGACAGAGAGACAGGTAATCACAGAAGATGGCACTCGTGTACTAAACCTGTAACTGCCAACGCTAAGGAATGAGTGCAACATCATTGCACTGCTCATCTGACAAATGTCCCACCACTGGATCCTATATCAGTTTATTTATTTATTTACTTATTTATTTATTGCATGTTTGTTTCCTCGTTCCAAAATTATCATTTAAACAAAATTTATTCATCGAATTATTATAGTAAATGTTAAGAATCAGTTCACAGTTAGAATATTTCCGTTATAAGTAATTGCCTCTTGCGTATCAACTGTGAAGTTAACACGCACCTATACTACATTAGTCTACAATTTTATTCTCAATCATTTTGTTTGGTACATTATGATTTGAGTATAAGTCACAGTTTTTTTTATTATTATTATTATCTATTCATGGTTATTGATTCTCTAAATGAAAAACTAAACACGCACTACTAGCACTTGTCAACAATATAAACAAGTTTTCTTTCTTATTTTTTACCAAGTTTTTTGTAGTGCATGTTATTAAAGATAAACAAAGCGTCATTACTGCGCGATAACCGCTCATGTAATTAATTAGACCAATAAATGCCTGAGAACAGATAAATTAAATCAAATCAAATCATTAAGTTAGATTTGACTTTCTTACTATATATGCTTGGCTGGCGAATTGGCAATTAAGTTCTGGCGAAATTTGTGACAAGTTCAGCTTTTATATATATTGCAGTGACGAAACTAGATTGTTGTGTTTATTTGGGTGATGTGATGAATAAGAGATTAAATGACATATAAAAGAGCAGAAAAAGAAAAGAGCATAAGCATTGATTAGTTTTGATGCAAGCTTGCATGTAATCACGGGATGCTTGCCTGCATATTAAGTGTATGGGCCTACAGAAGAAGACCAAGAGGTACAAATTCTGGAGGCAATGAGAGAGAGAAACAATTGTATATGTGGGAACATTTTCTTTTTGGATTCACCAAACAACAAGTTAGTTCCAAAGTCATTTTAAATGTAAAGAAGAATAAATGCGGAGTCAGAGGGTCAAAAATGGGTCAGGATTAGAGTCAGATGGTCAAATGCTTGACCGGTCACTGCTTTGATTTGGATCCAATGACCCATTAAATGGATGGATCCAACTGTTTCATTGTGGACCCGTCAATTCTTTTCTGTGTTTCATGCAATGACCAGCTCTCATCCTTCTTCTCCATTTATTATTCTCAACAATGCATTTTAACATCAAAATTATTTTCACTTTTTTTTTTCTATTGTCAAACTGAGTAACATGTTGAACTAACTAGAAAAATAGATGCCAACCAACCCACAGTGTCTCTACTTGATTTGTTATAGACGACAAAATTGGTGCATGTGTTATGGTTTGTTTTATAGCATCTGACAGGTCTTGAGAGTGAGTGTGCATGGGTGTGACCAAATTCACCTGTGAGTCTTAACTGATCCTGACTTGACCCACGGAAGTCGTGACCATCTGCTCTATATGTGCAGCCTTGCAGGAATTACTCTTAAACCTTTTCTGTCATATATTTTAGTGCCATTACGATGGGGACATCTATGCCCCAACCTTCGCATATATCATGTAAAATTAATAAATAGTTAAATACCAATCTTTATAACATCTTTTTAATTTATAAGTAAATACATCAAATGCATTATTTTATGTTATATGATATGAAATGTTTTTATAATACTTTAGAAAAGGCATTTTTCATATTTAAAATTTATAAAAATAAGAGAATAAATCAACTTTATCAAGTTGAGGCAATCATTTTACGAAATAATTACAGTGGCTGAAGAAATGTCATAGTAGGCTAAGCTTTAAAAGGGTTGTAGCACAAAGACACAAACAATATAGAGCCATTTCTTTGAAAGTAGGAGAAAGACAAAGATCCTATACGTACTAGAGGAACAGGAATCCTAGGCTGCATTTACTACTTCTTTTTTACATTATTACATGTTTTATTGGACATCTACAAAAGGGAGTTGTTTAATAAGTTAACAAGCTGCTTAGTTAATCAATATTTTCTTTCTCTCTTATATTTAACAGAGTTAAGCAACTCACACAATAGTTACTTATATAAGCAGTTCTTTTAAATTCTAAACAACTCAAAATCACACATAACACATTAAAATAATATTTTTTTTTATAATTAACTTATTAAACAACTTTCTTTTTTGTTGCTCTTAATATCAAAAAAAAAAAAATGAAATGTGTTGTTACTCTTAGGTCAAATGTACGTGTACTTCCATATTTATGAATTGGATCCTCAAACTTTTAAGAAAATATATATGGATTTAGTCTCACTTAACAGTAGTATACAAGTATGGGGTATGAAAAGCATGAATTTTCATCCAACACCGTAAGTAACAACGAAGGTTACTACCATGTTTGCCACACCCTGTTGTCATTTTATGACCATTATGAGTGAAATTTTATTTTATTTTATTTCATTTTGAGTATTTAACGCAGTCCAAAATTGTATGGTTACATTTCTTTTAATGTAAAGATTTTGCCTTGAATTTTAATAATAAAAAAATTTAATTATAATTAAAAACACACATAATATAATCAAAGTAAGAGTGATCAATTACAAATACAAGTGGCCTAGCCTGATAGGCCAACCTTAAGTAAGGATCCTGGCTCCGTCAAAGATATAAAAGCCTACTGCAGAAAGGTCAAACTCAAATTTTGTCATTTTAATGAAAGTTAGGTTAAGCTTACCAAAATTAGGCTTATTTATATCCACCCCCCATGAGGAATGATGATTAAGTTTTGATTAAGGATTAAAACAAACTTTTATATTCTCATCTATTAAACATATATGGTTTCAACGGATTCATTTAAAACAAATTTAAATGAATTTGAATAGAAATTCGCCTACTTATTAACTGAAATACTTCTTCGTAAAGAAGTTAGGAATAAATTCTTTAAGAAACTTTGATAGAGTTTTTAATTTAGTTTTTAAAGTTAAACAACTTGAAAAATATTATTCGAGTAAATGAATTGTTCTCAAAATTAAATAATTATTGTTTAAGAAGTAATTGAATATAAATGTAAACACTTCTTCTAATAAATATTTGGACATTCATCACATTATAGAAGATTAGCCTCTTTAACTAGAAGCATGTTATTATGGTAACCCCTTTTTAGGTTCATATATAAAATCCAATACTAGCACTAACCGTTACTAAGCTGCGCCAAGATCTCGTTGACTCGATCCTCTGTGCATGACCTCTCACGCTACAAAACTTAACTTTTATATATATAATACAAAAAATGTTAATAACACACTATTTAAGACTTTCTTTTGAACAAATCTTTTCTGGTTGATTGAAATAATTATCTTTCATAATTTTATAAATTTTAATAAATTCAGATGAATAATGAAGTGAATGTTAAAAAAAATAGTTGACATTTCTCTACTTAATTTTAAATTCAAAAAATTGAAGCAACTTACGCAATAATCAAATATATTCATAAATTGTTATAGGAATCCTATATCAAACAATCTTATTCTTTAGAAAGTAATCTAATTAGAGATAAGAGATTTTTTTATGCTGATGTGATGATTATCGTCTATATAGTTAATTTATTTTAACTTATTCATAAATTAATAATTTCAAAAGGAGAAATATCTTCTTTTTTTTCAAACAAACAGAGAAAAAAAATTGTATAAACCCACTTGCATCAACAAGGGAACAAACATATATATGAATATGACCATAAGAAAAACCTGTATATGAATATGTTGAGTACAATATTTATGGATAATGGATGTCCTTGCAGGGAGAGATTGGTTGGACGGTTGAATAACCCAAACAGCGTTTAGATATTATAGATCGGACAAACAATTCCTTTATGGTCGGTGATTGGCCACAGCCTTCTTGTCTTCTTCCAGACCTAGCTACACATCCTGTCACTTTGCTGACACTGATCTTTACTATTTATGTACACTAATGATAACTATAATTGATGGAATTGTTTTAAAATAATTTCAGAATTACTAAATTTAAAAACTTCTATTTTATTATTTTTCTTCATAAAATTTAACTTAATTTTAGTCGTAGATATATTAATTTGCATAATGCAATAATGAATCAATGAGAAGTGTGTATTACTATTTCTATTACTATTAGATTAGAACATTAGATGGTATGGGGTGGATCTATGAGAAGACTGAAGAGTGAGTAAGAGTCACATGTGTGGATGACCGCCAAAATGGTCCAAACCACGAGCTTCTTGAGGGTTTGTGTTACCATTTAATGAGGCATTCACAAGTAGCCAAATGGGACCCTTTTAAATTTGTGCTACTTCTCATTTCATGCTCTCATGACTCATAATAATAATAATAATACTACACACTCCAAACTCATCGAGCCACCCATTCCGCCGCCCCTTATAACGCTTTTATCTTCCACTCTTTTATTACATACTCTAACTTATAACTCTCTTTTCCAAAAATCCAAAAGGGAATATTTCTGTCATTATTAACATCCAATTCCATCATCCTCATGTACCTACCCTCACCATTCACACTATTCTCACTAACCTCTTTTCCTCATTATTTGCTACAGATATTTTAGCAGATAACGAGGTCAAGCCCATCCCTATTATGTCTTCTTTTCATACTGAAAATATATGGTTACTCTTTTCTACAACCTCCATTTACCAGAATTCATTCATCTACCCATGCCCCATTTCTTAATCATTAAGCAACATTGTTGACCTGCATGCTTATCATCCCCACTATACAGTTTTAATCACTAATTTTGTCACAACTCTTAGTTATTTTTATTAATTTTCAGTTAAGTTATTAAATATATATACACCATTTTGTGGTGATTTTCATTATTAAAAAAAATGTTTTATCCGTATACTTCTATAATTATTTATCAAAAAAAAAAAAAAACAATGACTTAAGAAAAATGTGAAGGGGATAATCGCAAATAGAACTTGTTCTGATGAGCTCTCTAGGAAGATGATCCTGAAACACCGTCTAATTAAGTTGGAAATTTAAATCGTGTGGTTTAATTAATCTCTTATTTTTATTGAGTTATGATTACTTAAATTTACACTTTTTATTTCAGCAATCATTAATATTTTATTATATGTATGATCCTAGCTGAATATTCCAGAATATCTAAATTGTAAATATGAATTATAGTAGGTGGATTAGATGAAGGGATAGATTAATGAGCAAAATGATAGATAAATTAGAGATAGAATATTAAATGGGTCGGGCAAGTGGTAGGTGGATCAACCAAATTAATGATAGATTAGTCTCGACCTTAAACTCCAATAATATAAAACTCCTCTATCTCAAGTCAAGACTCTCATCAAATCTGATATCAGGACGGTTCACAATTGAAATTAATAAATAAATAAAACTAACCACCGGCAACTAATATTTGAAAATTAAAAAGCACAAAAAATAAAACTAATTGCGGTACTTATGTCGAAGTTTCGAGAGTTACGGTTGAAAATAGAGTATGAAATCCTTTTTAGTTGTGTGTTCACTAAACCAGTTTCCTTAATTGATTGCTCAATCATTGCTCACACTCACACAAGTTGTCTCACCAATCATCTACTTTTCATATTTCATATTTCTTCCTACATTCGACATACATTTTCTGGAAAAGACACAAGTATTTAATTAGGAATGAATGGTTCAAATCGCGTACTTAAGTCTTGTTAAATTACCTAATAAGCTTAGATATCCCAAATGTCATTTATTAACAATTGACCTATCCACTTTTCGCTTATCTCATGGTGTTGTTTTCGTATCCATTATAAACAATTTTTCATGGAATTATTAATTCTTTTACCTATAAATTTAAATAAGTATAAGTGTTCTATAAATTAATTTGTTTTAAATAGCAATAAAAATTAATTTTAAATCATTAAACATGATTTATATGTGCGTTTAAATCAAATTTAGTTATATTTAATTTCATATCAAAACGTATGTGAATTGTGATAAATATGAAAAATCAATTTTAGGTAACCTATTATTATACCATATGGATATCTAGCCTAGCCATCAATTCTTGGAAGAGAGAGAATCAATGTTCATTAGATATCTATGTTTAATATAACAAATGTTTGACAGTAACAAAGAATTATCATTCAATTCATGTCAATAAACGAAATTTGTCAGTTTGTTGAGGAAATTCTTTAATTGGAAGTTATATGGAAAATGCTGACCCTAATATATTTGTATTGATATGAGAGCAGCCTCTGATAGTCAAGGGATGATTCTGGAATACTTTTCTTATTACCCTTCAATTGGAAGACTTATGTACCACAAAAGACAAAGAGTTGAACAAAAATTAGTCGGTCACTTCCTCAGATTATTCCTGACTTCCCGTCCACCTCCAATTTACAACCATCCTTACTCATATCTTTTCTCTTCAACATTTTTATACACATGCCCACATTCACGTCTTTTTCTTTTTAAAGATATTTTGTTAATATATCCGTACCAAATAACTGAGCAGTTTCATAGTTCAAAGTGAGAATACTTGTATTTTTTATATTTTATTATTGAAAAAAATTTTCTTTCAATATTTTTAAATTAGTATTTATTGTATTATACGTGTAGTTGGAGAGTGAGAGAGAGAGAGGAGGAATTTGTGGACAGTATGAAGTGAAAATGTTGTAGTCGTAAGGAGGGTCAGCTAGACGATGCATGAATGTCACCATAATACGACACAATTTGGCTTTTACACGACAATAAATTTCTAACGTACCTGTACATCTAGCTAAACTTTATTTATCGTTATTCGCTACCTATTCAAATATAACCATTTTTATTATTTTATTCTTTACTCTCTTATCCATATTATGTTAACGTAGAACTACGTAATTAAAAAGTGAAAAATATCTTGTTAAAATATATAAATGAAAAAAAAATAAGTGAACTGTGTTTAAATTAATTTTTCTTTCAATTTTCAGTTGAAATTGATCTTATTCTTTATTTTCTTAAAATAATAACTTTGATTTTTATATTTTTTTTATGAATTGATGAATCTGTCCTCACCCTACTATTGAATTACAATAAAAAAAAACTATATTGATCAATTATATTTATAAAAAATACAATTATCAAAATTATTATTTTTTAAATTATAGAAATTAGGACCAATTGTAATCAAATATAGAACCTATGATATATTTTACCTATAAAAAAAATCAAATGCTAATATTTAAAAACAAGGTAATACCAATCGATAAATTTTTTAAAAAAAGTTAAACACTTAATATAGGTATTGTAAATTTTATTGAAACATAATACATTATATCAATAGAAATTAGTAAATGATATATTATATTGTTAATATAAACCTACATATATGTTAAAAAATATTTTATTAAATAGAACTATATTAATTAACAGAAATTACTCTAATTTTTTTTGGTTTTCTTTTAATGATAGTTGGCTTTTGTGTAGCACGAAACAACGGTATGATAACGATCACGGTGATAAAGTTGACGGGACTCAATGATGATCGAGATGCTATTGTCATTCTAATAAATGCAAAAAGTATCTCAGGATTTATATTTTTGTGTTTCAGATTGAAAGTTCATTTAGAACATATAATTGAGGGGTTATTTAATTATAACTAATTTTTTATATTAAAAATTGGATCAATAAAATGATAATTATTTAAAAACTTTAAGTGATGAAAAAATAATTAATTTTAGTTTTAGAGTTTTAAATTTTAATTTTTTTGAGATTAAAATGATAATATTTTACAGTTTAAAAAACTATAAAATGGTTGTTTACGTCCTGAAAATGATTGAAAGTTAAGAGAAAAGAAAATGAAATCATATCAAAGACTTTTCTCCTTTTAGACTTATCCAACATTCAAGACTTAGGCATTGAACTACACAGTATAATGGTTACCTTAGTTGATTGGTAAGGCGTTTTAACCTGATTTACATATGCCCTTGTGAAAAAAATATTTTGGTAGATAATTTTAAATATGAGATAATTAGTTATAAAATATAAATATATATATATATATAAAATATAAAAAAAAAGAAATACATATATATTTTATAAATAAATTAACTCTACGTTATAATTGACATGACTAATTTTAGTGGGAAATGTTGGGTTCAGATACGTTAATTTTCTTTCATCTAATGCACCAAAAAATCTAAGGCATCAAAATTTTTTGCAAATTCTCTGCCAAATTAGTTGACCCTGAGGTCACCCTCAATGAACACTATTGCACCATCACCTATGATTAACACCGAAAAATTCGAAGCCATAAAACTTGATTGCATTATGCACCATGCTTTAGCTGTAAAAGCCACGATGAATATTTTACCTTCACACTTGAACACTCAACACCACGATGAAATCACCTCGACATGCATCAATGAGACCTAAATACCACTCACTCGGACACTTTGGTACATCCCAATGTTCTATCACATGTTTAAAACCACTACCCATTGATTTTAGGTGGCGGTGAAGAAGACGACGTAAAAGGTGTAAAACTTTTTGCTGGTGTTGACTTTATTAGAGTAAAGCAAGTTGTATTGGCAGCAACAAGGAGAAATTACCCTACAATTTTCATTGGAATTGAAATTTGTTCTTTCTGTATATGCTATACTAGGTTACATGCTAAAATTGCCATATATATATGAAAGAGAGAAAGTCTTTTAGAAGTCATTGTTTTTAATTGGGATATAATTTTAAAATTATATGATAATTTATTTAATTCTTATATATATATATATATATATATATATATATAAACATTAGTTGTTAGAAAATATATTTGAAAAATTTAAAATTGTTAAAAATTTATATAATGATGAAACTAAATATTATTTATTTAAAAATTGATTGAAAGGGATAAATTAAGAAAATCTCATGCATGATGTCAACCGTATCCTACTTATATATATAAAGACAAAAAAAGTTATAAATTAAAAATGATTATCTTTTTATTTTGTTCTCTCCTTTGTTAATTTTTTTCTCGGGAAGCTATGGAAGTATAGTTAACGAATCCAAAATGAATCATGGGAACAAGTGAATGAAGTGAGTGTGTTGAATATTAGATAATATATATTAAAGAAAAAAATGAAAAAGAAGAAGAAGAAGAAGAAGAAGATAAAATAGAAAAAGGAAAGAAAGTGAGTTGTTGTTGTCACGAGGAGAAGGGAAAGGGAGAGGTCACGGGTTTCTCTTGACTATTGAATATGATAGAAAATTAGATATAGATTTGATATACGCCCCATACTATAAACGATGTTGGTTGTAGGAGCAGCCAACCCATTCCAACATATCTATGTATGTGCCAGAAATTTTTGATTCTCTGTTACCCCACTCACCTCCCTTCCAATTTCCTTATTGCATCTCCATCTATGATTTTCCTCCATTCCTCCATTCAACCATTTTATAAGTACACCACATGCTTTATTCAATGACAGCATACCATAATTCAATTCTTTCTTTGACTCAAATTAACTCACTCCACTTCCCCATTCATTCTCACTATCCCCCACACTTCTCAACACCAGTATTTTTGCTTCCCCTTTTAATTATTACACCCCCACACTTCTCAACACCAATATTTTTGCTTCCCCTGTTTATTATTACATCTCTTCTTACACTTATATTTATCATTATATACTTTTGCACATTATTTATTGACATTCGTGATTTTGGAAATTTGTGCAATTTTTTTTAAATTAAGAAATCAGGTTAACATTATTAACGACACTAACTTAATCTTCAGTTTGAAAGTAAATAAATAGAAAATCATGATTATAACTCAATGGGGGAAGATTTAGATTAAGTTAATAGAAGGTTTAAAGTTAATACAGAGGTAAGTTCTTAGATTTTTATTATTTAGGAAGGAAACCGAAACCTAACATGAAAATGACAAATTTTTATAGCGACTGGCGCGATTAATTGCTGCCTAGCTACACCTACATCAATTAATGACAGTCACGTTATGATACATAGTCTATAAGGTTTAATAAATGGTTTGATATTCGATCCTTCCCATATTCAAATATATATATATATATATATATATATATATATATATATATATATATATATATATATAATTTCTTAATCCAATTATATCTTTCTTTTCCTGTTTAAAATTATCGAAATTATATTTAAATTTTTAAAATTAATCTAGAATATTGATCGACGAGCCAGATTCAATTCTATTTATTTTTGTTAGATTTTTAGAGTTAAGTTATTGCGAGGTTTATTTAAATTCTCTATAATTTGATACATGAGTAGTTGACGCTTAACAAATCAGCGGAGAAAAAAAAAATAAAAGTGACAACCTAGTTAATTTAGAGTTAAAATTAGGCTCTTAAATGTAAATTTGTCCACTATATTTTTACAATTTCAAAAATTTCAACTACCATTTTTATAATTTTGGAAATTTATTTTCTTCCTTTTTAAAAATTTAAAATTTAGTTCTGATAATAATGAAAAAAATGTTAACTGTGAAATTAATAGCCATGATGACATATGAATTTTTAATTATTTTTTGTTTCATTAATTTTATAAAAGTTAAAAAAAGTGAAATTTAATTTTTAACTATAATGGAAAAAAAATTAGTTTCATTACTAAAAGCTAAATTTCATATTTTTTTAATTTTTATGAAAATAAAAAATAAAAAAGTTTCTTGCAACGGTTAATATTACTGATTTTACGTTTGTTAAATTGTCATCAAAACCAAATTTATGATTTTTTTTTTTTTAAAAAAAAAAGGAGGCTCTAGAGGTCCGAATCATAAAAGTGGAAAATGAAATATCCAAAATTGTAAAATTTACAAATAAGCCTTAGAATTTAATATGATTTTTTCTTTTAGAATTTCTTTGAGTTTAATTTTAGTCTCAGTCTCCTGTAATTTTTCCTGTCATATATTTTCTGTTACCTTACTTTAAAAGGTTTATATAACGTTTTATAATTATTTTTAAATATTATTTAAATTATTTTGAGTTAAAATAATATATCATCATTCATCAAATTTGATGGATTAAAAAGGGATAAAATAATTTAAAAAGACTAAAAACATATTGTATTCTTAATCTAAACGTTGTCATTGTTCATCTTAATTTATTTGAGCTGGAGGTTTTCTTAATTAACTAATTAAATTTAATGTGAAGCTAACCATGTGAGAATGGTCATTAACCTTGGAAGAAACTAGGGAAAATATATAAAAGAGTACTTAATTGCAATGTTAATGGTTTTGTCATAGTTAATTAACTTCCTATCCTAAGTCCTAATTGGTGACCACAAAACTACAAGCGGGCACCAAGTAATTAAGGTCGTAAAATTTCTTCACCCCCAATTTCACCGGAGCCGTTATAATATGCATTGCACCAAGAAATTCCATGTCAATTTGTCAACGCAAGCTTTTCTTCCTATTTGTTTTATTATAGCAACTAGCTTGCACATACTTCTAAAATCACATCACATCTAAGACTTTTCCGGATTAATGTTTAATAGCAATTATGAGAAGAATAAACTAGGATTGAAATTTTATAATTTTAAACATAAAATTATGGTAAAAAAATAATAAAAATGTTACTTTTTAATTATTCAATAAGAATACAATTTCTCCTTAAAGATCTTTGATGCCCATTTTTTTTTCTAATATCATTTTCTCAACTATTGAGGTTTACTATGTTAATATCACAGATCTTTAACAAAATCCTGATTTAATTATGTGACAAATCTTCAACTCAACCCCTAATTAATATAATCTTTACTAAAAGATGAAAATAAATTAACAATTTTTTTAAACAATAGTTTTTAAGGCCTCTAAACAATTTAAAGTGAAATATTTACATTAAGAAAGAAAATATTTTTATTGCATAGAATAAATATTTTCTTTTTCAATAAAAAGCTTTTAATTTTGATATTTTAAAAATGACCTTAATGACTAATGTTAATAAAATTTATATGTTAATTAATTAATCAACATTTGCATTCATTTAACAGATTATGCTTAACTTATATTTAATTCAATTTACTAAGCAAAAGATAAAAGCTTAAATTTGGTTCTAGCATTGAAGAAAAACTGGTATAAATTTTTAAATTCCATATGTCAATAAAAGACCTATCTAAATATGATTAAAAACTTAAATTAAATTTTACCATTAGAGATTTTGTAACTTAACCATGAGTAGTAGAAATCTGAGTAGTAAGATTATTAATTAAGTACATAATATTGTAGTATATTATAATGTGACATTAGAACTTGCCTAATGTATATCACGACTGAGAGTAAACGAGGTGAATTATTTATAAATTATTCCATTTGCATTTGTCAAATGTTTAATTGAGTTATTAAGTTAACTGAACAAAGATTATAAAGCTAACCCTAATAATTTGAATGAATTAAGCTTAGTATGTTAACTTGTGTTCAAAGTTCAAACTAGCTAATATTAGTATAAATAATAAAATTATTTTTCTGACTATTTAACATAATTATGTATTCAAAATTTAAATTTAAATAACTAATTAAGTCAGAATAATCCCCTAGCCGCTGGTCCACGTAATCAATGAAATTTAATATTAACTATTCATGATAAATCTAATAGTCAATATTTATTTAGCTCATTTTCACATAAAAAGGCTTTTTTGATTAATGTTCTCCATGTACGGACGTATATCTTTTTTTTTTTTCTTTTTAAAGAGTGCATGCAAGTTTATCTTAGTGTGTGCTACTTATAACATTTTGAATTTATTTTTTAACTACTTTCCTACGGAGAATTATGATTCTGTTATTATTATTTTATATGTAATAGTAACTGAATTCCAATATTGAAAATCCTTTAAAATGAATGATTGTTACATTCTTTTAAAAAATTATCTTTTTCATCATCATCAAATATCACCCTCACGAATAAAAAATTATTATTATTTTAATTTTTTTAATATAAATATAATACAATTGTTAAGTGATAAATGATTAAACATAAAAAAAGGATCAGGTAAAATTTTCATACAGAAAATTTTAATCAAATTATCAATGGAGTTAAAAGGTGTATTAAAATAATAAGGAATAAAATGAAATAAGAAAAGTAAGAAAAATCCTTTCTCCTATATTGAATTCCTCCTTTTAATGTTAGTTTATAATTTTTATTCCTTTCAACAAATACCATTATTTAAATTTTAAATTGTGTTTACTATACTATATATAAACTGAAGACATCTTTATGCTTTGACATAATTTTAACATTTAAATTAAAAATCTTAATTTAAGTTTGAATTTTAAAATTTAAGAATTTCTTTCTCACCTCTATAGTTTATTTCAATTTAATAAAATAAAAATCATATATCTCTATTATTACGATATATAATATCAAATATCAAGTAATGTGTAGGAGAGAAATAGACAAAAAGAAATATTGTTATACATGCATATAATAATAATAATATGAGTTGTTACCTGAATAGTATTTATGCAATGAAAAACATGTAGTGATATTTTAACCTTTTTTTTTTAATTTAAATTTAATTTAAAAATATCTCTGTAAAATACAATAGACTTATTAGTTAACTTTAAACTGCCACATATAGTGAATTATTGTGTGGAGGACCAAGTTGAAGGTTTTTGTGATATTTTCATCGTATATGCAATTGATGAACTTACAAGATTCATGTGGTGCCCGTGAACTTCTAATGTACGGGCGCGAAAAAATAACCAATTAACGCAATAACGATATCAACACAATTCAACGTACTCAACAATTTACATCGGACATGTAAAAGTCCCACTGTTGTAATAAAACAACCTAATAATTTCAAACTTTTTTTTTATTTGTATGGAAAAAGAGAGGTCCTAATAAATAAAAAAAAAGTTATTGTGAATGAAAAGTCGGTTTTAGTTAAAAACAGGTTTAGTTTAGAGCTAACATAATCTATTGGAAAGAGACACGGGAAGAAGAGGAGAGAAAAGGAGAGAGAAAGAACACACACGAGTGTTTCCTTTAATAAATAAATAAATATATATTTTTCATTGGGTAAAACAGACGAGAGTGTTTTAGGTGAGATATGATTTCGTGACACAAACTTACAACATATTTTGGTGAAGGTAGAAATAAAAAGAATATATATAATGTAGGAATTTATTTAATTAATTATTTTACAAAGTTTGTATTGAAGGTGGTGGAAGAAAGGTCCAAGGGCACCGCTTTGGGCTGTAGCCACCCTGTCCTCTTTTTTGAAAAGTCATTTTCTCATCTTAAAAACACCTTAGCCTATACCCTCTTCCCATGTAGGCCCTCCTTGAAAGCTATGTAGATGTTTCTATTAACTCCTCTCCTTGTTTCTCTCTCATCTTTTTTATTTTTTCTATTTTAAATTAAATCCGTTCCATTTTCTAGAGTGAGAAAAAGAAGAAATTAAGAAAAAAAATTAATAAAATAAAATAAAATTAATTGAGTTTCGTCATTTGCATATAGTTGCTACTAGTAGTCATGTTAACCATCAATCTCTTATCTTTGCCTAACACTAGTGTACCACCAAATTCGTACAAGTAATAGTATTGTGAGTATAAAGAGGTGAGGCCAAAGCAAAGTGTAGTTGTAGCCCCTCCCCTGAGAGATTAACTAAACTAGTGTTGTTAGTTTACTTACTTGCTTAGAGCATAGAGTCAATGGCAATTGCAGCGCCAAACTCATCACCCACCATGAGCCTTAGCCATAGTCAGAGCCAAGAGGATGCCACCACCGCCTCCACCACAAACGACAACAACAACACCATCAACAACAACAATAATAACAACAACAATAACCATAACAACGACGACAAACCCGATGATCATGAACACGACATGGTCATGCCTGGTTTTCGTTTCCATCCTACTGAAGAAGAGCTCGTAGAATTCTACCTTCGCCGTAAGGTTGAGGGAAAGCGTTTCAACGTTGAGCTCATTACTTTCCTCGATCTTTATCGCTATGACCCTTGGGAACTTCCCGGTATATATATATATACACACATATATTAAAGCTTCCCTTTTCTTGAAGCAATTCTGGGAACTAACTCCCCCTTTTTTCTGTCATCTCTTCCTTTAATTTTATATATTAATTCTTTTACTTACCTAAGCTAACTTTTTCCGCTTCGATATATATTATATAATTCACGCACATATATATATAAGGGCATGTGCAGTTTTGTCCTATGTCTGTATGTATATATATATATATGTTGGTTATTTGTTATTTGAATTGAGATGTTTATTGTGTGATGAACAGCGTTAGCAGCTATTGGTGAGAAGGAATGGTACTTTTATGTGCCGAGAGATAGAAAGTATCGGAACGGTGATCGTCCAAATCGTGTTACTACTTCTGGGTATTGGAAGGCAACAGGAGCTGACAGGATGATCAGAACCGAGAATTTTCGCTCTATCGGACTCAAGAAAACCCTAGTTTTCTATTCTGGCAAAGCTCCTAAAGGAATCCGAACAAGTTGGATTATGAACGAGTATCGCTTGCCGCAACATGAAACTGAACGATATCAAAAGGTACCATACCATACACAAATATCTCCTTCTCTTTTCTTTTTTGAGATATACATAACATATCTCCTACTATACATGTATTTGATATTTAAGCCTTATTATATAGAGTTCTTAATTCGGTCTTATAATTCAACCTAGTTAGTTTTAAACCTAATTCTTGTATTCATACATCTAACTTCTCTTCTAATTCATTTCCATCTTAATTTTCTTTTTGTATCTCTCCTTATTTTCTATCGTATCATTTTTCCTATTTATTGGTTTCTGTTTTCTCTTTCTCTATATCTTTTCTTTCCACTCAAAATTTAGAGTGTTAATTTGCTGAAATTTTTTCCTTTTAAACCTAAAGAAATTCATTTTGGTTTTGGGTTTTCGACAACGTTAGCTTTTTTGGCTAACTTTCATCTGGTGTGGCTAGAAATGCTTCACTTCCAAAATCATAGCTAGATTCGAAGCTATAGCACACCAAAATATACTAGCTTCGTGAAAATTGCAGCCACTGAAAGTCTAAAGTCAAGAGTGAAGATGGAGAGGTGAACAATTAATGAATACGTGAGAGAAAGAGGGATTAAAATAAAAGAGCTGACAGAAAATCAAAACAACCAGCACCGTTTGTCATTAATTCACTCTCTTTTATCCTTTTCTCTTACACACATTTATGACTGCATGCATGAATTTTTTTTAAAGTCTTATCATGGACCATAAATTCATTTCATGCCACTGTACTAGTACAAGTAGTTTTCTTCAAATTCTTTCAGCCATTTAAATCTCTTGACGAAATGAGAAATTCAAATGTTTATTCATTTGCAGGCTGAGATATCGTTATGCCGTGTGTACAAGAGAGCTGGAGTAGAGGACCATCCTTCTCTCCCTCGCTGTCTTCCTACTCGGCCATCATCATCATCATCATCAAGACCTACTTCTCATTCCGACAATAACAATAACAGTAATAAGAAGCAAAATGAAATGGTTCAGCATAACATGGGATTTGTGGGAGGACAATCTAAGCCAACTGAACACATAGTTGAGAAAATGAACGAAACTGAAGCAAGCAGTGATGTGAACACAGCTCTTGGACTCTCGAAATACAATGCGTACCGTGCTGCAATGGGTGCATTAAGCACCACAATGGGACTCCCGGTTGTTCCAATTGATGAGGAAGGGTTGATGATGATGCAGCATCATCAGTCTAAGCAAGCACATGCTAATGCTCCGGGTATTGGAACAATGTTCTCATCTGGGCCTTCTAGTTCAAACAGTGGAGTGGTGAATATTGATGAACTGAATAGGCTAATGAGTTATCAACAACAGTATTACAATGTTCAAAGTCATCCCAATCAGTTCTCAACTTTGCTGATGCAACCATCACCAGCACTAGTGTCTCTCAACTCATCATCACCATCGCTACCAAATCCACTTCCAACAACTTTCTCTGACCGACTGTGGGAGTGGAATCCAATTCCTGAGCCACCAAATCAAGAGTACAGCAACATGTCCTTCAAGTAATCACTCAATTATATATCTATCTTTCAACTGCACACGTACATACATAAATATATATATATAGATCCATCGATAGAGACATTTATCTGTGCTAATTTCTACTATCTATCAACTTTATTTATTAGTTTTGTTCTCGTTACTCTAGTTAATCTGGTATCTTATGTTAGATTTTAATAACATAACTGTATGACTCATTTTTATGAATCATCAATATGTATTTGTCTATCGGTACTACTATTAGGGTTTTATTAAAAGCCTTTTGTTATTATTTTCTTATATGCACTTCGATTGTCCGTAAGAACAATTAGAAGTAAAACTGGATTATGAATTTACCAGTGTTTCGTGTTAAATGTTGGTGTATCTGGCTAGTTGGACACGCAGGGTAGTGGTGCTTCATGTTTTAATGAATAATAATATATCAATATAGTTTTTGTTTATTAATACATCATTAGTATCTTTTTTAAAAAAATATCATTTTTTAAATCACGTTATACTTGAATGTTTTTTAATCTCTTTCTCTCCCTAATCGAAATGAGTGTTGACCATTTCTTTTTTTCATATTAAACGAGGACTGTATCAGTTAGCTCTGTCATAGAGTAATTAATTTTGACAATTCTCATTATTAAATTCAAAATGCCACACTATAAGATTAGATATGCTTACAGTAATGTTTTATACAAACAAACTAATCCCAATGTAGATATATACCAAATCATTGAAGAAGCTTCCGAGCATCATGATATTTCAGTTTATTTAATTTAAAGTAGATGAACATAAGATTAATGTTAGGGTTCCAAATTTCGAGGACATATGTGCTCCTCGCTTTCTCACGTATAACATATCATCACATTTGCATGTAACAGGGGAAATGATTTTTTTTTTCAATTTGAATTAGGCATTTATCTTTCTCCCATTTCATGTAAAAGGTGGGTGGATTCAGATTCAGATTTAAAAAGCTTTGATTTAAAATTTTAAAACTTATTATTCTCATTCCTGTCAAATTTTATCAGCTTTGGGTAAATTCATTAAAAATATTTATTATTATATTTTATTTTTGAAAAAAAATAATGTATTTGTTGATTTTAAAGATATTATACCCAATTAATTAAACTCCATCGAAGCAAAAAATATGCGTCAAATTCAGTTTGGGATGGATAAAACACCCACAAATTCAGATATTATTCCCTTGCTTAATTGTATCCTATATGCGGATTGTGCGAATTAACTTGAAACATGCATGATGAAGGCATTTCATGTAGGATTCATAGAAGATGAACTGTTAGCTATTGAAAATAGTTAATAATATAGTATAGTTTTAGAATACGAAAAATTATCATTTTGCACTTCAAGAAGGCCATATATACTTTAGTATATGATAACAGGGAATAGAGAAAAACGTAAGAAGAGAACAAAAAAAAAAAAAAACGAGGAGTAATGCGATAATATACTTAAACAAACTGGAGTGTTAAATAGGAATTTAATTTAGGGCGTAAAAAAAAGAGTTAAAAATAATGAAGTTTGTTAGAATTAGGTTAAGCTTGAGGAATAAATTATACAAGTACGTATATGGGTGTTAATTAATGCAACCATGAATCTCAAAAATATTGAGATGTTAGTTATTACATTATTAATTTGATTTTTTTCACTCCTCAATTCTTATAATGATCTTATATTTCCCTTGAGTGTGTATGTGTGTTTTTTTTTATTTCAATTGTTTATTACAGATATTATCTTCACTTGTTTCATTCTACTTTTCTTAATTTCTACTGTTATATAGACTTGTTTTGAACCCGTAATTTTGTTTTCATGTCATATATGTTAGATACTACTAGTACATAAGGATAGTAAAATAAAAATTAAAAAAAAAAAATCATCTTGTCAGTCTAGCAGCGAAGTGTTGGAGTAAGTATATACAAGATATTTGGTTCAAATTTTGTTGCTACCTTTATACAACAAAAAATCATACAGTACACAAATTAAAGATACATGCATTCATTTAATGGGTTAAGCAAGTAGCCAAAGTTATCACATTGACTACAACAGTTGAAAGCAATTAATAAATCTACCAATCCTTTTTATTTGTAAAACTCTTAGTTTGATGCAAGATTTCACTATTTTACATAGAGAAAAATATTCACACGTGAAGTATTTTACTCTAGTAATTAATCATAATTTATTATATTACGTAAAGTTGTTAGCTTTGATATCAAATTTTTTATAAATCATATACAATATAATTTATAATTAGATGATAGTATAAAACTATTTTACACCGTCAATATAATCTTTGAATTTTTCGGTAAAATATCACTGATGCTGAATTTATTTTAAAAAATATTATATTCTTAGGATTTTCTTATTATTTAATGATTCTATTTTTTACTTTGTAATTTGAAAATTGTAGTCACCTATAACAGAAGTATTAGAGAAAAAAATTTAATATATATATATATATTATTAGCATTCATCTTATTTTATATTCCAATTTTAAACATTTTCCTCATAAGTTCCAATATTACTAGGTTACTCATAGAGGAAAAACTATTGGTTTTTGGCATTTTATTAGTTTCTTCAAACATATCTGATTAAAAAAATAATTGAAATGCCATCTCGTTCTCTCTCTTCTTAATAATTCTTTATATATTAAATTTCAACTATTCATCTATTAAATAAATAAATATAACTTTTATATAATGAATTAATCATAGTTCATTTTATATATTAAACTTTTTAATTTTATAACCAGGCATATAATTTACCTAACCTGAACTAAACAGTGTCGGGTTAATATGTATCAATGACAAAATAAATAGTTTATTGGGTTAACAACGATTTCTAAAATAACATTAGTCCGATCTGCAGTCTCCGTTAAAAATCAACAATCCCCTCTTGAAATTTCTTATATTTTCTACAACAAAAGAAAATATTATCCAATATATTAAGAATATTATCAAATTAACATGAATATAATTTTGAATTTTATTTGTGATTGATATAATAAATCATCGAACTTCTTCTAATAGATAGTTTATTCGTTTTTGATTAAAAAATTAACCTTGTAATATTTTCAAAGGTCAGAAATGGTGATTGGTTTATCAAACTAGCTACGTAGATTAGCACAAGACTTAATGGTATGGAAATCTAATTCATTAACATTCTTTCACTCTTCTTGAGCTTAAAATTAATGAAATATTTGACCCACTGTGAGACAACATTCACAAACTGAAAATAAAACAAAATTTTATAACACATTGTGTTGTAATATATTATCACTTAAAAAAGTTAAAATGAGTCAGAAAACAAATTTGAATATGCTAGCATAGTTTTAGTAAAAAATTATATTTTGTCCTCTTTGAACATTAACTAACCTCTCCAAAAGAGTAGATGCATGCAATATTACTTCACACATCACACAGTTCTTCACACATCACACAGTTCACAAAAATAAAGACAGAATGCATTCGCACGCATGAACATCGATCGACCTGGATCTGGTTTAATAGTCCAAGTCTAAGCAATAACTTTGTAAAGTGTATATAGTGCCGTTTGATATAAAAAATGTTCAATTTTTGTCAAAAATGGACTTTGAAGAAGATGACACTTAGAGAGAATTAATAGAGAACCAGACATGGCCAAAAGAAGTGAATTCTCATTCTCAAAATGCAATTACGTGTAAAGCAGGTTTATACTTTATCTACAAATGAAATCATCAATAAACTAACCTATTTTCAACAGAAAAATAACTGCCTAGCTAACTTTATAGTAGCCAAAGTATATAAGGAATAGCTTTGTATAGTGTATATAGTTAGTTTTGATATCTTATTTTGATCGATCTCTATCACGTACACTAATTAAAACTTTCAAGAAATAATTACATGAAAGAAAAAACACACAAAACAGCTGTTTAACTTCCAAAATAAATGAAATATAAGAGTTTGCACATTAAATTTTGGGGCATGAAATAATGTGTTTGAAATTGATATTTTATTTAAAATGCATAAAAAAATAAATTTAAAAGTGGATCTGAAAATAGTAATGATGTAATAGTTATAGGTATGAGAAGAACGCAGTTTGGCAGTAGTGTGCGGTCACAGCGTGACAGTAATTCCCGTGATGAAAATAAAGGACAAACCACTTTGTAGGACACATGCATATAGCTACTCATCATTCATCAAAGATATCTTCATTTAATATACTCCACTTGCCCACTTTAGCTTATATTATCTCACAACTGTAATGCCTGTATCACAATACAAATTTTAGGACACATGTGTCAGTGTAACTTAAATTTGTCAAAAATAATTTGTATAATTTCTAAATTTAAATTTATTTTCCGCCATTATAATTGATAAATGGGGAAGGGAAAGTTGTCATCTTTGAAAATTTTTACCATCTAGAGAGACTACATTATGCCATTTTGATTATATCATTGTACTCTTAAACTTTAATCAAAATATTGATAGTGTATAACATCATATCCAATATCAGTGTTGGTGAATGGAAAGAAATTAGAGAGGTCTGAGCTGCAGAGGAGAATTTGCAGGAAACCTTTTTTTTTCTTTCTTTGACAAATGATAAATGTCATCTTAGGCTGCAATTACTTTTGCATTCTGGCCCAAAATAAAAAATTGTAGCCAATTAACAAGTATTATGGCCATGTTGATTGCAACTCAAAAATTGTATGTAATCTGTGACTTTTTTTTATTTTTATTATTACTGTGGTTTAAACCAAAAATGTTGATCAAAGTGCTCGATTGAAATTATATATAGTTGAAATTAGTACGTTGCCTCATGCACCAGCATAGATCACAATACTGTTTCATTATGAAAATAACATTTAAATATTGTGAATCGTTATATATCTGTCTATAATGTTCATAGCTATTATATACTCATAAGTTGATATGAATACACGCGTACATACGGAGATCAAGTTGCACTGTTTATGCAAATGTAACAACTATGATATTGAATAATATAAAAATTTGTATGAACAAAATAATCATGTTTATATTGTTACCAAAATATTAATTCATGAGACCAATTCAAAACTATGGACGCACATGTGAGTTTAATTCAATACATCATCATCTAGAACTGCATAAATCATGATATGAAAATTGTAAAATGAATTAAGAGTGCGTTTAGATAAGAAATTTATAATTCAAGAAAATTAAAATATTGAGAGAGGAGATAAAGTAAAGAGAAGGGAGAGAATAGAGAGGAGGGTGTGAAGAGAGAAATATACTTAATTAAAATACTTAAATTTTAAATTTTTCTTCTAATTCATCTAAACAAAATATTCTATTATTAAAAAATTTAATGAAAGATTTGATATGCATGTTTAGGGATTGAAACATTAATTTTTTTTGTTTTCTAATACTCTATTTCAGTATTTGATAACATAAATATTCTCCATACGTCATGAAAGATTAAAATCCAGAAACATTATGAATCATAACAAAATACCCTAGTAAGAATAGAAACACAGTCTTGATACAAATCCAGCCAGCGTAAATCAAGTTCCCACAGTTGGTGTTATTTAGTGTTGCAGCTATTGCATCATTGATACTTGCCATGTTTCCAGACCCATCAGGGTTCAGCACCACCCTTTGGCTCAAAAAAACATTGTTTGGTGTTAACTGAAGCAGTTTTCTTCATCTTATTCTTTTTAGCTCATTTAGCCTCTTTTGGTAAAATGTTGTATAAGGTGTGAGGTTGCAAATGTTATGTATGGAGAAAGAGGAGGATGGTGCAATTAAGAGACATGTAGTTGGACAAAATGCTTTAGAAAATAAACCACGATTAAGCTAAAGGTTGATGCAAGAAGGGTTATGTTCTCGGATTTTATTTTCCAGAGAAGGGGCATGCAAGTATTTCGAATGTACAAATCTTAATGTTTCTTAATTTCATTTTTTGTATAATATACGAAGGACAATTATGCAAAATTAGATGGTGTGGGAATAATAAAAACCATAAAAAGAGAGTTTTGCGTGCATTAGAGAATTTGGATTCGGCCCACTTCTACAGAGAGGCCCATATTTGCATGGCCCATATTAACACTTGCATTGTTTTTGTTTGCTATATTTACGAGCTAAACACTTGCATTTAAGTAGCGGAAATTCATATTATTTAGCAAAAGTAAAATAACTGAACCAAAAATTGGTGTTCCCATCAAGACAATACACACATAAACAATTGATACAAGATAGAATATAGTGAATCGCAGCTTCACAAATTCGTGATTATAGCAGAGAAAAAATACATTTAAATTTAAGCATAAAACTAAAACACATAAAAATCATAAATCGTATTTTAATTATAGACTTGGTGGGAATTACTAGAGTTAGCTTAGTGATAAGAGATTTTGATAATATGCTCGAGATCTTAACTTTAATTTTCAATGCTGCTTTTGATTTAGTACTCTAAAGAAAACATTATAGAAAATGGTGTTTAAATTGTTTCAAACCTTGACCAATGGATCTTTTTATTTTATTTTATTTTTTATGTTACAGCTAACATAAAAGGACATGAAGATGATCCACCACCCTTCTATGAAACAGAGTGACCTTTTTCTAATTATTATAAACTATTTTCAAATAATTTATTTTTTTATGTTCACACTCTTTTTTATTATCTAAATAAGGGAAGTTTTTTTTTCTTTCTTATTTCCATCCATTCAAAAAAACACATATTTTTCATTCTATTTCTTTTTTCATTTCTATATCCTTGTAAAAACATTAGCCTCTCACTGATATATTCTTAGTTTTTTTTAAAAAGAAATGAATGAGTTGCAGAGATGGTGAGAAATGATAATCTAGGGTCGTGGTTGGATGAGTTACCATTAACTTTTCTAACACCACGAAAATGATCCGACGTAGATTTACGATCATATTAATTTGAAAGAAAACGATAGACTTTGCATTGTAACCTGTAATATATAACGTACGGGGACAAGTGTCTTGTTTTTATTTTTATAGAAACTTGGAGTAACTCAACTCATCAATCGTTCATAAGCATCATTGTGAAGTTTTCTGGTCTAGTTGTTGAAGGCAGAATTTTAATGGAATGAGGACATAAAATCAAGGTGAAATCAGTGTGGTAACTGATAAGGACAGTGTATAGTGTATTGCTTTGTAATGTACACATGAATTTGCAATAAGACAAGTATGTTTTAGCTTCACCATACCACAATTCCCTGCCAACTTAGTACTGATGCTGCCCTGGTCCAATTTTCTTTTAGGATTCTCACAATTTTATCATTATTTTGAATCTACTGCTGTTTTCCATTAAGGTTACATTTTTAACACAATTTCAATTAGTTTTTAATTTTTTTATGGAAAAAGTTTATTTATTTTTTTAATAAACGAGTTTTTAATTAATTTTTTCAATAGTTTCTAACCTTTTATTTTTAATGTTACCTAAAGTGATATTTTCTAAAACGTTAATTTCTAACTAATTTCTATACTTTATCTCTATAATATTCATTAAATCTCTCTTATTACGTTTATATAAAAAAAAAGATTTTAAGATAAAAAAGAAAAATTATGTTGAACTTGACCAAAAAAATATCTTAATATATAATATAAGATTAATGGTAGAATATATAATATGAAAAAAAATTACAAATAAACAATGTAATTTAAATAATTGAAAGTATAATAAAAAACTAAAAAATTAAAATTAAAAAATATAAAAACATTTATAATTTAAAAATAAAATTATAATTTATATAAATACATTATTTGAATAAATAAAGTTTTTTCAGTTTGAATTAACTTTCCAAGTCGGTGATTCATAGTATGGTGTGAAACATATCATAGGTGTAAGTGTGGAAGTAAGAAATAAGAAATGATGTTTCCGAAGGTGGCACCGACAACGCATTACATCTTAATTCTAAGTATTAGAGCTAAGCTAAAGCCACAATTTAGGATATTTTTAAAAAATTTAAATTTATTTAATCGGAAAAAAAAAGTTATATGTTTTAATTCTTTAGGATCATGTGGAATATTAATGAGAGAAATAAATTGAGTGAGTTATGGTAGATTAGATAAATTGAGTGTAATGGTTTTATTAATGATGATTTGATTAATAAAAAATGAAAAAGAGGAAGAGTGAAAAAGAAAGTTGGTGGAGCATAAATAAGGGAGAGAGAGAGAGTGTGAGAAGGGAAAGTTGTGAGGAGAGAAAAGATGGTGTCACCAATGTCAACCATTTTGGTGACTGGAGGTGCTGGTTTCATCGGATCCCACACCGTTGTTCAGCTTCTTAAACAAGGTTTCAGGGTTACCATCTTCGACAACCTCGACAATTCCGTCATCGAAGCTCTTCACAGAGTTCGCCGTCTTGTCGGTCCCACCCTTTCCAATAACCTCACCTTCTACCTCGGTGACCTCCGTAATGTTCACGATCTCGACAAGCTCTTCTCCAAAACCAAGTAATTCTATTTATTACCTTTTTCCCATTTCCATTTCAATAACACTCTTTCACTCACTCACTCACTGAATCACACACATGACAGGTTTGATGCTGTGATCCACTTTGCCGGTCTCAAAGGCGTTGGAGAAAGCGTTGCTAAACCACGGCGTTATTACGATAACAATTTGGTGGGAAGTATAAACCTTTTTGAAGCAATGGCTAAATATAACTGTAAAAACATTGTGATATCCTCATCCGCAACTGTTTATGGACAACCTGATCAAGTTCCTTGTGTCGAGGAGTTGCGTTTACACGCCATGAATCCCTATGGAAGAACTAAGCTTTTCGTTGAAGAGATTGCACGAGACATTGAAAGAGCTGAGTCAGGTTGGAGGATTATTCTGTTGAGGTACTTCAATCCTGTTGGTGCACACGAGAGTGGTGAGATTGGGGAAGATCCCAGAGGTATCCCTAATAACTTAATGCCTTACATTCATCAAGTTGCTGTTGGAAGATTGCCTGAACTCAAAGTTTATGGTAATGATTATCCCACTAAAGATGGCACCCCCATCCGTGATTATATCCATGTTATGGACTTGGCTGATGGTCACATTGCTGCTCTTAGAAAGCTTTTTGCAACTCATAACATTGGTCCGTTTTCTCCACCCTTTTGACTTCATTGTATCTGTTTCTCATTTTTTCTTTTCCTAACAAATTTCTTCCTTGATTTTCATCAGGTTGTACTGCCTATAACTTAGGAACTGGACGGGGTACATCTGTGCTTGAAATGGTTTCAGCTTTTGAAAAAGCTTCCGGAAAGGTCACTATATTATATTATGTATGCATCATCTTCTGTAGTTCTATCTAATTTTTAGTGCACTCAACCTCTTTATCTTATTTTCCAGAAAATTCCTATCAAAATTTGCCCCAGGAGACCCGGAGATGCTACTGCTGTTTATGCATCTACAGACAAGGCTGAGAAAGAACTTGGTTGGAAGTGAGTTTTGTATTTCACCCACTCTTTCATCAAACCAATGATTATTAATTACTTCCTAAATTTGTTATTACCCATCAAATTAGTCGCCAAAATTAATGCATCTAATCAACTTGATTGAGATTAATTGTTGTCAGTTCAGTTATCACATTAGACAATTATCATTCATTTTCATCTCTAGCATTGTAAACCAAATGAATTGATGCACAGCAAATTGATTGGTATCACTCACGTCACGAACGAATTTGTATTTTTTGAAACTTTTTTTTGTGTGTCCTTCTTAAATGTTGTCTTTCTACTACAGGGCAAAATATGGTATTGAAGAAATGTGCAGGGATCTGTGGAATTGGGCAAGCAAAAATCCATGGGGATACCAGGGGAAGCATTGAGCAAAAGTTAACTTGACAAATAAAGTTGGGTGCTCGCTTGCAGTTTTTGTTTTCGTTGTCCTTTTGGGAGACCTTCCTCCACCGCCGTATATTATCTCCAGAACAAATGATATTTTCATGTTTCTTTTGTTCATACAATTGATTGATTCTTTACACTATGTTAGCCTAAATAATTGTCTGATTATTTATTTTGATATTGTAGAAAGAAGGCACTTTGATGAGTTATATGAGAATGAGTTTAAATGATTTCCCACGAAAGAGTGTCAATATCAAATGTCTCTTCAAAAATATCATTATTATTATTCGTTATGTATGATATATAGCTACACATTTGTCGGCTGCACAGACAGCTGTTTCAAATTTCTGTTAGAGATTGCTGGCTATGCTTTGTAGCACATGTGGATCGACCCGTCTTCATATACTAACCATGTGTTTGGTTGGTTCAATGTTTTCTCTTTCTGCGTTCTCTGTTTTTGTAGGAAATGCATGCCAGAAAGAGAAATACTTAATCATAAAGTTGAAACATAATAATAATGCTTTTTTGTTGCTTTAAAGGTAGATAAAGTGAAACTGACTTCTTTTCCTAAACTATTAATATAACCAAGTAAAGTAAAATAGTTCATAACATGAACAAAATACATGTCATGACATATGTATCACAGAAAATCTGAACCAGCCCTAAAAATTTCAATACCCAGTAAGATTAGGGAAGCGTGATAAAATTTGAAATATAAAAAATATTTTTTTCTGAAACATTCATATCAATCTCTTCATATACAATATAATGTATGCCTAGCTTAGATAAAGAAAAACAAAAATCAGCTTACCTGTGTAATATTTTAGTTGTGCCGTGTTTAGTGGGATAATCATTACCATAAACTTTGAGTTCTGTTTAGCTTCTGTTTACATCAAAAAGTAAGAAGAGGAAAGGGATGTGTCCCTATGAGTTGTCGGCATTGTAATTTTATATTGACGATGACGCTAATTTTGTGATGCTATTTATACCCCCGTGATCTATGGCTCTGCATCTGTGTAATCGTGACCTCAACATCTGAGTACCTTGTGATTCAATGTTTCGGTGAACAATGCGTTGTCGAGGCATTTAGAATAATGATTGGACTTACGCTGTGTTACATACAATTCATTCAATAAAAATTATAAAACATGTGGTGTGCCTGCTCCAACAGTTGGCCTCTCTTTTGGTTTAGACATTATTTCAACTGTCATCCTATGTAGAGGACCTTTTATATACCAAAAATTATGAAATTTAATCATAACGTTTTAACAGTATAATTATTTACTTATTATTATATAAAGATCCTTGGTTTTTAGAATTTGTATTTTAAAAATTATTTTTAAATAAATGCGTTTCTTTAGTCCTATGTATCCCTGAAATATAGTGAAAAAAAACTTCAAGTTACATAACTAATTAAAAAAAAGATGAATAAATATTAATTAAAAATGTTATTTCTAAGAAAATATGAAAGGAAGTCATAGACATTGATTTTAAAAATGCAGAAATTAATAAGTCATCGGCATTCACTCCTTAATTGATCCAGTCCAAACCCCTTCCATGTAATGTTGAATTTGGACTTAAAATTTTGAATAAAGATTAAATAGAGGTGTTGTTAGCTTGATTTAGATGTATCGTGCAAAGAAGCCTAACGTGATAAATGAAAGGTTTAAAATTGGTATATATTAATGGTACAAAATTGTGACAATTCATTTCCGTATTGCTCTTTTAAAAATCATCTATAATTCATGGTACAAATCACTAAGCTGACCAAGCCGCAAATCATGCTACTCGAATTGGGAATCATTAAATTCTAAAAGCTATTCTAATAACATATTATTTTTATATGCATACAACATGGCCCCTTTGAAATTGTGCTCCTCTACTGCACATAGTTCAAGAATATAGAATCAAGCTTTTGAACAGAGAATAAAATCACAATTACATTACTCTAAAGTTCGTTGAGGGAATTTTGCGGAATAATGCCCATGTCCTTTTGTGAGAAGTCAACTTTGTGATTCAACTAAGACACTTCTCTTGTCAGATGCGATCCTTTCAGCCACTCTGCCTACTGAACGGCTACTCTTGCTTGTTCCACTGACATCTTTCTTAGTGACGGAACGTTGCATGATCCTTATAGGAATTCCACCCAAATCAAAGTCTTCCTTCAAGGACTTGGTTAAGAACCTAATGTCTGTATCAGAAAGCTTAGTGTTCCCACGCACAAACGCAACAAATGTAGGTGGCCGGGCCTTGACCTGAGTGAAATACTTAACCTTAGGCTGCGCTGCTTGGTCTTTCCAAGAATGCCTGCTCATAACCTGATCAAAATCGACCCAAAGAGACAAATAAGAAAGCAAATTTACTACCAACTGCATATTTTACTGTTACAAAAACTGATGATGGAGTAATTGCCTTTTGCAACCAACGGTTAAGTCGGGCTGTAGGTAACCTTGAACACCATTTTTCGTATGTATCATTGACCTGATTCAAGACAGTGGTTCGGCCCCTTCCTTCCAATGCTGAAATGAATATAACTGGGATTCCTGTTATCTGTTGACAATGTCAAAAGTCAATGATAAATCAAAATACTAAGTAAAAACAATATGCATGCCCTTAAAAGTTAAAAGCAAAGAGAGAAATTGGTAAGGACAATATGATAAGTTGATAGCTTCGCACACATAATCTCCATTTGAACCGTGACCAATTTTGACAGTGAGTCCAAATACATAATTTTGACCCCTATGCCAAAAATATAACATTTTAAAGCATGGAGTGTGACAGTTCAATTTACTGAACAGCTAAACTCAAAGTTGAGCTTATTAACTATTATTACATGACAGACCTGAGGTATAACTGTCTGAATTTCTTGTGGAACAACTTCCATAACCTTCTCATAGGATAATGATTTGTTTTTTCCTCTTAGAAGGTCCATCTTGTTCACAATCACAACCAAACCACGTCCCTCTTCTACTGCCCGTCTGGCTATAACTACTTCAGCATGTTTCATACTTCGTCTTGCATTTACAATCTGGTCAATACATTTTTTTTCAAACCAAATTCAGTATTTCCACCCAATACATGAATTACCAGAATAATTATATTTTAATAGTTACTAGATGTAAATTTGTTTTATCAATAAAAACATATGAAATAAGTTGGAACAATAGACTTTGTGAAATGGCAATTTAACACACTAAAAATTATCTGTATTATATCATAGTTGTGTGGTATTTTCCAAAACACATAATACATGTAATATATATACCTCTTCTGCATCTAGTACCAAAGCAATTATATGAGCCCGGAGTAGACTCTTCCTTGATTGCATAATGCTCAAGGATGCTGCTCCTTTCTCCTGTTTTGTCCTCTGCAACCAACCAGCAGTATCAACCTGAATGACAGCAAAACATAATTTATATTTATAAATTGTAAGATAAAATTTGAATAGTAAATATTAACTGAAGTTTACTACCCTTGAAGCAAAACTGTATTCATATTCAGCATATCAATTGAGTACCTTCAATTGAAATATAAGTTTCGGTGCTTATAAGTTATAACCATGCCAAGGCTGATGTTTTACAATTTTATTTTATTTTTGATATTTTTTTCCCAATTGAGTATACAGTATAGTCATATATGACTAATGTGCTAAGATTAATCATTAAAGGAAAATAAGAATTGTAGGAAGTTTGTCATGCTCACCAGCCAAAATTCTACAATAGCTACTGTAGAATTATATTTAAAAGGTATTATTATGAATATAAAGCGAACATGCTGACTTGCAATTGCATATTTTCAAGATTGCATTTTAGAACAAGAGATATAGGCATGTATGCTTGCATAAATACACATGAAAGGGAAACAAATTGTGTGCCAATAGCATCTGACTTGAAGGTTAGAAACAAAGATCTATAATGTTTTCCTCTTACAAGCAGCATTCCTATTTGTATCTCTAATCTCTATCGGTCTCTAACTTTATTAATACTAGTACTAGAACCAAAACATTCATGAATACTTACCAGATAAATTGTTCTCCCTTGAAATTCGAACTGGGTTCTGATTGAATCTCTTGTAAGACCAGCTTCAGGACCCACAAGAACGCGGTCTTCTTGCAACAATGCATTCAATAAGGTTGATTTACCAACATTAGGGCGTCCTACAATGGCTAACTGCAATGGCAGCTTACTTTTGTCAACATCAAGATCGCTGCTGGTGTCTTCAGCATGGCTATTTTCGCAAGCATCTTCACCTATGATTAATAACAATTGAATGAAGAATTTAACGTTATTATACAGCAATGTAACGGTGAACTTAATGCTGAAAAATTTAAACTTGCATGATCTTTGTCCTTGTGCAATCACAAAAAAGTTTATCAACAAATAATTAGTTTAGCAAGCCCTTCCATGGACCCAAAATGATAAAATATATCAAGTGAATGATAAGTGATCCAAAAGTAACCTTGTAATAGTAGTTATCATTCTTTCATTGATGCATGACATAAGCTTTCACTTACAATTCAAGACATGAAGCACATAGTTCTCCAGGAGAGGCTTGAGAGAAGCATATAAGTCAGGCATACCCAGTCCAGTCTCAGCAGATATGGCAATAGGATCCCCAAATCCCAATTGGCACATTTCATTAGCAGCTGCAGCCATAGAGTCATCGGCATCAAAGAGTGATTCAGATTTATTCATGGCAACAATAGGTTTGATTTGAGGTGCATGTTTTCGTAACCATTTCCCAACCTCCAGATCAAGAGGATGAAGTCCAGCTCTGGAGACCAGCCAAAGGAACACAAACAGAATAGCTGACATTAGTACTTGGAATTGAGGCATTGAGTGATAGAGTTACATTAATTATGTGTGTGTTTGGTTTCAAGTTGCACAACTGATTCTCAGTCCATAATTGATTCTATATACATTTTGACATGTTTGGTTTCATGTTGGAGAAGAATTCAGAATTAATTCTAAATTGAAGCAACTTTTGGTTGTTTCCGCACTAGATAAGAAATTCTACAATGAATTTTATTACAAACCTGGTTACAAGATAAAAAAAAAAACATTCAAACACAAATCACATCACTTTAAAATCAATTTTGACCAAAATAAATTTTAGAAAATGAATTCCATCCCGAAACAAATTTGCCAGGGCTCATGCCAACACACACATGCATCTATCATGCATAATTTGTTTATCCCATTCATATTGAGTAAAGAACGGTACTAATGGGTGACAGGGCAAGGTGTTGTCTGACTGAATGAAGGGCAGAGGAAGAGTAGCATATAGAGAACTGGAAACAAACCTTGCATCAGTGAGGAAGAGTGCAAAGTGAGACCTTGCTAACACGTTAGCGGTCATGGAAGCAGTTCTGTGGAGGATAGAGCCGGAAGAGGCTTCAGCTTCCAAGCCAGCAGAGTCCAAGACCCTGAATCGTAGGTGACCCAACTTGGCAACCCCTTCTCGAATGTCACGGGTAACATGATCATCTGGGGTGTTATATACCAGAGCCTCCCTTCTCCGAATTAGACTAAAACCAATCATAATTATTAATTAATAATTGCTTGGGAAACTAAGCGAGCATCAAAGTAAGTAAGTGTGTGTATTTCACTCACCGGTTGAACAAAGCAGACTTGCCAACATTAGGTCGCCCTAGAATGAGAACAGTGGGAAGACGAGTAATTTGAATTTGAGTAAAATCGAAGGGTGCAGTGAGCTTAGAAAAACCCCTCACAGGTGTTGCTGCTACAAAGAAAAAGAGCAACTTTGTGTTGGTGAAGTGAAGAGAGTTGAAAACGAGGCGTCGGATTGGGTTCATTTGATCCCTCGAACTAGGTACGTCAAAGTTGCATGGGAAATGACAAGTGAGTTTGTTTCATTCATTCGTTAATTCACTCACAAGCAGTTGAACAAACACGTTGTGTGCTGTTTTCATAAACCCAACAGGGAAACAAACGATTAGACCTCAAATCATTTTAATGGATATACAAATACAAATACAAATACATATTATAGCATCATCGTGAATGCATGTATATATAGAGATAGAAACGGAAAATAGGCGGGTCGGGTCGGGTGCTCAAATACCTTTGTCTGTGGAAACTTAAGCTTAAAACGAGGCTTCTAAGTTAATCTGCTACCTATTCATTCAGATTAGGTTTGGAGATGAGACATGATTCACAAACAAGGGGTGCCACTAGCGGTACCGGAGGAATCATGGACCAGCGTTCACATTCTGTTTCTATGTATCTCACTTTTCTCTATCTTCTCTTCAACCCTCAAAATATGCATATGCATTCCGTTTAGAGAAAATGAAAAATGTACATGTTTGTTTTAATTAAATTTTATATTTATTTTTATGAAATATTTTATTTTTCGTAATTTATATATTAATTTATTATTTTTTTATTTCATTTAAAGAATAAAATTACTGAATTCATTATCTTTATTAATTTTATTTTAAATTAAATACATACCTATTACTCAGATTTTCTTACCATTCACTCGCATTTTTAATTATCTTCTTTATTCTTCTAAGTTTCCTTACGTAGGATAAAAGTATATATTAAGTAAGTAAAATTAGATAAGAACATAAATCTAAGAAGGGTAGCAGGGGAGGAAGGCAAATTGAGACATAACCCTCGTCTTTTAAAATTTAAGATAATATTTGCTATTTTGCTTAATATTTCTGGACGATAAATTCTATCCATAAAATATATTTTTATAAAATTATTATTTATTAAAACTTAAAATTTAAAACAAAATTTTGAATAAGAAATATTTTTAGGTTAAATAAATAAAAATAAAAAATAAAAAAAAAAAAGGAATGTAAAAGAAGTGTTAAAGAAGAGAAGTGGGGAAGGAGGTGTGAATATATATAAATACTAATAAATGATTGAGGGAGGGCAGGTCCGTTTTGGGTGTGTCTCAGTCTAAAGTCTGAACCCCATCCAATCCCATCTTTTATTTTCTTTTCTTTTTGTTGCAGCCAGCCACCCTCCTATATTTCAATGCTTCTTTCTCATTTCAATTTCTACTCTCTTCTCCTTTTCCTTCGCCATATTTGAATTTTCTTTTTCCCTGTTTCTATTTCTCTTACGCCTCTAACAAAACCCTAGCATAATTGAATTTGTTGAATACTCACACACATGGAAAGTATACCCCACCCGATTCCCAGAACAGTCGAAGAGGTCTTCACCGACTACAGGGGTAGACGCAATGGTTTGATTAAGGCTCTCACTACCGGTTCGCTATTCCTTCCTTTCTCTTCTTTCCTTCTTATTTATTTATTTTATTTTATTTTTTATATTTTTTATTTACACTCTCTTCTTCTTTTGCTCCTTCTTCCAGACGTTGAAAAGTTTTACCAGCAGTGTGATCCTGGTTCGTTTTCTTCACTCTTCTTTTCATATTTGTTTAATTTTCATTACTAGTGAACCAACTAACTTCGTCTTTCATGACTCTAATTTTGTGCTTTTACCGTTTTATACCTATTCATGCTTGTTATTCTGCTTCCAATTTTTTAATATTGCTTGTTGCACCTTCGTTATTTGATGTGCTTGTCCAATTCATTTGCCTTTCTGAACTCTAGTTAACTACCATTTTGTTTTCTTCCTGTTTTCCGAATGATTTGGTCAAGTTTGATATGTTTAATATGAATTTATCACTGATATAAGGTTGAATGCTTGTCTCTCTTTCCCATTAAACTTCATGCCTTGTCATTTCCCCATTGACTTCGTTACATTTGGAAGTTGTCAGGGAAGGAACTAATGGTTATATTACTACTCTGTCCCGTTAACTTCATGGCTTGTCATTTTCTCCTTAACTTTGTTGCTTTTGGAAGTTTTATGGGGAAGAATCAATGGTTATGTTGTCACTCTGTCCCATTAAACTTCATGTGGTTTGTTGTTTTGTCCTTGACTTTGTTTTGTTTGGATGTTGTCGGGGAAAGAATTTATAGTTAAATAAGGGTGATGGAAAAGAAAGAGAACTGGTAATAGTTTGCTTTATTAATCCAAGGATTATTAGTAAAATACTGTCAATATGCCAATGTCAACATTAAAATTTTGATTTAAATAGGATATATCTGAATGGTAAATGGTTATTGCAATAATTTACAAAACTTATCCGATATAATCTCCCGGGTAGGAAGAACCCTAAAGCATGATTATTTGAAGTTTTTCATGCCATGTGTCATCTGTTAACATCATTATGTTTTTCACATTGCAGAGAAGGAGAATTTGTGTCTATATGGATTTCCAAATGAAACATGGGAAGTGAATTTGCCTGTTGAGGAAGTGCCTCCTGAACTTCCTGAGCCAGCATTAGGGATAAACTTTGCGAGGGACGGTATGCAAGAGAAAGACTGGTTATCTCTGGTTGCAGTTCACAGTGACTCGTGGCTGCTTGCTGTTGCTTACTACTTTGGCGCCCGCTTTGGTTTTGGTAAGAATGAAAGGTAAGGAATCCTGTTGCAAACTCTTGTATTCTTATCAGCCTAACAAAATTTTCTTTTTTATTCTTGTAGAGAACTTAGAACTGTCTTTTTAAGCCCACTTCCATCTTTCCCTCTTATTTTTCAAACAAGTATCTGGCTCTTCATTGCCCTGATAGTGTTGAACTTCTTTTATACATTTCTAGATTGTTTACAATCACTCATTTCAAGCAGTGCACAGTTTTTGGTATGAAAGTTATCATAAAGGCTGAATTTCACTCATAGTTGAGTTTAAAGAATTATTATATAGTTAATTGATGTAAATAATCTTTTGAAATCTTTATCAATGTAAAGAGTATTTTGAGGGATCAAAATACCAATGCTCTCTCCATCTCTATCATCATGTGAAGAAGTGTATGCATCTTGTTTGATTACTTGGGCAGAAAAACCATCTTTTGCCATGACCATTTTATTCAAATTCTTTCTCATGGCTCAAGGTTTATGCTAGTGTGTGATTGGATATTTAATCATGTTTCTTTCTCACCCTGCTAGATGTTGACTGACCATGTCCATGCTTAAAAATATATCCTTGTATCAGGGCCTCATGTATAATCGTTATCTGTATCTTATATTTTGGTTGCATTTTTTACTGTAAAGATAGTTATTAAGGTTGTAATGTTTCTGAAGGAACTTCTTTAATCTGTTTGTTGGCATGGTTTCTCTTTCTATTATCTTTATCCAGTCAGTTTAAAATTCTCTTCATTTGCACTGTTTTGCCTCATTTCATGTAACTTGAAAGATTGAGGTTTAAACATGTTCATCGCGAAGCATGAAAATCTTGGAGTTTGGTGATATATTGTTGGCAAATATATAGTATTAAACCTCTTTTATGATGTTCTTGAATGTGGATGTTATAATTCTCCATGTAGTATATGCTTTGAGTAAAGATATGGTGACTGATGATGTAACAATAAGGAATGAATGGAATTTAAAATTTCATTTTTCTTTCTGGAATATTATCTATCCTTCATTATTTCTTGAATGAAATAAGTCAATAATTTGATAATGCGACGTAGTGTATTTTTTTATTATCTGCTTTGGAACTAATTATTGCTTAAATATGTTTTTCCATCTGTATAAAATAACCCATTTTTTATGTCTTTATTTGTACTAATACTAGATCACAATCTAATTAAATAGGGAGACAAATAATGAAATGTAAGAAAATAAGAGATAATAAGAAATAGGGAAAACTAACCCTAAAAGACAATTTAAGTTATGTGAAATTATTCTACGATACAAATGTCTTTTACTTTAGTATTCTTGTGACCAACATGTTGGTTTGAGTGAAATCAAGCTTGGATCCCTTAGTGATGTCTTGAGTTTGAGTCTTAGATAGAAAAAATATTGTTAGAAGGAGGGACCTCTCTCAAGGTGTTCAGCTAGGTCTGGTATTAGGCAGGTGGTAAAGCAGGTGGATTCTTCATTCCGATAACATTGTGACCCCAAATAAAAAATCTTATATTCTTCTACAAGTATATCTGAGTCTCCTGTTGATCTCTTTTTCATTATACAGTTGACAGTGATTCAATTGAGTAACATAGTTCTAAAATGAAGAAATCACATTCTGGTAGGAGCCCAAGAAGAAAAAAAAATATATTGCTAGAAATCTTGACAAGAACTGTTTCAAAGTTCATATGTGATATCATATTTAGGAGGTTCTTCTAATTTTGTTTTAAATATATATTTACAGGAAAAGGCTTTTTCAGATGATAAATGATCTGCCAACAATCTTCGAACTCGTGACAGGAAATTCTAAGCAATCCAAGGATCAACCACCTGCTCACAACAATGGTAGCAAATGCAAATCAAGTGGAAAGGTGGTATGCAGTTTTCAATTATTTCTTAGTTTACATTTCTATCATGCCCTTGTGTGGATAGTCACTTTGTTATTCCTGTTTTGGATTCTTCCTTTCAATAGTCCCGTCAGTCTGAGTCTCAAGCCAAGGGAATGAAGATGTCTGCACCACCCAAAGAAGAGGATGAGAGTGGAGAAGAAGAAGAAGAAGATGACGAACAAGGTGCAACATGTGGTGCTTGCGGTGATAATTATGGAACTGATGAATTCTGGATCTGTTGTGATATGTGTGAAAGATGGTTCCATGGTAAATGTGTTAAAATCACTCCTGCTAAGGCTGAGCACATCAAGCAATACAAGTGCCCTAGTTGCAGTAACAAGAGGGTTAGAGTTTGAAAGCCCTAAACATTTGGACCTAAACAGACAAGATTTAGAATGTTTGATGACATTTTTACAAGTGAAAATTTCTTTCTGTTCTAGTCAATGGTGCGTCTTAATGACTTATGTAGATGGAACTTCAAGTTTTGCTACTGTTCATTCCTACTGTCTAAACTTCTTGGAAATTGTGTTTTTAAGTAGTCATTGACAAGAAAGATATTATATAAATATACTTTGCAGTTTCTGGTTTTGATTTTAATAAATATTTCATTCATTTCTACATATTGATGTGGCAACGGCGGTCGTTTAGTGGCTTCTACGGGATCAATTCTAGGATAGTATTTGATCTTCTTGAACCAATCCCCTCTTTGTTAGGTATACCTTTGCTCGGGAACCATGGTCTTCCATTCAAGTATTTTAGTATTAACTGAGAGGTGCTGAGATTAGACAAAAAAAAAGAGGGTACTGATAATTTGTAGCACTTGTATTATTTTCTGGTTCTTCATCATTGGAGGTGAGGGACTTTGTGGCAGGTTCTTGGTGAAATATTTCAAAGAACTGGTTAACTGAAGAATGAAGTTTCAAAATATGGGAATGGTTAGATTCAACGACTACGGAAGGAGATTCTTCTCAGGTCGAGTCTTGTATTCCTCAAGTCATCTGTAACTTCCTTTCTCCATTTTAATGTTTCGTTACTTTTCTATGTATTGTTTTTACCCAAAAAGCTCATATCAATTGCGTCATAATGGTGTCATGAATACAATCAGGGATGTAATGGAGAACATGGTAACTAGCATGAAACTTCAGTTCCCTTGTTAAACCATTAGCGACAGAGTTAGCTTGTGTCCTCGCAAGATCAATATTGATGTTTTCAAAAAACTAATTTTTGTGTATGAAAGTAGGAAGAATAGCATCTAATTCAGTTTGAGGTGTACACTTTATTGTTATGCCTTGGATCGCATATTGTCCATCTCTATAATAAGCTTAGGAACATTCAACAGCCCAAAACATCAAATGTAGTTCCTTGATGATGCAACCAATAAAGCAGTGGCTGGAGTTTTCAAGATACCTGAAGAAGGAATCTCGTTGGAAGCCATCCTCTGAGCTTATTAGGAACTGGGAGCTTTCACAGAATTCTCAGTTACCGCTAACACGGTCCCCTTAACTCAGGGATACTTAGATGGTAATGTAATGTTCTCGTATAATATGAGTTATTTTTCATTATCTCAATAACTTTCGTTTTATTTATCTTTTATTTTAATTGTTTTGTATTTAAACTATATTCATGTGAATATTTAAATATCACTAATGTATATATTCTTAAGAATAATATTTTCAAGAATGCATACAAATTTCGTGAAACCAATGTCTCCCAAGAATTTATACGTAAAACAGTTTATATGTGAAATAATTTTAACTAAAATATTTATCTAAGTATAAAAATGGATGAAAAATGAAAAAAAAAATATTTCTTATATAGTACAATTAAAGTGAAAAAAATACTTTTAATTGTAAAAATAATACGAAAAATATAAGAATATATTTACTTCTAGTTTTAGTTGAAATTTTTTTATAATTAAATTTATTTGAATTAAAAATATTTAAGAAAATGGTAACAAATATTACAATTATCAATAAAGAAAAAAATATAAAGATTATACGACAATGAAAAAAATCGAGAAAGATACTTGGATAAGGAAAAATATTTTAATAGAAGAATATAATAATTTCATTTATACTTGAAAAAAGAAAAAACTATCTAACTCATCCATTCATCGCAGAAGAATATTTAAATAAGAAAGAATAGAGAGAATGAGTTTTTCTATAATTATGTTTCAGGTTGAAATTTTGTGTAATTCGTTCTAATAGAAAATAAACCTTGATATGAATTTGGATTTAGATATTTTTCGTTTAATAGATTAGTTTTATTTTTATTGAACTCTTATCTCATACTTAAATCTTAATAATTAATATCTTTTAATTGAGAGTCGTGTTACGGAAATGAATATTAAGTATGACTAAAGTCACCTAACAAAAATTATTGTTAAATTAATATTAATAGAATAAAAGTTATCATGAAATATTATTTTCTAAAAATGCGACAATTCTAAAATCTTTCTTCAAATTAAGAAAAACAAATTAAATGTCATAATTAAATCTAGAGATTTTCTCAACTAATTCATTACTCTTTTTAAGTTGAATTTTCGTACATAAATCCTAACAGAAGTATGTATTTGTAGACTTATTATGCCTCAGTTTATTTTATACCAAATTGATTTGAAATGGGTAGAAAATTTATTTTCCATCTCATGAGGCTGATGTATAATGAATATTCATTTTATCCATACGAATTGAATATAAATATAAAATTTAGAACAATTCATAAATAATTTAGCTGGAATTGTTGAAGATATTAGAGAAGGAATATGAGCGATGAAAATTGGTTTGTTGAGGGATGGTTTATGGAGAAGTCAATAATGGCAATAATGTTGTGGCAGTGAAATAACATCCACATAAAATCTATTTAATGCTATGGCTTCAACCCCCTTTCACCTGCATCTTTGTCTCCCTTTCTCTTCATTTCTGAGGTCGGATAGGTAGGTTTATGCTGCACAATAATTCACATTTTGTTAGAGATGTTAATTAAGCATACATAATGAGTATTAGTTCCCATTCTATTTTATTACATTCTATGTTCCATACCTAAATTAATCATGATTCGATTCTCATGTCATTTGTATCACTTTATTAGAAGATATATCATTTATACCCACTAGTATTGGTATCAATATAATACTAATAAGAAATTTTGTATTGAAAGTTTATTAAATAACACGTTAATGGAATTTTTTTATTTATCTTTCTATGTTTGTTAGTCATATGGGTACCTATGGGAATTTTTTCTTTTTATTTTATTTTGTGATACCATAAGTATTTTGGGATACCATGATTCTTCTCAAATTAGGCAGAATATCAGTATAGCAAACCAAAACTTTCTCTAAATATCTAATGAAAGATAAATTTTATAATTCACTGTATAAATACTCCTGATTTGAATCATATTTGTTTTGCATAGAAAATTTGTAGCCTTTTTACACACACAAACACATTTTTTTTTTAATATGTTTATTGCTATTTGGTTTACGTGAATTTCAAATAAAAAAAAAGATAAAAATTTCAAAGAAATTTGCATAATATTTATCTAACAATAAAAATATATTAAAAATATGCCACTAATTATTTTTTTTACGTTAAGAAAGTAACATCAAATGACAATTCTAATAACATTGATTATGCAATAATAACTATTATGCAATTCAAGGGTTCCAATAGTGAAACTGGTGTACTTAGTCAACAGTAACCAGTATTTACTCATGCACGTTCAGAGGGTGAAATTAAATTTATTAACCCACCAACCATACTCATCATGGCTGGATATACTTTTTTTGATAAAGGAGGCCTAAGATCTATGGAAGGATATACTAGTAGCAATAGATGTTCTTTTTTTTATCACTAAATCATAGCAATAGGTTTTGTTTATTATGTGAATAACATGACTAGAAAGGAAAAATATTGAAGGTATTTGATATATGATATTTCTTATGGAGATTTGATTGGATTGAACTTGGAAGTTTATGTCGAAAGAGAATATTAAGAATAAGAAATAAAAAGATAGAGAGAGAGGGAGAGAGTTGAGTCAAAGAAGGGGAGGTATCTGAATCACATGTCTACTTTTCAAGTGTCACAAGTAGACAGAGAGATAAAGACTAATACTAATTCTCTATATCACGACACATTAGTGTCAACCTGTCATTATCACTGTTTTGCCTAATTATTTTAGGGCTAAGTAACTGTGGTGGCTGATTTATTGAGTGGGAATAATAATAGATATATGGGTGGTATTGGCAGGTAGCAACAAATGAAAATAGTTATGAATTATGATATCTCAATGCAAGAATTACGTTGAAAGCATAAAGTGTCACAAGAATTTCACATCATTAGGTAGCTTCAACTAACGTGTAAGTCTCTGCCAAATCACCATGCATTCAATAACAGCTGTGTGCTTGTGCTCTATATAGGATGGTCATAGAACTAAACTATAACTCACTGTTCAATACTACTATTGCACCAATCAACTTCAATGCCTACAACAAAATTCAACGTAGTAATAACAAAATCACTAATCTTGGGGAACTAATCACCCATAACTACCAACAGGGTACTAATATGTTAGTTACTCCATCAACTAATTCTTTTCTTATCGAAATTTTGCATTAAATTAAAAGACACATGTTTATATGATCACAACTCATTGAATATAATATATTTGTTGACTTTAATAATAATTTTGAGAAAGGAAATAAAAGATTTGCATGAAATAAAATAAAAATTAAATATTTATTTCAAGGAATTATTAAAGAAATATAAAAATTCTTATTTTGAGACAATGCTAGAGTTTTATTGGATCGATAAGTTAGGATTATGAATAGTTAAAAATAGAGAAAAGGAAAATTATGAGAGATACGGGAAATCTCCTTTTTAATTTGTTCTCCTAAAAAGCAGATTGTCTTTATGGATATGATGGTAATGAAATGGAAGAAATAAAGGAGAAGATAATGAGTGGAATTAAGATTAAGATTAAGATTAAAATGGAGGACAGAAAGTCAAAAATTAGAGAAACAAGACAGGAATCAATCAAGGCGAATTCCGAAGGCCTTAACAAAAGACATTTGATTTCCCACCAAATGTGAGTTGTGACTGTCCCCGTGTTTTCAGGGACCGTTTTCCTTTTCCTTTTTTATTTATTTTTATTTCCAAAATTGTGATTTTGATCTTATCCCATGTTATGTTATGTTACGTTAATTGTTGGTACCTTTTTCGATTATCATGAAAAGTACCCTTTGAATCCCACTCGCAAATAAACAGATTCAATTCACTTGAAGGAGCGCCAAATTAAAATGAAAACCCTAACGTATTGAGAGAAAAAAAAAAAAAAAAAGAGTTTGAGAGAAGAAGCAAAAGAAAACAGATAAAGAGAGAGAAGAGCAGTCAACGAAAAAAGACAGGCATTTCATTTCATTTTCACACACGCTCTACCGTGTCATCTGTCAGATCTGCTTCATCATTCTCTCTTCCCACTCACAAAGCCGTGATTTTTATACGATAAACAGCTAAATGACACAGAATCCTCAACTGGGTATGTGGCTTGTGTGAGTAAATGTAAATGGGCATTTCTCATTCTTCGTGTGTGGCTTGAAGAAGAAGAAGAAGAATAAGATGTCTGAAATGCGAGTGTCCGAGCTTCACTTGAAGAAGGAACTCACTCAAATCCGTAAGGCTGCTCGAGTTCTCAGAGATCCTGGCACCACTTCTTCATGGAAGTCACCACTCAGTTCCTCAAGATCCGTTGCTGCGTGGAATAAGGACACTGCAACTGCAAGTAGAAGGTTCAGCACCAATTCTCAACTTGCCAACAATAGCAATGATAAAGAGAAAGAGAAAAGAGTGTTCTTGTACAATTGGAAGAACTACAAATCTTCGAGCGAGAAATGCAACGAGGAAGAGGAGGATGATGATGGTGATGGTGCTGGATCTTCGTCGCTGCTTGGGGACAGAGACAGAGACAGTTTGAGTGATGCTCGCAATGGTTGTGACTCAAAGAGCGATACTTACTTGGCTGCTGCTGCTGGCGGTGGCTGTGGTGGTGGTAGTGCTCGTTCTTCCATTTTCGGATGTGGGGATGCGAATCTTGTTTCCAGAAGAACGGTTCCCGTTAAGAAAAAGAGTAAGAAAAGTAACCCTCATTTTGATTTTTTAGGCAAGTATCAAAACCGTAGAGAAAGCAATCCAGGAAGAAATTTTGTGAGTTCTTCCAAGGCATTGGTAGAGGGACATCCTTTGCCATTTTTTAGCAGAGATGACTCGGTTGAACATGAGCACTCTGATGATACCGAGGATTACACTAATTCTGAAGGTGTGAGACCTGTTTCGGGGACTTCTCCTTTGCTCCTCAAACTAAGGCAAAAGAATTGGTCTCGCTCTTCCTCTAAGTTTTTGAGAAGAAGCCGGAAAGAGGACTCTTCTTATTCCTATAGCACCCCTGCATTGTCAACTAGTTCTTACAATAGGTATGGTCGTCGTTATCCCAGTACTCTTGGATCCTGGGATGGTACCACCACGTCGGTGAATGATGGTGATGGTGAAGATGAGATTGATGATCATTTGGATTTGCCTGGTCGCCAAGGATGTGGGATTCCTTGTTATTGGTCCAAGAGGACCCCTAAACACAGAGGCATGTGTGGGAGTTGTTATTCTCCCTCTCTGTCTGATACTTTAAGGAGGAAAGGTGGTAGCATTCTCTGTGGTAGTCAAAATATTTATCCCAGACACCGAAGATCTGTTTCGGCCTCCCACAAGCAAAGACTTTCTTTGAGGACTGCTCGAGGCGTTGTTCCATTGCTCACTAACAGTGGTGATGCTAGAGATGGGTCGTCTTTAGGAACCGGTAGGAGTGATGATGAACTTTCCACAAATTTTGGGGAGCTTGATCTTGAGGGATTGAGCCGATTGGATGGAAGAAGGTGGTCCTCGAGTTGTAGGAGTCAAGAGGGATTGGAGATTGTAGCTCTCAATGGGGAAGGGGAAGATGAGGGTACACCAGAGAATAGTCGGAGTTTTAGCCAGAAGTATAGGCCTATGTTCTTTGGTGAATTGATTGGGCAGAACATAGTGGTTCAGTCACTTATCAATGCTGTTTCAAGGGGACGAATTGCTCCTGTCTATCTTTTTCAAGGTCCCCGTGGGACTGGCAAAACATCAACGGCTAGGATATTTGCTGCTGCCTTGAATTGTGCAAGTCCTGATGAGAGTAAACCTTGTGGCTATTGCAGGGAATGTGCTGATTTCATGACTGGTAAGAGCACTGATCTATTGGAAGTTGATGGAACCAATAAGAGGGGAATTGATAAAGCTAGATATCTACTGAAAAAATTGTCATCGGGGTCAGCATCTGCCTCCCCGCAGTATACAATTTTTGTTATTGACGAGTGTCACTTGTTGCCCTCCAAGACATGGCTGGGCTTTCTTAAGTTTCTGGAAGAACCACCCCAGCGAGTTGTATTCATATTTATTACATCTGATCTTGACAATGTGCCAAGAACAATACAATCTCGATGCCAGAAGTACCTTTTTAATAAAATTAAAGATGGGGATATTGTGACCAGGTTGAGGAAAATATCTACCCAGGAAAACCTTGATGTTGAAGCAGATGCGCTGGACCTCATTGCTATGAATGCAGATGGTTCACTTCGAGATGCAGAAACAATGTTAGAACAACTTAGTTTGCTGGGAAAGAGAATTACTACTTCTCTTGTCAATGAACTTGTGAGTTTGCTGCAACTATTATTCTTTGGCTTGTTCATGCTTTCAAACACCTAATTATGAGGAGATCATCATCAGAAGCTCTAACAGGATGTTGGCAAAACAAAAATGAAGCCTTTTTTAATCCTAAATAAGCTAATCCAAACATGCATGTAACAGTTCTAATAATGCTTTTAACTTTACAAAGTTTTCTTGTTCAAATGATTATCACAAAAAGCATAATGCTATTTTTATTACCTGCAACAGGTGGGAGTTGTTTCTGATGAAAAATTATTGGAACTTTTAGAGTTAGCAATGTCATCAGATACTGTAGAGACAGTGAAAAGAGCCAGAGAATTGATGGAATCTGGAGTTGATCCAATGGTTTTGATGTCTCAACTAGCCGGCCTTATTATGGACATCATTGCTGGATCATATGCAGTCATTGACACCAAAACTGATGATTCATTCTTTGGTGGCCGGAGTCGTGAGTACAATCCCTTGTTATTCATCTTAATTTTAGCGTAAATATGGTGACAAATCTTTAAAAGGTGCAGAATAACTTTGATGTCATTTAGTGCAATGACCTTTCCCATTCAAAAGTTTAGAATGACTAATAAGTTCATACACTCATCTATATCAAAAAGGATACTGGTAAACATGAACCAAGAGCATTATGTTGCTATATTATAATGATACTCTGATATCATATTTGTTTTTGACCATGTGAAACATATCAGTTGTTTGCTACAATGTGACTTACTCTTTTTCTTTACTAGAAGTGATTTATAGTTTTGTACTACAGATTTATTGTGAAGGTTAAATTCTCTGAAAAACCAATGTGAAGGCTGTGTATTATTTGATTTATAATGCACAGCTTTCTATATTTTAAGATGTTCCTTATGCTTCACATTTGTCAACTAGAAGAATGTTAAATCATTTAAAAAATGAATCTGGTTTAATGAATTTCAACAATTTCATCTCAATCTGCTTCCTAGAACTTGTGTTTTTTTGGTTGACCTTAGGCTTTGATACACATTATCAGAAAACTAAATGTTCAGAAAAGTGATATCTGTTTTTAGTATTTTCTGGTTCTTTCCTGGCCTTCCGTGGTGCCTTTTATCTCTTTTAAATTGTTACAATGTTATGTTATAATAATGAAAATTCTACCGTCATCTGATGATTATTAATATGCACTTATGGATTTCATGATCAGTTAATGAATCAGAGTTAGAGAGGTTAAAGAATGCTTTGAAGCTTCTTTCAGAGGCTGAGAAACAGTTGCGGACATCTAGTGAGCGCTCTACATGGTTCACAGCAACTCTATTGCAACTTGGTTCTACACCTTCTCCAGATCTTACTCAGTCAAGCAGCAGTAGGAGGCAGAGCTGCAAGACAATTGAAGATGATCCATCAAGTGTTTCAAGAGACATTACCTCTTGCACACACACATCAGATCCTCAATATATGCCTCGGAAGTCAGGATACACTGCATCCCAGCAAAAAACACTAAATGGTAATTCCAACCATCAAAAGGATATATCCTCAAAGATTGATGGTCTCAGCTTGAAATCAAAGCCATCAAATAGCCCAATCATTGATGATGGCTCTACGGTGGTCTCATCTGATGATCTTATGGTTGGGAATACAATATATAGGTGCATAGATTCAGGGAAGTTATCTGACATTTGGGTGCATTGTATTGGGAAGTGTCACTCTAAGACATTGAGGCAGCTGTTGCACAATCATGGAAAGCTTGTGTCCGTATGTGAAGTAGAAGGTGAGCTATTAATATTTTTTTGCTCAAAGTTGAATTTCTTCCTTCTTTTAGAGTATTTAGAAGCATTTCTGATATACCTAGTTATATTAAAGCTGTTTAATTTTGAAAAATAGATGCCATATGCTTTTTATTAGTATGGTTTTTAAAGTCTATCAAGCAGCCAGGGATTCACTAATGCCCTGCTGTTACTGATGACAGCTGCCTTGGATTGTCTGCTGATTGTTTGCTCTTTGTATTAGTGTGTGTACTTATCATGGATATTTTACTTGATTTTCAGAAATTACTCTACATAGTTTCGTTTTTCATTTCTGTTATGCCTAGTTTTATTATTCAGAGAAGATACTAGACACTTCACATGACATGGTTGAAGGAAGTCGACTTGGATTATGTTGTGAGAAAAACGAATCTCATCATCGATGATGCGTTGAATGTGTATTACAGATGGAACTTAATAATTTTGTCTGCAAGTACAACTTAAAGGAGTTTAATTGATATTTCTTTGGCGTGCTTATTGAAATTACAGGGTTTAGGTAAAGGAGAAAGAGAGAGCAGAGGGTCAGAATAGTAGGACAGTAATATTACACATTATGTTACTAAACCCTATATACTAGGAATTAGATCAAGTACTAGATTCCTAATCCTAATCTGTTAATGGCTTACCAAAATATATGTTAGATTCCTTAAGAATAAGGTTTAGTTTCTGGGAAGATGAATTTTTCAAAAATTAAGGACCTAGAGTGTCCCTAAAATAACACGAGTCATCTTAATCTATTATGCATCATTCTATCCCTCTAAGATATTCTGCAGATATTTTAACAGTACTTTTGGGGTGGGCCTGGGACATCTTGTGCTTGGTCTGTGCTTTATTTCTGTGTTGTGTGCTTGTGGTTGCACTCTGTAAGTGAATAGTTTGATCCTTTGCGAATGTTGTTTTATTTATTGCAGTTAATAAGTGTGGCATGATGGCATTGAGAGTTATTGGATATGACATGTATTTATATGCCTTAAACAGTGTGAGATATGACATCTATTATGCATCATTCCATCTTTATTGTTCCCGTGCAGAATCTGATCTCCCTTTTTTCTTTTCCCTCATCTTAACCTAGCTTTTGTTTTGTCTTGCACTATTCCCTCCTCTACTAATATAGTTCTCCTTGCAGGTGTTTTGGTAGCATATGTTGCTTTTGGAGATGCAGATGTTAAAGTCAGAGCTGAGAGGTTTTTGAGAAGCATTACAAACTCCATGGAAATGGTTCTTAGGCGCAATGTGGAGGTCAGAATAATGCACCTTGCAGATGGTCAAGGTGAAAATCATGTTAATATACTGGGTCTAAAGCAGGAAGAGTCAACAGTGGTTAGTGAGAGGGATCATCAACAAGGTCATTTGAATGGAACAGAGGCTTATTCTAGTTTGCCTCCTTTACTGGATGGAAACCTGCAATCCACCACTGCCTCATCAGATATTATGGCTGAAGGACATGGTGCAAGAGAGAGAAGATCGGATAATCCAATGCAGAGAATTGAATCCATCATTCGTGATCAGATGCTGGAAAAGGCCTGGTTACAGGCTGTGGAAAAGGGTTCCCCTGGATCATTGAGTCGTTTGAGACCTGAGAAGAATCAAGTGCTGCCACAGAATGGTGTAGACCCAATGGAGTCCATGGATTCAACAAGATTTTCCTCTCACCAGCATTGGGAAGATGACCCGAATAATGAAGTCAAAATTTTGAGCCTTAAAAATGGACGGGTCGCACAGAAGGATCAGATTGGTAGAAAGGCAGATCGTATTCCCATGTCCCCAAGTTTATTGCATGACAACAGTGTAGCAACAATTTCTGGAAAAGACAATCTGTAAGTCCTTCAATTTTGCATTCCATCTATCTAATAGAAACTTTGCAAATTGCACGGTGAATTCCTTGCATTATTCTATCCATCAGAGTTACAAGATGATTCTTGGATGCATGAATTAATATCTAGGGCAGTGGAATATCTTTTATCTATCAACAGAAAAAAAAAAGATTCCATTGTCTGCATAAGATAAGTGCAGAAATTTTTTTGCTGTCTACTGAAACTTCTTGAATTATATGGAAGTGCTTTCAGAAGGATATATGGAGTAAAATTTCTAATATTTGTAAAGAGTTGGATATCATTTGGACTTGTTTTTAGTTAATTTTATGGTTATATTATTATATACAGTAACTTGAAAGTTAATGTGGTTGACATGCATGTTAATGATATTTTAAATGTGCACTTATTAGCTCTGTCTGGAGCCTTTGCACTTTGCCACTTCACATGGCATCCATCTGGAATGGACCCCATAGATGGTGCATGACTCTGACATGTGTGACATTTGACTTTCCAAAATATTTAATTCGGTATTAATATTTTTTCTTGTGTAATGTTTAATGTCTGGAAATGAATGCATTTATGTACTTAATCTGATATTGTTTCCTGAAGTTTGGTTTTCCCAGGGTTGATGTAATGAAAAATGTTGTACTTGCATGCACTTTTTCTCTCACCTCTGGTTTGCAAAATTGGTTTGATTGTGTTTTAAAGTGAATGATAGTTAATAATAAACATTGCATGCTGAGCATGGAAAAGTGGCGTACAATAAATGATTGTTGGTTCAAAAAATTAATTTGTATTATTTGTTGGTTACTGTAGGGGATATGAATCAGGGTCGGGAGCTGGTGGTTGTGGATTTTTATGTTGGAATAAGTCCAAACCTAGAAGGGTAATAAAGGTAATTTCATTCTCTGTCCTTTACTTGAAAACTTGTCTGTTTATCTCAAAAACTAAGTTCTTGTTTGAGACACTAAATAAACATAACATGAAGGAACATGTCACAATGTCTTTGTTGTAAGCAGATAAAAGGTGGGACCCCAGTTAGAGCGCGTAGAGCTGCCACTTTTACTTTGTTTGGTGATTGTGGTAAGCCAAAGAAAAGGGAGCGGAGAAGATAAGAAGAGGATTCAGTTCAGAAGCTTTATTCAATATATATTTTCTTTTTTCTTTTCCACAAAAAATTTTCTTACCCTTTGAGCGATTCTTGGAGGATGTGAGCGTGAAATGTGAATGTCATATGGTTTAGCAGTTTCTACTTATTTTCCATTTGCTCCATCCTTTGTTTAAAGAACTAATAAAGAGGAACATTCAAACCTTTTTACTTTCCTTTCAACAAAATCGTATTTACTTTTCATAATTCTTGATACTTTATCCTTGCCTTACACATTCAAATATTCTCAAATCTGTTGGCTAATCACTGATGTAACACAAGCATCTCACACAAACGAGTTTAGAGGTCCATAATATGTAATAGTAGAAGGAAAAGTTGATGAGTTAGATTAATTAATTAATTTATTAATAATAAAAGGAATGATTATAGTGGATTGCCGGGGCTCCGGAGTTGGTGAGCATGCATATAATGATATAAAGCTACTTTGATTAGCACGGCTAGGCTCCTTTTTTATTCTTTTTTCTTTAAAATTCGAGAGCAATTTTGGGTTTGGACCCTACTATATTGCCCATATTTATATCTTTGATATCATTTATTTCTAATCAAGAAAACTAATTTCCTTGAAGATAATAAGATTAATTTTGTAAACTTATTATCCTCTTGTCTATTTATTGACTTTTTTTGGTTTATATAAAAAAATTAGGACAGCATTTTTAATGAGATGGATAAAATATTTCACGACAGTAGAGAACCCTAATATTAATTAGTATCTTAATGGTATTTGTCAAAAAATAACGAAATATTAATTAAAGTTTTGGAAAAAAAAAACAATATTGAAATTATTGAAAGTGTCGAAGATGTATAATATTTTGGTGGTTATTACTGAGATGAGATATTTAATGTCAATCCATTTTCAAATAATTCTTCACTGAACTTCCCGCCAAAATGGACCTTAGTCAACGATCACTCATCCAGAAAGAAGAAATGATTTGGGCATTTTGTCTTTGTCAATGAGACCAAAGGCTACGGCTTACCACGTCCAATCATCTGAATTACTTTTGCTGTCTCTGATCTAGTTGGTAGTCTGAATCAATTTTTTTCTAATGAATCATTTTTTTTTTATAAATCAAAATTAAATTTTACTTTTCAACTTTATCATAAACAAAATTTAAGGCGTATTAATTTTAGAAAACTTAACTACATTTTAAAAAACTTAATTATGATGCGTTGACAATGGTACTTGTGAAGAAAATTATCCCCCAAGGAGAAATTTCGCTACCAATCACCTTTGGATCCAAGATTGTTTCTCACCTATGCTTGTGAAAGATGCCCAAGACCCCCAAAAATTATTCATTGTGATAATGTTAATACTTTATCGCCAGAAATAGCCACTAATCCCTGTCGAAACTATCAACACATATAAATAAGATAGATATTTCTGCTTCTAATATAATTTCTTCTTCTGTATCCAAGACCAGAATTCAAGTGTCGACAGATGAACGTGACAAATGTATCACAAGGTTGCCAAAACTTATGGCACCAGGGCTTTATTCATTCATGAGGATTTTTACTTCCATGCAGAAGCATTCTCCTTGTTTTAAGCAACCACAGCGTGCTTTTACACAATTCAATACATACAAGTTACACCAAGTCATAAGTAGCAAAAAATTTGTATGCAGTTCTCTTAGCCGCAAGATTACTGGCACCTTGCATGATCAAAAGTATTTTATTATGAAAATAATTAATTGAAGATGATTTTCTTCAAAGGTGAATTGGCAAAACTATATTTTCTCCCGAATTTAAATTCAATATTCTCTCTGCCAGTAACATGTCATCAGGCGTAGTCACCTGCAAAAAATTCGCAACAGGTATATATATATATATATTGTAACAGGAAGAATAAACTTGGACACCCAAGAGGTGTCTACACCCAAAGAGAGAGGAAAGACAAGCAATTGATACAAATAAAAATAAGTCTAATAAGCTAAAAGAGGACAGGATTTAGGACAAAAATGTGTTGGAGGCATATATGCATATAACAAAAAACAAGTCAATTTCATAACAAAATAAGTAAAAGAAATTCTCTCTCTCTCTCTCTCTCTATATATATATATATATGTGTGTGTGTGTGTGTGTGTGTGTGTATAAAACAAGTAAAACAAAAGTTTAACTAGTTATAACTGAGATATTTTCTTCGTTCGCCCTCAAATCTAACTGTACACCCTTTTTTACATTCCAGAATTAATATTCCAGAAAGTATTATGCCACCAACACCCCACACCCTCAGAATGGGCATTCCGGAACATTTCAGAAAAGGGAGCAAAGTAAAATTTATAAGATCTGTGAAGAAAATGACTATAACTGGTCAGATCAAGCCCAAATTCTATTTACTTTAGTCCAACCTAAGTTATGCCAAAGTCCAAAAGCTCAATTTTTCTGGCTTTAATTATTTTAAGGTCAGATACTTTTTTTTTGGGAGGGACTAAAAAAGTATCATATCATATCATATGCGGCATATGATGTTAGTTACAATACAAGGCTTTGTATGGTTTCGTGTAATAAATGGCTAGTCATCAAGCTTCCAATAGAGAAGAAACAGGGGAAGGTTTGCTTACCTTAATGTTGGTATAAGATCCTTCAGTGATGTAAACAGGATGTTTAAGGTGCTCAACAATGGACACATCATCAGTAACTTCAAGACCTTCTCTGTAACAAAGGTTGCACAAAAAATACGAGTTAGATTCTGAGAAAGAATGTATCTTCTAAGCAAGTAATAAAACCAAATTATCTGCACTTGTTACTACATATTCCAACTTAATAGTGGGTGTGAGTCGTGTGACTCATCCAACTGTTTATAAAAAATGAGACTACAACAATATATTTCATTCTTTGATTGTGTACAAAACCAAATTTCTTCTAATGTGTACAAATAGTTCCAATTAATTAAGCTTAAGAGAAACTACCTATTTACAAACTCAAAGCCTTTCCTCAGCAACTCAGGCTTGATTACCTGTTAAAATGGATAGAATCTAAGTAATTGACCAGGTTCTCAAACAAAGATGAGATACATATTATTATTGTGACCTGTGGAGTCTGCATCTCCCATAGCGTTTTTCTGTCCAGTGTTTTAACAACAAATGATTCACTGTTTGCCTGCAGAAAGATTGCTAGACAAATTTCACTAAATTTACCCATCACAGGAAAGGGACTAAATTCATGCATATATGCACCTAATCAGAATAAAAATTCCAATCTGTATGAGACATTCTTGTCTGCGCAGTTATTCCTGAGTTATTGCTACCTCTTTCAGGCATAAACAAAAACACAGCACAGATAAACAATTGTCCACAGATGTGTAGCAGTTATATAAATGTAAAGGGGACAACTGACATCCATCTATACTCAGATGTGAACATAAAACTACAGCGAAATTCATATAGAAGGAGAAATTTAAAAATTGAACTGGAGGATCAGCCACCATAACAACAAAAAAAAAAAAAATACATTCAACACTAGCAGCAGAAGAAGAATGAGTATAGCTGCAAAATAAGCAGACAAATACATTATACTTGAAAGGAAGACAAACTAATTCATTAATCCACATCTTTGATTATGATACTTAGGGAAGAGTGATTGACAGGAAAAAGAAAAGAAAAAAAATCAAAAAGGTTTGGAGATAAATGCTAACTGTTGGAAATCATAACAAAAAATATTTTGAAGTTTAGTGCTACTGGTCTTGAAGTATATACTTCTGAGTTAATTTATTCAAGCATCACCAACCATGTTGAACAGTAATCTGAGGGATATGTGTGTATGTGTGTGTGTCCCTCTTGATAATACAACTCTGCGGATGGGGAATATCAAATTCGTATTCTTGCATAAAGTTGTTTATCACATTTGTATTTTAAATTTTCTATAAAACTCTTTCTGTTGATGAGGAATATCAAATTCACTTTCATAGAAAAAGTAAATTCATCAACCACTTAAAATAATTGAGGGAACTGACATGGGCGTGCAAACAACTAGTGAATACCTCTTTGATGGTGGCCTTCACAGGGACACCAAGAACTGCAGCTCCATTCAATAATCCATCATTAAGGACCTGAAAACAGAATACAAGTGGGTCATCTAAGCATTGCCTTATATGAATTGATTGAATTGTAAATGGAGAGAGAGCTCCCAAGGCAGGAAGGGGGCAGCCAGGTTCATTACAGGCATTCAGAAGAATTTGAAAAAGGCCCAATAAAAAACAGACAAATAGTGCATTTAAATCCAGTAACATGGTACAGACACATAATGTCACTATGTGGATCCAAATAACATGAGTGCTTCTATCAGGAGTATGCCATCAGAAATGGTCAGGTTATTCAATTCTAGAAATGAAGAGAGCCTCCACATGATCTGTAGACTCTAGTGTGACTATGGTGTTAACAATAAACCTGACTCAACATGAATTCTTCTGTATCTCACTCACACCAGACTAATGGAACATTGTTGAATATCCTTCATGAATATGTAACTTGCAGAAAAATCAAAAGCATTTGACTTAAACTTTTGCAATAGAAACTTATTCAACCCAGACCTTTTTTACATCTCCTGATAGCACCAAAGGTCTTGCAGAATCATGAACGCAAACAAGCTCTGAGTAAGGATCAACAGCCTGCAAAAACAAAACTAAAAGAACATTTAACAACTCAATGATAGCACATGATATACAGAAACCTTAGAAATTTAACTTCTGCAACTCAGAATCAAACACCCAGACAAGAATGAATGGAAATAAATGATTGTCAGGATTATGTAAGAAATAAACAGAATGAATGGAAATAAATGATTATCAGGATTAGAAGAAGTGCACATTCCTGAAGGCCATTGTAAACAGAATCCTGTCTTTCTTTTCCAGGGAGTGCAAATTTGAGTTGTGCTGGGAAATCTCCTTTTGCATCTGACGAAAAAGAATATTAATAAGCAAGAGGCAAATATATGGTGACAAACGAAAGTAAAGCTAAACGGAGGGGGGGGGGGGGGGAACCTTCAAAAAATGTCCTTGTAGGAAGGATCACAAACCACAACGATTTCTTTGACTTCAACCATGTGAGAAAACGTGTAGAAACTGAAAAAGATTGGCATATACGGAGCTAATTATTTGATTGAGAAATGAAACATGATATATAGGGCCTGTTGTGAACATAGGAAAGAGTGATTGATTACCTAAACAAAGCAATGGGTTGACCCAAAAGAGGAAGATACTGCTTTGGCATGGCAGCCTGTGATAACAAACAAATATAGACAAATGAGAAAAAGTAAATTAGAAAATGGAAAACAAAGAGTTGAAGAAAGACAACACACTCCCATCCTCTTGCCCTGTCCTCCAGCAAGTAAAATAACCGAAACACTTTTGTCTCTAACAACACATTCCAAATCCTGCACACCAGGTTGCGCCTGCGCAGAGCACAGAGTCAACACCCTTGATTTTCCATTTTTCTTTGAACATATTCTTATAGCATCATCACCTGCTCAAGGTATCAAGTATCAAATACAAAGCCACACACAGATGTAATAGCTAATTTCACTCACTTCACTTACACTTACCTGCGTTTGGGAACTTGTGTATTATTGGGAACGCCAGAGCAGAACCAGAACGATAACGATAACGGGAACGAGAACAAGAACAAGAAGAGACACCAAAATGAATCGGAGCTTGAAATGCTATAGTTACCATCTCTGACTTTTCCCTGTGTTTGGTGTTTGTGTTTGTGTTTGCTTACTGTTACTCTTACTACCAACCACTCATCTCTCTCTTTGCCTCCTTGTTGGACTTCCAAAGGGAAATATTAACTCATAATTTTTTATTTATAAATTAAAAAAATGTTAGAGAAATAGTTATTGGTATTGGGCTTGGGCTTGGGCCGTCAGCCCAGTAAAAGTGGCATAATAGGATGGCAATATCATACATTATATTACTAACCCCTATTTATACTAGGAATTAGGTCAAGTACTTGATTCCTAATCCTAATCTATTAAGGTAACAATTGGCTTACCAAAATATATGTTAGAACCCCTACCAACAAGGTTTAGTTTCTGGCAAGATTAAATTTTCAAAAATTAAGGACCTGTAGTGTCCCTAAAATAACACAAGTCATCTCAATCTATTATGTGTCATTCAATCCCTCTAAGATATTCTGTGGATATTTTAACACTACTTTTGGGGCGGGCTTGCCACATATTTTAACAGTACATTGTATGATTGTGGTTAATTTCACTCCTTAGGTGAATAGTTTGATGCGTTGCAAATGTTGTTTTTATTTGTTGTCGTTAGTAAGTGTGACATGGTGGCATTCAGAATCATTAATATCTTGTTTGCCTTCAACCGTGTGAGATATGACATCTATTATGCATCATTCCATTTTATTGTTCTTTTCCACAACCGGATCTCTCCTTTTTATTTCCCCCTCATCTGATTCGGTTGTCCTGCTCCTTATAACTATAACTCAGCTTTTGTTTTGTCCTGCATTACTCCCTCCTCTCCTAATATACTTCTCCTTGCATTGTTTTATTATATATAGGTTTATAGCATACAACATTAGTCTATGAGATACCAACACTATTGGCAAGACTGCGAATTGTTGAACAATCAGCACTATAATTTCCTTTTTTGCATGAGTGATTTGTTATAAATTTAAAATTAGGAAATGGGTTCTATCCTATCAAACCATGGTTTAATAGCTGATGTTTTCTCTCCTCAATGATTAAAAGTTTCTAACTATATAATGATTTCTTCATGGTTCAGTTCAATAGGAAAGTACTATTTTAGTCACTAAATTTTGGGAGTGATGTTATTTTAATTTCTGACTTTAAGAAATGAAATATTGAATCATTGACATTTACATTTTGTGATATAAATAACACTTATTTATGTCATCTTAAGGATAAGATTGAACAATATAGACTTATTTGTTTATTTCTAGAAATTCGAAACTAAAATGATAGTGTGTCTAAAAACTAATGACTAAAATGATATTATACTCATGTTATGAAGCATGTTCTTATTCTATCAAATACAGACACAAGAAAATGTCATGTTAAAAGAACAAGGATACGATGTTAAAAGAACGGGGAAACAACTAGATAAACCTACACCGCAGCTTGTCACGCTTGCTTCGTCGTTCTGACATGATTCAAATTAAACGCTGATTGACAAGAGTAATATATTGTTTAGTTCAATTATTTTACCGTGAAAAAATTGATATCATATCGGACATCATATAGTTATGGATGTTTCTCATTCCTTATCTTTTTCATACATTAGCGTATGGAAAAGACATCCCAAAATAGTAAGTAATAGCTTATTGTTTGCCAATTTTGACGTGCACAAAATATTTTTCAATGCTATCTTCACAAACATGTCTGAAGCAATCCCTTACGGCAATTCACTTTACGACGGATAATTGGGAACGTCAGCTCAGCAGTTCATTTCTCATAACCATTGATTTTCTTAGTAAAGAGAAAAGTTGAACCTCACAATTGTATTTGACCTGGAATATAAATTAGAATATCATGACAAGTTGACGTCAGCTTAAAGGAGAACAAGAAGGTGGAAAAACCATTCATGATCAAAATTATACCTGTCTAAACACCTACAATGTTGTTGCTCCTAATCAGCTCATACCTCTCAAAAGTTGAAATAAATGCATGAAAATTTTTTAAAAAGTGATTTTCTTTAGGGGAAAAAATTGTAACAAATATAGTATTATCTTATTCTTTCTTCTCACGTCAACAAGGAAACACTTATAAAAGAAACCTAGAATCATACAAGAGTTACGATTTAAATCTCAGTCTCCTAACTTTTACTCTTATTCACTTAAGTTTTAGAGTCTTTACACATCCCTATTCTCTACCACTTTTGACTAGAAGATCACCCTTAGCATGCTAGCTCTCCATCATCATATCTTAGGAGTCGTTAGAGAGTCATGCATACTAACTCTAGGCTAGTAATTAAGGAACATGTATTGAGTGATGACCATTGAAAAAATTGAAATATTAAATGAATAAGCATTAAAGAAAACAATCAATGACTTTACAACAGAATGAAAAAAAAATATTAAATAAAAGTGTTGCAAAAAGTGTGCAGGTCTGATACGAAAGTGTGGAGTCTGGTGGTTTCGCAGGTAAGCAGGATGATCGTAATTGCAGTGCAACAGTTGCGAGCTAATGAGTAATAGGAGAGAACATTACAGAAATTGGAAAAAGTCAGATTACATATCCATTGGAGCAAAAGTGTCTGAAATATAAATACATACATGTACTTTCATTTTTTTGTCTGAGAGGGTTTTCTTACACGCTACATCCACCTCATTAATTTTCAGACCCTTTAAGTAAATGATTGCATGAGATTCCCATTATGGTAACACTTCTACTGTCATTTCATTTCTGCTTCTCACTTCACACACACCAAACCCTTCCTCCTTGTGGCTATTTCAGACAAACCTTTCTTCCCATTGAATTCCGGGCTTTGCTTAATCGTATACACTGCTTACTGTTCCACTTCATGGGGAATTGGATTTTGTTTTTCTTTTATTTATTGCATTGCAGCACTGTGTACACCTTTTTCAGCATATGTTAACATCACCACTCTGTAAATAACATATAAATCAAAAAGATAAATGAAATCAACTATTTCACCCCTGTTTGTAATTTATCAAAAATTCTTAATTATTTTATTAACCCTTTTAAAGAATGTAGAATATAAAGAAGAAAAACACTATTAAAGCCAAGATGATAAGTATTAAACCGTTTATTTTATTTTTTCAGACATACACACACCAAGTTTATTAAGTAGCAGTTCTTGTACATAGTTAGGATGAAAAATGATCTATTTTGAATCAGTAAATTTATTTGATCATGAACAATTATCTTTCTGAAGTGTAATACGTATTATCTTTAAAGAACTAATCTATTGTATTAATTTCACATAAGTTCCCAAAAATACAACAGAAGTTATTCACATATACTGAAATAATAGAACTAGAAAATATAAAGATATAACAAGAACTTTTGAGTTACATTCAGATCATAATTTTTTGGCCAAAATGTGGTATAAAATAGAATGAAGGAAGCAATAGTTTGAAGTTATGGGAAGTTTGGTTTCAATAATGAGTTATGCGAATGAGTTGAGTTTGCATGCATTTAGGTGTAATTATGATGATTTGAACAAGTTTGTTAAAAGAATTATGATAATGAATAATGATGAGGTACGAATCTGAAAAGGGGTGGTTGATTAATTTAACAAGGTTCTAAATAAGATGGGCTGTTATTCCGCATGCAATCGGCTATTTGTGTTGGCAATGTTGAGTGCTGTTGAAAAAGAAACAAATGAAGGAATAACTCAGAAAAAGTAAATAAAATATAAAAGCAAAATTGTGATACGAGTTAGTAGTTACATAATATTCAAGTTGAAAAGAGAATTTGGTTGGTGGACCCTCCAACATGCACACTTTAATCAAAAAAGTTTAATGCATAGAGACAAGTTTTTTCCCTAATAGAATTGATCATGCCAAATTTCGCATGCGTACGTCTCTCTCACTCTTTGATCCCTCTCCCTGCTATCACTAATTTTCTTTATTAATAACAACAAATTTTTAGTTTTTTATTGATTAAATTATATTTAACTATAACATGAAATTATAAATAATCCTTCATGGTTGAACCTGTAAGTAGTATTTTAGATTTTAATCTCGTCCATATTCACAAAAAATATATAAATAAAATTTATTAAATAATTAATATGACTTAAGAAAAGAGAAAATAAAAAGAAAAACACAATAAATGAGATATAAGAAATGAAATTGTATAAAATCATTATCGAAAAATTATGTATAGATATTGTGTATATTAATTATATATAAATTTTTTAAAAGATTGAAATATTAACTAAATTTATTAAAAATGTGATATATCTTTTTAAAATTTATTAAAAGTCTGCTATTTCTTGAATATAATAAACATCATTTCTAATAAAATTACGTGTATATTTTTCATGTAATATAAATTTACATCTCTGAATATGTTTATATTATTTCAGTTTGGGCTCATAAAATTTAGAACTGTACCCCGTTTTATATGGGCATGTAACATGTATAATGCTAGCTTATAAGCATCGGAATTAGCATGTACGTATATGTATATGTAGATATACCTGACGTACAGCAGCAATGACGATGGAGCATAGGCAGCAGGAGATTGGTAAATAAAAAAAGTAATAAGAAATGACAAGAAAAAGACAAAGAGAAGTAATGAGTTAATAAAGAGTAACCTGGATGAAATTTGTGAGTGTAGTTGGTGTGGAAGGAAATAAGAGAGAGAATGGTTATGGTGTCTACTGTCTAGTTCTTTCTCACTAAATGTGTTCATGTTTTCCTTCATTTAGCATAAATGCAATTATGACACTATTCATGCATTGGGTTTTGAGTTGTTCATGGTCCCCCTTCTGTATCAAAATTGTTCAGTGTCTCAAACCCATCACATTCTCTCTCTCTCTCTCTCTCTCTCTCTCTCTCTCTCTCTCATTCTATTCTCTAATGCACCACTCCATCTTATCATTCAAATCTAGATAAGATTTTTTTCGTATGGATATCCATTCAAAATATGACTATAACTCACTTCAATCAAATTCAAAATCCATCATGTAATTTGGTCCTATACATTACTCTCCTCTTCCTCATTTTTATATTACTTTAATAATCCTCAAATTTCAAAACTGCCTCATTCGTATTAAATTCATGTATTCAGACAAATTCAATTTAAGTGGTCTCATCCTGTGCTCCTTAGCTTGTAAGGGAAACAATCATCTTAAGCCTCAAATTTCAATAAATAAGAACTCATCATAATATTGTGATAACATTTAATTATATATTTTTTTTTTACCATCAACAATTTTTTTAATAGAAAAAGTTAATAATTAATTGGTGAAGCTGGCAAATGAAGTTGTGATATTGCATCCGGAGTGTGGATGTGTGTTATTAGTAGTGGTATTAATTGGTTTAATACTTAGAAAAGTCTTTTACAAATTAAATTTGTCATTTGAAGAAAACTTTATGCGAAAGTATGATGCATAAATATGGAATATGAATGAGCAAATAAAGTTGTAACGACATGGATTCTATCCTTTCTTTCCTCATATTCTGTTTCAAATTTCTTTTGTCACATTGTCATTCATGTTAGCTGGAAGATGGTAGTTGGATAAGAAATTAAAGCAGAAGGGATATAAAAGAGGCGTGTACAAGGAAAAGTATTACCTTTATTTTTATTTTTTTTGCTTATAATAATATTTATTTGTTGATTGGGTATGGCGTCACTTTGAATCTTATGCCTTTGCCTAAATATTTGGCCACGTAGAAAGTAGAAAGTAGAAAGTAGGAAGGGTGTGTGATGTCTTTGGGTCTTACTCTCTTGCTTGAGACAAAGATTAAAAGCAATGGGAATGTTCCCAACGGCTATTCCTTTCTTTTCAGTCGTTTTTTTAAAACAAAAAGAAACCTCATTCTATCATAACATAACCAGTGAGGTCCCAAACGACAGAAACCACAGTCTACCTTCTCAATCCAAATCAATGAGTTTTATGTACATGATAGAGACTTCGCCTGTCCTTCAAAATAACTAGCCATTATTAATTATCTTTTTTCAGATCAATTGAACCTCCAAATCAGCCTCCCTCTCATGATCTGCAATTGCTGCTTAATTTGTCTCAACTTATTGTATCTATCACACTAATTGATCTCAAAACTAAATGCAAGTTTGTATCATTTCGAGTTAAATCCTAGTATATAATAAACATGTTAAATACTTAAAACAAAAAATTTGTCATTCATAATAATTTTATTAGGCTCGGTCGATATTGTTATCTGCTATAAGATACTTCCATGGTTTGCAAAAAAATAATAATAAAGATTTTAATAAAAAGGGGAAGATATTTTGTTTTGTTTGTTTATTTATTTTATGAAAGTAGTATGGAAGAAGCATGAGTAAAGTATTGATACGTAATGAGTAGAGGGTGAGTTAAAATGATAGTCCAGTCTGGCAGTTTTCAGAGGGTAGTCTAACTAAACTAAGATTGGAAGGAAAGAAATTGGTTACTCTGAACATTTGAAACATAAGGAACCAAATGAAGGGCAATGAAGTCTGCATATGCTTTTGAAAGAGTGTAAAATGATCCTTTCCTGAAAGAGAAAAGTTGTCCATGAGTATGAAGATAGCAAGAATGATACCAATATATTTGGTGGTGGTCACTTGCAGATAGTACTCTGCTACACATTTGATATATGTTGCCAAAACACATGCACATTGTTTGAGTGTTTCGGATCCAAATAAATAAAGGTCACACTTCAATTTGCTACCTGCAACCTCAAACAAGACCCGCCCCCCACCCACCTACACACTTTCACACACATGACACTAAATAAATAAAGTAAATAAAAACAGTCCAAATGAGCAAACAATGGTCTATGATTTAAAACACATGTATTTGTTGCTTTAAACGGAAAAAAATTATTATAACTTGTCTTCATCATGACAAGCATGTCCAAAGCAAATGATCAAGAGGGGAACGGGAAAAATGAAGCCAATTTAAGTAATTTGATTCGTTAATGGAAAATGATTGGCTTAACAAAGGTACCACTTGTTTCCTAACAAGGCACCTAGCAAATGAAGTTGGTGTAGATTAGGACTAGGATGATTAAAAGAAACATCATCTTATTATAAAAAAGTTAAATGCACCAAATCTTTGGAAATTATCAAGAGGATCTAGTTGACCAAGAATTATTTGCTTTTCAATTAGAGCGGGGCAGAATTGCTTACTTTTCTTGTTTATTTTGCACATTGAATAATTTGCTTTTTAATGTAAGAGAAAAAAGTTTTAACTTTTCATTGGGAACATCTAGTACTCTTTATGTAATATTCCTTTCATTTGTCTGCTTCCTAAAAGAAAAGAATATATAAGCCAGTAATCAACACTAACCTAACTTCGAATCATCAATGATGTAACAACTCACACATATTCTTCTATGCATTTTCCTAATTTCAATTTAAGACCTATTATCGCCTGCGTGGTTTGACTGTGTATGTAACCATAGTAAATTAATTATGTTTAATTTAGTTAAATTAGATTTATCATGTCATAATCATACTCTCTAAAAATATATATGATACACATTTATTCAATGCGACTTCTTATCCGTAATTATTAATTATGTCAATAAATAAATTTAAATCCACAACTTGCCTCTTTCAATCTTATTGGGAATGAAGAAGATGAAGTTGTTTGAATATGAATGAAGTGGAGGGTCTCAATGATGCATAGAGTATAATGCACAAAGTGATGCCATATGCATGCACCGATACATATATAATGCCACGTAAACTGTACAAGTGATGAATTCAAATTTAGTATATAACCTACAAAACTGCTACTTTCATACGCCTAATCATGTTTCACCTACAAACTACAATGGACCAATTCTTCACATATATAATTAACCAACAAAATAAATTTACCTTTATATAATAAATATAATTAATTTCTCATTCTTCACAGATTTTTCAACTATATATCATGTAATCACTTTTTGAATCACTAAAGTATACATTAATAATGAGCTATCCAATTCAAAAGGCATTGGTAAAATTGTGATATGATGTGAGTTATGTGTCCCTTTTTTAAGTTTAAATTAATTGTTGTTGGTTGTATACAGTCTTATGAAGAAGAGGTTCAGTGAATTTGGTTGCTGTGTAGTATTGCAAAGTGCAAAGTGTGCAATCTTCATTGCTCACTCTCATGCTGCTATGCATGTAGCAGCATATGTCTTTTACCGTTTCAATTCATTAATGTAATGCTTCAACCTTTTCTCAGAAGAAAATAATTTTATTGTACAGACATTTATATGAATCATGTACTAACACTTGTTAAGACACCTACATTAAATCACTACAACTTTTTATTTGAATCTTTTCTCTTGTAGTTGTTTTTTTTTTAAAATAAAATAAAATGAAGAAAGAGTCGTTTTTAATTTGAAGTTTGTTTATTAATGTAAAAATTTAAGTTTAGTTTAAGAATATTTTGCATTTTTAATTTTTGGAGAGAGAGTGTTGAGTGTTTCATACAAAAACATGTTTGGGTACGAAGAACCATCTTCAAAATTGTTATCTCTACTCACGTGGACCCCTTCGTCCCCACTTAATTTCATATACTTACAATTTTTTTTATACATTTAAAAAATAAATTTACTCGTCAAATACATTTACTATATTTTTAAATATGGTATATTTTTTATTACATTAAATATTAGCTTTCCATTAGATATTATATTTCCTTATTTTATTTTATTAATTTGTAAAAATAATATTAAAAGGAGATCATATTTTTGTTTGACTTACAAAATATAAAAAATACTTGAGTATATAGATAAAAGTATCATACTCTTTTTATTGTTAGAAATGATAATTATAAATTTTATAAACCATTAGTGACTTATATATGTTTTGTCATAGGTATGTAAAAGATGTTAATTAATTATGCATGAAAAATATTTTAATTAATTTCTTATTAATTAAAATATATACAGTCTAATTTATGTCTTGTATATTTGAACTCTATTGACAGATCAGTATATATGTTGAGGCTTCGAATCCCATTGAAAGTTGAGTTGCACTTGATATTGATAATGATAATGATTCTGATTCTAATTCTAATACATAACATCCAAGGTTTTAATTGATTAGTGAAAATGTGATATTGTTTAAGCGCATCGCATCGATGATACATATGAACAAATTGCAAAAAGAGAAAAGAAATGGAGAATAATGTTGTCTAAGACAAAAAGTAGAAAGAAAAGCAAGAAAGGAAAAGTAATATCCATGCAGAATTACTAGAAGAAGAGACAACATAGATAAAAACAAATTGTAAAGATTGATAAAGCCTTAAATGTGGTGTAGAGACTGGAATAAAGGCATGGATAATAAAAGAATAAAGCTATTTGGATGATTCATAAACAATATTATGATGAAAAGTAGAATCCTTTTACTACTTCCCAGTAGAATATGTAAACAACAGCTTTACAGAGAAACCGTGACGTATTCCTAACTTTTTCATATATATATATATATTCTAAATACGTAATCAACGTCACAATTCTCATGCTTATATCCTCATAATTAATTATCTATATCTTAACTCAATAGTTTCATTTTTCATCACTAGTTTAATATCTATAGAATTCATTTTCGGTAAGTATTTGAAAAATATCATTGCTTTATTTATAAGTAATAGTATAAGTATATGACCATCTAAATTCTTTTGAATTAAGTTTCATTCTCATTCCATAACAATTTCTGCATGTAAATAGAGGTAGTACTATTGCAATAATAATAATAGAAAAAAGAGAGAGGTAGCACTATTTTATTTCAAAAGAGTTCTCCAGCGGCATTCGTACATTTAATTTAACTCTTTGTTGTTCAAGAAGATCAATTTATTAAAGAAAAAAATTAATCATAATAATAGTATAAATAGTTTTACAATGTCATTTAATTATAAATTATTATTACATATATTAAAATGTATAGATTTTCATAAAATTTTATTAAAAAATTTATCATGTAATTAGATGAGTGTAAAATTAAATACTCTTTATTAATCGCTACCGACAATTCACGATTCTCCAAAATATTTTTCGTAAGTTCAGATTCATGACACTATAAAAGATCCTACAATCTACAATCTACAATCTACAATCTACAATCTTAAATGGTTCTGTAACACACACTACAAAGGATATTAAAATTCACAATCATTGCTTTTAAGCAATGAATAAATATTTTTTTTTAGTAAAATTATAGTGAAAAAGATATATAATAATAGTAATATCAAATGAGATATTGTTTTAATAAAAAAAATTACTTGTAGGAAAAACAATTATTGAATTTGAAGTTAGATAAAGACGTTATTAATAGATTAGTGGAGAGTAATTGAGGAGGAAATTTATTAAATTCACAAGATGAAGGATGAATTAGGATGGTATGTGTGTTTCTCTCTCACATGTGATAAATCTGAATGGAATTGAATGCTGTTTGTATTCCAAAGGAACATCATTGACATGTTGAGCGAACTATTTATTGACACAACACCACAAGCAAATATTTACAGAACAAATAATAATTTGTTATATATGTGTCGCAAAGATTATAAAAGTGAAAGAAAAGAAAAGAAAAGAAAGATAATATGTTTCCGTAAGGAGTAACGCTGGCGCGTGAAGGAAGAACAGCACTAACCACCATTCTAATTAGCTCAGCATTTTTGCATTTAACTTTTGGATCGTATCATCACCAACTATAATTATACTTGCCAATCTAATTTTTACTCAAACACGTTTTTATTGGTTTAGGTATTAATTAACTTTCCACTCATACAAAAACATGTGTGTCATATTTTAATGAAGAATCCAGGTACAAAGTACTCATGTTAGGTCTTGTTAAACCCGTTCCTCTAATTACACACTTAAATCCATATATATGTCAATTATGATCATGATTTTCTAATTTTAATTTTACTCCTCCAAAAAAAAAAAAATGTTAAACAACTCCATATATTTCGTATAAAAGCTGTTTGTATGGTCTGTAACGAGTACACAAAAGGTTAAACGCATGGACATAGAGAAAATACTATTTTTTAAAAAAATATTATTGAAGATAAATCATTAGTTCATCCTATATATCCGTCATATTTATAAAATTAAGAAGAAATAATTAATAATAAGTAAAGCATTGATGAAATTGTGGGATTTGATGTTGTCGTCCAACTCATCTAACATATTTAAGTTTAGTATTTTCTATTAAAAAGCTAACCCACCGTGAGAAGGGAGATAGGAGACATTTATATGTATATTTGTGTTCACCTGAAGTATAGTGTTTTTTTCTTTTTACTAAAAACTAAATGTTGTTTTTGAAGTTAATGGTTGTGTAACGAACTTGATGGAAATATTTATGGTGATGTGTAAGTTTGTCCCCCATTTTGTAATGGTATTAAGTCTAGTGGGTTTGCTTAATGAGTCGAGTCACGGTTTTGGTAGGACGATAATGAATTCAATTAAATTATGAATAGGAAGAAAATAGTACAAGTATTGGACATGCAAATGCATTAACATAAACATAAATTCAATTTGGAAGAAGGTTTGTTTGAGTTAATTCAATTTGAGAAAAGGTTCTCTTTCTTACTCACACTGTTTCTCTGCCATCTTTTGTCCTCACCACTATCTGACACACTGCTCCCCCTCTATATGGCGTAAACTCGATAGCTGATAGTGCAAGCAAAGCAAGCACCCCACTTTTGTTTTTCCTCTCTAATTTCAATAACCCTCTCCTAAAACTCAACTCTCCATTCCCCTTTCTCTCTTAAAATCTCTCTCTCTCTCTCTCTCTCTCTTTCTCTTTTTTTCCTCTCCTTTTTGTCCTTCCTCACCACCTCTATAAGCACCTCCTGTTTAGTTAGTGCCTTCACTAGCAACTCAATAACTCTCTTCTCTCTCTTTCTTTCTTCATCTTCTACCACTACTACCTTGTATTACTCTAATTCTCTTTTATTCAGATTCCCTTCTAAACCATATCATCATCCTTTTTCTTTACTTCTAAACAACCATGTCTTGTACAACACAAGGCGTTTTCAAATCCTCTTCACTTGTTCATCTCCAATTGAGTTTGTAGCTGCCTCAAATTAAAACAAAAAAAAGAGGCTACTAGGTTTGTTTTGTAGGTGTTTCACATAGAGACTGTTAGTTTGTCTGTTTTCTTTCTCTCTCTCTTTCTCTCTCTATGTTTGAGTGTGTCTCCTTTTAATGAGATAGAAATTAGAAAATACCCAGAGTGGAGTGGGAAAGTGTCTTGTTTGATTAAAAAGTTGTCTTCTCATCACCAAATCCTGTGTGCCCTACTTCTCAGTCTCTGCTTCCTCCACTTTCTCCTCTCAATTCACCTGAAGATAATGAAGTTGGTGATACTACTAATGCCATACTTCTATACTTAACTCAATTGCTTCCACCACCATTAACTCATTCTCCCATTCCTTCAACTTGTTGCTACCCTCATCATAACAAAAATCTCTTCTTTTTTTCCTTCTTTTCTTTCTTTCTTTCAAATCAAAACGTTTTCATGCGTTGGTAGCTTTTAAAAGAAAGATCACGCCAGTTCATAATTACTTGTGTGAGTGACAGTGAGGGTAACTCGTAGCGGTGAAACATAGTATTGCAATCATTTTGACACTAGCACCCTAACCAATCCTTTTTTGGTCTCAACTCTCCAAAGCAAAGCAAAGCTAGCTAGGAATGGAACTTTCAAGTCAAGAAGGTGATATCCCAATCCCAATAAACAGCACTCCTACATATGGACATGGGCATGGGCATGGACATGGACATGGTAATGGACTCATGATTCACCATGACCCTCCACAACACCACATTATATCCTCAACGGCACCATCAAATGGCACACCTAGTATGCAGCAGGAGGATCATGTTCATGGAGGCTACAACAACAACAACAACAATAAGAACAAGAAATTGGTTAGGTACAGAGAATGTCTGAAGAACCATGCAGCTGCCATGGGAGGAAATGCGACTGATGGGTGCGGTGAGTTCATGCCGAGTGGAGAAGAAGGAACAATTGAGGCTCTGAACTGCTCAGCTTGCCATTGCCACAGAAACTTCCACAGAAAAGAAATTGAAGGTGAAGTGTCTCCATGTGATCAGTATCAGTATCCCTTCAGCAGGAGTAATAGTGGTAGGAGACTCATTCACAAGAACCTGCTCCCCCCTGAGGCTCTTGGCTACCCTACAGGTAACATCCTTCCTTCTAGAAGTGTCCCACCACACCACATGATAATGCCCTACAACATTGGACCCCTCCCTTCTGAATCTGATGAACAGGAAGATGCTCCTGTTGCTGGTGTTGGAATCATGCAGCCTAGAAGCTCCCACCTTGTGAAGAAAAGGTTCAGGACTAAGTTCACTCAGGAACAGAAGGACAAAATGCTCAACTTTGCTGAGAAAGTCGGTTGGAAGATTCAGAAGCAAGAGGAGTCTGTGGTGCAACAATTCTGCCAAGAAATTGGAGTCAAGAGAAGAGTGCTCAAGGTTTGGATGCATAACAATAAGCATAATCTCGCCAAAAAGAACAATCTCCCAACTACTGCTGCTGCTGCACCTTGAAAACCTTTCTCTTTTCTTATAAACTCCATCCATCCATCCATCAACTCTACTCTACTTATAATTAATTATTAATTAGTCTAGCCGCAACTCTTTCTTTTCTTCAATTTCTTCATCTAATCTTTTCCTTCTCTCTTGCATCACATGAGTCTGTTTCACTTCTCTTTACCTTAAAATAAACCACCCATTATTAGTTAGCTAGTTTTACCAAATATTTATCATACATATATATATATATTTCATGTGCTGTAGTTTAGGGAATTGCATTTGCATCAAGTTTTAGTTTCTGAGTGGTGTTTAATTCTCTCGGACATGGGAATCTATGAAATGAATAGAGTCTGAGGTACGATATGTATTAATAGAATTACATAGGGCTCTTGTAGTTGTATGCTACTTTCTCTTTCACCTTACAATTTCTGCTTCTGTCTTGTGCTGCACTGCATCATATGTAGGACCTTCTGACATCATTTTTCAAGCAGTAAAAAATGTATCTCTTTCTTTCTGATTAATTTAAAAATGTATCTCTTGCTGCAAATACTGAACTTTTTCGCATTAATTCTACACAATAAACTCAAGGGAAGAGAATTAATACGTACATGTAATAAAAAAAAAAGAAGCGGAATCAGCTTTGCATTGGATTTTTGTCTTGTGACCTGAAAGGCTTGGATGTTATGTCTGAACCTGCATACATATATATGTCATAGCCTTGCGTGGCGCAACGCAACCAAAAGGGACCTATTTAATATTCTAACTTCAACTCTTCAGGAGATACACCTTGCATACTATAATGCTAACACCAGTAATAAGTTTATCAACAATTTTATCCTCACCAACTTTTTTACCAGCATTCTTTTAATTAGTATATACATACATAAATACGTATTTTTTATTTCGTATTAAACCTTGTAATAAGTTTAAATATTTTTCTAGATTTTAACTATTATGCTTATTAAAACTTATGTTACAATACCTTATATTCAAATATACATTATATGGTCATATATACTACATGTTTGTCAATGTTAACTAATGAAAGATAAAGAAGTGAGTGCGTGAGTTGGACATTGTTGTTTTGTTGGTGCTTATCAACTGGTCAGCAAATTGAAATCTTAGACACTAATTTTATTTACTTACATGATTACGCCATGACTTATATTACATACCCGCCACATATAACTCTAAATTCAAAAGCATCAATCAATAATTCAACAACTCGCTAAAAGGTTTTTTGTCCACAAATTTTTAAACAATATAATGTTCATTGCATTTATGTACGTAGTTTGGTTTCCTTGTCACTTTATCAGTATGGACACTAGGGTACCATATGATATAAGTGATCACAATAATAAAGGTCTTATATTATATTATTAATAAAAATAAAATTAAAAAAGAGTGTAAATGGTCAGTTGTTGTTTTATTGCATAATAAGATTATTTAAATAAGAGAAAGATAAAAACTTGAATAAATAGTCTAATAAAATATTATATAAGTTATTTATTGTATAAATATAATATCTCAACTTCACAGTTAAGAATCATGGGTTAGCCACAAATAATTTTACAAAACTTGCAAGCACGCCTTGTTCTGAAAAAGGGTGAAAAAGAAGAATGGGTCCACTTGGGCATGAAGATTTGAGATCTTTTTTTAATGTAATTTTTATACATTTATATTTTTATTATTTGATTTATAATGATTTTTACATTTGCGTTGACTCGTGCCATTAAGTCTTTTGAAGACATTAATTAAAATATTTAATTAAATTTATCGAAATTTTTTTAATTAATAGTAACTAAAATATGAAATAAAACATTAATAAATATATTTATGTGTACAAATACTAATAAGCAAGTACTTCTATATGTGGACGAAACATGGAAATGAATCTAAAATATAAAGCGTGAAAAGAAAAAAGCTTTTGTCTTTAATTTGTATCGGGATGCACATCCTTCCATGCAGAATGTTCTTTGGTTTAAGGGAAAGCACTTTACCAACAGAAACAGTGCAAAAGCAAAGCAAAAGCAACTTCACAAATTTCATATACAGCCACAAAGACAAAAAAAAAAAAAACTCATCGGAACCAGATAGTAGAGTATAATGTTTCTTTTTTTTAAAAAAAAAAATAATAATAATTAAGAGTTAAGATTTTAATTTGCTCATCCTAAAACTTGCATGGACATTTATGGTATGCTTGAATTAAAACTTGTTCCAAACAATTTGAAATTTGTAAGTGTTATTATCCAATGAATATAATAATCGTTTATTTACTCATATGGAGACCTTATCATGCTCTCGACTACAAGATTTATTTTATAATGAATAATATGATGTTAGAAAACTTGTATGTAGTAATATTTGTGGTGGGTTTCAATCAAACATGACATTTGAGTTTGTGAAAGATAGATTAATATGAAGATCTATTAAATGTTATTTAGATACCATATGGTGATTATTTAGTAATGATTTTTGTATACCATATGGTGATTATTTAGCCATCATCTTGTCTCCCATTGTCAACTCACGGCCAGAGTAAAACAGCAGCTGCTATAGTGATCTAGAAATAAGAGAAAGTTGGTCTTTGCACCTCACAAATACTGAGTTCTCTATGACTATATGCTCAGTCTAATATGGTTTAAGACCTATAATAACTACTTAACTTAATTTCTCGACATTATTACTATAAGACCTATAAAACAGTTTAGTTATTAGCCAACTTATGATAAGAAGGATAATTGGTTTGTGATTGCAAGTCTTAAACCTGATTAGACATATGCAAGGGAGTGAGTTATCTCCATGTCGGACTGTCGGAATCTTTCTGGGAGCTTGCATCACACAAATTATTGGAAATAACTGTCATACTTTTGCTTAAAAACACTCCCATCAACAACATTAACAATCAAAAACAGCTTTTTCTTCGTCATTTTGTCTAAACACACTTTTAGTATTGATCACTGAATTCAATAAATAAGATATAATATCTACAAAATTATATATTTTTCGATACATTTCAAACAATTTAACGGAATATAATCAACAAAACCGCGTGTTCTTGAAATTTAAAATGTACTAGTATAAACATTAAAAAAGTATTGATCTTCATCATCAAATTGTTTCAGATTAAAGCAAAAATCTAATAACCGAATCAAATATAATTAATTTAGTTCAAATTTAAAGTAAAAAAAAAAATCAAACCATTCCAAACCAAATTAATTATTTTAGTTTGAATTGTCAGATTTCATTGAATCATTCAATTCGATGAACACTTCTGTTTAGTATAATGCATGAGTAAGACAGTAGTATATTTGTTAATCAAGTTCATACAATCATAGTCCTTCACTTTAAATCAAGCTTGCAAATTGTAGTCCTAACTCCAAACACACTATGATTCCCTGTGTTTCCTGCTTCAAGGAGAGGAAAATTACAAGAAAAACACTTTGAACTTTAGATTTATCAAATGTTACTGCACAATTAAAACTACAAGAATGCAACATAGAAACTGCACGTATATTTTATCGTTTATACAGGTGGAATAAGTTCTTGAACTCGACTACAAAATTGACTCTGAAAAAGTTGTACAACAGTGTATCCCTACCGCAAAACGAATAGAGAACGAAACTAAGAAGAAAATAGAAAGAACATAGCCACACATCGATATTTTTCGACTGAGAAAAAAGAGCACGGTGTTTTAAAAGTGGTCATGCTAACAACTGCTGTAATTATATCAATTTATCAAATTATGTTAATGGCCATCCATGCATAAACATCCTACGGAAAGTTCACTTGGCTTTTGTGAGGATCAAGGACGGTACCATCTCAGTTGAGCATTGTATGATCTCTTTCAGCGGTAGTGATTTTAATCTTCAGTTGCCAGACTCAAGTCACATCCATAGCAGTCCCAAGAACTTTGACATTCAAAACCCAAGCAGCAGCCGGCTGAGAATATGAAAATATCATCTATCATCAGAACGATACAGCCTAGCTCGACCAGGATTTAGATGTGATTCTGACATTATCCAACCCTGCAAGCAAATAGATTACATAAACTCCTGATTTGTAATGACTTGCAATATATATATATATATATATATATATATATATATATATATATATATATATATATAGATTTGCACCGGTACATCCCTAATTGCCTGTATTGCCAACAAAAAAACGGAACCAATTATCAAAGTAACAAACACCCCTCAAGAAAATGGAGTGTGTTTCAGGATGCAATGTAGTATAAAGATTTTACAAATACAGCAACAAGCTCCAGGCGATGAGAATAAACCAGAATCTATACCTTTACCTTCCAGCTCTCTCTCTCTCATATATATATATAGAGAGAGAGAGAGACACACACACACACACACAAACCGAAGTTACCTAAAACAATTGAATGCTCAAGGTATGACCACCCATAGCAGGGCATCATACAACAAGCCTAAGCACAATTTTTGGGATAGAGGCAAAAACATTAAATTTCTAGCTCTTCCTCCGGTGGGGGGAATCCTTTGACAAGGATCGCATTGAAGAAACATAAGGCATTCCACAATAGCGACAATTACTCATCAAAACAAAGATATTCAAAGCCAGATCTGAAAATAAACAAAATAGGATGCAGAACCAACAAATAAATATTTTTGCTTCATTACCCGATCCTTAGCTCCATCCTTGAAAGGCCCGTAAGATTTTGCCACATACTTACAAGTACCAGCTATACAATCCTGAATATCAGCAGCTGTGAACATCACGTTTGAGTTAAGATCCTCACTTTGCTTCAAAGAAGAGGCCTTCCTTTCATTCAATGATTTTATGACACTCAAGAGCACATGAGCCTGCAAAATGAGGTTATTTAAGTTGTAAGTACTCTACGAATTAAGAATTTCCCAATATGTTCTGACAAATTTCTAAGATAGCCTTATATCTCACGTGGAATGCTGCCTTTAGAATGTCATCTGACTTTGCTTGATCCTTGAGCACCGCATAAACTTTTTGTTTTGAGGGGTTATATGTTACAATATATCTCTCCCTCTGTTACCAATTTAAGAGAATATAATACTGCATCATATAACAACGTCGAAGAAGAGATAATTTAAGAAAGGGCAGAAAAATCTCAAGCTCTCAGGAAAGGCTTACATCAAACAAGGGCTCTATGGCAACATATGCACTAGGGTCTTGGAATGCTTCCTTGATTCTTGATCCTAAAAAGACAATTAAATAGAAAAGTTTAGCTTTAATTTTTCAGACTAAATATTTGTGGTGGACAGGTAAATATCTTTCAGTCCATTCATATACCAAGGACAACGGGCCTATCTTTCCACGGAAAACTGAATATGTTCTCATTCATATTGCCCTCCTCCAAAGTGGGAACTCGTTCTGAAATAGATTTAGTTAAAATATGAGTGAATGAGGCATATAGTGGAATACTATCTAGTGCTTGTATAAATGAAATTGACTAAAGAAAAGAGAACAGCCTGATTAATAAATGTAGCATGGATTGACTAATTGATGATTTTAAAAGATGAACAGTCACTTCTCTCTCTCTCTCTCTCAGCTGAGATGGGATGTCAAATAATAGTGCATTTACAGCAGTATTATGATACCTGTCGTGAGGAAGGACTCTACTGCCACACTGAATCTTGAGTAGTTAAGGGTGTGCAAAACCACACTTTTTACCTATGAACACATAAAAGTTAGGTACATAGTCACCAGATTGGAACTACAGCTAGATGAGCATCACCATTACAAATACAAAAGCAAACCTCTCTATAAGAGCTAAGGATATATCCACATGAAAGGAGGGAAAATGCAGTGACAAGTGACGGATTCTTTTTGGTAATCCATATGCTCAAACCAGTTCCTAACTGCAAATTGAGAGAGATTCAGCATTTGCTTTCATCAAAAAACGTAATGGTCACTAACAAAGATGAGGTTTTAAATATATATATATATATATATATGTATATATAATTTGAAGAAATACTATTGACACAAGAAAACATAAGCTTAAGGATCAAATCATTTGTGTCATAAAATAATATTGATATTGTCAGCTGCTGCTCTTAATGTTACTTTGGTTTCTTTACATTATAGTTTTACAAGTGTAGAAGAATGCTACTTTTAGGTCTTTATATTTTCAGACAGGGTCACTTGAGCTTGAATTATCAGTGGGTTTAGTTTTTGAGTTCCAACTTTTATTCATATATTCAGTAGTATATTAATATAATCTTGCAAAAGTAGGATTCTATTCCCAATCAGTTCGGGAGAACTAGACAAGTGAAAGTTAAACCAGTGCAATTATTTATTTTCCAAAGGACAAAGTTTAATCAATTTATCCAGCCAAACTGCTCTCTTGGCTGAATAATGCAATCAAAGCAACAAACCTTGGGCGTTGTTTAACCCCAAGAAACACAGGCACAAAGCTTAGGCTAGTTTTCTTTGGAGACCACACTGGAAACTGTTGTTTCCGAAACCATCAGCTTACCTGTATGAATTTTCTTTGATTATGATGCAGTACTGTTCAAAGAGGTAAAAAATACCACAGACCAGCAATTCATCATCATTCTACAGTTCTAACCTTAATTCACCCGAGACAACATAATTTGGTTTAAGATAACCTGGTTCCCAGGCTGTATGAATCTATTAGCCAAAATCAATCAGACAGACTCTGGACTAATATTCATGTATGTTTTTCTTTTATACCATCAAACATTGAATCAAAGAAAGTACTTTGGAAATCAAGATTTTCAAAAAATATAGAATGGTCATGTACATAAACAAGCATGTAGTTGATTGGCTGGATGACAGATAAAAGGGTGAACCTGGTTTGCACAAGATCATGGTAAGATTAGAATTAATAGGAATAGTTGAAGTTGAAAAACATACGAGGTCTGCAATATTGCCAACACATTCTCCTTTAGCAGTAACATCCCCTATGTTTTCTCCTTTAGCAAAAGCTTTGTAAATTGGTGTTCGAGTGGATGTTGATGTGACAGCAGCAACATTCTAGGAGGAGAAATAAAGGAATGAGGGTGTTGCAGAAGTGAGATAGATATTATAAGTGAAAAAGTGATGAAAGGAAACCTTGAGAACATTGGCAGCACAAGCCAAAGGAAGAAATAGATGAGGAACAGCAGCAGTTGCGAGTTCAACTCCGGCACCAAGTTCCATGAGAAGATCACCAGCAAATCGGAGCTGTTTGAGGTCATAATCAAATTTCTTACCTTGGCGAGCAAAAAGCATCTTACCGACACGACCAGCACCATCTTTTAGAATCCAATTGATGGCAACAGCACCAGGAGTAGCTCTGTTTTTAGAGACGCCAACTGAACTCAAAAGGGTTTGAGTTGTGAAAACGCCCATTGCTCCACCAAAAAAGTGCTACAAGGATAACAATTGAAAATAATAAAAACAAGTATAAGATGAAGAAATTGTAAGTTATTGATTGACATGGTAGTAGGGGTAGGGGGATGGATACCTTAAGAGCCCTCCATGTCATGTAGGGGACATAGGAACTAGTAACACTATGAGGGAAGCCTTCAGGAACAACATAGGATGTAACGAAAGACATGAATTCCTGAATTTTGATGGAAAGAAACAATTAACTAGTGATTAGAGAGAGAGAGAAAGAAAGAAAGAAAAGATAGAAAGATACATGAAGAGGAGTGTGAGGGGTGTCCAAGTGCAAGCTGAGAGGGCGAAATGAATTCTTCTTGAATTGGCCACGACCATCTGTCTCAGCCACGTACTTCCAACGACGACCATCGATTTCTTCACAGCAAATCATTCTTAAGGTCGGAGCCGTTTCCAGGAGAGGAGTGGACACCAAATTGGCACTGATACGCAGCGTTTCCCGTACAAGAATATCTTGAGATGTAGCTGTTGCTGCTGCTATGCTCGATTTCGTAGATTGCTTCATATTCATCGGATTCGGTGCCATCACTTAGCACTTTCACTTCAGATCTATCCACGCAGATCGATTTACCTAGTTGTTTATTTATTTATAGGATGGAATGCATGAATGAATGAATGAATGAATGAATGAATATGAGAGCATAGTTTTCATCGACGTCCCTTTGTTGTTTCCAAATTGTCATGTGAATGTGAGTGTCATTGTCATTGTCCTTTTCCTTTTGACACCTAAACGCCGCCGCATGCCCTCCACTCAAACCAATTTTCTCATTCTTTTCAATCCCCCTTCACCTTCTGCTTCTCACTATTCTTAATTTCTTCTTAGGGTACTCTTAACTTTTTCAATATTAAACTTTTCTCTTCTTTTCTTTTCTTTTCTTTTATTTTATTTTACAAATAAATAAATAAATTAAATAGTTTAAAAATATATTAACCGAGGAGGAGATACGATGATATGGACGGTGGTGATGAAAGATGGGATTGAGTAATGAGAACCACAATTAATGAGATGAGTATGATGCTGTGCTGTGCTGTGCTGCTAATCCTAAGTGATAGCTGTGGTTGGACACCAAATTAACTATTTCCCACCTCTTCTCTCCTGTCCTACCCAAAATTAAACACATCACCCTCCCCTCATTAATTACAATTTATCTAATTATTAATCTTTATATCACTTTTTATTATTTTTTTTAAACTCAAATATTTAAATACGTGTCATATAAATTTTATAAGGTCAAGAGTTAACTAAAAAAATTAAACATCATGCACACTAAAATCTATGATCTATGCGCGTAACTGTGAAATCTAACAAATAAGCATGACAAGAAACATTCTTAACTTTAAGTTATGCATGCATTAATAATACTAATAGTATCCTGTGGTTTTTATGATTTATGTGACTTTTCCTGAATTAAATATCTCACATATTTTATATTTTCTTTAAAGACTATATATTAGTTCAATGTAATTAATTTTATTTAAATTTTTTGAATTTCAAAATACTATGTAAAATTAATAGACATAAAAATAACATCATATATCTTGTAAAGAGAGATTAAAGAGTGCTTAAAATTTGTTGAAAAAAATTGGTGTAGTGAAAAAGGCAACATTGTACTCAGCAGGTGGATAGGAACATTATTGAAGACGTAGGTGGATGGATTAAAAACAATGGCTTTGCAGGAAGGAGCGGCGTGAAAACAGTATAAACTTGTCCTGACATGTGAGATGAAGATGGACATTCTCTGTCAGACTAAGATACAGACTGCATATTACAGAACAGAACATGACAAATGCTTTACGTAACAGGAATGCTCGCTCAAGTACATTTCTATTTTAACTTCATCTCCATTGCTTATAAATTCAAATCTGAGTTGTTTGTAGTACCTTTATTTTTAATTGACAATATGAAAAAAGTTATTGAAAGTGAGGAGCTATTGCATATGGGTTTCCACAAAGTTAATGAAAAGGAAAAAAATAGTATATGCATATTTAGTAAAAATGTGCGCACAACGAGTCTGTGATACCACCGTTTATTAAGTAAGATGTATAAATCTGATGAATGCATAACGAATGTGTATATATATTGGTCGGCAAACTGTGATACCACCATTTATTAAGTAAAATGTTCTACTTTGACAAACGCATAAACAAGTCTGACAACACTTATTCATGCATTGATTACAAAATATATCTTATTCAATTTAAAACTTATAAATTATGTAATTCCATCAAATATATTTGATAAATAGATATATTAAATATTATACTATTTTACTTTCAATTGGAAAATGACTGTAATTATGTTTAAATAATACAAGTGTGATATATTTTGAGTTTTGATCGAGCTCTAATTTAAATATTTATTATTAAAATATGATTTTTTTTCTTGAAGTTTCACATATTCCTATAATCTAATATCCATTATTATTTTAAAAAAAAAATCACTTCTTAAGAATAAAACAACCGCAACTTAATATACCATACTTTATCTTCAAATTAAATTTCAATAATTTAAGAACAAAATATAGATAATAAAAACTAAATTTACTTATATTATAATTGAATATTGTGACAATATAAAGTATATATATTTAAAATAATTATTTATACGAAAAATATAATTTACATATATTTAAAAAAATGATTTATGATAAATGTTAATTGTACAAAATAGTTGTTAATTAATAGGTGTTGAAAGAGTTGGGGGCGTGAGGGTGAGAAGCAGCAGAGGTGTGTAATGGGAGTGGGCTGAGCCCTTTGCAGCAGTCAGCAGAAAGGAAGTATGTTTTCAATTTTAAGGAGAAGCAGGAGATTTGTGTTGTACAAGTATTACCATGACTATCATTCTTCTACTGCTTTCTCTCAAACCCTTAACAATAACAACAATTCAGTATCAGTTTCAAGAACACAACAACAACATCAGCAACGACTATACAGTTGTTGGGATGAGGGTTACGATCACATAAGAGGGGAATCCAATTGCCCTCGTTGCAACAATAACATGTCTCTTACTTTCTCAAACAGACCCTTATCCATTTCTTCTTCCCAACCAGGTTTGTATCAATCACTCAATATTTGTCCCTCTTGTAAAACCGCCTTCTACTTCAGACCCCACAAACTCTCTCCTTTCCTCCATGGCTCCTTCATTGAGATTGCCAGACTCAAACATCTCCCCCACCCTCAAACTCACACAATCAACTCCCATCACACTATTCCCACCCCCAAACACATCTTTCACTCCCTTAACCAATTTCTTATTGGTCAGCACAAAGCTAAAAAATTGCTTTCCGTCGCTGTTTATAACCACTATACCAGGATACGCCTCAACCAAATTCAGTCTCAAAATGATAATGATTTTGTTGAGCCTGAAAAAAACAACGTCTTGCTCATTGGCCCTACAGGCTCAGGTCATACCCCATACCCATCTCTTCATTCATCATTTCATTTCCCATGCTTATCATAACATAACATGACATGACATTACAGGCAAGACCCTTCTCGCAAAAACACTGGCCCGAATTGTAAACGTGCCATTTGTCATTGTGGACGCAACAACATTGACTCAGGCAGGTTATGTCGGTGAGGATGTCGATTCAATATTGTATAAGCTTCTTCTCGTACGTTGTCTCTCTATTACTCTATTACTCTATTACTCAACCACCACCCTTCAATTTACCATCTCTATCACTCTATTTGATGGACTTTGTTTTTAGGAAGCTGATTTCAATGTCCAAGCAGCTCAGCAAGGGATTGTATATATTGATGAAGTCGATAAGATTGCCAAGAAGGTTTCACTTTTTTTTTTTATTATTCATTCACTCTCCATTTTCTTTTCATTAATAATTAATATCAAATATTCATTTTCACTCTTTACTTTTGCAGCCTGAAACCTTCAACATTGGAAGAGATGTATCCGGAGAGGGTGTACAGCAGGCTTTGCTCAAAATGCTCGAAAGCACGGTCGGTTCATTCTATTATATTACATTTTGTTTTCCCATAATTTTATATCAAAAATGTTGGGGCACGCACTTTGCCAATTCTTTTAACCTAGATTTTAAAATGCAAGGCTATAAAAACTGTGACTGTGTCATACCTCAAATATATATTTTGTCATATTTCTGAATTTCCATATCAGACAAATTATTTGATGTTACATTGTATCAGATCAAGGACACTCTATAAATTATAAAATGTTTATCAATTCAATAGGATGAAGCCATTGTGCACCTTTTTAGCGCATAACTAATGACATTAAGTAGTCAGATTCTAGGCAAGTATTTACAATTACATTTGTATATGCTTAAAGATTTTTATAAGTGTAAAGTGTGTTTTCCAGGTTATACTTCTATATATTGTTCTTATGTGCTAACATTGTAAATGGATTTTCTCCTTCTTAGGTAGTGAGTGTACCTGATAAAGGAGCTAGCAAGCATCTTTCTGGTGATAGCATTCTGGTATGTTGGAACAAAATTAATTTTTGTTAGTCTCCTCGAGCTTGACTTTCTATCGTTGACCTATATAGGAGAAAGTACCAATTTTATTGTTAAAATTTTACTATTTAACATATTCATCTCAGGGGAAGATATCAAGATAACAAAGTTAGTTTTAAAGGATAATGGAAGCTTTAAAAACCTCTGAATAGTTTTAATATATGCATAATTTTTTTATTCTTATGATTTATTCAGTGGTGAAGTTGAAAAGTTTAAAGAAACTTTTTACCTACACCAGGGGTGAAATGTAAGACAAGAAATCTTTCTTATTTTCTGGAGCATTTCTGAATTATGTCTTCGATGAATGCTTCAAGTCTACCATGCCTTTTCTTTTACCTTCCTCTTTTTTCTTTCAAACAGTATGTTGAATCTCTCCTGGGTGCATAACTTTGCTGCAATTTAAGTAGAACTGAGAATGTGAATAACTAATCCCCTTCCGCGGACTGGAAGTTTAGACTTGTCTTCTTTTGGTTGCTCATCTCATAACCCTGCACAATTCTTGACAGATAGATACGAAAAATATCCTTTTTATATGTGGAGGGGCTTTTGTTAATTTGGAGAAGACCATCTCTGAAAGGTGTGGTCATCTTCTCACACTCTATGTAACAAGCTTTCCCGGTATTTGGGAATTTCCGTTGAGGTCCTTTTTCTTTTCCAGGCGACAAGATTCGTCCATCGGCTTTGGAGTGCCAGTTCGTGCAAATATGAGGGCTTGTGGATACACTGATGCTGTAGTTACATCATCACTTTTAGAGAATGTGAGAACTGAGGGCTCAAGATCCATAATTTGGTTATTTTCTGGGAAAGGGGCTCACCATTAGTCTTTCTTTGTGTTGGATTTGTAGTTTCATTTTGGTTTGATTTTTTAACTTAAGGCTTTAAACCTTTAGTTATCTTCATTCCTTTTTATTTACAATCAGGTTTCTAGAGTAAATCCCTCTATCCCCCTTTTTCTTGGCTCTGTTGTAGAATAAATTCTTCAATTGCTGTGGTTTAAAAGATTTGCAGGTAGAAAGTGATGATCTTATTGCATATGGCCTTATACCTGAATTTGTGGGGCGCTTTCCAATTTTAGCCGGTTTGTCTGCTTTGAATGAGGAACAACTTTTTCAGGTATTTCATATATTTGTGTCAAATGTGAGCCTTGTTTTTTATGCATGGCACACTTGTGATTATAGTCTATATACATTGCAAATGTGGTTGCACAACATCCAGATGTTTCAAAAAATGAGATAAAAAATCCATCGCTTGTTTTTATTCTTCTATCAACTCTGAACTCCACTGTTTCTTACAATACCATTTATGAGACACAGGTCCTTGTTGAACCTAAAAATGCTCTTGTTAAACAGTACAAGAAGATGTTCAGAATGAACAACGTAAGCTTTTAATATTTGACCTTATTGTGCTCAAAATTCTTCTTCTTCATTTGACCTTACTGAGGTGTTCAGTGTTTAATGTGCGTACTGTATCCTCTATGCAATGGCTTATTTCAATCTGGTTTAATGCTTCAGGTCAATTTACATTTCACCGATAGTGCTTTGAGATTAATTGCAAAGAAAGCTATGGCAAAGAACACTGGTGCTCGTGGTTTAAGGGCCCTGTTAGAAAATGTTCTTACTGAAGTGATGTTCGAGGTATCCCCTCTATACACGTGGAAACGGAGGATTATTTTCTATTGTTTTCCTCATCCATGTTTCCGATCCTCCAAAAATGTTGAATGATAAAGTGTTATACACACAAACAGATATTATTGTTATCAATTTGAACATGGCCTTATAGCTTTGGGTTTCTTTATCCACAGATTCCAGACAAGGTCGACGTTGATAAAATTAAAGAGGTATTGGTTGATGAAGAGGCCGTTGGATCAGTGAATGAAACTGGCTGTGGTGCAAAAATCTTGTACATAGTTGATGGCGAATTGGAGGCTCCAGAAAGAGCCACGTGCTTGTAAATAGTGAATCGATGGTTTTAGTTTTATGAAGAGGGTTGCATTTGAATCAAACTGTTAATTATGTACAGCCAATAAGTATTGTATAATGTTTAGTTTCATAGGCACATACATTTACTTTCTATGTTGAATTAGAAACAAGTTGGTTTAACTGCGAGATAATGTGCATCTCCGACCCATGGTTGATGTGAACAGAAAATTGAAATGCTGCAACTGTAGACACAGTTATAGACAGCATTGGGAGCAGCTGAAGCAAGAGCAGGCATCACTTTCAGCCTTCTTGGAGCTGGCCTGTCCATACTCTTCATTCCCCCCAACTGGTTAAGCTTAGACATTTTAGTTTAAAAGCTATATAATTACACAGTTTTACGTACTTATAAATTAGATATACTGTGATTTTTAAGAATTTTGTTATAAATTAATAAATTTACTTGTTGACAATTTTACATAGACCATGGATATTCTTTTCTAATGGAATTATTTAGTGACTTTTATATAATATTTTTTTAAAATTGATTTTTTTTTTCTTCCAATATTAGACGGTTTTAGTGTATGTAGTGCATAAAGAAAGTCTTGGTATAATGTCTTTTAAATAAATTGAGGTATGTGGGTAAAAGAAATAATTAAAAGAATAATTATATAATTTAATTACATGACTACTTAGAATAATAAATTATAAAATGTAATTAAAAATTAATAATATTTTTTTATTTACGCAATTAATTATCCACATCATGGGACAGAGGAATTACTAATAAAAATAAATAAATTGTGGCTACAAAAGATAAGGGCATATACTCATGTACTATTATAATATAATTATTTATATAAATCTATTAGCTTCTTTAGGCTTGTTAATTAGGTCTTAGTTCCAGATCATATGCATGAAAAGTGAAATATAGACAAACATTTTATAAAAAAATAAAAAACAATGATGTTTAAGTTAGAAAAGTAATTATATGATTGAAATATATTTTTTAATGACATGGTCTCTTATAATAGATAATGAATATTTGATAATAATTAACTACCGTAGTGATAAGGATGATAAATATATAATAGATAATAGATTTTACATTTGTTGATATTAGATATTTTCTAAAGCTATCCTTCTCAAAAGTTACATTGTTTTACACATTTATATAATCTTTCTGGAGATTTATGATGTATGATTCGATTACGTAATAAAACGCAATAATCTATAATATATAAATTTATATATATTTTTTTTCTGAATGCATAATGCATATCTATATTTGTAATAAAAATTGAAAAAAAAAATGTAACAATAAGTAGAAGAGAAGGTTTAGAGAAAAAAAGGAAAAAGTAGAAGAGTAGTGAAAGAAAGTGAATAGGGTTTGAAAAGAAAGTTTAAAGGGTGTGTGGAATGAGGAGCGAAGGGCATTTGTAATCGGAGAAGAGGTTCATCCATCCATTTTAATTTGTGATCCATTCTCTTCATTCCTAGGGTTCCCTTCATTACCATTTTCAACTCTCCTGAATTTCACAATTCCAAACAATCCAGTTTTCCACTGTCACTCTCACTTGACATCTCGCTCTCAATCTAGGTTTTCACATCTTTATTTTCTCTGTTTCTTCTCTCTCTACTTGTGAGATTGCTGAGCGAGATTTGAAGCTACTCACAATGGCCAATTTAGCTTTAACTGGCATACTTGAAAAGGTACGCATATGATATGAATATACTTATATGTGTATGTATGTATGTATGTATGTATATATGTATGCATTATGAATGGTTTTGGATTTGTTGTCTCAGATGACTGGGAAGGACAAAGATTACAGATATATGGCGACATCTGATTTGCTTAATGAGTTGAGCAAAACCACTTTTAAGCCCGATGCTGATCTGGAACTTAAATTGACAAATATCATTATCCAACAGCTTGATGATGCTGCTGGTGATGTTTCTGGACTCGCTGTCAAGTGGTACATTTCAACTACTATTCCTTCGTTTTCTATCGGTTAGCTAGGGCATTCACTTCTTTTAACTTCAAAACCATTATTCTGCATATTTTAAAAGGGTCTTGTTTAGGGTTTTGAAACTTCTGTGTCAGAGCTATTACTTACTTGTGCATTCAGCTTGCCTTGCGAAGATGAAATGCCAAATGATAATTTATTTATTGCTTCAACTTTGATTGATAATTTCAGTCTTGCTCCGCTAGTGAGGAAGGTGAGTGAGCCAAGGGTTGTGGAAATGACCAGCAAACTATGTGACAAATTGTTAAATGGGAAGGATCAGCATCGTGACATTGCTAGCATAGCTTTAAAGACGGTTGTTGCTGAGATTTCTACTCAGTCTCTTGCACAATCTATTCTCTACACTCTCACACCGCAATTGATAAAAGGAATTACTGGTCCCGTAAGTTTGTAATCTTGCTTTAAAACTATAGTCCATTAACCTTCATTGTTTCTGTTCTACATTCCTGTGTGTGTGTGTGTGTATACTCCATTGCTTCTCATCTGTTGTGTACCTATAAATACTTCAATATCTTTCATTTGCATTCTACATATTTTAGATTTAGATATCTGGAACACTTATACATGTACAACACCCTTTCCCAAAATCAACTATCCTAAAAGCTTAAGCTCTTAGTCGAAAGTGCATAACCTGCTCCCTCATGCAAGAGGAGCCATTCAGGGTTTAAGGGCAATGCACATGCTCACCTGCATTGCTTTGAAATTCAACTTCTTTAGCTGAATAGGAGTAATAGGAATTGAGCTATAGACCACTAGGTCATATTGGGTCAGTTTGGGTGTTTTTCCTCTAGAAGGACTTACAGGAGAAAAATAAAATTTATTTCTCAAAAAGTTAAAATTAACTTCTCATTAGTTAATTTGCAGGAAGTCCCACATCTTTTAGAAAAGTTAAAAGAGTGAATTTCTACGAATTAGTTATTAACAATCTATTTTTAACTTTTGAAGAAGTAAATTTTATTTTTTTCTTCTTATTTTCTTCTCCTAAAAGTCCTTCTAGGGAAGAGCTTTCTTCTCCTAAAAGTCCTACTAGGGAAGGGCATCTAGACTGGCCCATAGGCTTTGATACCATGTTATGAACCAACTATTCAAGAAGTTTAAGCTAGTAGGTTTAGGAAATTGAATGGTTTTATGTCTAACATTGTGCATTACTTCATTGACTTGTGAGTTGTGAGACCAAAAGGGGATTACATTGCTTTTTAGCATGGGTCTACTTGAAAGGTCTACTTGGGCTCACTGGCACAGAGGGTCATCATTTATTCAATTGCTTACCTTAGTCCTCTTCCCGTGCTTAATTGTTAATCACAAACTCTCTATTTAATACTGTTCTAAGCAACAATTTGGCATAATGGTCTTTAATCATCTACAGGGAATGGGCTCTGAGATTAAATGTGAATCTCTGGATATTTTATGTGACGTCCTTCATAAATTTGGGAATCTAATGGCAGCTGACCATGAACTGTTATTAAGTTCCTTGCTTTCTCAGTTGAGTTCTAATCAAGCTAGTGTGCGCAAGAAGACCGTGGCATGCATTGGTAAGACAGATATAAATTATGGTCTTTTATTTTCCATAGAAATAATTGTTCATTACTTATTAATGGAGAGTTGATGTTGCTTTTTGCAGTTTGAGTGTTGTCAAGATTTCCCTTCACCTTTGTTGAATCCAGTTGTAGTAAATTTGTTTGTTTAGAGCAAAATCTTAATTGTTACCATATGTTGTTTTTCTATTCCAATTTCAACTCTTTTGATTTTGAAAATTCATTCAGTTTTTCATTGTAACTGGGATTTGGGGTAACTCTGACCATGAATGTTGGTTTGGTAAATAAAGACTGACTTGGAGACCAAATTACTAGTCCTTTATGTTTTCTACATTGGAAAATATCTAAAAAGCGGGTGCTTACTCACAAGTTACAACTTGTCTTAAAGTAGAAATTTTCATATAATTGGTTTTATTTTTTTAATTTGTGAAGGGACTCAACCATTTAGTTGTAAACAAAATCATTAGAAACATAATAATAAGAATACGAGAAAACTGATGATGGCCTCCAGACAAAATTTACAAAGTTCAGGGTTGAAATAGATTATTCAAGTCCATGGTTCTGTTATTTGGTGTGGAACTCTAATTAATTGGACCTTGTACATGTAATTACTAATTTCAGATTGAAGTATCTTGAACCAAGCTGTTTTTTACCCTGAAATTGCTGCAATTTTAATTTGTTGAAGATGTTGTTTATGAAAGGGAAAGTGCATTCTCATCATTAAATTCTTTTATCTCTTCAGCATCTCTCTCGTCAAGCTTGTCAGATGATTTGTTGGCAAAGGCAACAGTTGAAGTTGTTACTAACTTGAAAAATAAAGTTGCTAAGTCTGAAATGATCCGTACAAATATACAGATGATTGGTGCTTTGAGGTTAGAAATTTCTCTCTTTAATCTAGCTCTTTTACTTTGTTTTCTTTTTATATTGAAAAACACCCATTTACTTTGGTGTTTCAGTCGAGCTGTTGGTTATCGATTTGGGCCCCATCTTGGAGACACTGTTCCAGTGCTAATTAATTACTGTACTAATGCCTCGGAAAATGATGAAGAGCTTCGTGAGTACAGCTTGCAGGTGCCATGTTTGTTTATTATCAGTAACCTCAATATTCTGAACTCTTTAAGTGTATGTTATACAGGAATCTGAATAATGTTGAAATTTTACTACAGGCACTAGAAAGCTTTCTCCTGAGGTGTCCAAGGGATATTTCTGTTTACTGTGATGAAATTCTTCATCTGACGCTAGAATATCTTAGTTATGACCCAAACTTCACTGACAACATGGAGGAGGATACTGATGACGAAGGTCTTGAAGAGGAGGAGGATGAGTATGTGCCTTCTGGTCCACTTATCTTCTGTATGGGATTAATATTTGCATGATATTTTCTTAATTATCCCAAATATTCTATATTTTTCAGTGAGAGTGCAAATGAATATACTGATGATGAAGATGTCAGCTGGAAAGTTCGCAGAGCAGCAGCTAAATGCTTAGCAGCATTGATTGTTTCTCGTCCTGAGATCTTGTCTAAGCTGTATGATGAGGTAGCTGTGCTATCAGTTTCAAATTCTTATCTCTCTAATTATCCTATTGTTCTTCTTATTCCAAGAGATTGCTGTTCTTATATCATTTTAGCTTTCTTGGTTACTGGGTGAACATTAGGTTTACTGGGTCCGTAGTTTGCTTAGGTATTTTATTATGTGTATATGTGTTTGCATATATAGCTGTTCACTCCCTCTTATAATATTCAGTTGCATGACTGACTAGTGGCCCTAACCTTAAATTTCTATCTTTTAGGCTTGTCCAAAACTAATAGACAGATTCAAAGAGAGGGAAGAAAATGTCAAGGTAGGCCCAAATGAATACTTTATTTTTAGTCTTTATAGCACAAGGTCGCTTTTCTAACATGGATTTGTTGCAGATGGATGTATTTAATACTTTCATTGAGCTCTTGCGTCAAACGGGTAATGTCACAAAAGGGCAGATTGATGCGGATGAAATGAGGCAAGTGGCTAATGTTATTCCTGATGTAAAATCACTTTCTACCTAATTTTATCATTTTTCTTTTGATGTTGGAAAATTAATGTCTTTAATGCATGTGGATGATTTATGCTTGAATTAATTATGCACTTCTAAACATACTTAAAACTTTAGATGCTCAATCCAATAATATCATTGTATGTATTTGTTAAATCTAAAATTAATATTTTAAAAGATCCACCTCCGTAAGATTTGTTATTTACATATCTTGGAGAAGTTCTGTTATCACTGGTACCTGTAGCTTCATTGTTTCTTTTACAGAGATGACAGTTGACGAATTTTATATCTGAATATGGTTCTTTAGGGCAAGGATACCAGAAATTATTTTTGCACATTATTTTATAAGTGTAGCTATAACAGCTGCATTCAGGTGGTGCATATGCATCCAAATTTCAAAATGCTACCTTTGAGTTGGTGAAGAGTAATATGAATGAACATCCACAATGGCTATAACTTCAGCTTTTCCTATAGTTAAACCCAGGTTCTACAATAACTATAAAATGTAGCAATTATTGACTATCGTAGCACTGACATGCAATGCAGTCCTCGATGGTTGTTGAAGCAAGAAGTGTCGAAGATTGTCAAATCGTTAAATAGGCAGTTGCGTGAGAAATCTATCAAGACAAAGGTAGTACTCACCAAAAGTTGATAATTGATTTTGATTAAATTATCACCAGATTTTAAGAATGATTATATATGCAGGTTGGCGCCTTTTCTGTTTTGAAAGAACTTGTGGTTGTCTTGCCCAATTGCCTTGCAGACCACATTGGGTCACTCATTCCAGGAATAGAAAAGGCCTTAAATGTAGGCAATATTGATGAGTTATAATTTTGCTTAAACTCATCTAGTTTCCCAGTACTGAGTGCTTTATCTTTCCTTTGCTTGTCAGGATAAATCATCTACCTCAAATTTGAAGATTGAAGCTCTAACATTTACAAGATTGGTGCTATCTTCACATTCTCCTGATGTTTTCCACCCTTATATCAAGGTAACAATGTTATTAATTGTTTAATTTTACTCTTTGATTTGGTTTATGTGAAGCTTTACCTATTGTGTTGTAGCAACAATGCGGGTACCGTAATGGATGAACTTTATCTTGTGCAAAAAATAAATATATACTAGCAACTTCTTAATTTCTTATTAAATAATTTATTTTATGATCCAGTAGGACCGGTACCAATAACCTTGTCTCCATAAACTTAAGGAGTTTGAAGGTTGTGATTATGTGTGTTGGACTGTTTGTCACTATATCATAATTTAGACTGGAAAAACACTAATGACGCTCAGGAAAGTGGTTTTGTTGTTGACTTCCTAATCTAAGATGCCTATAGCCTTAATAATTGTATTGAGTTCAGAGAAGTCCTTACGATATATGCTCTTTTGCAATTATTCTTACTTATTCTAATGTTTATCAGTCTTCAATTCTTATTAACTTTTTGTTCTTAATTCACTATCTTTTTTTTTTCTTTGAGCCACTTCATTTCCATGGAGTATGTTGATCATCTTAAAGTAGTTACCATCTGTAAAAGCCAATTATGGGTATGTATGAAATAATGTTTGTGCTTTGTTCGATTGTTTCTTTGGTGTGTTAGGACTTAAGCCAAGAGAAGAGCCCAACCCAAAAGACTAGTCCATTAGGTGGGAGAACCACTAGGCTTAAGTACCATATCAAGCTTCTTTTTCTACTTGATGCAGTGTTATGTAGAATCCAATGCCATTCCTGTCTTATGGCTGATTTGGTCTTATTTTACTTCCAAACCAGTACAGACAATGGGTAGTTATAAGTCTTGTACCCCCCCCCCGGCTTTATGAGAGGAATTGTGTCAGTTATGAAATCCTTCCCTTGTTTACACAATCCTTTACATGTACAATTCCTTGACACGTTTTATTGGTTTAATTTTTCTGCCAAACTCTTTGATGCAAAGGCAGTGACATGTATGTATGATTTTATTCATGTGGCAGCATATAAGGATCAATAGCATTTATATTTCTGTTTGTAGGCTCTTTCCGCTCCTGTTCTGTCAGCTGTTGGTGAGCGTTATTACAAGGTCACTGCAGAGGCCTTGAGAGTCTGTGGAGAACTTGTTCGTGTTGTGCGGCCAAACATTGAGGTGTGTGTATATATCTTCTTTGGATCGAGAAATATTGTTGACCTATTTCTAATAATCAGAATGGCATTGTTGTGTAGGGGTCTGGTTTTGATTTCAGACCATATGTTCATCCCATATATAACGGCATTATGTCACGCTTAATAAACCAAGACCAAGATCAGGTTAGTTGGATATTTGTAGAAGAGTTCATTATCTGTTTTTATCATATATAACCTCTTTCCTCTCCAGGAGGTTAAGGAGTGTGCTATCTCCTGCATGGGCCTCATTGTGTCAACGTTTGGCGACCATCTAAATGCTGAATTACCTTCATGCCTTCCTGTTCTTGTTGATCGGATGGGAAATGAGATAACCCGACTTACTGCTGTCAAGGTTGGTTGGTTGAATTTTGTGCATTTAAGATTCTAGGAATTGTCTTTACTTTCGACTTGTGTCTAAGGTGGTTTAAGTATAGTTGTTTTTTGCTAGCCATGATTTTTAATATAGATAAAGGTCTAATCAGTTTCATATACAACCCTTCTAAATATTAACTATTAAGTAATGAATGAAATATGATGTTCTCTCTTTTCAATAAGATATAATTAGAATTTATCCCGATCTTCTAAACATTTTGCAATACCCTTTATGGAAGTATTTGAGCTGTATTTTCTGGATGCACTTGTGTAGCAATTTGAATATAATTGATTCTTGTACAGGCATTTGCCGTCATTGCTGCTTCTCCACTTCGGGTAGATCTATCATGTGTTCTAGAGCATGTGGTAGCTGAGTTGACTGCATTCCTTCGAAAAGTATGACATTCTTCTAACTATAATATGTTCATCAACTTATGTTGTATTGTGTTGAAACTTCTTGTACTTGATTTGATTTGAAGTCAAGTTTTTTAATTACTTTCTTAAGTTCACCCCTTTTAAGGCGTCCAATATTCTAAGCCTTGGTTTACTGGTTTGCAAACAGGCTAATCGTGCTCTAAGGCAGGCTACCTTGGGAACCCTAAATTCACTTATTGTTGCTTATGGTGATAAGATTGTTTTGTCTGCTTATGAAGTTATTATTGTAGAATTGTCAGGACTAATTAGGTTGGTCTTACTAATCTACTTTCTGTACATTGGCATAGGTGAATTGAAATAAATAACTCAATTTTTCTCTTTCTTATTTTGTTGCTTGTGTTTCAGTGATTCTGACTTGCATATGACAGCCCTTGCCCTGGAACTCTGCTGCACATTGATGGGTGACAAAAGATCAAATCAAAGTATTGGTTTGGCTGTTAGAAACAAAGTTCTTCCTCAAGCTCTAACATTAATTAAAAGCTCCTTGTTACAGGGGCAAGCACTTTTGGTAATTTCTATGCATGTGACTAAAATTGTCCCAATTTTTATGAAATTAAATATATGCATGCTAAGAGCTTTCTTTTCCTGAATGCTACAGGCTCTGCAAAACTTTTTTGCTGCTTTAGTCTATTCTGCAAATACTAGTTTTGATTCTCTGCTGGAGTCACTACTTGCTTGTGCTAAGCCTTCTCCACAGTCAGGTGGCATTGCTAAACAAGCTTTGCATTCAATAGCTCAGTGTGTGGCTGTTCTATGCCTTGCTGCTGGTGATCAAAAGTGTTCATCTACAGTGAAAATGCTTACTGACATTCTTAAGGATGACAGCAGTTCTAACTCAGTAAGTTTTTCTCCACTATTTGTGTTTTGTGGTGAATGTTTTCTTGATAATCCATCTGCGTAGTATTTAACTATTTATACAGATGCAGCCTGCTCTAATTCAATCTGATCTTGTACCTCATAGATATAGATGTTGGTCTTCTATCTGATCCTGCCGTTTCTTTTTTTTTTTTTTAAATGCTATTTCTCTGTTAGAATATCTGCATAGTATTTTGGACTTAATATAGAATAGCATAAGAATATTGTAGCATATCTTGATTATCTTCTGACGATCTTTAGAATAAATTATGGAATTGCTAGTTTTGAACACCTCCTGCATAAAAAACATGAAACCCATTGCCACACAGTAGAATGCTCTTTGTCTTCTGTATGTACTGATCGTTTTGCTTTTTCCCTTTCAATTATTCAAAGGCTAAGCAGCACCTTGCCCTCTTATGTTTGGGGGAGATTGGGAGAAGGAAGGATCTAAGCACGCATGCACACATAGAAAATATTGTTATTGAATCTTTCCAGTCCCCTTTTGAAGAGATAAAGTCTGCTGCCTCATATGCCCTTGGTAACATTGCTGTTGGCAATCTTCCGAAGTACTTGCCATTTATCTTGGATCAAATTGATAATCAGCAGAAGAAACAATATCTCTTACTTCATTCTTTGAAAGAGGTGTGTTGACTTAAACTGTATCTGGTGGTTGTGATTTCCTTCTAATATTCAATATATACACAATCAAAATTAGCTGCAAATATTTAGTTTAATTTAATATTTATTATATAATACAATTCTCTTGCCTCTACATGGCAGGTAATTGTGAGACAATCTGTAGATAAAGCAGAGTTTCAAGAATCCAGTGTGGAGAAAATACTTAATTTACTCTTCAACCACTGTGAAAGTGAGGAAGAGGGAGTGCGCAATGTAGTGGCGGAGTGTCTGGGGAAAATTGCTCTTATTGAACCCGTAAAACTCATTCCTGCACTGAAGGTATCCAAATTTTCTTTTGGTATCCTGTACTCATGCTTGTGACTTTCATGTTTTGTATTTGATGATTGTGTTTGTATATTTCGAAACTTCTATAGGTAAGAACAACCAGCCCAGCTGCGTTTACTCGAGCTACTGTTGTCATAGCTGTGAAGTATTCAATAGTTGAACGTCCAGAGAAGATAGATGAGATCATATACCCTGAAATATCATCATTTCTGATGCTTATCAAGGATAATGATAGGGTGAGTTTTTAATCGCCTTTTGAATGTTGATATAGAAATATAACATGCTATGTTCTTTTTATTGGTTATATTTTTATGGCTTACAAGCCAATGGTTATTTAGTTTGAATTTTATTGTTGCTGATTGTTATTGTGAGCATGCAGCATGTCAGGCGAGCTGCTGTCTTGGCTTTAAGCACATTTGCACACAATAAGCCAAATCTCATCAAGGGGCTTCTTCCCAATCTGTTGCCTCTTCTATATGATCAAACAATTGTTAAGGTAACCTGAATTGCAGCATTCTGTTCCATGCATTTTTGTTGAGTATATAACATTAAAACTTGACTTCATATAGTAGATTTTGTATTACTGGAGGTGTTCTGATTTTCGTAATAAAATTTTGACAGCAAGAGCTCATAAGGACAGTTGATCTTGGTCCTTTCAAGCATATTGTGGATGATGGACTTGAATTGAGGAAGGCAGCTTTTGAATGTGTAGACACATTGCTGGATAGTTGCCTTGATCAAGTGAACCCATCATCATTCATTGTTCCTTATCTTAAATCTGGTTTGGATGGTGAGCATTACTTGTAATCTTTTCTCCACCATCGTTATTACATTTTTTGGTTCTGATTCACTTATCTATAAGGAACCCAGTGCACAATACTCCCTCCTAGTGGGGTATAGGGAGGGTAGATGTGCAAGCAGGTAGGATGCTTCAAGAATTTGGCATGTGACCTTCAGGTTACAAGGCAAAAACTTCACCCTTGTGCCAAGGCTCATATTCTTTTGATTCACTTATCCAATGATTTTAATTTCCTTTTGACACTTGTCATATCTGCTTTTGATGAACTGCACCCTTCATCCCTTTTCCAAAGCATTTTAGTTCAAGATGTGAATTTTGTATTAGATCAGATTTGTGCACTAAATATATTGGAAAACTAGATTTTTACATATGCTACTGAATATCAGTTTAGGAAACTTTGTATGTCTGTTTTCTGGACACTGTACATAGCAGGAGCTTATAACATTAGGCTCCCCCTTTCTTTACTAAATTTACTACATACGTTATTTTAACAGTAATGCTCAGGGGATTGAAGAATGCTAGCTTTTTTTTTAAGTTTCTTTGTTGGCACTAACTTTGTGGATACACATTGTGTTTTTTCAGATCATTATGATGTTAAAATGCCATGCCACCTGATACTTTCTAAACTAGCTGACAAGTGTCCTTCTGCAGTCTTAGCAGGTTTATTTTGCATTTGTTGTTGAATTATTAAGCATTTGTTGTATTGCATCTCTCTTTTCTCACTGAAATTTCACCTTTTCAGTGTTAGATTCATTGGTTGATCCTCTCCAGAAGACTATTAATTTTAAGCCAAAGCAAGACGCCGTTAAGCAAGAAGTGGATCGTAATGAAGACATGATACGGAGTGCACTCCGAGCTATTGCATCATTGAACCGCATAAGGTTTGTATTTTGACCTTTTTCTGAACGGAGCTACTTATTTTTTGCTCAGTCATAACAAATTTAATGAAAAGGTGTCAGTAAAATTAATGCCTCTCTTAGAAATCTAATAAGGTAACATGTGACAGTTTTTTCTTTTCTGAAGGAGCTTTTAGATAAGCTAATTTTAGGAGCTACTCCTTTTCGCCCTTGATAAGGATGTAATCAAAAGAACTATTTGCCTTTCTTCTCTCGCTAATATTGTAATAACATTATGCAACGTTATTTTTATGATTGAAATGAATCTTTTCCTCCTTTATCTAAGGCTTATGTTATTTAAATTTGCATTATGCAGTGGAGGAGATTGCAGTGTCAAGTTCAAGAATCTTATGAATGAAATTTCAAAATCACAAACTCTCTGGGATAAATATTATTCAATCCGCAATGAATGATTCACTTACAACTTAAATTTTTTATTTGTTGATCGAAGGAGTGTTAAAAATATTACCTGCCAAGAGATCTCCGCTAGTTGATGCAAAGGGGTCTGGAAAACTAGTTCATTTCATTGTAACATAGGACAATTCGATTCTGGTAATCGGAATACTAGTGTTGATTTCTTGTATAGCCTCAAAGATTTTGTCTTTTTCTGTACTTATCATTTTAGCTACATTTTCTGATCAACAGTTACCGGCCCCCTATCGTCCAGGAGAAAAGTGATACCAAAAAAATAGAAATTAACGTATATTAAGGAATCATTGGATATTTTTTTCATGATTTTATCTTGCATGTTATTTTTATCTGAAACCGTTATTGTATAGTATGCACTTACCATATTTTGATTTCACAATATTTTATCCATTTCGTCACGATTGGCTGTTCTGACCATATTTTCTAATCTGTTAACTGCGAAATCTTTGCAAGACATTGTTCTGTTTGATGCGAGTGTTAATCAGATTCAAAATGATGAGTACTCAAAAATTAATTGCATTCATTAAACGAGTTTAGTTCAAATACGAATGCCCTCTGAAGGATATCTGTGATATGTACAATAAAACTTTTGCTGTGAATGAGCAAGTAATTAGCACGTTCTACTTGACATCTTTTATTTGTTTGCTCAACTTACCCTCGTTAGAAAGTTTAAAAATTACGTTAGTCCTTAAAAACGTGTAGGTAAAGCAATTTGGTCTATGAAATAACAAAACAAGTATAATGTCTATCATTTTAGTTTTAAATTATATTATCTTTTGTTATTTTATTTTATCAATTTAACAATTTACTTTTACTTTAAACTCAAATTAAAAATTAAAATGATAATAAATAATATAATTTAGAGATAAAAATAATAAATCTTTTAAAAAATAAAATAAACGTTACAGTTTTAAGAATTATTTTACTATTTTTTTATCGATAGATCAAAATGATGTTTTACTCAATATACATAATGAATTTTGCACAGTACAAATTATAATGTTACGAGTAACAAAGTTCTCCCAGACTATATATTATTATACCTATGATTTAAATTCAAGGCTACTAGTTTGATTGCAATAATCAAGTACCAGTTGATTGATGTGCACAGTGATAAACACTAAATGTATTCGGTAGTAGAATATAAAAATAGGTCCAAATACTGCAACTTAAATCCTTCCTATTGTCATTTATTGTTAAATGAATATACAATCAACGGTTAGACTGTTCAAACTTAAATGATTTAAAATGGTGGGCCTTGTATATTTGCATAGTTGAGGCAAATGCTTATTAAACTCATCCAGCACTAATGATATGGTTCTCTGATTAAAATCGACAATTCATTTCAATATCCATGATTTTATCTGGACAACTAAGATCAATACTTATTACCGTATCCAAGAATCATCTTCTTCGTATATAAGCTATGGCTGGAGCGTCATTGGTGTCAAAAAATCTAGTCAAACAACATAACGTCACAATGAATAGGCAAAGAAAATTGCATCATGATAAAAAAGAGGACGGCAAAGAAGATGTATTACGGGCTAAAACCATAATGTAGAACAGTCTCAACGCATTTCACTAGATAGAGTTTGGTTTGACATCAGTTAACCTCTACAGTGAATGGTTGTTTGAGCATGTTACATACAACTCGAAGGCTAATAGGAGCACAACCTACTCATCATTCTCAACTGTACCATCTTTGAGATGAAAATGTTTTTCTCTCTTCTGGAACTCTGTCAAACCTTTCCCACTACCCGTCACACCAACCTTTCCCTGAGGATCATCAGGAGATTTAAAAATACTCTCCCGCTTCCTTCCAGAGAAGAAACCAATCTGCAAGCAAAGCCAAAATATCACATAAATGAGGGGAAAAATCTTTGCAAACTCAATTAAGGATAGTACATAACTAAGTTGTTCAGAGCATTTTTAGTGATGAATTTCTTAAAGAGATACTCAAGTGTTTTAGTGGACTCAGCTTGTCACCGGTGCAAATAAGAACTTCATTATTATTATTTTGCTCAAATGGTGTTGGGTTCTTCTTTATAATGACATTATTAACTAAGAAACTCCAAACCAAAATCCCTCATAGAAGAATTGATACTTAAATAAAAAATGCCACATAATATACTTCAACCATGTTTTCTTTTAAGGGGTGCTTCTTAGAATTAAGGACCGCATTCTAAGCACACACGGTGGAGGTGGTCTTACGAAACACAAAAATCCAAGGATTTTAAGTGTAAATGCAACAAGAGCAAATTGTAGAAGACATCAGGTTTTCTACCTAAATTGCAATAGCTTTACCAAGTTTGATGTTACTTTCCCTTCTCATTTATAGCCAACCAAATCAAGAGATACTTAAACTTTTACAATTCAATTAGAATATTTTTACAAGATATTACAATGAGAAAAAATTCTTTACATGCAACTATTTTAAATATAAATGTATACAGAACCTGAATCTGAACCTGCAAGAATTCTTAAAACTTACCCTGACCCACACTGCTACCAAGTTGGTCCAGAAGCTGAACCCACCCCACACAAACACTAAACAATACACCATATTTAATCAATCACAATTTGAATATTACCCTAACATCTTACATACATATTCATTTAGTCATTTAAGTCATGCTTAGCTTCATATGCCAATGAGAGCTGATTTGTTGCAATAGATAAAATTGAAGTATTGGACATGATAGAATACTACTATGCTTTACCTTATAAAAACAAAAAAAAATCATATCCAGCCTTCTATAATTTGTCCTTGTAAGATAATAAATAATGAGTTATATGAATACTTCCTTTTAGTACTTCATACATAACTTCTATGCCGTAGCAGCAGAACAAGGTTGAATAGGATAGATAAGGGTCCTTTGGTTTAAAAATACATATTTGGTTTTCATTTTAAATATTACCAAATAATTAAAAAATTGCCATCTTATTTTGGCTTTATTACCAGTACTCAAAGATTACTAAAACAAAATGGTTGCATAATACCATTGAGCTATTCTTATGCCAATTCAATTATCCTATCCAAATTACCTAAACATTGCGATCACACCACTGCCTCGGGTCTCAATTAAGCTGGGCATGATAAGGGCTTAAGATCTTATCCAATGAAGCCTTATTATCCTATATTCCAATTCTAATGACCAACATGGCTCTTATTTCATTTTTGTCACTTACTAGGAAAATGTATATAGAAATAAAAATTCACTGGAATTCTTACATGAAAACTACCATCGGTCAGAGGTACAAGAGTTAATAAAATAAGCTGCGAAGACGACTTAAAACTTATCCAAGAGGAGAATAAAAAGTAGCAAATTTGATAAAGGTACCTTCTTTGCCTTTCCTTTGGTTGACTGAAATTGTTGCCAGGCATTTTGCCTCTTATTTTGTGTGACTTCAAGTTGCTCCATCCGCATCTTTGACTTAAAGGCATGTATTTTCTTGCGTTTGGAAACTTTCTGTGATTAGAGTTAGAAAACATGTCATTGATGACATCCTAGCTAACTGGCAGTTAAAAGTCAATAAAACAAAAACAATTCCAAATTGAAAAACTAACCCAGCAATATTTAGAATCATGGACAGCAAAATATTCAAGCATTTCATCAATGTTGAAAATATCCATTTTCACTCCAGAAAGTATAATTTACAGAAAGAAAAGGAGAGAATGAAAATTTGCTGAAATAACTCACCACATCCTCAGGATCATCAGCCTCTATACGAAGCTTTGCAGGTAGAGTTCGAGACTGAAAATCGATAGATGCAGCTTGTGCAATTTTCCGTTTGATAGCTTGTTTGGTAGCTTCAGCAACTCGCTCAGCTTCTAACAAAGCATCAACAGTACCTTCTTGAATTAGCCGTATATTGGCAAGATCAACCTGTAATAAACAACCAACATCAACACATGACTTTTACCTTGAGAAATAAGAAACTTGTTGGAATGTTTATCTATAACAAAATATAATGTTGTAGACTGTAGTTGATGTGCAGTGACTTGTTTTATGGCATATAGTCAACATCTATGAGCATGAATAGTTGCAAGTAAACTTTTCCAGGATTAAAAACGTTTCCTAACTCACAATAAGCTATGGAACAATGCAATCCACACATGCCACATTCTTTACTTGCAAGTAACCTACCCAGGATATAGCTCCTTCAGTTTCCCTTCTCAATTAAACAAGGCTCTGTAGAAAATTTGAATACACACGATGGCATATAGATTACTAGATGAACAAAAAAAAAGTTCACTAGAACTCAATCCCTCACTCCCACTATTTTCCTAGTAGCAGGAAAATGCACGAGGCATTAAACATGTAGCAATAAAGAATGTAGAAGTAAATTTATGAATGGACTACATAAAATTCCCAATGACTAGGAACGGAGATAAGCATACATTGAGTGGTTTTAGAAGCCTCACCTCTTCTTGATTACCCCAATTGTCATAAGATACATAATAACCATTTGGTGTATAAGCCTGAATTGTAGCATCATACCTGGACAGTCATTAAATAACAAAGTGAACTCACAGAAAACATAGCTAAATGAAATGGAAAATATAATACACTGATAGACAACAATACCACTCCCCATCTTCACTCCAAACTGCCTGAACTTTGGTGCCAACAGGAAGTTTGTCTTGATGATCAGAACCGCTATCCAGCTATTAAAAGTGAAATAACATAAAGATTCACTAATGATCACTAAAAAAGTACTCCATCAAGTAATAAGAGTCAATTGTTACCCCCACAGCTTCTTCAATTTGTAATTTCAACAATTATCGAAGAAAAGCAATTAAATCAATTATGACAAAGAAGTGCTATGGTATCTCATAACAATGCAATGACTTGTAGATACATATAAATGCAGATCAAGAAACTGTCCCCATCTGCAGAGCTCACTATAGGAAAAAGCAGCAAAACACATGGCATGTACCAATACATACTTTGAAACATGCTTAAAATACCAGAATAACCCATCAGTGATTAGAAATTGAGTAGAGAGAATTCTGAAAGAGTTTTATTGAAAAATCTAGAGTACAAAAGTAATAACATAGAATAGCGTAGAACATACAGAGAAAAATACATATTGTCAAATGAAAATATTGGGCACGTACCACTTTATTCTCCTCAAGCATTGACAAACTTGGAGATACAGCAGCATTGGAAGCAGGTATTGAACCGGAGATATCATTCTGCTTTGCAGTTGTGAGGAGTTCCTCGGTCAAAGCAATGACCTGTGTGACACAATTTTAGGGCACATTCGAGTTCAGTAAAAATAAGTATTTTTTCCAGAAATTGTTACATGATAAACCAAATTGATGTCAAAATTCTAACTTAGAATCTCTGTGAACATCTCAAATCAGGTGAGAGGGAGAAAGCATGCTGGACATCACGACAGAGAGCACACCTGCACAGAACCAAGATAGACGTGATGTGCATTTTGACCAGGTTCTGTATTTTTAGTGTGTTACATATCTAAGATTCACCTTTTTATATGGTGATGGTCCTAAGGTTGGTTGAGTAAGCAATTTGAATGATATTACAAATTGCCGCAGTGAAGTTCCAAATAAAGTACTAGCCTCACCTTTTTAACCCAATAAATTTGAAAAACTGATTACTAGTAGTATAAAAGGAGGTGCATAAGAATGGCAGATAAGGACCCTCTGACGTCTTTAGTCTTTAGTCTTTAGGGATCTGCTTCCTCCAGAAAGAAGCAATAAACGAAGCAGTCTATTGAGATGAATTATACAAAACAAATACCACACCCAAACAAACAACAAAACAAGTGTTGCTTTTGCTTTGCAGGAATAACTAAAGAATATAAAAGGGGCATACATACCTCAGAAAGTTCCCTCTCCATCTCCACATATTCAGAATTTGAAGGGTCATCGTTTAAGAGTTGTCTCACCTGTATAATTCATTCACAATTTTCTTTTAAAAAAAAAAATAAAAAATTGAAGAAAGAATGTTTGAAGAGAGTGAATGAATAGTATAATTTAGCTGAACCTGAATCAGTTGATCTTTGTAGAGGGACAGATTCGAGGCTAACTCTTGTATGCTTACTTCATCACCGCCTTGCATCTTCACAAACCCTAATTCCCCTTTTCTTTTTCTTTTTATTTTTCTCTGCCTTTGCGATTCCAAAACCACGACACTCAATCACAACACAAATAAATGACGGTTCTGCGTTGTTGTCTTTTGTTGTCAACAAAATTATAGACTACATTTTGGGCTTCATCTCCTCCTTCTCAAAGCCCAATTATTTACGGACCCTCTTTCTTTACAACCCAAACTTTCAATTTCTCTTTTTTCTGTTTAATTTTTAGTTTTTATCTTTTTACATATAAAATGTTATTATTCACAAAAAAAATTCTCCCTAAAAATCATAGACTACTTTTATATTCTTATAATAGGAACCATATTAACAAAAATGAGGAATTTTAATGATATGAAAATCAATAATCCCTAAAAAAAAATACCCCTTTTAAATGGCATATAAATTAAAATCATATAAGTAGTCTCTAAAGTATTGAAAATCTATTAATTTAGTCCTTTATTATAACATTGATATACTAATTTAAAATATTTTTTAATATTTAAAAAATATGTAGAATTTTTTAATACTAATATAATTTTTAATACTTTAAAGTTTATTTAGGAGAGAAGACAGTAGTTTAAGAATTAAATCAATATTTTATTCATTCTTTAAATATCACTTTGAGTAGCTCTTGATTGAGTTGCTCCTTTAAAGTAATTACCTGAAATATTAAACTTTAATAATTTCGATTTTTTTAATATTATAATTTAACGACATGATGAAACGTTTGTTATTAAATAACCTTATAATCTACATTAACTTGTATTAATAAAATTATGATGTTGATATTTTAATTCAAAAGTTGAATTGAAATATGAAATAGTTTTAACATTTAAAAAAAAAAAAAACATAAACTTACACGCACACGCAGACACACATAAATAATAGATTTGAAAATTCATATAACGTTAATAAATTATAACTCTTGTTACTAAAGAAAAAGTATAGATTAGGAGTGTGTCTGATAAGAGATGCAGATCATACCTAAAAAAATCAAGATATAGATCCATTTTTCCTTTCTTACAATTATTTAGTAATGATAATATTTGTTTTCATTTGTATATAAAATTTCACTGAATTTAAAAGTATTGAATGTACTAAAACCTGTCTTGGATGATAGAAAAGCAAAAAGGAAGAAACTAGGAGAAGAGGAAATGAAAAGAAAGAGTAATGAAGAAATAAGATAAAGTAGTGATAACTTTAAGCGCAAAGTGGGCACAGTGGCATTGTTGTTGGGGTAAGTGGGGGAATGTGTTAATCTTTTAGCCAACATTTTGATGTAACTATTGTCCTACGAGGATGCCATTTCAATTGCTTCTCAAGGGGGGCCTGCCCCAACCGTAAAACATGTCTCGGACATGTCTCAATACAAAACCCTACATCATTGTAAAAATATAACTCAACACTCCTCAAATTAATTCATATTCTTTTGATAAGTTTTACAATAAGTTTAATAGTAAAAACTTATGTGCTAGTTCTGAGAAAAACAAATATGGGAAGAAGGGCTCATTTTTCCCTTCGTTCATCTGTCGATTTCTCAGAACCTTACTTTATTGCATCGTATATACACTTGACTCATTCCTCTCCAACTTTGTCCAGAAATCACGGTTGCATAATAAATTACTCGAATCAACTAGTATTTGTCTATATGATATTTCATATGAGATCTCATGTACTTATTAACTAGTTGCTTACTTGATTAATTTATATTGATTCAGTTTTATTTTATTTTATCTAAATACAATTTTATATTCACGTCTATATAAAATTTGTCTTTACGGCTCAATTATTGATTCATCAACATTGTAATTAAATTTTCTCCATATACTTTATATATAAACAAATTAAATATTTGTTTCCTTGCTAAGATTAAGGAAAGGAAGAAATAGATGAAGCTTGTGAAATAATAAAGATGCTCTTCCCGATACGACATTTTCATATAATTCTTTACAGTAACTCTAAAACTCTAAATAGTATCTATATATGCAGAATTCAGGGTAGGTTTATGTTATATATATTTATAGTAAAAGAGTAAAGATATATATATGGAGTTTGAGAATATGAGTAAGTAGGTAGGGAATATTATTGTGATGGGGGTGGGGGTGAGCATGGATTGATTTCTTTGGGTAGGGAAGGAGCATGAGAGTAGCGTCTGGACCAAAAGAGATAACTGAGGAAGTTGAGGAAGCTTAAGACAGCGAGTAACCAATAGAAAAGATCAAGTCTGTCCTGGTTAAGGTTGTTGTAGTGAAGCCAACCACCGCCAGTTGAGGAAGTTGAAGTGATCTTATTCACCAAAGAAACCAAGAGTGTACTCAAATAAAAGCCAAATGAGTAGGAGCAGTATGTGATTGCTGTCAAGAATGTTTGCATCCCTTTTAATGACTGTTTGTAAAAGAACTCCAGCAGGCCAATGGCTGTAAACATCTCTGACAGCCCAAATATCAAGTATTGTGGGGTTATCCAAAAAATCGACAAAGTTTTGTTAAGGTTAACAGCTGCATCCCTTCTCTTTTTCTCCAATAGACCAGCTGCAACCATAGAAAATGTAGCTAGAAAGAGGCCGAAGCCTATTCGCCGCAAAGGTGATATTCCAGATTCATGGCCAGTGAATTTTCTGGCAAATGGGACAAAGAAGGTGTCATATAGAGGGACTAAAACGATGAGCAAAATGTAAGGAATGGCCTGAAGCGATGCTGGAGGGATATTAAAGGATTTTGTGAGATGGGTGTCCATGGCTCTCCCCTGTTGGACTGAGAATGTCTGCAGTTGTGCTAAGATTGTGTTGAAAACGATGGTGCATGAGAAAATGGGAATAACCGATACTAATATCTTCACTTGCTCAACTTGCACTACACTGCATAATCTCCAAGGGCTTTCCTTTGTATTAGTTCCCTCCTGTACTCTTATACAAGCCTTGTCCAAGAACCTGATTCAACGTAGTACATGCAACACTTAATTTCTCATAATTGATCACCACACATATATATATATATATATATATATATATATATATACATGTATTGGTTCAAGAGTTGAATCTGAATTAATCTCTGAAATTATTGGACAAGTATATAAATACATTTGAATTGAACAAATCATCAAGTTTACAGAGTTGTTTGTGTTCGAAAAAAATACAAGTCAACTATTGAAACAAAATATACAAGTACCTGAATTTGTCGGTATGAAGAAGGCCGGCATTGTTTTGGCTTCCATAAAGCATTTGTGGGTTAGATGGAGAAACAAACTTTCTTTTCGAAATTGCAGCCACAAGAACCTAAAACGTGATCAAGTAACTTGATTGTTTTAGTTTAAGAGTATTACACTTACACCGAGGCAACATTCTCCATAGATATTATAAAAGTTAACACTTTCCCGTACACGCACAACTCAGCAAGCACATTTATTATCCCACAATCCAAGAATAAACAACTGTACATGCTACAAAGGTTTTCTGAAAAAATCAAACCAGCGATATTTTGTTCCATTTAATTTATATGAGCCTACTTAATGAATAAGACTATTTTTAGTTCCCTGTGTGTTATAGAGAAAGAATTTTCAAGATTAAAAAATTTGAGAGAAAGAAACCATTATCATTTTCTAGATAGCTAGCAATAAGTAGTAAACCTCTAGTGTTCCTTGCAACAAAGTTGTGTAGTCTATAGATAAATTATGATCGATCTATCTTTCTACTTGACGAATGAAATTATGACCCATGTGTTCCCCATACTGAAATATAATAATAATAATAATAATAATAATAATAATAATAATAATAGTGTAAATTCATATTTGAAGCACTTTGGGGTTAAAATGAAAGAGGTATGGGTTTAAGATTGGTACTTGAGCAATTGGGGTTAAAATACTGCCTTGTGGGGGCTTGTTCCTGTAATATAGAGTGCCACATATCAAGCTTATCAATCCAATAGCCATGACAGCTGCAGATACACCGAAGCCAACGTCCATTCCAGAATGAGTTTGAACCCAAACAAGAATTGTTAGGCTAATAAGTTGACCGAAAGAGAATGCAAAATAGGCTGCATTAAAGTATGTTGATAGCCTCTTTAACTGATTGGGGTTGTCTTGGTTGAACTGGTCTCCTCCATAAGCAAGCATGTTGGGCTTCACACACCCACTCCCTAAAGCCACCAAGTATAGTGCTATAAAGAATATCATGGCCTTGAGGCCCTTTGCTTCTACGCAGTTTTCTCCATCAGTTAACACATTGCATGGTGGTGGCTTCAACTGAGGAACATGAGCTTGTACTGATAGCAATATGAAACCCTGTAATGTTATTAGTTAGAAGGAGATGAGATTAGTCTTAATTTGAAAAACATGTTATATGTGGCTCTCTATATCAAAAGCTGAAACACAAGTACAAGTACATGTAGAGAGAGCTTACAGAAAGTTCGAGAAAGCCAAAGATGAGGATGGTCCAGAAGCTGCCAAGGTATGAGTCAGATATATAGCCTCCGAGGAGTGCGAGGAGAAAGATAGTCCCAACAAAGTTAGTGACAACGTTGGCAGCCTTTGACAGAGAGAAGTGCATCTCAGTCGTCACATAAGTTATGAGATTGTTTCCCACAGCAGCTATTGCCATAATCTCAAATGCTTGAAGCCCTGATATGATAAAATAAATATTAATTAATAGAGAATAGAGAGTTAGAGACAGTAGTAATGTGTGTGTGTGTGTGTGTGTGTAAGTAAAGTGAAAGGGAGAGACTAGAGAGAGTAAAGGACCAAGAAGAAAAGAAGCTGGAATGATTCCACCGTGTTTGGCAGGATTAGAGGGTCTGCCTCTCCAATCTAGAGTTGGATGCTCAGTTTGATGATCATCAACAACACCTTTTTCTAACTCCATGAATCAAGTATGTGTGTGTGTGTCTTTATGTGCTCACTCACAACCTTTGTTAGCAACCTATTTTATAGTGCAAAAGGGTGTGCCAATGTGAATACAAAGTAAACATGCCCTCAAAATGCAAGGGAAGATCCCTCTCCTTCCCTCTATCCGTCAGCTAGCCAGGGACACCACAAATATTCCTGTCCCGTGCCTGTGGGACCTACTGCTCACTGCTCTGCTCACAGCTAACACTGCTTATTACCATACTACCATAATTAACAAAATTTTACATCGTTAAATAAGTTTTTTAAAGATAAAAAATATTCATTTTAGTCAGAATATTTTCAATGACACTTGTTATTTATATATACAATCACTCTTAACGCTTCTTATCAATTGTTACAAGTATGCTGTCAAAAATAATAATTGTAACAAATATCAATTAAGAAGTGTGTGCGTCAAAGTCCGTAATATTAGGTACTGTGCTTTAAGGGTGAAGGGAGAAAAGATGTAGGGAAGATCACATGTTAAAAATCCCACTAATATTTTTAATAAATATCCCGAAGATGTTTTTATTTGTAATTGCACCGATATTTTTATTTTTTAAATCTTTTATTCATCTTCCTTGTATGGTATAAGATTTGAGGGGAGTATCAGAATAATATTTTCAAATATTTTTAAATATAAAGGAGATTAGTGTAAAAAAGTAAAAAAAATTAAAAGTATTTACTTGATTATGCGAGATGTAAATGATTATTACTGTAATTTGCTTAAAAGAATAACATTAAGTAGTAGTTATGTAGAATTTTGCATTTTCTTGGTTTAATTCTCCAAAATTCAAGTTGACTTTATGGTTGACCTATCCTCTATTGATATCCATTGAATTGGCGTACGCATTATTAGTGGAAAGACAAAAGTTATTCTTAAGAACACTGATTAGAGAAGGCAAAAATTGGGAGTGTATCAAGTTATACGCAAAGCCACTTTAGAAAGCAAACATATTCTGACCGCCTATTACCATTATTTAATCTTGTAAAGATATGCCGACCACTAGTTTAAAGCTAAAATATGGTGACAAGAGAAAGAAGGGGAGAGGGAGGGGCCAAACAGCTAGGAATATAAGCTGCTTTGGGTGGAAATGCCCAATTGTTTTTTTTTTTTTTTATATATACAAAAAGTTTAGTATTCTATATAATTACGACACTTTTTGGAGGGTGTATTTGCAGAAAACTTTTTCTTTTTTTCCCCTCATCTGAAAATGAAAACAATACATGTTAATTATTACACTTCTTTTTTTATGAATAATCAAGACTAAGATATACAATTCAAGTAAAAATAATGCTGCATGTGATATTATATATATCATTTTTACTTAATTTATTTATTTTATATTTTATACACATCAATTTTTTGACTTGCGAGTTGTAAGGGATACATAATATATTTTATATTCAAAGCGATAACAACTAAACTCTTTACTTTAAGTTTTAAAACAAAAGATATTAAAATTTTCATGTTTGTGTTTCATTTTCGTAAAGAAAAGAGTGAGTTTTCGGTGATTTTTCTGTAACTATAGTAACAACTCACAACATTTCTGAATTGATAAGAGTGTGAATAGAAAGTGGAGTAAAATTAAAACTAGTGAATAGCAAAGAGGTAAAGAGGTGAGGGTGAAGTATTTAACAACGCTAACATTCAAGTTTAACATGCATTTAGCGATGAGGTTTGGTGTCTTTATAAGAGGACAAAAAGACAAATTCAAAAGGTTGTCGATGCTAAATCATATAAGAACACAATGATGCTCACATTTTCGAATTCATTGGCCAATCTATTTCTTTTCAAAGATAAGGTCTCTTGTTTTCTTTTTGTTTCATGGAAAGTATACGACAAACTTTTCCAGCACGTACATTAATTTGTGAAACAAATATTATCGCAATTTCATATAAATACAAAAATCCTATGAAAATCGTTTTTTTTTTCACCCACTGCAAACATTAAAATTGGCTCAGTACTAAATGATTGAATAATTTGTATTAAACCTTTAAATTTAATTTTATTATTGTCATTATAAAAAAGGAAAATTATTCCTTTCATTTTATAAATATCATTTAACATAATTTTATATTTAAGATTTAACTTGAATTTCTAATTTATAACGCATAAAAGAGATCAGAATATATAATTAATAAATTACGTAATTTAGAAAAAAGTTTTAATTTATAGGTTATTGTAATCATATATGATTGGTATAATCATATATTAACATGTATTTTTTCCCTAAATTTTTATCATTATAATCCTTTACCTGTCTCATATATCCAATAGTGATGAACATTAGTACATATTTTCCGTTTTATTTTATATAATTTTGTAATATTTTGACATAAGTATTAAAAATTTTAATTAATATTTTGAATTTCATAAAAAATATTACTATAATTTCTTAATAAATTATTACTTTAATTAACTAATTAATTTTCATTTTGACTAAGAACTACTTCCACTAGATAATAATTATTTATAAAAGGTTAAGATGTTACTTAAAAATAATTAATGTATTAATGAAAATCAGATAATTTGGACAAAAAAATTTCTCTAAAAGGCCATACAAAATAAGATAAAGAGTATGTTAAGGAGATTTAGTTTAATGGAACGAGTTGAATTCTGAAGTTATTATAAAATTTTATATATTTGTGTAAAATTATATTTACAGGTGGCGAAAATTGAATGGTTGGCCGGCATAGGAGTCAAAGGAAAAATGAATGGATGTGAAAGTGTAAAGTGTAAAGAAGGGTACATGATCTTTGTTGTGCTTAGATTTAGAACAACATATAAAACATGTTTTGATACCAATGCGGGAGACAAGTGGAGACACACCACATGCATCTTTAGTGGATCCCATAAATTCATTTCTACTTTTTTTTTTTTCTTTTCTTTTCTTTTTTACCTTCTCCTTTCAAACATTAAATCAACATTGCATTTGCCTCACACAATTATGCTCCCATTCCAATTCACCTAGCTCCCTTTGTTAGTTTCTGACTACTGTGGAATAAAATGAAATTAAAAAAATATATATTTAAATTAAAGTAAATGATCGATGAGTAAGATCTATTAAATATTTTTCTTAAAATTTGCCCTTTCTCTTTCTCTTCTCATTTATTCTTTAATACCATACTTAACCCAAGTTTTTAGACTTATGTTTTCGGATACAATATATTTTACCTCACAAATTTCTTTCATGACAGTAAGATGTTATTTAGAATGCCAAATTTTATAGTGTTTTAGTCATTTTTAACATTAACACGTAAAAATCATTTTGTAATTAATTTAGGGTAATAAAAAAGATTAAATTCAATAAACTTTAAAATCCCATTATGGAAAAGTCGAGAAATATATATATTACAAAAACAAACTGCAGAAGTAAACAAAAGATGTATAAAATATTAGGTAGGATTTTTTTTCCATGGAAAAAGTCCAATCCCTTTCTCGGGAGTTTGAAGAAATAGGTGGAGAAAAAGTTTAAGTCGGTTCTATTTTTGGATTAATGCTGATGTCCTTATCTCTTCTTACTTTTTATACATATCAAACTTTTTCAATTATATACTATATATTATATGCAAGTCAATAAAGGCTAGTGCCCAGCTTTCTTTCCCTTTCTTTTTGCTGATTAAAGAACATTATATATTTGGTATATCCATTGCATTGGTTTAGAAAAGAAAGTCAGAGGAAAAAAAGAGTTGGAAAGTGAAATGATTATTTAGGTTATTCTATGTAAGAAAATGAAAAGAAAAAATAATATTTTTTTGTTTGATTGTGTATAATAAGGTTAGGAAAAAAGTGTTTATAAAACAATATATATATATTTTTTTTATGAAAATAGGAATATATTAGTCTCGGTATAAAAATAAAAATAAAAATAAAATGTAGCACTATTTCCTTTTCCTTTCGTCCAAAGTTAGAGGGAATATGAAATAGTTGTGAGACTTACGTACATAGTACTAATTCTTCTTCGTGGTGCTTGCCAAACATGTAATTAAACTCCTATAAAATTACTTTTTACTTTAAAAAATGTGTTTTGGGAAATTACAATGTACGAATTTCGAGACAAGATTAAAAAGAAAATATTGTTGCCTTATAATTAGGAAAAAGAAAAAGGAAAACTTTTAACTGGTATCTAAACATACACGTATACATATTCAACTTACTAGGTTGAGACTTGAGAGAATGTGATGGATGGTTAAGATATATAGTTGTCGTTTAGAATTTTGCGACGTATACATATATGATAGATATATCCTTAGTGGGCATGCATGTGCTGATATGATATATTAGTGAAGGGAGATGCATGTCAAAATGTAACAGAATTCATTCGAAATTTGACATTTCAGGAAACAACCCATTATTTAAAAGGATATCACTTGCTTTTTTTCAAAGATCGAGTTAGCTAGACTTCTGCTCTACCAACTCTCACTCATGTTTAATTAATTAAGAATATTATGTTATTTATGAATATGCATCTATTACCATATACTATTTTAATTTATTAGCCATGATAAGACTGCATGCAAAGACAGATTTAGGCAAGAATTTCAAAGATAACTTAGTGTTATATATATAATTTATATCTAAATTATTTATAAATGAAATGAAGAATTTCAAAGATAAACAAAAACGTGAAGTGACTAGATTTTAAGAATAATATTTAATATAGAAAAAAATGAAAAGATATTAATAGCATATTTAAATATATGAAATAAAAGAAGATGATATTAATTTGAAGAATAAGCAGGAACGTAGGTGGGGTTGAGTGATGGAGTGTATCAAGTGTTGAATGGATGGATGGATGTGAGTGTGGTTAAGAGAATTGAAGCATATATTATGTGTCGGTGAAGAAAAAGGCAGTAGCTAGATAGCTACCTTATATTAATATTTCAAAAGAAATTGAGGTCTCATATGACCCATCCACGCACTAAGTAAAAGAGACTTTGATCATTTCATCAATTTCTTTTGGTTTTCATTTTCAAGTCATTACATTGCAAATTGCAATACATTGACATGTGTGTGTGTGTCATCTGACGTTTTACACAAACCAGCCACTGAGACTAGATGATATTATGTGGAAATTTGAGTGGATATGAAGTGTTTTTCTTTGTGCGTGCATATATACAATTCATGTTAATTAATAAGTCAACTCAAATGAACTTAGTTTGGATACAATCCACTTGTACTTACACAGTTTTGTCAAAAAGGGAATGAAGCTATTATCTTATGTTATGTTGCCAATGGCTCATCCACGTTTCATACACAACTTTCTTTAATTCCCATATCTTGTTGCTTCCAAATTTTATGACTTATATTATATAATCATCTTTGATCATGCAAATACAATGAATGCATCAACACCTTACATTCAAATTTGTACGCTTTGACTTGATGGAATTTCATAGGGGCCGTATTTTAATATTTGTACTTTGATATTTCAATGCATGCCATGGATAGCACTGTTGAAATTCATGGTGCGAGCTGTCAAAATTTTCATTTAATTATTTTTCTTTAAGATCATGATTCCTTTAAGGAAAACGTTAGTTGCATTATTTTGGCTTGTGAGTCGTAGCAACCCTTATTCAACCTGTTAATCATGAATTGCCAAATTTGAATACAGCCTAATTAATTTATAAAATTAAAGTAGTTTGCGTTTCCACAAAACATGGTACACGTGGAACCTCATTCCCGGTAATCAAATTTAAAGAAAGAGAGACACACCTTGTTAATCAACATTATTGCTTTTTGCACACGATAACTCCATAATCCTTCACTTGATATATTTTTAAATAAGAGCAATAAACCCCTCGTTTCTCATCTACTTTACCACATTTTGTCTTTTCCTATTTCATAATTTACCTCATTTTTGGTCATTTCTATCACCAATTCTTTAGTAAGCATCTGTTGGTTGCGTAATGACATGCCTTTCAAGAATCAACTTGTCAATGTGAAACAAAGATATGCATTAAAATGAGCAAGGCATTTACAATCAATTGTTACGTGTGTGTGTATATATATTAAGATGAGATATACATAATCACCAATAAAAATTTTAAGATAATAAATATAAATAATTTCGTGCAAATTTACGATGAAAAGTGGATTTTATCACGATAATTATTATTTTAATACATCTTAGTATTTAGATAATATTTGAATATTGTACACGTTTCATATTAGTTATGAATAAGCACAATAACACGTTCATGATTAAAGAGATGCAACGAAAGGAATACATTTTAATTTGTAATTTGTGACGTGGAGACAGAGGATACACAAAAAGAATAGTAATTTAAGGAATATGGTTAATATGAATATTGGTTGACGTGGATAATCTTAGAACCTTTATCAATACCAAAGACTATTATCAACTAATAGTTTGAGAATTTGCTCGTTCCACAGCTATGATTCTTTTGTGCAACTATTATCCATGTCAAATTAATAATGAAACAATTGTGAGGAGTAATAATTAAAGTAACTATCCATATTCCATATATTAAAGGTTAAATAATACATACAAGAATGAAGAATTTATTGGTTAGGAAAGAATTGATATATATGGCCATTCATCAGATGATAATATATAAGAAAGACGTAATCAAAGAGATCTTATACCCCTGAACTAGTTCATTAAAATCAACAATAAGGACAACAAATACCAATAAAAACATATAGACTTTTAATTTCAATATTTAGTCCTTGAACAAAAAATTATTTAAAGATTCCACCCATATGCATGATTCAGAGTGGGAATAAACATGGCACTCCAATTAGTTGACAAAATGAAGATGTGCACCACCACTCCCGTGAACCTGCCCAACACACCACTCAATGGCAACTTTAAATCCTTTTCAATCACACCTTTTTTTTTTTTTTTTAATTTTTTTCCTAAATATCCACTACCAAAAACACAGTCTCACCTACAATGTTCAGAATATAGAGCCCTTCCCATCATCATAATTTAATTACATCAGCACATAGGCAACTAATGTACATAACCCAAGAATATTATGGAACAAATGCTGAACTACCATCAAATGCCACAAAATTATTATAAAGGAAAAATACTGTTTAAAACATTAGTTAATTTCACCAACCGGTTTAGAGTGGAAAACTTATGAATTGGTCGGATATCCATTCAATTCAAATCGACTTTTTTAATTAAGTACCTATCAATTCAGCTCAAGAATAATTTCCACCAATCTATTGCCGATTTCAATTTTTAAAACATTAGTCTAAAATTCTCTTAAACTCCACTCCAGGTTTTTAAATAAATAAAATAAACTTTCAGCATACTGTGAATCGTTGGTTACTTTGAGCACATGATTAGAATTCTCAATAGGCATGTGTTATATATAAACTAAACCATTTTATTTATTTTCTCACGTGAATGAATCGCATTTATTTTTAAGTTTAATATTTTTCTACAAAATTGGATTATATCGCATTTATTTCGTGTCAATGTGTGTATATATATATATATATATATATATATATATATATATATATATATATATATATATATATATGTGTATCACATGACACATCATTGTAAAATGCCACATTAGAGTATCCATTGACGCTGAATAAGACTAGGTCGGTCCCTCCAAGCTTTCATACAATCATTTCAAGAAGACTAAATACGTGATTGATGACTAAGACATCCATAAACAATGGTTAGTTTGCAAGCAAAAGACACCATACCATTGGTTTCCGCTACTCTCGCCACTACTAAGGAATTAGGCTAAAAGAAAACAACAAAAGATGGTCAACAACAGCTTTAAGCATCACACTGAATGCAATAATCTTGACAAAAGACAACAGATATGTGGAAGACATCCTCCTATTTAGATATCACTAATATGTTCGTTTTCAGTTTAATAGTATATCTCATATGAAATTTATAATCTAATCACGCACTTACTAAGACTTATCTCAAACTTCACTTCATTTGTCCCATGGTGACTGAATTCATGCATATTTTCACCCGTGAAAAACTTGATTACAAAGAAGTTAGGCGTTGGGGCATAAACTGAGGTCATCAAAAATAACAAGGAATTTAATAAAATAGGGTTCTTCACTGTGGAACAATTAGAACTTAGAGTACAAGCTCCTAGGCTCCTATTCCCCGCATCATGACAACTACGGAATTATCACGAAATTAAACACAACATGCATTTAACTTTTTTTTTTCTTTTCAAAATAACGAAATGAGAAAAATGTAGTGTCACAAATAAGTAAACTAGAGAACAAGTCTGCACGCTCAAAATTCCATCTCACAATTCAATTAATAATTAAAATAATGTGACATTTTTCAAATCAAAGGTATCCATCACCAAAGTCAGGATACATGTTTCCAATCGTAACAGATCAAAACCCTGAAGTTGAAGGTACAAGATATATACAGCATAACTGACAGTTGCCGCAAAAAATATCAGCGCCACTTAGAAAGTATAGCCTAGACAAGTTGGTTGAACTTAAGACAAAGTTCTTTTATTGAAAGACTCCACCGTTATGTTGGCAGTGAAAGCAGGAATTGAATTCATCTTCCGAATGAATATCTCAACCTGGGTATAATGTATGAATCCCGTGAGTATGACTCAGCAAAAGAAACCAGAATATGTTAAAAAAATTACATGAATGATGGCAATTGCCATTAAATCATTCCTCAGAAGTCATCTGTTTTTATACTTAAGCTCTCATACAATCATATTCACCTGGCTGAATAAATCTAATCAAATCTTTATAAAGAATAGAAGAAATCTCAGAATTCAGAAGAGCACCAAAATTTTTATACAAGATGTTTACAGAAAACCAACTTCTAGAACATCTCTATGATGTATTGATTCAAAATATTAAATGAATGGTTTTCAGCAAAACCTTCTTTTGTTTTGTATAAACATCTAAATTATTTAAAATGTTTTCCTTTCCTATAATATGTAACAAAAAAATGCACTATTCTTGGAGAAAATATTATTAGCTGAAAATATTTGCTGCTAAAAACAACACAAGGAAGGTTCTATAAGAAAGTATTCACTTTTAAAACCTAGAAGCAAGAAGCCACACCCAAGGCTCAAACAAAACCCTCACATCACACACACATTTAAGCTTGAGGTCACGTGAAATAAGAGATCAGGTTCTAAGTATTCATTGAAAAATATTACATTATAATTTTGTTACCTGACGAGAAACCTCAGGCTGAGATGTATAATGATTTGCCTGTTGTCATGAAAAAAAATTAAAACGGAAAAATTTCAGCATCTATTCATGGAATCATTTGTGAAAAGCTGAAACAACCTCAGAACATATCTCCTGTGATTTTTTTATGCAATCTGAAGGCTCAAATTGTTCGAGGAAAAATCACCACTGAATCTTAAAGATCAACCCAAACTGAATTATAGTGTTATGCAAGTTAACAGACTAAAATCACCATTTCCCTCATAACTAAATTCAATACAAAATTCAAGATCATACCAAAATGTTCGTATTCCCTGATTCATATTCAAATTCAAGCTTCTCTTCATCACTCTGTGCATAAATGGATTGCAGGGTAAATCGTGTCACTGGGATTCCATTTGAACGCTGGTGTTCATCCATCACAATCTGCCAATATAGTTATGAACAGGCACAGAAGGATTTCTTATGTGTAACAGAAAGATAAACAGTGTGAACTACAATCAATTGTCAGCTTTCTCTGGTATAGAAAATAAATTAATTAGAAAATGCTTGATAGACAATTTCTTTGACAGAGGAAATGACAAATCCTATATGCAGAACCATTGGTTAACATGTCAAATTACACAAAAGGTTTTTATGTGAGGTTGTATTTCCCCAACAGAAGTATGATACAGTGTGTCTTGAAAATAGTGATTAAAAATGAAAATATGTATTGAGGTTTCTCGTACCAAATTACAAATCCACCAGGATGCTACAATATTTTAAAAGTGGCAGTGTGTGGTCATCCAAAAATGAAAAAAAAGCAGCACCATTTGGTACAATACACTTTCAATTCACACAAAAAGATTGTAGTAAAATTAGATCACTATATACCACAACCAACCTTGTATCCAAAAAGCTCACAGCATGCCCTCCGGAAGACTGATATCCTGTCTGCAAACACAGTCTTGTATCTGTAGATATTTCAGGGTTCCAGTTATTCTGGAATCATCTTCATGACAAACATATAATGTACCAAAGGTAGCAAATTCTACACCCACCTTTCTTCTCGCTTCTCAAGTGTTGCGATTTGCTCTTTCAGTTGCAATATCTTATCCGAGATGTAGTTATCTACCAACTTTCCAGCTTCTCCTGAACAGTTAAAAGTGATCAGGAAAACCATATATCTGATATAAAAATTGTTATCATTCTACAGTTAAAAAGATGGCTTTCTAACTTTCCATGCTTTATATCTTTGGAAAAAATTTCATCCACCATTGATGTCTGTCTTGAAAGGACAGATGTCAGACTAAAATATCATAACAAGGAAGGCACATTTCATTTGTATATACAGTGTTTTCTTTTTCTTTCTATTTTCTGTCCTTTTGTTTTTATTTTAGCAATTTTCACAGGGATCCTCTAGGCATACCTCCTGCATACTTAGATTAGTTTCCTTGGAGGATTTTTAAAGCTTTGATTAAAGCAATCTAAGCTTCTTCCACAGATACTAGACAAAGAAATCACCATCTTATAATTTTAAGCTCAATACTTTCGAAGAGAAATTTGTTCGTCTACCCCACAAACCCAGGTAGCATATAACTTTATAGATAACAATCAGTCAAATCTGCTGGATAAGTTTATTTTTCAAGATATTAATCTAACTGAGAAAAAAGCTGTTGGTGTTAGTGTGTTACTATTCAAATGCATTTAGCAATTTATATTATAATCCAAGATTATAATCTTAACAAAGAAAGAAGTTTTTTTTTATTATTATTATAAACATAATTTTGGAGATTATGATTAAAAGCAAACAAAATATTTTAAGTTAAATTTTATTTTCTCATTTTATCTCCAACATTGATTAATTTAAATTCAAAACCAATTACTACATACAACTTCACACTCTTTAAATATCACTAAAACTTATCCAATTGATTAATTTATAATCACTTTTCACATAACTTATCCAAACATAAAAGTTATTCCACAAAATCAATTATTAGAACAATTGATTATTGAAATAATCTCTAAAAATAATCCAATCCAAACACTTGGTAAGTTGATGATTTGAATTAACTAGTTGGTTCAAGAAGAATATGCTATCCAGTCTAGTTAACAGAGATAAACTCTTCAGCAGGAAGCCAGAAATTCAATAACTGGCTCCTAAAGAGAAGCAAATGTGAATTATAGGCAGTAAAATTGTCCACTGGAAGAATGAAAACAAAATGCTACCTGGTGACTCTGTTTCATCTATAACTATCCTATATACCACCAGTACCAGCAAAATATTAATATGTACTAAAAAATTCTGCAAAAGGAAATGAGGACAACAAATAAAAAACCTAGACGCTACATATTCTTCCATTCAGTATTTAGCTTAATACTACAAAATGAAGAACCACTTTCAAAAGCCTCAAATTCACCTCTGTCAACCTCTCTTGCCTTTATTACCAACTCTTTTTTGAAACATAACATTTAGATCTTTACATCCACTGTAATTACAAGGTTTCGTTTCATACCAGATTGACTCTTCAATTCTTCCACAGCTTTTAATTTCTCTTTTGTTTTTTGCAGCTCAGTTTGAAGTGCCTCTATGGTTTGCTTGGCCTCATTATCAACAGTGAGTGTATTCACCATTCGCAGAACTTTAGTATTAGCAGCTGAAAAATCACCATGACCCAACTATAGAAGGAAAAACAATGTATAGAGTGTCAAACCAAAATCTGGACCCGGGCAAATGACCAGTGCAACAGTAACTACACATGACAGACATAAAAATGAAGAGTACATAATGTTAAAAATGAGTTTTCAATGATGTATCAGTGTATTACTATTACTGTGCTTTATAAGAGGACCAAGCCACCGACCTTTGCCTCTAATAATGAAATCTCTGACCGGAGCCGGTCACTCTCCCTCTCCAACGACTTCACTCTTCTTGCTTCACTGTGCAACTTTTCATTAAGTAGCTTTATTTCCTCAAATTGACGATTATTAACCACTCTCTGCTCATGCAAGGAACTTTCTAATTCTTTAATGGAATCATCTTTCTTCATAAGAGATGACTCAGGTTCCTGCAAGTATTAACCAACCAAGCAAAAAAATTCAGAGATCACATGATAAATGATAAAAAAATTGAGGTAAGTGCAACCTTAACAGGGTTTACATTTTTTGATGCATTCAGAGCTTCATCATTCTTCAAATTGGCAACATTTCTAAATTTATTTCTTTCCTCAGTAACAACAGCAAGCTGCAAGACAATTACTATGTAATTTAAAGCGCATAAAAAATAATGGCAAACAAATGATAACGAATTTCAGAACATGGCACTGGCAAACAAATGATAACAAATTTCAGAATATAGCACTATCACTGTCATTCAGCAGTTGTTTAAAGCTATTATGAATAGATTGACCAGAAGATCAGCCAGTTGGTGCCCCCAAAACAGCCAATTTATTCAATATACATCATATTGCTTCAACATGGCAAATGGGTTCAAATGAAACAACAATAAATAGCATCCTCAGGGTTATATCTCAAAACTGGGGAATACTTTTAGCTGTCAGTTGTCAATCTGTTAGCAATTACTAATTAGAGTGTTAATTTGTTAGTTAATAGTTCATGTTTGTTAGTTTGTTGGGTTGAGAAAGAAAAGAATCAAGAAAGAGTGTCTGTAAATAAGAGGAGAGGTGGAAAGAGAGTATCTTGTCATTTGTGAGAACTGAGGTCTTTGGGCATTAGGAGGTGTAGACCCTCAAAATTCTCAAGTTAGGCCGTTTCCTAGCATCTAAATCATTTCCAATATATCATAAATTCACCAATTGTCAAACTCCTTGCCTATTTCTAACTACAGGTCCCAAGTCCCATTTTTTCCTCTTTTTTTTTTTTTTTTTTTTTTTGGGGGGGGTTTGGGGGCATTTAAATATCTGAAATCCATAACCTAACAGCCAAATATTTTTGTTAATTTACATCAAGAAGTTTTTATCACTATTGCTCCATCAGTCCTGTAAATGCATGTTGTACACTAGCCTGGATATCAAGAATAGCAGATAATAAATCCAAGAATTCCAAAAATGGCAAAGGAACTAATGCATGGTATAAACTATATAGCATGTAAAGAATAAGTCCAATGTTTAGCAATGATCAAAGTGCTGTAACAATATCATAATCGAACACTGACCATTAATTCAATCCGTTTAATCTCTGACGTTAATACTTCTGCTTTCTCTTTAGCCAATGTAGCCTCAACTTCAGCATTTTGTTTACTGATTTCAGCAGCATCCAGAGCCACCTCAAGTTGTTTCAAGCGACCAGCTATCTCACCCTCCTTCTGTGTGCTACAAATGACCTCTCTGCATTGATAGAAGTTTTCAAGATCAAAAGACAATAAGCAGCATAGCAATCTCTCTTTTTGGCTACACCAGAAAAAAATCTGCTGAGAAGCAATCTAAATATGAAGTAATTCTAAGTCTTACACATACTGTAAATTGTGAGTCATTTGCATACTAAAATATGCCATAACAGAAATGGATCTTATCATGCATATGGATGATTACACAAGGCTTAAGTTCATCACTCCATCAGCATTTTTAAGCAAAGTGGAGCCAATTGAATGCCCAAAAACTGAAATAATGTCATAGGGAATATTGAACTACTAAAAGTGGAGACTAATGGGACATCATAAAAAATTTCCTGGTCTCAAGGTGCTCATAAACAAAAAGATTAAATAGGACCAAATTCAGTTTCAATCCAAAATAAAATATAAAGACTATTTTAGAACGATTAGTCTTGAGACAATGCCTCTAAAAGTTCAAACCATTAGTATAACCACACATACAGAAGTGTAGCTATTGACGTACTTTTGTAAAGCTGCAAATTTAACAGGGATGTCCTCAAAACATGAGACACCAGGTATGTCTGTAATCATCATTCTCCATGATGATATTTGATCTTCTAACTTTTTCACGTTTAACTGGATATCCTGTAAGTTGGATAGATCTGATTCAGCCCTTTCCCGATGGCTCTTTTCCTCCAATAATTTCTCCTTCAAAAGTTCAATGTTTTCGTGGCTTGATCTTAGTTTTCTTGCTTCCCTTACTTCAGATTCCTAAAATGTCAATTGAAACAGGATACATGTTCAGATTACTGTGGTGAACAAATTCATAGTGAAAACTCATCTGGTATTTTACTAGTGTACATGGCAAAAAATATATTAATCTTGTATTAGAATTTGAAATTAAAAATTTTAAGAATTGAACTCAGAAAATAATGAAAGCCGCCAAGCATAGGATATACCATTTTTGTAGACATAAGGGCAGGAGAAAAATTATGCAATGGAAAATCAAAATATTGCATCTTTCAAAAGCACAAAAAAAATCCATGACACACATCAATATGAACTCGATCACACTTCAAAACCTTTTGTGTTGCTGTTCTGATAACCTAGGAATTTCAACTAAACCATTAATGTTAATGCTTATATCATGCAAGATCAGAAGCCAGATCAAGTAATTACTAACTCAGGCTACAGGTTTGTATTAGATTCAGCATTCAGGCCAATATGTGCAAGTCCACAAATAAATTTAATTTTGTCGCAAGCTCATAATTTTAAAAAGAAAAATGCTAGCATAATGCTCTTTCCAACACAAGTGTTGGGTGAAATTCACATGGGACTCATGTGGGTATAACTTCCTCTTAGGCGGATCTCATTATCCATTCACTGTATAAGAGAATGTGTTTGATGGATCCACATTTATTTCACCTTATGGTAAAGAATGTGTTTCTAACATTCTTCTTTTAAAGAATACCAAGTAAAAATACTAGTCCAATCCATACCAAGTGCCTTCCCAATAATGAATTGGTTAGCACATGCTTGCTGTAAATTAAAGATAAAACTCATCAGGACACCAGCAAAGGGAAGGCTACAGATGAAAATTTACATGAAAGCATAATCTTAGATGAATATAAAACAATTTTTTAATAAATTACAAATACATCTTTGTAGTATTTCTAATAAGGGGTGTCAGATTAAATTACATTAACTAAATTTTAAATATATATTGTAAAGAAAAAGATGCAAAAATGAGACTGTCACACCAATCCATTAACATAAAGACTCAAATGCGGGCCAAGCCTACCCAATTTTTTTCTCTACTTATCAAGATTCCAGACCATTCAATAAAACAATGGACATGATTCTTTCTATTTATGATTATGCAAGCAGGGTAACTACCAAAATTAGTCCAGTCATACATCAAGTCAATGCACGTGTCCTCACTGCTGACAACTATAATTACTACAATCCCAATAAAAAGAGCCACCAGATTCAAGATAAAGAAGAAAGCAAACTTACATAGTTCCGAAGCTCCTGTTGCAAATGTTTAACTAAAACATTACTCTCTGTAGAAGAACCTTCTTGAAACATTAAAGTAGACAGTTTTTTTTCAACTTCAATCTTCTGTTGCAAACACTGGAAATAGGAATCATGATGTAATGCAATCATAAGTCAATAACCATACTGTAAATCATGTACACTGCATTAATCTACCAGAAAAAGGTCCATATGAATTTCGTTGGCTTAACGAATTTCAGAGGCTTAATGCCAAATTTATATCTTAGAATGGGTATAGCTTTGTGAGAGTTTAAGAGAAATGAGAGAGAATATGTGAGCAAGAGGGAAGAGTTTTATCATTGTACCCCAACTAATGGTAGAGTACAAGAGGCTTTATACACTAGCCTTAAGCTTGTTGACAAGCTACAGAAAGAAGAAAACGAAGAAAACTTGTGTCTTCTATCCTGTAACAGCTAACTTACATATAGAGAAAGGAGAGCTAACTTTTACAGAGATAGTCTTAGTAAAACAGAGTAAAAAGTGTTACTCTTTTAAGCTTTGTTCACAGGACACTCTTAAAGGAACAATAAAAGCCAACAAGCACCTAAGTAGACACCCAAACCTCATCAAGTTGATCCTTAAGATGTTTCAGTTGTTCTTTTAGCAGCTCTGCTTCTTTTTCAGCATTACTAGCTTTGCATTCCATTTTTTCAAGCTACAACAACAACAAAACACAACTCAAACAATAAGTCGTAGCTGTACATATCTTTTGGTTTGAACAACAAATATAGGAAAACACTTATAGAAGAAAGAAATAAGAAGGAAAGAAAGAATAAACTTCTTCATAAGCTCAAATTAGCCCATGCGTAAGTTAAAAATAGGTTTTTGAAGAAGCTAATATGAGAGAGCTTCAACAAATTATCTTAGCCATAAGTTAATTTTAGCTTTGAGACAAGCTTATTTCATTTTTCCTTCTTATTTTCTTATATAAATGGTTATGAAAAACTTTATCCAAACATGTCCATAGTCACTCACATTAGCAGATATTCTGGAAATAGATAACTTTGAATCACTTTTCAGTTGTGAATGCTCGTCATGAAGTCGCTTTTTTTCCCTCTCCACACTTTCTGAGAGATGGCGTAGCTTTCCTTCTAAAGATATTGCTCTATCCTCTGCTGAAGCAGCAAGAGACTCAGATTTTATGCGAAGGTTCATTTCATTTTGGAGCTTAACCTAAATTCCAGTTGGAAGAGAATTAAATCACTGTTTGAAAATGCAGCAAAGGTGTGGGGGGGGGGGGGATGAAAAGCTCAACAATAAGTTTGAAAATAAATACTATCACCAGAGCAATAATTCAAAGAAAACATGAAAATATAGCATTAGTATTGAAGGAAACTTAGGCAAGAACTCTAGAAGACAAGAAGAATGCATCAGTTAGGAACTTGCAGGAATGCCACACACAATTTCTTATGCATAGCTCAGTCTCCAGCTTCAGTATGCATATTGATATAAAAATGTTTATTTGCAAGGTTATCAAATCGGGATTCATATCATGAATCACCAAGCTAATTTTTGAATCTTGAACCATCATTTGTATCCAGTATTCAGAGACAATAAAAATAACTTGAAAAGTTGAAATATATCATATATATGATATATAGTGTTCAATATAAAAATTTTAAAACAGAAATAGACAAAACAACTTAACCTTGAGTCTCATAAAACAGAATTATTTGTGAAAACAGGGAATGAAGTAGCCAAACAGAATGCATGCATTGAATGAATGAGTGACAAATAATGCAGTAGAATAATCAAATAAGATAAGTTCTAAAGTGTTCCTTCAATTCCTTTTCATAACAATTTAAGCTTATGCGACTTCTGAATTTCTTTCATGAGAATTACTGAAAGAAAAGTAGAGAAGGAAAAATAATGAATAGTCGAATAGTGTGATTTGCATTGATGATACAAAATTGCACTAATTTATTCATGTATTGTAAGAGTATTCAAAGTCATTTGAGATTTATCATATAGTACAAATTTATAGGTAGCCAAATCGTATGAAAATCATATGATTCAAATCGTTAATCGTAAGATTATAATAACTTTGGTGCATTTGTCATCTAAAAGAACCAAACAGAAAAACAAAATACACCTGAAGTTCACTGTTTGATTGGATTTGTTTTCTTAATCGTTCTTGAGACTCGGTGACCTCGTTCATAAGTTGATCTTGGAGTGCCTGTTCTCGTCCTTTTGCAGCTGCAAGTTCCTGTTCGGCATAAAGGAATTGGTCCAGAAATTTCTTCCTCTCAGATTCTGAAACAAGTTGACAGTGAAAACAAAGGTACAGAATAAACATGATGATATAAATTAAAATGAAACAAGTGTCGGGAAATATTGAAATGAAAAGTCACTTGGACTAGAGTATACAGACCAACTTTGTGGAAGTTATGCTCCAATGTCTCAAATTTTGATTGATATTCGCGAGCTTGATTTTCAGCTTTGCTTAAGGCATCAATAAAATCTGATTTGACCTACAATAAGTTGACGCGCAGAAAATCAGGTGTCGGAAGCAATAGCATAGACACTGGCGAAGACTCTATGTTACAAGAGGGAGTTGTGGCTCCCACAAAATTTTTTAAATATAGGCATAATTAGTGAGAAGTGAGTTCTTTCTGGTAAGAAGTGATCGCAAAAGGACATGTAAAGATTGAAAGGCAATTCCAGGTGAGAGTCTAACAACATAACATAGGGTTTTGATTTTTGAAATTTGTCTCAGAAGACATAAACAAAAAAAGACAGACAAGTTACGTATCAATTATGAAACGATAAAGTGGTGACAACTTAAGGGTGATAAACTCTTGACTTTTAACCATAAATTCTAGGAGAAGGTGATTGGCAAGTACAAGGTAGTGTTAACTGCATTTGGGATGAAATGTCATACAAGATAAAATAGCAGTTTTGGGGAATGAAAAGGTATTGTGAAAAGTAAGGAATGTTAGTGGTGGGATCAAAATGTTCAAGACAAGGTTAAAAAAAAAGCTGCTTTAAAATTGTGCATGGGAGCAATAATGGTGAAAATTGAACAAGGTATGAGAATGTTAGAAATGGGAGAAAAAAAGTAGTGAGTGAAGGAGTATAAGGTGATAGAGAAGTAATAATGGAGTGAAAGGTAAAAGGTGAATGATTGACAAGTTAAACAAGACAAGACAAACCATCTGGCGACACTGATATGTGCACATCATCTGCTCTGAACCCGACGGTTCCTCACATGACTCCGCCGGATCCTCGTAGATCACCAACTGTCGATTGTCGTCGCCATTTCCATCGCCATCGCCGCCGCGTGGCCTCTTCGATGGCGGTGGAGTTCTAAGGATCATTCTTCTTCCCTCCTTTTCTTTTCCCTTCCCTTCTTGAAATTCTATTCTATTTGAAATTGAAACCTCTGACCCCAGCTACAATGCGCAAATTCTTTAAGAAGGGAAAAATAATTATATTGTTTGAAATTTTTCATACAAAATGGTGTCGTGGTGTAGTTGGTTATCACGTCAGTCTAACACACTGAAGGTCTCCGGTTCGAGTCCGGGCGACGCCAATTGAGTTTTTTTTTCCTATTCCTAGTTAATTTTATTTGTCATATATATATATATATATTTATTTTTCCTAGTTAATTTTATTTTTCATGTATATATATATATATATATATATATATATATATATTTATTTGATCCCAAATAAGGATAAATTTAAAAAAATTGTGAAAATGGTTAAAGTGATCTCAATAAAGATAAAAAAGGTATTAAAGCGTAATTTAAAAGCGAAAAATGGTTTGTGTGTACTAGATTGGCATGTAATTTAAAAAAGAAATGAATATGAATGTATATAGTAAACTAATAGAAATAATAAGAATAATAAAAAAGAGAGTAGAAGAATGGCATATGCTTGATGGGCGTGGGACAGTGGGTGAAGGTGTAGGGGTTTGAGGGCACGCATTGTATCGCTGTTTCTCTCTTCTCTTTACATTTTACTTTCTTCTCTCTCTCTCTGTCTTCTCCAACAAGCAAGTCAGCTACCAACCAAATTTAGCTCCACACACAGAGAAACGCTCAAATTGAAACCAGCTGTGCTGTGTCTCCATTTCACGCCCAACCAAACGCTACCCTATCAATTCATCCATTCATCCATTCATCCAACCCAAACAGTGAGTTTTTTTGATCTACACATTGCTGCTCCCATTTTAAATCTGATTCGCTACTTGCTCTCTTTCTGTCCCAATTCAGGATATCCCTATCAAATGGATCCCCCATCTATTCTATTTATTTTCATCACTTGAATGTTTAACCAACATCATCTTCTTTTCCAATTCACTATTTATTCACCTTTCTAACCTTCATTTAGGTTAACTCTAAAGCCTCTTCACTCAATTTCTACCAAAACTGATTCCTTTTTTTTTAATTATTAATTTTGTCGTGGTGGAGCAGCTGTTACAGTTCAATTTCTACTTATCCCACATTCTCTACTCTCTTGGTCTTGGACTTCTGTCTGCTTCTCTCAATGGCATTTACTGCTTCAAATCACAAATCTGACGGAATTCATGCAGGTTTCACTCAATCCTTTCTCACTAATCTTGTGTTCCTCTTTTTCTTTTGGGGGGTTGGGTAGATAAAATATAATTGTAATTAATGACCTCACTGATGATTGTTGGAAAGGTGATTGAAGAAACCTCACGACAAACATGTGGGTATTTTTACTTGCTTACTCACCTTAGTTTTTGTTCTCACTAACTTGACTTCTTTTAATCCTGCTTTCAATTTTCTTTCAAATCTCTAGCTCAGACTCAATTTAGAGGCCGTAGCTGTTAGCGCTTATTAAATATCTATGTATTCTGGATATTAGGTAACTATAGGTTCTGTAAAAAATGAACAAGCTGATAGCTCCACCTAATAGAGCTTGAATCATAACGATATCATCTACGATATTCTAAATCCCCTCAATGGCTGGTATGTCGACTGTAATACTTCTTATTCTTAGAAACAAAAACATGGTGCCTTCGTTCACCCTCTTTCTAAGCTAGCTGGGGAATGTATCTTCAATTCTGCAACTGGTTTGACACATCTAGCTGCTTTTTGCTTGGTCAGATTATTGTTACCCTTGCTTTCTGCAATGAATATCTTTATCTGACTGAACTGTTAGCCAAAAGTTATCAATGTCGGAAGGTATTTAGTGTTTAAGGGATAAAACACATGCACTTCAAGTTATCTTCTACTTCATATTTTGTCATGTTCCATTTATAGGCGCAATTAATGATGATCTATACAAGGAATTGTGGCATGCTTGTGCTGGTCCCCTTGTCACTCTCCCTCGTGAAGGGGAGCGAGTTTATTACTTTCCTCAAGGTCACATGGAACAGGTATTTCAGTTTAGTATTTAAGATTTTAGTTTTGGAAATTCCTCATTTAAACTTAGCAAGCTATTTGAATCCCTGGACAAGTGTTACCTGATATGTTCATGTTTATTCTTATACTAGGGATGAAATTTGTCTTTAGTTCATTAATATTCCCGATCTAAGCTCCTTCTGTGTGGTATAAAAGTTTATGTTCTTCTTTTCTCTTGTGTTTTTCTATTTTTAGCTTGAGGCATCTATGTATGAGGGACTAGAGCCGCAGATGCCTTCCTTCAATCTGCCTTGTAAAATATTATGCAAAGTGGTCAATGTTCATCTTCGCGTAAGTTCTGATGTTCTAACCAATTTTACTGGATAAACTTATTTTTGTCAATAACTTGTGTTGAAGTCTGTCATGACTTACATGAATAGACATTTAATTGTTAAATTCATCTTGGATGTGTAGGCTGAACCTGAAACAGATGAAGTATATGCACAGATAACTTTGCTTCCTGAAGCAGATGTGAGTGTACTCTTGTTCTTTGTTTTACATGATTTATACTTCCTCCTTTCCAAAATAACAGTCCTTTAAGGTTACGACACACAAATTAAGAGATACTTAATTGATGTGAATTTAGAGTAAAATGCCCCCACTTTTAACTACGGTTGTCATAAATTATTCTACAAATTTCCATACCTTTTCAACTACTCGCAATAATAAATAGGAATACAGTTGGAAAAAATAATCTAAAAAGGCTTCAAAGACAAAAATTTTGGAACAAAATCAAAAGGCTAGAAAGACTGTTACTTTGGAACGAAGGCAGTATATTTAAACCTTCTCTACTCTCAATTTGTCCCCACAGGAGTAAAATATGCTCCATCTCAAACCCTTTTCGCATCATAACTGTTTTTTGCCCATTTGGGCTCTCTTTTTCTCTAGCTGTGCATGTCTTATTTTTCCCTGCCCTGTTTGGTTTAGCAAAGTGAAGTGACCAGCCCTGATGATCCTCTACCTGAATCTCCGAGTGTCAAGGTCCATTCATTTTGCAAGACACTTACTGCTTCTGACACCAGTACCCATGGGGGTTTCTCTGTTCTTCGAAGACATGCAGACGATTGTCTTCCTCCACTGGTTAGACTCTTTTCTCCTTTTGAAATGCTGATACAGGCACTATATCTATCATCCTTTCTCTTTTAGCTGTCAATCACTTGTAATTCTGTTATTTGTTCAGGATATGTCTCAGCAGCCACCGTGGCAAGAATTGGTTGCAACTGATTTACATCGGAATGAATGGCACTTTCGACATATTTTTCGAGGTTAGTAGCTTGGTTAATTTGTCTCTTCCTTTCCCCCACTCTTTCAGCCTGTTTTATCACATGAACCTGTTTTAGAATGTGATAATTTGATTTCTAGTGTCCACCTGAAGGGGAAAAATTGTAGGATGAAGATTTAGTTTATCTGCTTGCTGCAGTTCAAATTGGGGCATTACATACTTTTGCAGATTGATATGCTGTACTTGAAAATATAGGATGTTAGAATTTTATTTATTTATGTTATTAGCCATTGGAATTGTAAGGTTTAGGGTGGGAAGTAGGAAAGGAGCGAAATAGTACTCTTGAATAATGTGAGATTGAATTTATATGTTGTGCAATGATGTGACACAAAATACTGACACAGTAGTCCAATATATACTAGAAAATGTAAAAATAGGTCAAGCAGTGTTAAATTTTCTGAGTTAAAGTGACTATCATCAATAATAGTTTCAGGCATTGCCTGCAAGCAGTAATCAATTTGATTGTGTTATTTTTCCCTGCAGTAAAGGGTTCTGTAAACAAACAACTACTATTTTGTTGATCAGTATAATATTATATTAGATTTAATGTTTGTACTGTCAGTAAGTTCCTGAATGAACAGAGTGATTTCCAGGGCAACCCAGGCGCCACTTACTTACCACTGGGTGGAGTGTCTTTGTCAGTTCCAAAAAATTAGTGGCTGGTGATGCCTTTATATTCTTAAGGTAAGTTGATTACCAGAAGAAGCTACTATGGCCTCCATTCCCCTTGGGCAACAAATAGTACATACACCCCCCCCCCCCCCTGCTTTTGTTTTTGTATGTTGTTAGTGATTGTGGCTGGTTTGTGTTGCATGCTACATTCCAGGGGTGAAAATGGAGAGCTGCGAGTTGGGGTTAGGAGGCTCATGAGACAGCAAAGCAATGTGCCTTCTTCTGTTATATCTAGTCACAGTATGCATCTTGGTGTTCTGGCCACTGCATCTCATGCCATCACCACTGGAACACTGTTTTCTGTGTTTTACAAGCCCAGGTCTTGTATTTAACAATATAAAGTTATTAGTTTTACTTTTAGTTGTCTTTTGATTGAATATTTTTAGTACATAATGTTAGTATTGTGATATTATGTTGTTTATCCATTTAACTTCACATTTTCTGTACATGTGCCTGGCTTTTTTTTGTAATTAATGAACTTTTTTTATTGGGATGGTATTTGAGTTCTTCCTCTGTTTTTTTTTTTTTTTTACTTTCTGCTGAACTGTCAATGTTTACTTTAGAACAAGCCGGTCAGATTTTATTGTGAGCATCAACAAATATCTTGAAGCTCAGAGTCATAAACTCTCTGTTGGGATGAGATTCAGAATGAGATTTGAGGGTGATGAAATTCCTGAAAGAAGGTGCATTATCCAGTTAGCTTGTATTTGGCATTTGGATATAAGCACATTTTGCTATCTGATAATTTTGCTGTCCCCCTGAATGCAGGTTCAGTGGCACAATTGTTGGTGTTGGAGATAAAAAATCGCCAGTCTGGCCTGATTCTGAGTGGCGATCATTGATGGTAAGTATGCGAAATGTCATGCGAGATGTTCAAATTATTTTGCCAAGTATTGCTTCCTTCCTCCCCTTATACCCTTGTTGAACATTGGTGGCCCCATCCAATGACAGCTTACAAATTAAACATTGTGCTCACAAGTTTTTTACCAGATAACCTTGGCTGACATATTTTCTATTAGTATTAGTTATATGGTCAACTTACATGACTTTGACAGATTGAATTGAAATGAAGCCTGTTACACTCTATCTGTGAAGAATAGAATTGCCATAAAATCCATTTAACTTCCAAAGGGTTGCCAAAGATTTTTGTATAAAAAATGATTATGACAGGCAATCTATTGATACTCCCGATGGCTAGAAGTTAAGAGTTAGACAACAGCTTTTGGTTCTGTAATTTTCTGACCTATATTATTTCTATTTCAGGTGCAATGGGATGAACCATCATCAATTTTACGTCCTGATAGAGTTTCTTCATGGGAATTGGAACCACTTGTGTCTACCACTCCTGCAAACTCACAGCTAACCCAAAGAAACAAGAGGGCACGGCCTGTTGTTCTACCTTCTACAATGCCTGATTCTTCTATGCAAGGTGGGTTAACTGGGTTGGTCATACACAATCTCTTTTAGTCAATTATGCTGTCCATTCTGTTTTTGTGCATAATCATCTTTCTTTATGCACCAGGCATATGGAAATCACCAGTTGAATCTACATCTTTGTCTTATTGTGACCCCCAACTTGGACGTGGCCTCTATCCATCACCCAAGTTCAATTCTTCGGCAACTAACTTTTTTGGTTTTAGTGGGAAGAGCTCTGTGGGACCGCCTTCCAACAAACCAATATATTGGTCTAATAGGATGGAAAATTCCATGGAATCTAATTCAGCTATAGCCCTTAAAGAAGCTGGAGAGAAGAGGCTAGGCACTGGAAATGGCTGTAGACTCTTTGGGTTTCAGATACTTGAGAATTCTAATGCAGAAGGAATTCTACAAACAGCCACTTTATTAGGAAAAGTGGGTGATGACAGATTTGTTCCATCTTTAGATGCTGAGTCTGATCAGCATTCTGAACCATCAAATGCCAATCGATCTGATATTCCTTCAGTAAGTTGTGATGCTGAAAAATCATGCCTGCAGTCTCCCCAGGAGTCACAGAGCAAGCAAATAAGGAGCTGTACAAAGGTAGTATTGATAAGGTGGTTTAGCATTTTCTCATCGTTGTGCCTGCAAAGAGTACTTCAGTTATTTATGATGTAATTAATATTTTTCTAGGTTCACATGCAAGGAATGGCCGTTGGGAGGGCTGTGGATTTAACACGATTTGATGGATATGAGGATCTACTGAGGAAATTGGAAGAAATGTTTGACATCAAGGCTGAACTCTGTGGGTCCCTAAAAAAATGGCAGGTTGTCTACACCGATAATGAAGATGATATGATGATGGTTGGAGATGATCCATGGCAGTAAGTTGAAATTTAACGCAAACTTTTTCTAGGGTTGGACATTTTCATGCTTATGTTCTTGTAGTATATTACATTCTTGCTACTTTATTGCAGTGAATTCTGTTCTGTGGTGAGGAAAATTTTCATCTACACTGCTGAGGAGGTGAAGAAGCTTTCGCCCAAAATAGGACTTCCAATTCCAATGGATGAAAAAGTTACACAAAGCAAGATGAATTCTGAAGCAATAGTCAATCCTGAGGACCAGTCGTCTATTGTGGGGCCCAGTTGCTAGATGTCGTATCAATTCCAGTATTTCCTAGTTGTTCGTATGTGCAATAAGTCTTGGTATGGAAGTAGAACATGGAGAGAAGCGATAATGAATCATGGTGTGTTAGACTTTTGGTATGTTGGACATGACCAAGGCCAATAGAAGCATACATGTATGCATACCACTTGGAACTTGTGTATTGTGCAGCTAGGCTGGCTGGCTGGCTGGTTGGCATGACATGATCATCTTTTGATAGATAGCAAGCATCGATAATGCAGTGGGTTGCTTTGAGATCCTGCTATTTGATTATCTTGCCTTGCCTACAATCAAACATGTGCTTTTTTCTATTTCCTCTGTAGCTCGGGAGTCTGGTGGTCCGTACATGCTCATTCGGTTTTAAGTCTGCACCAACCTATCTATGTCTTTACTCATACAATCATCTCATGCAATCAATCATATCATTTCTTTTTGTTTTCCTTTTCAGAGGCCGGCCGGGGATAAGTCTTCTTTTGTAATTCACTCAACGTGATGTATGTTTTTTTCTCTTCTTTTTTTTTTGTATATAATTAAATATTTATTATCTTTGAATACTATTTTATGTATGTACGAGGCATAACCCTCCTCCCTTTTCCCACTCACAGTCATGCACAGTTTGCTCTGGAGTGTTTTGACTTTATATATTTACTCTATTTGTGACTCGTGATTGCCTGGATAATGAATAAGAACATTAAGATTTTATTTTATTTTATTTTATTTTATTTTTGCATTTTTACATCTACCTTTATTTTTTTGGATTTGATTCTGTTCAAGGCAGTCGACTAGTGGATGTGAAAACTAAATTTGTGAGGTTAATAATGTAAAAATAAATAAATTATATTATTAGGATATATTAATTAAAATTTGATAGAAGAAAAGAAAATATATCATTTTGCTTTAGTATTGAAAAAGTATAATCTTTAATAATATTTGTTTCATGGATTATTTTATATTTTCGAGAATAATATTTTTAAGGATATTATCGAGAATTTTATTCTTATTATTTGTTTAAATGTTATAATTTTAAAAAATTAAAGAGATAAAATAAGATGAAAATAAAAATAAGTTGCAGACGTGGAAATGGTGACCTGTTCCTTGGTGTGCTTGTCTGTTTCAAGCACCTCAGAATGTGCTTCTCAATCTTGACAGCAGCAGACAAGGGTGCTTCACTCACCATCTCATCCAACCTCCTTCATTTCAGTACATTATATTTTTAAATTATCTCATTTTGGTATGTTATGTTTTTAAATTATTTAACTGAACAAAAAATTAGAAAATGATGAAAATACTGATGATTTCCTATCACAAAATTACTCTAACAATACATACAATACAGAACACCACTCCATGTTTAGCAAATGCCCAACGTATTCAATAATGCTCACTTACTCATCTATACGTTTGTTCCTACTAAAATATAAATCATATACATATTTACAAACATTATATCCATATATTCACTTTCTACAGGATACCTTCCTTAAAAGGACCAGAATCTTGCAAGAGTTTTATAACAAGCTTCACCTGTAGAGGCAAAAAGTCACGGTAAGTAAATTATTTTACAATACATTAACGCGGATGGTAATAACATGAACAAAAGAAAAATTGCAACAAATTCTTTAAACAATGCCCACATTTGGTTAACCTGCACTCATACTCAGAAACACCCAAAAAAGATGGCGTTCTTTGTGGTTTATATCAACTGTGAAAAGAGAAGAACATTAAAGCATGGAAAAGGTGGCATGTAAGATACTCCTCCAGGCTCTACATCTTTTGTGAAGATTGAAAATAGCATTTTTTATGATTATATTCTTTTTCCGGCTAAGCAGAGGATTGTTTTGGTGAATGCAATTATGAGGTGTTCAAAATTGTATGAGGCTAACAAGAATCTGCTCTGGATATATGGCTCTAACTACATTTTTTTCCCAAGACTCACCTTTTACCAAAATAAGAATTCACCCTAATATTCACATACACCATTATCCTAGCACGGGTTAATGATTGAGAATTTCCAATAGGAAAAAATGTCAACTAAAAGTATTTTACAATCATAACATGTTGTCATGTCATGATTTGCTAGATATTTGTAATACCAAAACAAGAGTAAACAAAGATGGGGATCAAAACACATAGCATATGCCTTCAATAACTTGAAAGAAATTACTTTGACTGACAATTCATCGTACCTGAGAAGCTTCACGTATTAAAAAATCATGTATAGCTTCCTTAAATTCTTCATCAATCAAGTAATGACAGCTATAAGTTGTCACAGGAAGATATCCCCGCTGAATCTTGTGTTCACCCTGGGCTCCTGCCTCTACTGTTTTAAGATTGAGTTCAATAGCTGCTTCAATTGCCTGTGACAATGTCCAATCTAATTTGTAAATATATTATTTATTTCCCTGATATACTACATCTGAGTCATATGTAATCGAGAGAAGAGATCAAGTATAATTTGGTTTTTCTTCACTTGTTAATTGCATTGTGGTCCAATAATGAAAAGGAAAAGATATCCTCCTAAATTAAATCAAATCAAATACGAAGAAAAATAAAGCATTTTCTTGTTCCTGAACTTTGGTGAACACCGTGAATGGGCCAATAACAAAATAAAAGTGAAAAACTGGTGGGGAAGGGGGTATATGAGCAAAAGATGGAGAAAGGGTGGAAAAGTTAGAACTCATAAACAAGTTGAAAGAAGATGAAGAACAACTACTTTCAAGCAAACAATACGTGGAGAAGTGGCCAAACTAGAGGTCCAATTGTAAGCTGGCATCCACTAGGAAGCAAAAAGTGAATTCTATTCCATAAAAAGATGCAATGAAGGAAACATATGATTAAAAACTACAGCATTATTCTTCCAACCATAAAAGCAGAAAACCTAACATAAATGGAAATAATCATTGAAGGAAAAAATAATGAGAAGCATGTACCTGGTAATAACATGCTTCAAAGTGTAAACTCGGGTAGTAAGCTCTCGGTTGACACCCCCATAGGCGCCCAAACAAAGTATCTCCTCCAATGAGATTTAGGGCTCCAGCAACTAGTTCATCCCCTTCTTCAGCCACAACAAGAAGAACATTATCTCCCATTTTTGATCCCATCTCATGAAAAAATTCCCTTGTCAAGTGAGGAGTACCCCATCTGTAAATACACCAACAACAATACCAAAGGTTGACACTTCAGTTATTCCCATGTCATCAAACATATGTTTTTCAATCAAACTATGAAAGTTCAGTCAGGGCAACGCACTTGTTATCAGTTGTGTTCCTGTAAAAAGAGTAGAAAGAATCCCAGTGCCTAGCCTTCCAATGCAAAAACATAACATGTAAGATAGCAAGTAGAAAGACTCACAACCTAAAGCTTCCGCAATAAAGTACACCATTGTAATATCTTCAAGGATACATAAAAGCACATAATCATCACAAGGATATATTAAAATACACACCAAAGCTGAACTGCTATCAAATGTGAGAAGAGTAAGAGCAATATAGTCTAGAGAGAATGCTCTGATGAACATATCTTCCAAACCATTTAAATTAAAAGGACATAAAGGCACTAAAATTTGTATGATTAAACCATTTTAAGTGAATACTTAGATATTCCAGATAACATTTGTAATTTCCTCACCGATGAGACAATGTCATTCACATATCTAACAGTTTGACTAACAAAGGGTGTTTTTTGCACATACTGCGAACTTTAGGAGATCATTTGCATCATTTCAAACCCTAAGGTCTATCTGCACAAGGGTTACAATAGGTGAGTGTAACCTGTAAGTTACCCTTAGTTTAGCATTACAGGGAAAAGAATAAGGTGATTTAAAAATCCTTCCCAACGTAAATTTTTCTTCTCCTCTTTAGGTAGGACAGAGAACTGTGATGATTTCATACATGTTTTCCATCCTATTACTAGAAGACATCATTTGGCCTCAGTCATTTCAATAGACAATCACTAATATCTGGCACAAAAGAAAACTAAATTTTATATAATTTGCCACGAAGCATCCTCTGTAAATATTAAGCACTAAAATCTTCTAAAAAACTATGGATTAAATGTAATCCTTAATATGGACATCATGTAAAGTACCTTAATTTCATAACCCCGGAGCCGTTTCATAATCAAGTTCTGGGCTGAGATCTGCAGATAAAGAGAGTATATAATTCATGCCGGTAAAACTATCAGATCACTTGCATTGACGTTGCTTAAAATCAAGAATCATTTGGCACTTGGTGACCCAATAAAAAGAAAGTATTTTCTCAATATGTTCTGATTGTGCTATCATAGCCAAAATGAAAAAGAAAAAGCAAATTATTGACAACACGCCGAGGACAGTGCTATTGAATAGAACTCTAAAACGAGTTGAAAAAACCTGCACATGATCAAATATTGATAATTTTAATTTTAACAACTACCAACCTTTTTGCGCTCTTGACGTATATTTTTTCTTTTACTTTGCTTCATGTCCATCAAGAAGTCATCAAAACTGCCGACATAAAATAACAAAAAAAAATAAATTGAACTAATGAAATTCTCCTCACAAAAACTCTGACCTTTTTCTAAAAAGATAAAAGACTTGGCAAAGGAAGATGAATGTTTGGATCCTTTCCACTGTCTAAACTTTTGTCAGAAATAATTTTATTAATTTAAAAAAGGGTTGCAGGCTCGAAGAACAAGAGAAAATATTGCAATTGTATGACAGCACCTGCATATAACTACAGGCATAGAACATATACACAAGTAAAAAGTGAGTGGCTTGTAATTCTCACCTGCAATATTTTAAAACTTTTTGAGACTTAAAGACTGGATTGAGGAATGTGAAAAGTTTATAGAGTTGGAATTGTTTATCAACTAGAAATAACTCAATTAAAGTGAGGAAAACAAAAGCCTAAACCCTGTAATGGGATGGCATTCCATCCTCCTAGACTTTTACACACCAAAACAGAAATACATAGATAAGAGTTAAATTGGCATTAAATCAATTTCTCCTTGAAGAGTAATTAGTAATAAAAGAGTTGATGGAGAAGTGAAGTAAGCAAGTGAATGTAACACTAAAAGAGAAGCATGACATGGATGACTAACTTTTTGTAGTTACGGTTTTTCCAGTGGTACTGCATTCCAATCCTGGGGAGGAAGCCTTTTTGAGTGAGTTTGTGCCACTCAGTTTCGTCGGGAAAAGTAACATGTAATGACGAAATCTGGGACTGTGAACAAACAGATACTTAGCAAATGCATTTGATTTGAATAAAAGAACAAAAAGAGGATTGAGGATTACAGTGATAGTGAGGTCCTTCATTGCAGAGACAATAATGTCAAAAATTTGATTTTTGAAGGATGTGTTACGAAGTAAGATCCTTGGACCGGTTACGGGTGTGAAGGGCACACAAGATTGTAGCTTGGGGTAGTATTTGTATCCGTAAGAATGGTAAGCATTAGCCCAAGAATGATCAAAAACAAATTCACCATAGGAATGGCTGCAATGTAATGAAATGAAAATTAAAAATGAATGAATGAATGAATGAATAAACAAACAAAAAAACAAGAAAGGAAAAGTAAGAATGGAAAGGAATGGGATACGTTTTAAGATAGAGAGGGACGACAGCTAGAATATGGTTATTGGAAAGATCTTTGGCAACGATGTGGTGAGGAGTCCAACCAGTTTGTCTAACAGAAGAAGCAGAAAGCTCTAAAGATGACAAAAAAGCATGCGAAAGGAATGGATTGAACTTGTCAGGGCCAGTCGCGTCCAAAGCACAAGCGTCCCATTCGCTTGATGAAATATCTGATATCGAAGATAAAACCAACACTTTTATAACTTTAGGAACTGTTTTAGTGTCAGTAATAGTATCATCTGTCAAAGTAAAACTGAATTCTTGAGTGGAAGAGGAGAGGGACTTGTTCTTGTTCCCAAATCCCCAATCCCCAAACATGGCATTAACTCTCATTCTCATTCTCATTCTCATTCTCATTCTCATTCTCATTCTCATTCTCATTCTCATTCCAATCGGTGCCTTCCTCGGAAACAGAGACGAATAAGAACAAGAACAGCTCGTTGTAGGACTGCACCACCTCACCGTTGCCATTCCAACTTTTCCGGAACACCACCTCCACTCACTCTCTCCCTACTTCCAAATTTTTCTTTGGATAATATATATTTCTTTTTGTAATTCACGTTTTTTTTTTTTTTTTTAATTTAAATAAGCTTCACAATCAATTATGTCTTTTAGTTACATCTTTAATTTTCCACCATAATCAGAAATTTAATTTATACTATTTAGTGCCAGGAATTTAATTTATATTTGGCGTGCAGTTCTTTTTGTCTCCTTTAATTCAAGATTTTACAACGAGATTATTAATTTTTGATAAATTTTATTTCTTCTTTCATTTTGTCATTTAAATTTAGGCTTCATTCAGAGCTGGCAGCATGCTTTTTATTTTTTATTTTCTAAATGTAATTTTAAAAACAACGTGTTTGGAAAAAAAATCGAAAAATAAGTTCAAATAGTTTTTAATAATTTTTAAAATATTTTATATTTATTCTCAAAATTAAGAAAAAAAGGTTTTATGCTTTGATTTTCAGTTTTGAAAAATAAGCACTTGTCAGTAGAATTATCAAAATAGGCACTCTAGTCCAGTGACTCACCCGTAGAGTGGGTCAACCGAATCTACATTTGATGTTTGTCCTACCTGAAATTATAGTATTTTTTACTTTCATTTTCTAAAGAACTACAACTTAGGCTATAATGCTAACGATGATGGGAAACGAAAACACAGTAGTAGCGAAACATAGAGAATTTTATGTAATAATGTTATATATGTGACTTTAAAAGAGAAGTATCATCACAATAATATTAACGAAAATAATGAAGAGAAGTGCTATTGATTGAAGAAATCACACAGATGCTCCAAAATTGTTGGATAAAATCTTCTTGAAAAGCAAAAGGTTACAATAAGCTATTGCAAATCAAAGAACAAGTCTAGTTATCAAAGAAGAGCATCACAAGAAGTAAATCTTGAGTCAAATTGTTAATGCCTTCTTTTGTGCATTGAGGGTCCTTTTTGTAGTCTTCAACGTGTCCCCTCATTATTTGCCAAATCCAAAGTTTGTGTTCAGAAATTTTCAATTCCAAAGATTTTATCTTGATCAACAATTCCCATTTTAACCATTTAAACCACAAACTTTTTCATATATCTAACCAGAAACAATTTAGTATTTAAAGAAATAGCAGGAAAAACAAGGCATCCGCGATTAATGCGCATTGATATAAATGCTGACAATCACATTGGATACAAAACAATTACATTTGTAAGATGACAAGAATGTCGGGAAGAGACGAATCATCTCACCCAACAATTCCCCCACATACCCAGTAAGGGAATAAAATTGGACGCATAAAGCGTACGATCTCAAGATGAATGCGATGGCAATACTTATCTACAAAACTATAACATTCCGACTAAAGTCTAAAGGAAGGAGATTGGACAGTCTCGATATAAGTAGGAAAAAAACTGAAAGCATCCATCCGACAAGAATGCATAATTTTGATAAAAACCATAAGTAGCTTCATCTAATATCTTGAACCAGATTGTGGGGGAGCAGGAGGCAACCGAGTTGGAGTCCGGCGACTGTTAGAATTTGAGCCTGTGCTCACATCACCATTTTGGGATGGGTCACTGTAACGTCTACTATGACCACCAGAACCATACCTAGATGACAAGTCACTTGGGCCATTGGCAGCAGCATCAAACGCAGACCTCCAATCATCACCTGATGAGGGTCCAGAGCTTCTTGGGCTGCTTTCTGCTTAAATTTGTTTATCAAAATTATATGAAAAATCAACAATATAATATATATATCTTAACTGATGCACATGCAGATTCTACACATTAATGGTTACTTAAGCCTGCAATCAACACATTATACATGGTCAAGTTCAACAACTATTTTGTGCCAAGAGAATCACTACAAAATTTGTATGGCATCATGTCATCATCATATTCTTCAACAAAAGCAAAAGTTCATCCCGAACAGATAGCAAACCAGCTAAGCTATCACAGACAGTAAATATTATGTAACTTGGAATATTAAAAAATTCCAAGAATACACCTCAAGCAAATTTGAAGACATTACCTGCTGCACTCCCTCTATCAGACCAATTGGATGCCGCAGCCGCTCTATTGTCATGGACACCAAGCTGCCTAGTGAGTTTTGAAAGAAGGGAAGACTGTTTCTGAACTCGCTCCCTTTTGTTCTTCACATTGTGATCTTCCTGGAGCAGCTCCTCAATCTTTGCAGAGCTTTGAGCACTGCCAATCACAGCATTAAAAGAGACCATTTTCACTGTAGAATGTTTCATTCCTCAAGAGTAAATTGTAAATAAGTGAAACATTTAAAAATAAAATGAATATAATCAAAGATTCAAGTATTATAATGGTTTAATTGTCCATTTGGTCCCTTTAGTTTCAAAACTTTACCTTTTAGCCCTTATAATTTAAAAGTGATCATTTTAGTCCCTGTATTTTAGAAAGTGAGATTCTTAGTTCTTGTAGTTTACATTTTAATTCTCTTTTAATCCTTATACTTTGGATGATGGGAACTAAAAGGGAATCAAAATGAATGTCACTTTAAACTAAAGGGACTTAAATTATCACTTTTAAGCTATAAAGATTAAAAGATGAAATTTGTGAAACTATAGAGATCAAATAGATAATTAAACCTATTATTATTTATTGGAAACGAAAAATATGTAATTAGACAGAGAAGAGGGGATGCACGACTAAGGATAGGATAAGATCAAAGAAATCCTACTAAACAGAAAAGGTCAAGAAAAAAGAAGGAACTTAGAATAATTAAAACTAACAAATCTGCCCAGACTGTATATATATCAGAAATGGCAAATCCCTTGAAATAGCCATGGGCAAAACATCAAACACACTAAAACTATAATCTTATACCAGAACAAGTAGAAGATGTAAGGATCATCATTAAATAAGAAAGCACACCGCTTCAACCAAGTACATTATGCAACTTCATAAACTTAGCATTAAACAAACACAAAATCCACGGGAGCATTCGCATTATGACCAAATACATATGTGGTAGAACATAACACTTGGGTTGCATGAACATTAATATTTTGACCAGTGAAAGGAGTGAATATAGGTTGAATGCCAGTACATTGCATAATATCCATTAAGAAGGAACACACCCAATGGTCATCACAGAGTACGGTGAGAAGATCAAAAGAAACAGCACAAACCTGATGGAACTGTATAACTGGTTGAGCATGTCTTCTTTGGCTTTCTCTACTTGGCAAAGAACAACTGCCTGCTCAGCCAAAGTGGAATGATCTCACAAAATGCGTTAAATCTGAAGAGAAGAACTATGGTAGTTGATAAAATAAACTCACTTTTGGGACATTAGCAGCAAGGCTATTAAGAACAGCTTCAACATAACCACGCACTTCTTGAGACATCCATCTGAGCTCCTCTTCTGGATCTGCAGGCTTTCTGGCCATTGTATCCTACAAAAGATTTTGCAACACAAAGAAATTGTCATGAAAATATGAAAGTTACTTCAAATGGACTGTAAATTGGTTGATGTTTGTAACTTCTAAAAAAAGAACAGCAATTAGTAAAGGATCCCATCCCAAGTTCAAAAAAGCCAAAATCCATTTCTATATAAATATCTTCACTGGCAGCAGGATGCTATTAAAGGATTTTTTTTTTTTTTTTTTTGTATCCAACAAATTAATCCCAAACAAACCAAGAAATAAGTGAGAACCACGATGGGCAAAGGAAACAACATTTAAGTGTTTAATTTGTATATTAAATGAAAATGCTGCAAACACAACTTAAATACAATCACCCCTAGTCCACCTTAATTGTAATCTATCAAGAGCTGGAAGACAGATTGAAAAGGGCTACCTACAGAGGGACTGATAAAGAAGAGCTGTGTGAAATGCCACACAGTGCAACTACTATGACGTCAAACCTTTCGGGGTTAAAACCCCAGATTAACTAGAGATATGTCCAGTGTAGTATTTTTATAAAGCTTTGGCATCGCTCACCATACAAACTAATTTTGAGGTTAAGGTTAGGCCCTATGCCCAAATTCTACAATGATATCAGAGTTGTAACCTTAATTATGGCCTATCACAGTTGGTTACTAGTGTCTCGATAGGGCTACCTATAGAGGGGTTGATTAGAAAGGCTACGTAATGCATCATGGATTCCAGCCGTCAGGACATCAGCTCTTAGGGGATTGAGATCAAACATCAATTCAAGATATGGCCAAAATAGTCCTTATAAAGCTTGGTCAGTCCTTACTACACCTTACAAGCTAATTTTGTGGAGTTAAGTTAGGCCTAAGCCCAAATTCTAAGGGAATCACATAAAAGAGAACAAATAGAAAATTACAAGGGAACCATCAGAAAGGCTTTGCCGCATAGGAAAACTAGGTTCACCAACGGCTGGACCTCCTTTAGCCTGTGCAACACTTCTTAGCTTGTTCATCCACTCAACCTTATCTGCCATGGTCTCAGCCTTCAACAAAACTGCACTTTGAGCTGCAAAACATATGTTTTAATACTATTACAATCAAGGCATTGTTCAGATCTGGTGATGGATTTTGGAATTGGAACAGGTGGGGGGAGGATGCATAAATTAGAACAAGAGGGATTACCTTTCATAACAGTCTTATATGGGACCTTACTCGTTATCTTGAAAATAAGGTTTGATGCTTTTCCAGAATCAGATCCATTGGACTTTTTATCCTTGGAACTCTTCACAGAGGCTTCATCATCATCAGAAATCTCATCAACAATGCATTCCTGACCAGTACATCCAAAAGTATTAGAGGCAATACTATGCTGAAAGGTTTGGCAACAGTCATTATTCCAGTCAACTTCAAATTCTGTTTAAACAAAGCATTCTGAACAATGATTATAAGCCACTATAGATGTGAAGCTTAAAACATAAATGAACATTGTCTCTCATCAAAGAATATCCAATGAAGACTTTAATGAAGTTCATCTCACATGTGAGAATATTCGTAAGAATATTGAATCACAATACAGTATGATAATCTGATTTCTTTAACTGATTACACTATTGGTTCTTGACCCTTCGTAGTTCTTAATTATCCCAGAAACAGTTAACATTGAAGTTCTAAGCTTCTAACTGAAATTCAACAAATTAGCAAACAAGTTCATACCTCTAGTGTAATCACTCCTCGGAAATGCCTCTCTTCTTGCTTTTTGGTGTATCCAAGCTGGCAATATAAAGTATAGTTAATCAGCATATGTTCAGAAAGAAAAAGAAAACAAATCAGCGAATGTCATATAGGGCATCTAGAAGGAGTTAATCATAACCTCCATGGTGGAGGTAATGTACTCAATGTAAAGGTACCTGACCTTGGACCTTAATATTGTTGATGAAATCAATCGATGCAACACATTAACTAAACCATTTGAAAACCAAAAAGACTGATGGGACAGTATAACTAATGTTCCATTCATTGGAGGTTTTCTTTTATGAGGGACAAAAAACCATTAAAACAGGTTAGACTGTTAGAGACCTTGTTAGGGATATAAAATCAATTATGACCTTTCATTAACTCAGTTACTGAAAATGTCCAGAACCAAGAGGTATACTAAGAAAAATTCACAAAATATCATTTTCAATAGCACCAAATATCCATAACAAAACACTTTTGTGCAGCTAAAAGGCTTCTAGGCTCAACTGTTCAAACCAGAAGGTCCAGAAGAGTCATGAACCATGTCATTCAAAGTTGAATAAAATAATTTACTAACCTTGCCAGTCTTCTCATTTAAAACAAACCATCGTCTGCTCCAACCACTACCTTTTCCACTTCTTTTCAACAAATATCCTACATCAAGAGGTGAAATTAATTCTAAGTACTGAACTTGAAATCTAAGAAACATACAACTCCTTACTTTGGTGAGAGGTTAAAACCGAAGGTATAGACACAGTTGTGGTCCTCAAACTAAATGATTAGTCTACAATAATGGATAGCTACTGTCAAAATTAAATTAAAAACTTAACATATGTTGATATCCACTAACAACCAATAGGTGTCACTATATGGATCAAACAATGCTATTGTATTCTATCATGACTTAATCAGAAAATATAAAAAGGATGATCTTATTTTTGTCTATTCATTATTTATGAAGTAGGGTGAAATGGAAAAGAATCCTCAATTTCTTCTCTTCTTCAGTGAGGCTGTCTTTTCAAATGATTGTGTACTATACTATCTGTGCACCATCAATTTAGTGATTAAACAATCAGCCAGCAGCAAGATGCACCAAACAATATTTGAAAATATCCAACTGTTGCAAGTCAGTGGATAAGAAGGATGACCACTGAGAAAATGGAGGTAACTATTTTGATTAAGGAAAATACTGAAGCTCTGGATCTAGCATAGGCTGCCAGGTTAATACTTCAATGACTGTGCGGCACAAGAGACTGAACAAAACGACCTTAAAGATACTAGACCTGTAATACAAATTTTGGGATAAATAATAAAAACCTGCTGTTATCTCCCCTTCAGGCCCAGCAGTTTTCAAGCCAGATGCCTCTTGTGTATCCTTGTCTTGTTGACTGGATTTCTCTTTCATTGATTTTAAGTTTCCCCCACTTTGTTGACCTGTTTGAGGACTAGTTGCCTAGAAAAGGAATCAGATTATACATCTTGCATATATAAAGCCAAAACTTAAACACTTAAACCATATATAAAGATTTCAAGTACACAATGTTTTAAAGTATATTATTACTAACCCTATTTAGAATTGACTGTTCCGCATCAAGAGCCTTTTTGGATGACCGATTCTTTAGCTCATCTTCTCGCCGTTGCCTTTCCATTCTAATGAAATTAGTTGAAAGTGTTAAATCACATTAAATAATTAATACACACACACACACATACACACAGCTGCAGTCAAAGTTATGAGTTACTGTATGTGTGTCCATACTATATAAGGTTGAAATACAGGATGCTGAATTTGAAATAGTCAACAGATCTGTTCAAGATTAAACTTAGATAATAATAAAGGCAATCAAGCCACCAATGCTGCTCTGTGTGCATTATTTGCCTTCACTTTTAACAAACAAGTGTGATCTGTGATGAAGAATATCATCTTCTCATTCAACACAGATGCCACAAACATAAAAGGGATGTCAAATATCAATACTCGTTATTGATTTCCTTCTCTTTTTATTTCAACTATGATGGCCACCACATTTCTCTGCCCTGCTTCAGAGCCCCCCTGAAGTGGCTAGGGGCTACTCCGTGCCGCTACATCATTATAATGATAATGACGTTATCAATACTCATTGGTTAAATAGCATGCTACTATAATTCTGTTATAACAATGTAGTGGCCTAGAGTAGCCCCTAAACATAACAGGGGGGCTCCGAAGCAGGGCAGGGAAATGTGGTGGCCATCATAGTTGAAATAGCAGGTTTTTGCAGCAATCAAAGACAGCCTTGTGAATTTCCTTTTCCTCAAAGGGACTTTCCAGCTTCACTGTCTTTTCAGTGAACACAAGACTCCAATCCAACAACTTTATAAATAGTCTAGGATACCGGTTCTTCAAAAACAATGTGCTAACAAATTTGGTAATTTCAAAATGCAATAACCCTGGATCCTTGACAAAATTCCATTTTCCAATTCTAATTCCTTAATTAAATTCTTCCTTTACTTCCCTGGAGCCAACCTATAGAAAACTTAGAAGGTGCATCCCTATCCTTAGTCCATTGGACTCTTGATTTTTGTCTCCAACAAAAAAAAAATTGAAAAGCCACATGCCCAGATATTTACTTATTCCCAATAAAATTTCTAATCACTTGAATACCAAGTGGTTCAAGAGGTCACATACCTAATCAATGGTGGTGATTCTAATGAGTTTCAAATTCATCCTAGGAGTCTTGTAAATTAAAAAAAATAATAATAATGCTTCCATTAAGGACATTTAGATTATGAACTCATAAATAATATGCAACAAATGTCATATATTGAACATACCGCCTCTGCACTAAACGAATAAAGTGTTGGGGTGGAACAAATGCCCGCTCCATATCAACAAGTGCAACCACCATTTTTTTGGATTCATTTTTAAATGCCTCTAGAGCTGAAGTTGCAATTGCAACAATCTGAAAATTGTAACAAATAAGCAAGATAAAATCTGAAAACAAACCAAGCAACACATGAATTACAGTACAGAATTGTTACCTCTCTCTTGAATGGAGGATACCTTCCAAGACCAGGCGTTGCGTTTGCAGAAGCAGAAACAAGATCCACAAGCACACGATGTACCTAATTTGGTAGTTGTCAAAATAATTTCTTACAAAGAAGGTCTATATCCCAAATTTGCAGTGTACATGTGGTGATATAAATAGCAAACCAAAACCTAGTAATTAGTCAATCTCTACTAAGGTTAAAATAAATCAAAATGCATGAGGTAATAGAAAAGTAGTTGATTGGGAACTTATAAACAATGTGATATCAACCAATACAAGATGACATGAGATGATACAAATAGTTTTAAGGCCCAAATGTCCCAATAGGTGCATCAGTAACTGATGCAATGAAAGCAAAGACTACTAAAGGCATTTGGCAAGCTTTAAAATTGATTTAGAGCTCTTCAAGATAAAACTAGTTATGCAAATCTATATGAATTTGCAGTAGCTTTACAAGATAGTTTGAACCTCTAAAATTGGTTTAGAATTAGTTTAATGTTAACCATGTTTGTTTTAAATCCGCATAACTTTTAAAATTTCAGCTAAAGATGAAATGGAGAAAGTGGGAGAAAAACGAGTGAACTGGAGATTAACATATAAATTGGTTAGTTTAAAATTAGCATTGTCATGGATTCCTTTTGAGCCAGTTCTGACTTAATCTAATCAAATGAGAACTGGCTTATTATTTTAAGTGATTATGACGCAAAAAAATAAGACGTTAAAACCAGCCTCCTTGTAATTAGTTGTTCTGTTTTGAAGGTTGCCAACCACCCCGGGAGGCTCCGCCCAGAGTTTAGACTCTAGATGTTACTTTCATAAGTCCATCACCCATTAACTTAGGGACAGAAGGAGATAAAGGACATACCACTGTTTTCTTTTGCAAGAGCCACATATACATATAGTCAGGTCTGTAACTATTGACAATGCTAATTTTGGACAAGCCTTTCACTTATCTGAAGCCTTAATAACTATTGAAACAAAATCAACAAAACAGTAGAAGGTTAGAAGCATACCTCATCAACACACAATCGTGATGGCTCCTTCGCCAATTCAAGAACACTTTTAATTAAGGATCTCAAACCTTTCTCTGGAGAGATAAGATAAGGTTGATATCCATCTGCTTCTAGGACAATCTGACATAAACCAAAATGGGGGTATAGGAAGCAACCACCTCTAGAATTAAGAGAATAAGATGAACTAAATTCAATCTACACAATATGACAAATTCAGTGTAGAAGATTTACCCTTTTGACATTGTTTATGTCGAAGTGTCTGTCAATAGGAAGTTGCTTGATCCTGTTAGGAAAATTCCCTTCAAAACTGGCAACAACTTTCCAACCATTACCCTGCAAGGAAATAAAGGAAAGAATTTAGATACAGAATAGGAGTGTCCTACTGTACCTTGGTGGAAGATAAATACTAGCAATACACTCTATTATTGGTTTAAAATTTGTTAAAAATCACAAAATTATGTTGGTCTCACTCATTATTTAATGAACCTCACTCATGATTTGTAGTTTTCAATAAATTTTAACCAATAGAAGGGTGCAAAGCAGTGTGTTTCTAGCACTCCTCTTGGTGGAATCCCATTCCCAAGATCAGAGTATCTCACTTCTTTATTTGAAACACAGAAGAAAAAAATAGCATGAGAAACAGATGACAATCCTAGGAAAAATTTAAAGAGTTCAAACTTTTGAATCATTTTCAGAGTCAATCTGATAAGTTTCAACACATATTGTTACCAATTATGATGCAACTTACTTGTGGAACTCTTTATTCATCATTTTCACCGATTGTTGGGTTCAAGTCACATCCTTGGAACATTTTATGATTAGGTTTTATGGTTTTGCTAGAAATAAAGCTATATCTTCTTTAAGTAATATGTAATTGATTCTATAGTTAGTCCACCCATATTTTTAGGTGCATCCCTTTTGCCAATTGGCACAGCATTTGATTTGGTATAAGATAAGGTGTTCGGTGTCTATTTGGTGCAAAGCACAAGGACTTTTTAATGGGTTTCATTGATAAACATGTTAAGGGATTGCAAACCTTTGTTCCTTTGATATATTTTTTACCTCTTCTCTCAAGTTTGTTTCCTGTTCTGCTACTTTGGTTGGGAGGACTCCTTATCCTTCTTTCGCTTTGTAATCTTTTCTTCTCATACTAATAAATTCCCTCTCATAAAATGGGGCAAAAATCAGTTATAGTTGTCCAATTTGAGGGTGTGCCATGACGCAATGGTAAAGTTACACCTTGGTGATCTATTGGTTCTGAACTTGAATCCGGAAACAGTCTATATATGCAAGGGGAAGACTGGGTACAAATTACCCTGACCCATACCTTCGAAAGGCAAGAAGCCTCTGCATCAAGGTACGATAGTTTAGTTGTCTTATACGTGATTTTTTTTTCTTGAATTAGCATTTAGCTATCTCTTGTTCCTACAGGATCTTCCACGTAGAAGCTCTCTATCACAATATATATGAAATATCTCCTAATATCATTATTATATCTTTGAGTATCTTAAAGTATCTTGGATGATCTTCAATTATATTTCCTTATTCGTTTCCTCATTTAATTAAGATCTTCTATTAATATAAACAGTACATGGAGTTTATTTTATCATATCCATCATATCATTAAGCCCGGGAAAATATTATTCAGAATCTCTGTTCTGTCTCTTCCTCCTTGCCTGCCTAAACCCCTATAATTTCAACATGATATTAGAGCCATGACATCCACTTTGAAAATAGTTTTTTCAACGAACTTGATTACTACCAAATCAATAATTTGTGTTAGGTATATTCTCACACTGATTTTTCTCTTACTGGATTTTGTAGTATTGAGCTTTTGGCCTTGAGCTCTTGTTCTGCTGCGCAATGTTACAATCATACCAATAACTTTGTGCAGAATGACAATCTCAGCCTGTCTCTTTGGCTTGTTTTTCTACATATATAATTATATATTGACTCCACTGTTGTCAATATATATGTGGAACTGCTCTGTTTCATTTTGTCAAACCACAACCTGGCTCTGTTCCAATTTGTCATTCCCCAAATTGACTCAGTCCTGAATGCAACTTAGCCCCCATCTCAAGTCACTGATGAGATCTTTCCTTCCTCCAGTCCAAGATGCACAGTGGCCCTACCTCTAATCCCAGACTATATCTGCTCTCATCATGTCTCTAATCTCAAATGCAGATTACTGTCATTGGATTATATTTTTGCTTTATTTTCTTTTGCGTGTTTAATTGGTTGTTAAAATATTGAATAAGTATCTTCATATTATATGATAGATACTGATAATAACTATAGAAATGGTAGGAAAAATTTAAGAGTACCAAGCTCTAATTACAACGGAAAATTGAATATGAGCACAGAAAGGTAAAAGAAATCTATCAGAGAAGCAGTGGCTTCTCTGCCCTATGGCATCAGCCACCCTTAGACTACCCATATGATGACACACCCTCTGCACCACCCTCCATTCCCTTCATATTCATTTCCCCCTTTCTGATAGCTGCATCATCCTTTTCGAAATCTTGCTGCCAAGTGTCACTTCTGTTAGAGATATGCAAAACAGATTCCACCTCTAGCTTCCCAAACCACTCTAATTCCTCCAATTTTTTATCTTGGGGATTGGGTGTTGCTTTTAACATTGCAGGGATCAGACCTTGCCTATTTAACATCCTTAAAGTATCTTGGATGATCTTGTAGGAGTGCAGGGAGTGGTATTCGTATATCATTATATTTCCCGATTTGTTTCCTTAATTAATCAAGATAAGGAGTCTTCTATCAGTATAAATAGAAATTAGTGTTCTCTTCGTACCATACTATCACATGATCATACACGAGAATATCATTCAGAATCTCTACATTCTCTTTCCCTCATTCTCAACCTAAATCCCTATAATTTCAACTCCTTTCAATGGTTTTTTTATCAAGAAAATAAATTCGTCAGAGGGAGAGAAGCACAGAAGCAAGGACAAGATAATTTCCTACATAGGGGGAAAAACACTCATCAAACGAACAAATCACATAGTTTAATATTGAATAAAAAAATTATGAGGTCAGAAGTGATAAAATCATATTAAATTAAAAACAGTGGTAACAGTAAGCAATTATCCTAGAAACTTCTATCATTTATCACAACTAAAAGCACCAACTAACTGCATAAATTGCACAGTACCAAAAAGACCTTTCCATCTTTACTGTTCCTAAATTCTCTAAAACAGCACATAAGAAATAGCTCCAATTTCTTCTGACAAATCCAGTTTTCCCCAGAAATACGAAATACTATGCACCCTTGCTTCTATAAAATGTAAAAATAAATGACAAAACTACTGACCTCGCCTCCAGTAAGATGGAGAAGAAATTTATCCTCAAATTCACGGCATAACTGCAAGGCTAGAGCTCTTGTACCTTCAGAACTACTAACCATTTGCTCACCAAACTTCACTAACTCCTCTTGAACAATTTGAGACTTTCCCTGAAGACTGCAACATTTCAAATAAAGGATTACAATAGATTTTAGGGCCATTAATCTCTCGACCCTTTTGCAAACTCATCTTGTACACTGTTCAATCTCCTTCAATCCCACTTATTGCTATTTCATTTTTTCACACAAGAAATATTCTGACTTTTAAATATGCACAGATTTGGTGACATTAAATTCCATGCAACCTGACAAATATATAAAACTATACATAGCATATAAAGAAGGTTGATGAAAAGAACTAACCCAGTAAAACAATCCAATACTATACTTTTCATGGTTAGGTTTGGGTTGATAAGAATGTAAGCCTTTAGATTTTGGTTAATAAATAACATAACAAAAAAAATGGGGTTGCATTCCGATATTGGCAATGTGCATGCCACAACATCGTGAGAGGGCTCAAGTGCAACCCTCTAGTTCAATTCTTTTGCGATGTATCCCCTTTCATTCATTCATTAAAATGTTAATAGGCCTATTTTAAAGAACATCAGAAAGATGATATTAACGACACATTTTTTCATCCAGACAACAACAAAACATAAGCTAGTAAAAAATAAATACCCGGTGAGAAGAGTTGGAAGCCTGAGCTTCATACGATTGCGAATCTGTCCAGCAAGACACTCAACCAAAGCAATTCTACCTAGCTTGCTTTGTGGGGCTCCCGTCAATATAGATTTTAAACTTTCAGTTTCAGCACGCCAGGCAGTCTCCAGTGAACTCTCAGATGCACCACTCCCAGACTGTGCAGAAGCAATAGAAACAGATTGCCCTATCAAAGCAACCCATGGAATATCAGAGGTTTTGGGGGGTCCCTGGTTCAATAGGAGAGCCTGCACCGCTGCAAGGGCTTTTGGTTCTGCAGCAGCCTGATCAATTTTACTGATAACACCAACAGTTCTGGTGGCTGCGATCGAAACCAACAAAAAGGTTAGAAGAGTAAGTACTATGAGGATGATTAGGCATAACAACAGAAAGGAATTTGTAAGCTTGAGAGGTTTAATTGTGTCTAGGACAAATGCTCTCAAATGCTGCAGCTGTTAGGTTGAGGTTCATGAAAGGCTTTATATTGGGAAAACACACCCTTGTACAAATTCCCTTTGGGATTAAAGAACAGTGCACAGGCTTGCTTTACCTCGTGCTGAAATTCAAGTTGATTTAGAAAAAATGAGGCCAGCAAGGTTCAATCGGACTCCTAACCACTCAGCCATGCAGACTATTATCATGTCAAGGAACAACTCTCAGAAAATGTTAGGTTGAGGCTCATGATTGGTTTTATGCCTCTAACAAACAACTTAGTGCATACAAAACAAAGTCTGATAACTTACATTCTGCATCATACTCCTTAGCGACTCTAAGGGCTCGTGATGATGAAATTTCTGGTGCCTGAGCTGCAGGGACTACTACCAGCAAAATTGCATCATTGTGCTCAACATATTCACTGATCTAAAAATGATGACAAAGAAGGCATCAAGCATCTCTACAAGGAGAATACCTCATAACTAACAACTATAGATCTAAAAATTAATTAAAATTGAACATACCCTCCAGCATCAATTGAGAATGCAGGCTAGTATGTCACAAAACAACATACTGGATGTTGAAATTTAAACTTAGAAAAAGATAACTACTCACCATTTTGTCATCAACTATCCGCTGGTCCAGTCCAGGCAAGTCAATCAATTTCAATGGAGGTGCTGTAGAAATTGAGAACAGAACAATATGATAACGTGTCATGATGGCAATGCATGTAAGAGTAAAGGGAGGGAGCAACATAGGGTACGATGATGGGATTACCAGTACTGGTACGCAGTTTGAGATATATTTCATCACGGCTCCTACCAGATGAACCTTTGCTCAGTCTATCCTGTAGAGAATGTCGAAGGGCACCTACGAGAAGAGAAGAGGAGAAACATGATATTATTATTATTATTATGATGATGATGATGATGATTTTAAAAATAAAAAAAAAATAGTGGGGAGAAAGAAGGTGGGTCTTACTTGCAGAAACCTGTTGATTTTTATTTTCAATTTGGAGGATGATAGACTTGCTGTTTAAGGAAGTGTCTCTGTTCAATTCAATGCTAATGGGGGCCCTGGTAGCACCATTTTCACCTGTTGGCTGTAGATTGAAACAGAATTAGAAAGAGATTAAAGAGAAAAAGAGAAAAAGAGAAAGGATAAGGGAATACCAAAACAGGATGTCCAATGAGGCTATTCAAGGAAGCAGATTTTCCAGCACCCTGATCGATCCAACAACAACGCAAATCAATTAATTCAATTCATAACAGATGGATCCATTTGGAATAAACGAATCGGAAAAAAAACTTACGACATTGCCGAGCGCGACAACGTTAAGGAAAGTGGAAGGGCGCTTATAGTTGTCGACATCTTCGTCGGCGAGGACGGCACTGGCTTGCCGCATGGAATCGGAGAGTTGAACCAATTCTTCGATTGCCTCCATTGGATCTGAATCCACTTAGGTTTGATTTGATTTAATTTTAATGCAAGCCAAGCCAAGACAAGACTCTTAACCAAACTAGAATTAACCAATTAACAAACACCACTGCACTCCCTTCTCTCTCTCTGTCTGATTCTGATTCTGATTCTGATTCAGATTCTGATTGCGATTTCCGAACTTTGTTCCTCCTTTTTACATTACATTACTCACCTCAATTCCTTTATCACACAAATCACTTAAACACCTATGAGTTACCACATTGGAATGGGGTGCCCAAAACTAACCTAAACAAACACCCTAGTCGATATGTACCTTAACTCAATTTAAATTTTGTTCATGCCACCCTTCTTCTACTTTGTACCACTATCAACTTTAATTTTGTCTCATTAATTTTATACAAAACTAGTAATCATTACCCAATGCATTTTTTTTTTCTTTTTAAGGAGTGTGTGTATACTAGTAATGGCTTATACTCGTTCATATATTAATCATTCAAATATAAAACTATGCAATTGATGAAATTTCCTAATCTATTATCTACCATACAGAGACAATAACAGTATTTGATCTTATAATCTTTTGCACGTTGCTTCAACTTTTCATTACTAAATATTTAAATAAAATTCACCACTAGCGGACCCAAATAGTTCATAATAGAATAAATATATATATATATAAATACGGATTTTGTTCTTTAAAAAAGAAGATGAAACAATAATGCCTAACGCGTATCCAGGGTTAACGGTAAGAAAATATTACGACAAACTAAAAACACATTAAAATTTTAACTGGCATGCTAGTTTAATCATTAAATTTTCTTATATTCTTCTAGTATCTTTTAATCAATCAGTGAAGTGATTTTTGATCAATGGAAAAGTGATTTTGATTCAATATCATCGCTCTCAAAATACATAATAGTTAAAATAAATGTTATTTAAAACATTGGCAGAATTATTTTACAAGAAAAAACAATGTGCAGTGAAAAACTATTTCACTGAAAAAAAAATATAATTTCTTTTAATAAATATATACGTCTAAAGCAAGAAATCTTTGGTTAAATAAGTATATGTGTCAACCAGTAATCTGATATTAATGTTTGGTATGGAGGAATATTAAAAATTACATAATTTTTAACTCGTTATCTTTAAAACATTTTATTATTATTAATTAAAATTTATTAAAACTTATAAAATTACGAGTAATTAAAAAAGTGAATTATAAGATTTTATAATTTTAAAATTTTCGTTGAATAATAAAGAATGTGTTTATAAAATACTTTAGACAATGTTTAGTCAACATTTTTCATCTAACTCAGATGTTCAATGTAACTGAAGAAAAAAATTGAAAAGTCACTCGTTTTAATTGAGATTATATAACATAATTAACGCATGAAGATTGTTCCCGCGGCATCTGCCAAAACTTGAGCAACTGCAAAAGAGAGGGAAACTTGAAAATACCCGAAACCTACCTTTTATGGAAAAAGTGTAATGATGGCACTGCATTGCATTCATTTCTTGGAAGACTTTGATTTCTGGTCATAGCTTCAACCTAAGAGGCAAGCATATACAATAGAGAAATGCAACGAGACACGCGATCGCGGACCATTCAAAGAAGCAAGAATAAATGTTCTGCCTTTTTAACAATAGAATAGAACCCTATTTTCCTTAAATTCTGAAGCTCAGAATATTTATTACTGAAACATGTTTAAGTTCATCCAGTAAATGAGACCGTTCAGAACCAGCATGGTCTCGCAATTTATAGTTATATAAAACATTGCAATATGAATAGTTCTATATCCGCTTATATCATCCTCTTACTCATCCTAATATTTATTTTTATAAAGTATTAGGAAGATATTTAGGAGGATATACCATTAGTCTTGCAATATATATAGATATATATACACACAATCTACAAAACAAGGCATGTCTATGCCAACATCCTCTTGCAAGTAAAATCATATATAACCTGAAATAGACTTCTAGAATCTTTCTCCTCTTTCACCTTTAGAAGGCGAGCAACTTTCGAAAAACCATCATGATATCTAGATAAAATGTCTTCTTCTTTTATGTCCACTTTACTCTCACGTTGATTGTGCTTTGCTCTTGATAATTCCCATTGCATTGCCCATATAGCTAAAGGGCGCATGTAACCTAAAGATCTATATTCGCCTGTACTGGTCCACGCTTCAGGAGTTTGGAAAGAATAACTGTTGATCAAGTAGAAGGAGCTTAATTAGCTATTATTTAGAATACATGAAGAAGATGCATATCTCTGAAGTATTAAAGATCCACAGGAATAACTGTTGATTCAAAGCAGCAGCACAAAGAATCCCATGTCATGCTTTATTCAAGTAATAATTTGTCAGAGTACACAATTATCTAAAAAACTCAGCCAAGTTGTGAACAATAATCATAATGGCCTATCTTTCATGGCTATTAACAGCTATACCTATACGTCAAAACAAGAACACGTGCAGTTGCTGAATGTGCCATCATTTTATTTTTATTTTTTGTTTTTTTGAGGGGAATGTACCATTATTAGTGTTAGTGATTTTGATATTTTTCAAAAAGAGTAATGCTATACCCTCCAACAAATCTTCTCCGTACTTTACGAAGAAAGTACTAAATGAATACAGATAAATCCATTCAATACTTTGTCTAACAAGTATTGTAGGAGGATTTGTAGGGGGATTTAGATTTATTTTTTTCAAAAAGAAATGAAAGATGAAATAGAAATCATAAAATCTACTATATAAAAATCATCTAAAGGGGCAAGGGGAAGGAAAAAGAGAGATCAACTGCAAAAGGTATTGTGTAACAAGTTTCACAGTTTCGGTTATTAATAACTTGTAAATCAAAATATTATCTTCAATTTAAAACCAAACACATTAGTATACCCTGTAGCAAATCTACATGAGTTAGTCCATGTTATAACCCCATGCCATGGCAGAATGTAAGAGTCAACAATTCAATCAGTGTTGATGTACACAAATAGAGATTGAGATCCAGTTCGGACTTCTGCAATCTTTTCGATTGTAGAAAATTTACCATTAAAACTTTCTAAGGCAAGAATACCAAACTCTATTATGTTTATAGGTGCACATGGAAAGGTTAGATGACAGAGTTTCTAAAAAACTTGTCGTACGTAAGTTGATTTTAGTTATGTGAGAAGTTTGATTATTCTTTTTCCTCCTCAGCTCATGTTATAATCTTATCTTATATAAACGAAACTTTTCACAAGTACCACTAGAAGGACAATATACAATATCTTTACCCGAATCCATTGTTGGACCATGCAGTTTCATATACTCCACTAGCAGTTTGAAATGCCATGTCAATCATATTTTCTTGGATCATTGTTGCAGCTAAGGCATATGTGACTCCTGACCATATTTCCCGTGATTGCATTGTCGTCATGTCAACTTTTCCATCAGGTAGCATCCCATTTACAGCACCACGCCTCCCATCATGTACTTTCATAACATTGTAGTCATAAACTGTTTGAAGTGCACTCCTACTTTTCTTTTCTTCAACAATTGGCAAAAGACCACATGCTCTAGCATACCTGCAAAAAAAGTTCCAATTCTATTTTGAATATTATCAAGAGGAAGTTACATGTGCAATAATTGAGGATAAGTGGATAATCCCGAAGTTCGAACTACATAGAGAAATAATCTACAACATTGCTCAGATGCTTGCATCCTCTTCTCATAAAAGTTTAGTTTCAGAAGTTATGATTGTATATGAAAACAGACAAAGTCTTTTCCTACCAAGTATAGGGTTGGCTACATGGACCAAATGCTGCCATTGTATTCTTTCAAAAATCAGCCTTTTAGGGGGACTAATTAGATACAAATCCTTTTTAATGAATTCACATCATTTTTTTTCTTGTTCATCCTCTAATTGGCTTGTTGGCTTTATTTGGTCAACATCAACCCACAGATTTGATAGGCTTAACTCTCAGCCCATTGTTCCAATAAGAAGAGTTTACCTCTTCAAATTAGATACAACTCAAAGAATCCTTAAAGAAATAAGGTTGCATCATCATTACTAGTTATAGCTTTTGGTCTAATGATAAGCACCTGATCCAACCAATGGTGCTAGACCAGGGTTATAGGTTTAAATCCATGAGTTGACACTTGGGGGGCGGGGGAGGATTGTTGGTTTAAGCCACTCAATATAGCCCTTAAGGATATGAAGGACTTAGCATCTCAGCCTATGACATCTATATGTTGGAAATTCCTATTTCTCTTACCTCAATTCATGACGTGCGACTTATATATCTGTCAGGCAACCTTATTTAATGTCAATTGGTTTAAAGATGGAATCTGAGATGGTATTGAAGCGTATAACAACATCTGTGGAAGGGGTGGGGTATTGGAAAACCCCACATTACTTGTCTCAATTCTTGGGTGTAACTTATATATTTCTTGGGCAACTTTACTTTATGTCTATAGGTTTTAAGATGGAATCTAATGCTATAATGGGTGCAGACCCTTAAGCTAGAGGAAGCTCTAAAGAATTGTTAAAGAAATAAAGTTGTATCCTTACCATCAAGTATGGCTCATAGCCTTGATACCACAAGGCTATAAATAATTAACAAAAGCTACCATTTTATGTAGCACATAAATGCATATGCATAGTCAAGATCATACAGCCAACAATTTGTTTTGGCTGAATGAGTCCTTATACATTGGAACAAATGAACCACATACATCAAAGATCTTAGAGCCGTATTTGCATTATATCCATGATACCATATATTTATAACCCACTTTACATGACACAAACTTCATAGGGAACCATATTAGTAATGCCACATAATGAAAATGCATGCACAAATTTATTAATGTACTTGGTTTCCAATTCAAGTTTTAATGGATCACTGCACCATAATAGTAACACAATGTCACCCATGATAACCATAAGGCTACTTATAAGTCTTATTAACGTAAATAAGGCATACGAATACAAAATAGTTTTCAAAAACAAAACACTGACCATTGACCAGCTAATTGATCAGCTTGAATGGATGAACTTGAACTTCCACCACTGCTATCATAGTTAAAGTAAGAACCATTCCATAACTTCTCATATTTAGCCTTTGCCTTTTGAAACTTAACCCAAAAATAATCTTTAGAACCCTTGTCACCAACTTCATGTGCCAGCGCTGATGCTGCCTGAAGTGCTGCTACCCACAATCCACCACTATACGCACTCACGCCATACACAGACCATGTGTCATAAGTTTGATCAGGGAAGCCTTCATTCTCAATCATTCCATCACCATCCTTGTCAAATTGGTCCATATAAGCAATTGCAATATAAACAGCGGGCCAAACAGCTTGTGCAAACTTCTTGTCACCAGTGGCAACTACATCCCTATAAATCTGGAGAACAAATTTTGGGTTCAAGTCTTTCCACCTATCTGTGTTATAAAGATTATAGCCATTTACTTCAAACCATGGATCATTAACTCCAATATCATGAGGAACAGCACCAAGAACCTTTCTCGGTGCCCATTGGCCATCACATAGAAGTTTCATCTTACTAGGGTCATGCATTAGTACTGCTGCAGCGAAGTCTCTTTGGATGCTCAGTTCAAGTTTTGGAAATAGCATGACTAATGAAAAAGAAGAGTAAAAATGGACATCATAGGTATTCCACATTTGATACTCTATGCCTTCAAGATAAAGAAACTGACCAATGTTTTCTTCCCCTTCTTGGAGCAGATTTATTCCATAAGCAGACTTCAATGAATGTGGAGAGTGTGTTTTCTCAACTACTGAGCTAAACATTTCAAGAATGTTAATGGCAGTATCATTTTGATTTGATAATCTGTTGTTATTCTCTGAATCAGATACGAACCCATCCAGGGAAAATTTCATTTCTCTTGTGTTACCTAAACTAGGCACAGGATGTGAACCATCTGCAAAGGAGAAAAACAACAAAGACAAATTGGCAATGGTAACACACTGTCATGCATACAAGGATTGCAAGACTTTAAAAGGAAAATGAATGAGACTTATTAGCTGATAAAATCAAAAAGTCTAAGAGCCAAAAATACCAGTCCAAATTGTCCCCCCAGAGTTCAAATAGTAAAGTTCATTTATAAGGGTAGTTGGGTACCTGCACAGAACTCTGAAATGAATAGAGTTGAATAGGAGCAGTCAGTGAATAAAGAGTTGAAAATTACCATTCTGGAAATCTCTTGTCCTCAAGTATTGGTCTTTGCCAATCATCAATCTGGGCCTCCCATTGGCAATGTTCTATCTCACAAATTCATAGAAGCTTCAATTAATTTATTTATGAACAAATTCACAAATGAGGTATGTCTCTACATGGTTTTTTGTCAACAAGTGTATGGTGGGAAGGGGGAACCCCATCTAAATTTGACGTGAAGAAAAACTATATACACAATCTGGCTTTTCAAAAATCTATAGTTATGATTAGGTTTAATTATTCATTTGATCCTAAAAGTTTGACAAACTTTACCTTTTAGTCTCTATAGTTTAAAAATTACCATTTTAGTCCCTTTAGTTTTAAAAGTGACATTTTTAGTGATTCACTTTTAGTCCCTGCCATCAAAAGTATAGGGGTTAAAAGAGAGATAAAATATAAACTATAGGAACTAAAATAATCACTTTTTAAACTACAAGGACAAATGGTTACTTTAAACTATAGGGACTAAAAGGTAAAGTTTGTGAAACTACAGGGACCAAGTGGATAATTAAACCTTATCATTGATATCAAATTTAGATTCAACCCCACCCCACCCTACAAACACAATTAAACGGAGTTTAGAAAAGAATATTACTAATAATAGCATCATGAGCAATATCTGCAGCAGCATCTCCATTAGTACCATAGAATTTAGTGTAACGCCTGCTAATCAAGTTTTATTAGTTATGTTCAGCCTTCAAACAAGAAATATTCATATGCAAGTTTTCTACCACCTACCTGTAATATGTCCTTCCTCCAGGAAACTTGACTTTAGGGCAGTCCCATGCCAATGAAAATGTCACAATACGCTGAGCATCAGAGGGAATAGTCACAGTTGCTGCAATAGCTGCTCCAATAGATGATCCTGGTTCTGAAGGCGCAGAGGCTTCAGCAAAATTCAGATGGTCAAATGACCCGTGCTGAAAAGAAAAGTACAATAATGCAGTTTAGGGAAATATTACAAAGCAAGCATATGAATGAAAAGAAGTTTAATATCCTCTAACTTTCATAATTATTATAAAATCACAATGGCAGTTATTCTTTAGGGAAGGTAACAGAATGAGCATTATTAAGTGTTGTAAGTAATAAAAATATCTTAGAAGATTAGAGATAGATATATTTTATTTTCAATATTTATTATTTCCTAATATAGGGACAGTTGTTTCCCTATAATAGGAAAATTAGAGAACATAATTGGTGTGACAGAAATTAATAAAAATTATTCTCTTTTCAACTTTAAGTCATTAACTTAAGATAAGTTTCCTAGTTTCACCATTAATGTTTCTTAAGGGAACAAAACACGCATCACTTTGAATCCAAAAAAGAGGCTAGCTAAGCAAAAAAGAAAGTTACTATCCACATCATCATTATCTTCATTCAATCAGTTGAACCATGACTTAGCATGTAACAAGTTTCAGTTTCTTGACAGTCTTTAAACTTCATTTAGATCATGTCCATCCTTGAATAGCCAATTACGATGTTGAGTCTCTATAAAGTATAAACAACTTGGAATATGAGAAACTGAATATTATTTCTGATAATTCAATTGTATATGGCTGATAGAAATATATACAGGTGAGGAAATCTGACCCAATTACAAGAAACAAGGAAATCCTGGTCTTGCCAAGCTTTAGCAATTGCCAACTTAGAATATTACTAGGTTACTATTTTACTGTTGTTTGGCTTGAAGCCCATTTAGATAGCTAATACACTACCTTATAACTTAACTTTTCATGTTAATGAGATGAAACTTTTTTACTTTCACTCATTTGAACATAGTGTAAGACGGTAAGAGTCTATCCTAGGACTGTTTGTTATTATTGGGTCTATCGTATCATCTACTATCGAACCATCCGTTGTTTAGTCACACGCTTGAGATCTCTAGTTCTCAGCATGAGGGGTGCATGTTAGAGATTTCACATCACTTAGAGATATGACTTGTTTAGTATATATAAGTGGGGACAACCTTCACCTTACAAACCAGTTTTGTAAGGTTGAGTTAAGTCCTTAATCCATATTTCTAAGAAAATCCAAATAAACCACCTAACAAGAAAAAAGGATTGATAGTAAATAATATAAGTGTTGCAGCATATCGTATCACCATACAACCATTACTCAGTTTCTCCTTGAATAACTGTTGGTATATTTCTATATGCTTGTCCCATCATGCATGACTAATATTGATGGCAAACTTGTTGTCACAAAATAGCAGCATGGTAATTTCGTATTTTATTCTAAAGTCATTTAGTATAATCTTCACTGGACAGAAGATTGCCATGAAATCAACAGAACCAATGGTGGCTCAAAGACCAGCAGGGCAGTGTGTCACTACTCACTGCATGTGCTGGAAAGGCCAAGGAAAAGGACACACACAAGGGCACATGGAAAATTGGATGGCGACAAGTTTATTGGAATCGAAAACAACAAACTGGGCTCACTGGTTGATGACCGAGCTGGATGCCAGTTCAACAGAGTCATTATGGAGAGGTTAATGTGTTACAAAGGCACTGTTAAACTATATGGTTGCAATAGATGCAATCTATAGCTGGCTGAAATGAAGGTGACTACTGACTAGGGTTCTGGTTTGAAAATGGCGGCCTCAAAGAAGGAAGCTGAAGTTTTAATGTGGAAGCAGATTCTCCCAAATCAGGAGCTCAAAACATGAAAAACTGGTTTTAGTCAGATGATTTATTTGTATTTTTTTAAAAAAGGTTATGGCAAATTTCCTTATTTCTTGTGATTGACCAGATTTCTTGCTCGCAATTCCTAAGTTATCTCTAATTCCCTAACCTGTGTGTATTGTTATCAGCTGTGTAGATGTAATATGATGCCCATAAAAATTTCAGCAATTGTAAATCCATAGTTGTAATGATCACTACCATTCCTATGAATGAATAGAACTAGGAGACGAGAGAAATTAATAAACAAGGTCCATGAAGTACAATTCTTTAAGCTTGCAATATTCTGTGAGAGTGATGTTCAAACTTCAAAGAGACTCTCCAGTATTGATAATGGTCATAATTGAAAACAACAAATTCACAAAGGAAAGGAAAAGAAAATAAAGGAAACTCCAATAAGTTGCTTTATAATATGCTTCCAGCACAATAATAAGCTTATTTGTGAGAAGACATTTCAACAAAATATTTTATGAAATTTGTAGCAGATCCTCACCTGTTTAATTTCATGCCACATATCCTTAGCAGAGATACCTTTGTAAGCACCAGATAAAACAAAGACAGGGCATTCTGAGATATGAACATATTCAGTCTCTTCTGCTGCAATTGCAAATGTGACCGGAGATCTCTCATTTGCAGTCCTGTATTTGCAACATATCAATTACTTTAATCGATAAAATTAAGAATATTTTTTCTTTTCACCTTTTGCTCAAAAAGAGAGTAACAAGCTAGACTGACTTGTGATATAGAAGCACACCACGAACCCCATCATTCATCCTAGCAGGACAAAAAATGTATCTTGAATGTTAGATTAAACTATAGTCAAGTTTCGAGCGCGGGAATCAAATTGGAACATCTGCATAAAGAAACCCAACCAACCGACAATTTTCTTACATCATCTTTGAATTAAAGTGGTCACCAGTAAATTCAGAAATTCCTCCAACCGAATTCTGAAGCACACAGCAAATTGTTTGCACTCAGCGCCTCAACAAAAAATAGATTACTAAAAACCAGCAGACTGTAACAATAACGGCAAACAAAAAAGTACCACTTACTGTCCATGTGAAAAGCAAGGTAACATCTGCTGTTGTGTTACCTAAATTTTCCAGCTGCATAAAATAAAATTGACTGCTTATTGTTAACTTTATATGCATAAATCTAACCAAAAGTTATACAGAAGTCACCCTTGCCTACCGTGAAAGTGAAAACTGTTACGGGAAAGCTACTATCCTCATAATTATGGGGTATAACAGGTGAAATCTGACGACAGACTATTCTCAAAGCTGGGTCAGGTTCTGCGTTTGAACAGACAAGATGATCAATGTGAGAGATACAGTGCAGTAGAAATATCATAATGGACTTGGAACTACGCCAACTAGCCTAGCTTACCCTCATATACTGTCCAAGCCCTTGGGTATAACGCATGATATGTGGAACTGTTTCCATTTATATTCCAATCCCATGATTGAATCCCTGACACTGGATTTTGTCTGAATGAAAGTCATTCATAATTTTTTTTTTTTAATTAAACTCATAGAATTTAAATCTGACATTAAAAGTAATAAATTAATAACTGTAAAATCAAAGTCAATCTATAAAGACTTACTTTAATTTCTCTGGATTCCCTGGACAAAGTACACTAGAGTATTTTTCACCACTTGGACGTGAAACAAAAACCTGAGACAATAGTCTTTCTCATGTCAGAAAAGCTAATATTATTAGCACGATGAAGAAAAGATAATATAATTAATGATTGTCTTTTTTTGTTTAACAAACTACCATGGACCTAAAATAAATTGTAATATATACTTGAACTTCAAGAAAGACTAGTACTGAAACTTGAGTTTAACACATTCATAACCACATTTCATCAAGAAGCATATAATGTATAAAAACAAATCCAGTACTAAAACCACTTTTTTTTTTGTATGAATATGGTGTTAAACTTTGGATTAAATCATTTTCTATAATGTCACGATGCACGAGTCACCAACCCAAAAGTTGAAATTCAAGCATGTTGTTCATGTTATGATTCTCATCAGGAATTTTGTAGATAACCTGGAATAAATATATGCCCACATACACACATAGTATGGTAGCAAGTTATAACTTAGGAAAATACCCTCATAGGTGTACCTTGTTAACCATTAACATATCCTTCATAAAACAAGTAGGAGCATATCATCAAACCCCTCATACACAAATACACGTTAGAAATGTCAAAAGACAGTTGATTAAAAGAAAAGTACGGACTTAAGGTTAAACTGTTAATTGACATGATATAAAAAGCCAGGTTAACCAAAATTGTGTAGTATCTAATCCTTACAACCCAAATTTTGACAGGTGAGAAGAGATTTCAGATTAAAAACAGTGGTCAAAGTTTTCCTTGATAGCTTATGCTTTAAGGCATAATGGTTTATTATATAAGTATTATGCTCAAATGAGAACAGAACCACCTACTATGACACAAACTAATGCTTCTCTTTTCCAGTATGAAGAAATGGGATCTATTAAATAAAAAAAGTTACCAAGGAAAAAAATCAAAATAGAAGGCAAAGAAGAAAAGTGAAAGACACACATAGCTATCACTCACAAAACGTCTAATAAAGATGATATCAAAGCCTGCATAATAACTAGAACGTAGATGTGTTTTAAGTCAATTTATTGAACTAGAAAAAAAGAGAGAGAACATATTTTGTTCATCACAGTGCTAATGAAAAGCACAATGTTATACTGACATGTGAGTCCTGCTATCATTGTATCTACAGTCCAAATATTGAACTTAAATTTCAAAGGAATACAGACAGTGTCAGACCCCTAGTATTGTTAAAAAGCTTAAAAGATAGCAATGAAGTATAGTCCTGATCAGAAAGAATTAACAAAACTTACAGAAAACTGATTTGCTAAAACTGGTTTCTCTTCACATACTCTAGGGAATAATTGCCAACGCTGAAATTCACCTCTGAGACTTCTTCCAATGCTTCCAGAACTGGAGATCAGATTGTCAACAAAAAAAATGCACATTGTGTACTCAAATTATCAAATAATGAGCTGGACATGCTCAAATCAAACAAATATAAATTGGATACAAATGATGCTGTTAACATTACAATATCCTGGTTGTCACATTTTAATCACATGTTTTTTACCCTTTTTATCACACTACCACTTTATTACCTTGCCTTATTTCCCTGTGGTTCAGCTGTAAATTTCTGTAACTTCTCCTATAATCTCCCCCGCGGACAATTACTGAATTACTATTTAATGAGAAGAGCCTCGACGGGGATAATAATTTTCCCCCAAAAGCAAATTCCTGATATTACCAACATGACTAGAGTCTTTTTGAGAAATATAATGCGGTTGTAATCTATTTATGACGGATATAATTAGAAATAAAAATTTGTTTTACCTATCAACATTTTACACTAAAATGCAATCTGCATGCGTACTAACAGTAAACTAATAAACAATAACACATTTTCCAGGCACAATATGCACACGTTTTATAATACAACTACAATATACCAAACCAAAATTCATAACCTATTTAGTTGAAGGTACCAGTAAAAGGGTCATATCACGAGGATGGTTAATTTAGACAATCGTGTGCTTTTATCATTTGGCTTTAGCAAATGGAAGAGAAATTCTTACTCAAACAAAAGATTGAAGAGTGAAGACCTACCCAATACCTCCCAAAGGAACACCATGACAAGATGTTACATGACGCTTGGCAAAAGGATCCATCAATCCCTCCTGCAAGAAAGAGAGAAACAACAAATAAACGCAGAAAACAGTTTGAGAAAGATAACATTGGTAAGCACAAATTAGTGTATGATGAAAATTTATTAATAAAACAAGATTACCCTTCCTCTGGCAGCTTCTTCCCGACAATGGCACCATAGCCGATAACCAACTGGAGCCTATCAAATGAAAGAATAATCTAAGGATTGCCAATCTATCAAATTTCCGTTGCTCCTAATATTTAAATATAAAACAGATATTGATGGGGAAAAAATGGTAGAGTTGATATCTTATATACTCAATAGGGAGCAGAGAATCAAAGTATTTCAATGGGGAAATGACATTGAATGGTTTTGTCAAAGAACTCAGTACCCTGGGATTTAAATTGTCATATGAAGTTGGTTGTACAAGATATTAACTTGTTTTTTATTCAGATAATGAACGTCCACTGAATGTTATCAACATTTATAAATATTTGTCACATGTTGAGTATGATTATTCATTGTTGCAGGAGTAGGCTTACCAGATGAATCATCTCTTTTAAAGATAATTTGATTTCTATGGGAATATTTCCTTCCTTGTTTAATTTTCGCTGCCAAGTAAGTCCAGCAGGTTTCCCTGGGTCAACCTTTATTAGACATGAAGATGTTAGAATCAGGCATAGAAAAGGATATATCTCTGCCTAGCTCTAGAAGATTAAATTTAACATAATCATTAACATCCATAACAGGACTAGTTTATTGCAACTATGATTTTTTGTTTTAAATTTTGAAAGTCAACAAAGCTTAAATGACATTAAATTGAAAACGTTATTCAAAAGAGTGTAGGCAAAGAAGACAAGGCATGTATAACATCTGTTTTGCAAGCTTTTGAATTGGATGTATTAAAAAAAATCACATAGACAAATGATCAGACTATGATTAAGAAATATAAGCCAGCCAAGGATATACACTCTACCTTGCTGCCACTTGTGTTGTCGTCTTCAACAGAACCATTTTCTACCATCTTCCCTGTATCAAACATAGATTTAGCAACATTGAATCAATGAAGCAAAATCATCGACACAGAGTAGAATAATAATGGTAAAAAAAAAAAAAAAAAAAAAAAACAAAAGTCATTCCTTGAACAAATAAAATAAAACGATTACGTTTGAGGAGACTAGATGAGGAAAATTAAGAAAAGCAGAGTTGATAGGAGCAATCCAATATGATGGTTTGAATGAGAAAGGAAGAAAAGAGTGAAAGTATTGTTGTTGTTGTTATAGTATTGCAGTCATTTGACTGTTTGATTGATTTATTTATAATTTGATATTGGAATTTGGATCCAACAACTTACCTTAATATGACAGGACGGCATAAAAGTCAGATTCAAACCAATTGGAATAGTTTTCCTGGATTTAGTATTAGAATACAATATATTCTCCAATTTCAACAACTCACGCTAACGACTACTCTTCCTTCCTTGTTCTTCTTGCATTGCCAATTTCCCACTACGCTCTAACTTCAATTCCAAAATCACATAACTTGTTTATTTTAAATTAATTGTATGTCTTCTAAAACACTTGTAGTATACACGAATTGCGTTAAGAGCCTCCCGCCAAGTGTCACTAATTATTTAATATATTAGATATTTTTTCCTTAACTTGTTGTCTTCTTTCCTTTTTTAACACTTATTTCATTTTTTTCTCTAACCTACGACTACGACTATACCCTGCATTAAATACTTTTATGCTCATCTCTCACTATTTGTTTTATGTATTTGATATTTTATGAATACTCGTTTATTCATGTATCTTTCCTTCCCATTAATGAAACTAAATAACAAATACTTACATGTCTAATTTATTATTTTAATTCATACAAACACCGAATTATTTTCAACTTAAAATTATAGTGTGTTTATCTATGCAATTTTTCATAATTTGTTTGTTCAAATCTATTTTTAAAGTTAAAATCTTTTAACTTTAAAATCATTGATAGAAATTTATCTTAATATTAACAAAATTATTATTTAGATAATAAGAATGACTTATTTAATCATAAATATTTAATGATGACATAATAATTAGTTTATTATTATAATGAATTTTTAAGATATATGTTTTATCTATTTAAAATAAAAGTATTTTATCTATGCAAATTTCCTAATTTATTTATTTAAATTTATAGTTAAAGTTGAAGAAGGGGAAGAGGAAGAGAGTAGAAAGAAAAGAAAAATGGGAGAAAGAAAAAGAATACTTAATTAGTGAAATTTAAAATTATTCATGTTTAGTCATTTTAAAATATCTTTAAAGAGATATTTAAGAGGAATCTAGCCATATGAGTTATCTTTCCTTTAAGTCAATTAAGCATTAGATTATTTTCTTGTACCTTATTTTTTTTCTTCGGCCACCCTATCATATTAGGAAAAAGACTAAAATGTTTTTATGACTTCCTTTTAAGGTTAAAGATGATAGGCATATCCATTCATTTGGTGCTTAGTTGTAAGGTGGTATTTAGGAGTGACAAATGGAAATATGGTTAGGCGGTGACATTTGACTTGTAGTAGTAATAGACTGAACATATTTATAGATTATGTAATCTGAAATTTCCTGAAATGGTCATTCTACACAAACTTATGAAACACTATTTTGGGAAGAAATTGATTTAAATATATAACCAAATTAAATGATTTATAGTTTTTTGAAATGGCTATTTGAGGAAATTTTTGAAATCTTTATATTTTCTTTAAAAAATTACAAAATGACTATTCCAGTTATGAATTACTTAATTTGTATTATTCCAAAATGGTCAATCCATAGTTTAAATGTAATCTTGATGTTGTTTTTTTTTTTTTTTTTTTTTTTTTCAGTTGCAGCAATATAAAAATTGAAGAAACCATTAGTGAAATAAATAGACATTGACATTGCATCTTTATCTGTAGACAATGGAATGCATTGTGAAATATAAATTAGCACAGAATGTGGAGATGCATTTGTCATTGAAGATGTGAAATAAAATATATTTTTTCTCTTTAAGCAAATATTGTTGTTACTCAATTTAGTTAGGATTAATGTATTAAAAATATATGTGTAATTTTGTTGTGGATATTTCAGATAAGATTTATTGGAATAAGTGTATTCAGTTGCATATAAACTATGTTTTGTTGTTATGATACTGAAACTTGACGCTAAGACAAGTTACAAAGATAGAAAAATCTATATCTTACTAGGTTGTGAGACAAGTGATAAGAACATGATATATAAAAAATGATTTAAAGAAAAAAATTGCATAGAATAGAAAGTGTGAAAATCACTTGATGGTAAGAGATAAATAACAGTGAAAATTAGATAACAATTGTAATCTGTGGTTCTTATATTCATATTTGTATACTATCTTTGGAAGATCATTATGTTGATCAACTTAATTGAAAAGATAAATTAATGCTACATGATATAATAAAGAGTATAAACTAAGTATACTAATCGATTATTATGAAATACACCGTACATAATATTTAATCTAATGAATTTATTTGAATAAATTATTAGGCTAATCATTTTAAAAGTAATCAAAAGTTTACAAAATATGCACCACTAAATACTGTGATTAATTTGTTAAGAGAAAAAACAGTAAGTTAATTATAAAAATACGTATATTGTTGATTATTTATTTAAAGTATGATTTAACTTGTTTAATGAAAAGATTGAGCTTGAATTTTTTTTTAAAATCTAATTAATTAAATAGATCGAATTCATGCATATAAAAATATACACTAAAGCTCATAAGTCGTTCTGTTTATTATTTAAAATTTTATCCGTTGATGAATTTAAAAATTAATCCATTACTTTGCTTACAATCTTGAATTAAAAAAATGGTTGTTCTAGAAGGAAAAAAAAAAGTCAGTGAGAAATGAAATGTTGCGAGATAGAAAAGCATTGTGTATGTGTGAATGCGTTGACAGGGAGGAGGTTATCCGATTTTTATGAAGGAGGATTGAAAAGCATGTGGTGGGGCCTAACAATAAAATAATATTGAAGCAAATGAAAAAGCAGCAGAGGCGTTGGTTGATAAATTTGAATTTAGAGTTACAAAGTGAGATAAGAGGATAGATTGACCGGTGGAGATGGAAGCGGCAGCTGGAAACCCTAATTATATCATTGTCCCATCCCCAACGGCTTCGGCTCCGGTGGCGGCGGTTGAGTCACAGCCTCTGGCATCAGCCAACAGCCAGAAGCGACCGATTTTCTCATTTCCGAGGAGGCCTGCGTTTAGAGTTACATCGGAGTTCGATAGTGAAAGTGCAATTCTTCTCCAGAAAATTTCTTGTAAGTTGTTGGACAGCCTTGCCAAGTTGAAGTTGTCTTTCAACCATAACTTGAAAGGCGATGTCTCCGAACCTCAAATCAGCTTCATATCCAAGCACCTCAGCCTCCACTATGACCTTGAAGACCATAATGCTCTCGTTAACACTTCCATTCCTCTTGGTCCCAGATTCCAACTCACTGCTTCTCATGATGTCAAGGTTTCTCTTTATTCCTATTGCCTCTCTCTACTTTTATTCTTAGTAACTATTCTCACTTGTCTTATTCCCCCCTTTCTTCTCCTAAAGGCTCATCAAGGAGAGGTTACCATGCTTGCAAACCTCGCCGATCCTGGCTATTCACTTGAACTATCAACTCCTGTTCCATCCCTTGGATTGGTCCGTATTATCATCTTTATATCTTATATTGCAATTGCTAACGAATTGCTATACTATATATATATATATGTATATATGTATGTATGTATTCTATTTGATCCTTTCTTTTTCAATTGTATTCTATGTGCAGCCAAAGGCAACCTTCAGATTTCCTGTAGGTGAAGTTTCACTGCAGGACAAACAAGAGGAGCAAGTCAAGAATTTGTTGTCTGTCAGTGGGATTCTTAAAGGTCAATTTTTAAATGGGGCCTGCTCTGCCCACTACAAAGATGAAGAGCTGAAATTAAGATACGGCTATAAGGTACTTTCTTGGTTTTAGGATTATTGCTTTTGGAACGTCACTACTTAATTCCCCCGTCATCCCAATTTTCCTTTTCGATCATTGTCTAATACACTTTATTTTAACACTCACTCTATTATTAGTTAAAATTTATTGGGAACTACAAAATCATGAAGGATGATGAATGTTTTAAATATGTGCAGGATGATGAAATGTCATTTCTTCCGGTGCTTTCACTCCCTTCAAATGCTTTGTCATTTGCCTTTAAACGGCGGTTTGGTCCTTCTGATAAGTTAAGGTTAGAACACTTGAAAGAATCCTCCATTCATATCTTCACTATTTTTGCTACTATCCAATTTCTTGGTAGATGATAAAAGTTCCTTTTAATTGAGTTTGGAATATATATATACACACACTCATACATATCTTTATTCGCTTAATTATCTCAATTTATATTCTATTACCACTTGCCATCACCATAACTATGAAATATATCATTGTTGTAGCTATCATTATCGTTGTTGCCACTGCCACCGTTGCTGCCCAGTCATCACTATCAACAAAATTGTAGAATATATCATTGTTGTAGTGAGATAATTACAACAATGATATATTTCATAATTTTGTTGATGGTGATGTTGGGGGAAGCAAAGGTGATATGATAGCAATTGCAAAGTGTTAGGGCTGGATGCAATTGCAATAATGGTGATAAAATATATGAACTAAAAGATAAAATAAGAAAGTGAGATAATTAGGGAGATTATAAATAATAAAAATAGTAATATGATTTGGAGAAAAAACTGATTCAACAAACAAGACAAGACAATGAGATAATCAAAGAGATTATAGATAATAAATGTGCTAATCTAATTTGGATAGGGAAATGATAATTCAGTGATTTAAAATCACTTGTATTTTTGTAACAAGGATTGTAATCATGGCCATTGAATTTAATCTGATGGTTATAATCAATAGTTTTCATTGAATTTATAGTCCCAACCATGAAATTTTGATAAAAATCCAAATAGAAAAAATAAATGTATATATATTATTAAATTCTCCTATTTCCATCACTCATTTCCATATATTAGTAACAGAACAGTGTCTATCAAAATCTTAGTGAGCTTGTTCTTATTTTAAACATTCTGCTCTAGTTTGTGTCTATACTTCCCTATGCTTTTAAACAGAGTTCACTGGCACAGTGGAAGTACAGTTTGTAAAAAACAAAAAGAAAAGCTTATCTATTTTCTCGCTACCTGACGTAGTTGAGTATTTATGTTTTAGTTATTCTTCTGCTTACTCAAAATTTTCACATTTACAATTGTAGGTTATGTTAAAATTCCACTCATGGCCAAAATTAAAACAAAAAATACATAAACCCTTTTGTTTCATCATAGCTTCTATTGCTTTATATCCCAGTTTGATTGACAAATTCAGATGATAACTGCATCATATGATTTTTTTTCTTTTTAGCATTTCAGTGCCAATTTTAATTAAAACATGTTTGTCTCTTCGTTGATTTGTTTTTTTTTTTTTTTTAAATATGTTATGTATAGTTACTGGTACAATTGTGATTCCAACTATTGGAGTGCTGTCTACAAGCGCACCTATGGTAAAGATTTCAAATTTAAAGCTGGCTATGATTCAGAGGTTCGCCTTGGCTGGGCATCTCTTTGGGTAAGTGTCTCATTTTGCCATGCTTAATTTTCCAATGACATGCATAATTACACCAACATTCTCCTTTTTAATGTTTATTTTTTCCTAGGCACAATTCTGTCTATAAACTAAATAAAATATCGGTAGAGTTGCATGCTTCTGATGGTAGCTTATTTACACTATCCCAGATTCCTCCTTCAGTGTGGGCCAGCCGATTGTTAAGTTTGAGCTCTTACATTTTACACTATAATTGTTGATAGCTTTTCTACATACATTGCACCTGTGATGTTGTTTTACATTTAGGCACCACGCGATACTGCCTCCCTGCATAAGGGATGCATGCGTGTAGTCCTTAAACTTCTTGAACCATAGCAGATCATTAAGGTAAAATGGTTTATTATTTTACCCATTTGTATTCTTGAAAGTTTAACTAATTTTTAATATTTGAGTATCATCTTCTTTGTACCAAGAATTTTGTTGTATTTCCAATGCCCAACTTTTACGTAGTGGGAAACTAGTCTCTGAAGTGTATATATAGAAATTGGGGTGAATGGTAGGGGGATCCACCAAAATTTTGGTTTTTTTATCTCTTGCTCTTAGTGACCGTATTAGCTTCATTCAGGTTGGAGACGAAGGTGGGAAAGCCAAAACAGCTCCGATGCAAATGAAAGTTCAATTCATGCTTCAAGTGCCACAAGACGACATAAAATCTTCTGCTTTGATGTTCCGGATTAAGAAAAGATGGGATTTTTAAAGCCCTACTGGTGACTTTACAGCTCTGGGAAGTTCCATGGTGTTGTAGGTTCTTGCCTCTGCAATTTCGAAAAAGGGGTATTTACTTATTTGACAGGTTGATACTTCTCCAAGTCTGCTAAGTTCTTAGTGATGTGGGAAAGTTGCGCCGAGTTTCTGGTAAGAACAATTTTCAATCGCACAAAATTTGTAAAGATGAATTTTTAATTTGTAAGTTGACAGATTATGGTTATCGGATCCATACAATCCTGAAATTAGTTGTCCATTTGACAAAGCCATACCACTCTGCATGATCTTTTTACTCTAAACAAATTTAAACAAGTTTAGGTTGGGTCTAGCTTAGAGTAGTCTTTTGACAAAATTATCAATGGGTTGACTGCCTTAAAGTGCCTTTTACTCAGAAAACAATCAAATAAGAAGCTGAGGGATTTTGGGACATGGGTATCTATTATGCAAATTACGTAGATGTTGATATTTCTATTTCCAACGACAAGTTTGCTATTAACTTTGGAGGCTGAGATCAAATAGGACTCCGAATAGACTCCATCATCCAATATGAACTGTTGTTTCAGCTTATTTTCAGCAAACTCTTCACCGGTTCCAAGAACACTGCAATATAATAAAATATCAACTTGGGCACTAGTTGCTTGCTGTGACCGTTCGAACCATAAAGCTCACAGAGATAAGGGACAAAAAGAATAGCTTTATCTGCATTATCCATGACAAACTCGTGTTGGTGAATATAGATGATTTTAATTTTTAATAAAGAGAATTTAATATTAGATTATTTTCAAATGTTAAATGAGATGACGGTTATTAAAGATTATCAAAGGGTTTTTGGTTAGCAGTTTTTTGAACATTTATATATATTTATATATATCTGTTTTTACTTTAATTCATTAAAAAATATTTAGAAAAGTTCTTAAATTGAAATTTTGATAGTGATGTTAGTTTATCATTGAAAGATACTTTCACCCTAGGTCTATTTAAATGAATTTCTTTTAAAAAATTTCTAAAAGAAGAAAATAAGAAAAAAATATATAATTTTTTAATAGTTAAAAACTTCTCTTCTATTTTTTTCCAAAGAGATAGCAAGATTTTCAACCAATCATGTAATGGAAAGTTAATTTTAACTTAAAAAAGTTTTTTATATATTCTTTCTATCTTTGAAAGAAAAAAAAAATCTAAATAGATCTATTTCAAATTTCTTAAAAATACTTACAAGATTAAAATAATTATTTACTCTTTATTTTTTAAACCAAGTTAAATTCTTGTTTCTCTAGTGATCTATTGCCGTTCTTTTTTCTTTGTAATTTTGTGATATATATGGTTTACTGGTGTTTGATTTTTTATTTTTTTTTTAAACAGATTATGTTAATAGGTTTTCAAGTAGCCAGAATTTGTAATAGTCATAAAACTTAAACGAACATATAATAAGTAACGTGTTAAACTTAGACTTGATCTACCAGTTCCCACTCCCACTGGTTATTTCTAAAAATAATCCTTAATTATAGTAAGATTACATTTGGTAACAGTCAGTAGAAGTTCAAATTTAAAAGAAGCAAAATTCAAAAAAAATGTACGTATTTTGGTAAATCTTTGAAGGGAATATCTAGAAAAAGATGTTACGATAATATAAATATTTATAAATTATTTTGATAAGTTGTAATACTTTATAGATAAAAACTTATATCTTTATTAAATGGCCAATCAGGGTCTATATCATTATTTTTAAGATTTTTATTAATATTGTACCTAGTTCAGGATAATGCTTGGCAAAAAATATTTAGAGCATGCGGTTACAACCGACAAAAAGCGAAAATATTTTTTTTTAATATGAGTTAAGAAAATTAGAGCTTAAAATAATATATATGAATAACATGAAAATATATTATTATTTAACTATAAATTGTGATATAAAATAAAAAATTTAAAGATCATACCAATAATATAAAATGATTTATATATATAATTAATGATAAATTATATTTGATAAAATTTTGAAGAATTATATTATCAAAAACTTTTTGTTGGAAATAATTTTGTTGAAGTTTACCATAATCACATTAAGTTATAATGAGAATATTGTTATTTGACTAGATGCATAAAATTGAATTAACTTGTTAAGTTAAAGAAATCGTATATAATTTTGATTTGGTAGAATAAAACTTTATTATAAAGGTGAAAAGAAAGGATTGAATTTGGGGTTATTTAATTGAATGAAAAGGGAGAAAAGGAGTGGGTCCCAGCACCTTGGTTGGGAGGGTCTGAGCCTTTCCGGTTGTGAGAAGGAAAAGGGGGTAACATTTGTTAAAAGGATTAGATTGGATTCGTTAAGACGGGATTCGATTTGACGAAAAATATTTATTGGAAAGAAAGAAAGAAAGAATATTAAAAGAAAGAAAGAAAGAAAGAAAGAAAGAAAGAAAGCAGAGGAAAAAAGGAAAAGGAAAGATAGTAGGATTTGTGAAGAAGGAATGAGTGGAACCGTGATTCTGACTCTAAACCTAATCTCTTCTTCTCCACATTACTATTGTTCCTACTACAACCACAAACCTAACCCTAATTCCAATGCCTTGTTTAGCTTCTCCCTCTCTCACTCTCTCTCTCTCTCTCACCACACACGCCTTCGTATCTCCAACAAACCATTCTCCTCAAGACGGACGGTATCTCTCTCTCTCTCTCTCTCTCCCCCTTCTCCATCTTTCAATATTCCTTTAAATGTTTTATTGTCTGTTATGCATTTATTTATATTTATAATTTTCCTGCCTTGTAGTATTTTCTTATACTGGATTATTAGCTTTGGGTTGTGACTATTTTCTTTGTTGTTCTGCTCATGTCATGTCTCATGTTACCTTCATCTTGCATCATCACCACTTCTTGTTGCTTGTGGCAGTTGTTGTTCACTAATTTTTACTACCAGGGACTCTGTTTTTATGTACTGGTATAGTGGCTTTATGGACATGTGAATAGAGATCGACCAGATTATCAATTGGAGAATGGGTTTGCCTATTTTGGTTCTGATGATGACTTAGCAACACAAATTCCAACTCAGGCACAATCACTTGTTGAAGGATCAGGATCCATACGTGTAGCAGAATTCAAACCTGTTCCTGATGTTGATTATCTGCAGGTTTGTACCCAGTTGCCTAATAATTGCAATTTGTTAAGACTCATTTAAACTCGAGTTTCAATTTTCAATATTTTGTGGATACATCATTGAAAAACAATAGTTTCTAGGTAATGGTTGCGATAGTCAAACTTATATGATTTGGTAATACATGATTTAATGATAGTATGAAGATGTTTTACATGCTGGATAAAAATCCTCAAGACTATCACACTCATAACTAGGCTTCTTTTTGTATATATTACTTTCCTTGAATATTTTTGGCCCTATTTTCTTATTTTTCTTTACTTTGACGTTTTCCTTTTAACACAACTAACCAATATTTACAATCATAAATTGTTGCAACCTCAGTTGTCAGCTTCACATTAAGTTGTGCTATATTTTAACTGAGTTTTGTATTTTTTTTATAGGAGTTATTGGCCATTCAACAGCAAGGACCTAGAGCTATTGGTTTTTTTGGAACACGGAACATGGGATTTATGCACCAGGAACTAATTGAGATTCTTAGCTATGCTATGGTTATAACTGTAAGATGCATTATTTTACTCAAGAGTATCTTATGTTTGCTTGTAGAACAATATATATGGTGATGCAGTACTAGTTATGATTTCTGTTAACAATTCCTATGGCTGTCTCACACAACTTCTTGTCCATCTGTTTGTAGAAAAACCATATATATACATCTGGAGCATCTGGGACTAATGCTGCTGTCATCCGAGGTGCTTTAAGGGCAGAGAAGCCAGAGTTGCTTACAGTTATATTGCCTCAAAGTTTAAGCAAACAGCCTCCTGAGAGTCAGGAGCTGTTATCCAAAGTAAGGTTTAAGTTTGAAGTTATATATGCTTTTCTAAAGGTTTCAATATAAGTTTTTATATATTCATAAGGTTTTTCATTTGCCTTACATATTGTTATTTTAACCATAGTAAGTTTTTTTTGCTGAACATCTATCCTTTCTGTCTCTATCTGACATTGACTTATACTGTTGTAAATGGGATTCCTTATTTCATCTATAGTTTTTGTCCAAAACTACTCAGGTTTTATTTTTCATTAGATAGCTATTAGTATTTGCTGCTTATAATTATTTTACTAGGCTGAGTGGAGAAATGGGTTGTTCATCAGAGAAAATGGTGCTATTGTCTCTAGTGTCTTATTGTTCATATTGCAAGGAGCTTTATTCCATCTACTGTCCTAGTTTCCATTCTTGTCATATATTTTATATTGTATAGAGGTCACTCCTTCAGTTTAGCTTCAACTTGGTATCAACAAAATTTCAGTTTTATCATTCCAATTCTGGTGCCTATCACTTGTCTTTGGTGTTCAGCCAATGGCTGTTCCGAAAGGCTTGTCATCTTTGAATTGTCTGAGATATTGAGTAGCCCTGATGCATTCTTACTGGGCGTCAACAATTTACTTCTCATTTCTTGTGTCTGTTTTTTGGGAACTGTCTGTCTGTGAGTTTGTGTGTGTTTGATTTGTGCTTTTAAAGATACAATATCCTCTCCTTATCCTACTTTATTTTCCTTTTATCTCCTAAATTAAATGTACTTGTGAAATATCTTGACCATTTCTGTACTTCTTTTGCAGAAGTAAATTTGGTAGAAGAAAAAAGCTGTTTAGTAGGACTAATATAATTGGACTTTTAGGATCAAACATCATTTTTAAGGGTTTTTTTTTTTCCAAAATAGAAAAATGCAGTTTTCTGTAGCCGTTAGAATGTTCCCTGGTTTTGTGGTCTGACTGGTCCAGTATTTTAGTCACTGGTTATGATCTCAATGATTTTGTTGAATATGCAGGTGAAAAATGTCATAGAAAAGCCTCACAATGATCATCTTCCTTTAATAGAAGCCAGCAGGTTTGTACTAGCTTTTTCTTATCTTTCAATTTGGGGTAATGATACCTGCCCAGACTTTCTACTCTCAGACTAACATACGGGACAATGGATATGTGAGTGGTGTGAATGTAAAGTTTGTGCAAACATATTATTTTTCATTTTATTTGAATTTTTTTTAAGAAGGAATCATCTAATTAGGAAATTACTAAATCATCATGTTCAAATACCAATTTAGGGATGTAATGACATAGGACATATCACTGATGACTATTGCTAGTGTAACCCTTTCTACAAAGAATTTTCTACTTCTAAAGTAACCAAATGTGAATGTGAAAAAGTTCAAGTTTATCGGCGGTTGATTTGAAGATATCTTGGAATCTTAACTAATGTAAGATCAACGGTGAATACCACTTTACTTTACTGATACATATGTGCACTTAGAACAGTCAAATCCGTTTAGAAACCATCCATATCAATGTTGTTTGAAAAGTTTTTGTTTTTTTCTATCAGTGTTGGATTATTTCGTCACTTTTTGAGCCAATTTAAATAAGTTTATCGACAAGCATTAGAGAAGAAATAAAATGAATCAAAGAGGTAAAATAAATCAAACTGTGTTATTATTTCATTAAGATTGGGGCATTATTTTTCCTTTGTTTCAAATGCAGGCTATGTAATATGGATATCATTTCGCACGTGCAGCAAGTCATTTGCTTTGCTTTCCACGATAGTAGGTTGCTCATGGAAACCTGTCAAGAAGCAAAAAATTTGCGGAAGATTGTGACTCTTTTCTACCTTGACTGACTAACTTTTATCCGTGTCTATACATTATTTCTCTGCAAAAGCGTGGGCTGAGAGTAGTGCTTATTTTTGGTTTGTAATTATAATTATTACATTCAATGATATTGCTTTAACTTGCTGTTTTAGTTCACCTAGAAAGATATTTTTAAAAAATAAAGTTGATTGGTTAAATATCAAATAAAAAGGGAAGAAAATGTTTCCATGTACCTGCATGTGTGTAAGTAGCCTATCTGGTGAGAGACCTGAGAAATATTTAAGGTTAAAACTAATAAAAGTAATCTACCATGAATATCTTTTATTAAGTTTATTTCAACGTCTACTGAATGTTTTTGTCATAGAGTATATCTATGAAATTTATATTAATGTATCTATAATTATCTGTGGAGGGTTAAAATAATATGTATAAGATTTTAGCGTTTACATCCGTATTTTGTTGTCATTGTAAAATAAAAATTAAATGATTGTTTATTGCACATCTAAAATATATTTATATATTTAAAAAATTTATTTAAGTTTATGTCAAAATATCTACACTAATCTTTTTATATATACAAATTAGAATGAGTAAAAGATTATTTTAGTATTTGATTTTTTGATGTTGTCATTATAGTAGTTCATAATAAATGAATAAATAAATGTTTTTTATTTTTTAATTATGTTAACCAAGTTAATCTTTATCATTATTATTAAGTTATTGTACTATAAGTGATCTTTTGTGGTATAATATCTGAGGGCTATACAATTTTTAGCACTAGACAGATGGAAGAGAATTTATGACAAGGAGAAATTAAGCAAGATGAAAATAGAATAGGGAAAAGAAAGAAAAGAGAAATAAAGACGTTCAAATAGGACTAATTTTTTCATGTGATAAATTTTGCTCAAAGGAATTACTTAGAAAATTGTTTTATAAGAAATTCGTTAAGTGAATTTATTCTAGAGTATTGACATTTTCAAATTTTTTGGTTTTGTCACCACTTAAAGTTTTTCCTAAAAATTTCCGTAACTGACTTCTAGGGCTTATGAATAGGACAAGAGGTTCCAATTTTTATCAAAATTTTCATCCAAAACTAAGTGTAAGAATTGAAAAGGAAACCATAAAAGAAGAGTAGGAAGAGCTATGAGGAAATATAAGAGGAACAAAGAAGAGTAAACACAAGTTAGGAGAAATTTATAAAAGATCTTTCTTATATTTAATTAGTTAAAATATATTTATGGTTTGATCCTTGACTATTCTCAACCCTTGATTATTCTCAATTGATCTTATCTGAGATTGTAAATCCCAAAGTTTGTTTATGAAGAACAGATCTAATTATATTAATATCTATAATGGATTTCTTTTATATAATACTAATCAATATTGGTAAGTGCTACAAGTTCTCGTACATTGGAATTTATCGTTGTGAATATTTTCTTCTTAGATTACTATTCTATTGTTTATGGATTTGATTATTACTTACTTTTTTAGTTTTCAAACATTTTTCTTAAATTACTATTTTCTTATAAGCTACTTCCACTCCCTTCTTACTTGAGCTACCATATTTTAAATTAAAATTCATGTTATGGATGACTTGACATGTAATGGATAACATATTAATTTTGATTATAAGTGATGATTGTTGTGAGTTGATAGAATGAGTAATGAATTATAATAAACATATATTAAGAATATGACAATGATGTAATGGATGATTATGATTAGTTGCATTATTATATAAGGTTAAGAACTTAATTAGATAAAGATTAAAGATTTTTTTTTAAAAGAGGGCTAAAAATACTACTTAGAGGGATGCAATTATTAAAATTCAGAATGGCTCTAGCCAAGTGAGTGAAACTCTTTAAAATTTGAAAATCATCATACAAGGATTTATAGTAAGCTAAGTATATAAATTCTTGGATGAATTCTATACTAGTGAGAGGATGCACAAGAATGAAGATTATATGACTTTATTCTTGTAGATGAAATAGATGTTTACTAAATATCTTCCTTATCTTTTATTTAATTCGCCTAGGATTACTAAAAAATAAGAGAGAGTGTTAAGTAATCAAAAATTAACATTCATCGCTTTGTTGACTAAAGTAATTCTCCTCAGGAAATAATTGGGAAATTGGAGGATACATGTAAACTATCCAACCTAAACAAACACTACCCTGAGAATACTTACCTTCAACGAAGAACTCCAACGAACAAGAAAACTGCCACCAAACTCAAATCATTCAGAGAAACCATGAAAGTTATAGACTCACCAAAAACCTACAACCCTAATTTCCTGAATCCATAATAGAATCTGGACATCTTGATTAGCTAATTCTTAATGAAAGAACTAATGCAAAAATGATTTGTAAAAATGTGCGAAATGAAGCCACCAGAAAGATGAAAGGGATATTTATAGCAAAAAACCTAATTTAAACGCTCCAAACATTAAATTTCGACCTCGGAACAATGACCTTGGCTTCCAAACTCTCCCTAGTAGCACAGTTGGCAGCAACAGCCCACTTCAACCGACCGTTCTGCTCCTATGAGAGTTCTTTTCCCTCTTGGACCACTTCCCCTTTTGATTCTTGTCTTCCTTGGCACCTAACCTTTCTCCTTACACTTTAGCAATCTTTAATGTTGCTTCAATCTCTCCATCCCGACGACACGAAAGTGTTCAAGCGTAAAATAATACTTGCATCATAAATCAAACTCGTATAGCTATCTGAACTCACTCTCCAATTACAAACCATCCCCTTAAACAACACCTTTGCCTCCAAAGACCTCTTCAACTTACACAAACTTACACCTTCAACTTAAGCATTTGGTGAATTGCTCTATTGTGTTAGAATTAATGTATTGGTGGTTGCAGTTTAGGAACCTGAGAATACCTATTATAGTTATATTCTCTTGTCATTTGTTTTTATCAACTTTGAGTACCACAATTAAGTGAATTGCTCTATTATATCTTTCTGCTTACAATTTATTAACTTAAAAATACTGATTACAGTTATATTATATTCTCTCTACATGATAGTTTGTATTTATTTTTCATCTACTTCCAGTACGCATTTAGCTAAATTCCTTTATTGTGTTGGAATTAAAATTTCTATGATTGTAACTTAGGAACTTGAAAATGCACGTTATCGTTATATTGCTTTAGTGTTCTTCTTTTGGTTTTTTGACTCTATGTTTGGAATTGTGATTTTGTGTATGGTTTGAGTCAACTTAAGAAAGGTGCATATAAGGCTAAAAAGGAAAAAGAATGTTTATGAAATTACAAGAAACGTACGGGGATATTATTGTGGTTTACCCTACCATGTATATTGCAATCGCAACAGTCACGAGCGAAAGCAGGTACCAACACATCCTAAACAAATGATACGGTCAGCACCCAGGCCAACACAAAAAACCCGGTCTATACTTAGAATAAAATCCGTCTATCGACAAATAAATATACTATTCCCGTATAATAGGACATAAAAACTAAAGCGCTGACATGATCAACTACATGGTTGAACTTGTTTTGTCAGAGCTTATAATCAACAGTTCAAAGACAGTAAAGAAACACGGTTCGAAATAGCTTTCCCTTTCCACGGAAGATAAAGCTCAGCTCCTTTTTCTATAGGAGGTAGAGAGAGATCTGCCTTCTTCAATATTTGATTATCGGAGCAGCTTTAATTTAGGAAATGATTTAGCTCACATGAGTTGATACTTGATAGATAATCATTGAGGCATGCTTCCTTCTTCCAAAAGCAGAGTAATGATAGATTTAATGATCTCATTATTCAGAACAGTCGCATTCTGAAAGCAAACACAAACCCAAGTATTATTCGCATGTTTATACTCGATGTTATCATTAAAATAGATCGCATAATTGAGTTGATTTTATTTCATTCCAGAGAGCTGTTTCATATAACTTTTTCTCTTCTTTATTAGAGGATTTGTTGTACTCTCCATTTCACATTGGAATTACGATGATTTCATTCTGTTTGCTTATCATAAGTTATTCTATTGATTTGATCGTGTGTTTCTGCACAGCACATATACCTTAATAAGTGGTATTCAGCGAACTTGTTTAATTTAAATTTAAGATGTCTATTGTTACAAAGTTTGACATTCAGATGTTTCATGCTTCCTTTAAAATCATAACTTAAATTTCAAAGGTACAAAAAGAATAAAAATTTGAGCCATCCACCACAGAATATCATTTTAACTATGGACATAAAGCTAGAAAAGGTACCTCTGGCTTTCTAATAAGCTCCTTCAGAATGGAATGGAGGGCTAATCGTAGCTCCTTGAACAGGACAGCTATTTGGGCAGGTGCAGTCAATTTCAACCATCCATCAATGGTGACCTGTCCAGTCTATCACAAAAAGGAAAGAAAAACAAACAAAATTACACTTCAGAGAGAGACGTTTCAAACAATCTATAAGCATTTACAACCCAGCATCCCACAAACACACATTCATTAACATCAACTATTAATAATTTTATTATGATTATTATTAGCGTAAATTATACAAACACCCTCTCAAGTTTAGTGAAATTACACAAGTATCCCCTACTTTTTTTAATCTTTACACAAAATCCCCTAATCAGTTGAAAAATATTATACTGACATTCCTTTATACATTATACTAACACCCCTTAATTTTGAAAAAATTACATCAAAACCTCCGATAAGGATAGTAAAAGTAATGCTAAAAAATAGAGGAGAATATTTAGCTAATTTCACCAAACCTCAAGGGGTGTTTGTGTAACTTAGTCTTATTATTATTTAATAAAAAAAAATACATTTTTATCAGACAAAAAAATGTTTAACACCAGTGTTTGTACACGAGTTCTACCAAAACATGCTCCAACGGTGAATGCTTAATAGGATCAGTGCTTAACAAGTGCATTTAAGCAACCACGTCGCTGATGCTCTAAGCAATATACTTATTCTCACTTAGCAAATACATTGTTTATCGCTCAAGACATCTGTTGCTAATGTGGATGCGTAACACATACCTGATGCTGGACATTGATTGACCCTCCGAACAGCAAAATAGAGTACGGAGATATGACCGAAGTATCTCGGAGAAATACTTTGTTTGTTTCAACCTGACAATATCTCCAGTAAGTAATATATATAAAAATTTAAGATTAAGATAAGAATTGTCTGAATCAAAAGTGTGGCTGATACATCAAGAAATAGTAGCAAAGGACTCAGTGGAACTTGAGCAAACTTTTGCAGTGTTAAATTTTTTACTACATGGGCATCTCTCCAGAAAAAACATTCAACATTTCTTAAGTTATCAACTCTTTTTCTCTAGGTCAATAGAAGTGGCCATGATTTTTTTGTAGCAATTTTAGATTTGTAAACACATACATATCATAATATTACATTGATTTCAAAGCAATAAATTGGACGAACAAATATTAACAAGGTAATAAATTTTCAAACTGACAAAAGAAATATTTCTGCCGAGAAGACTATTCACAAACCTTTTCAAGAAAGACAAGAAAGGGGTATTGGAATCCTTTTGAGTTACTGTTGATAGAAGAAGGGTGAATTTTAACCTCTCTTCTTCCATCAAACCAGATTGTACGGCCAGAATTTGTAGACCTAGAAGACTGCTTAAGGCTGCTGAGAGCTGCTGCAACAATTCCTTGTTCACCAGCTGCTACATTGGGATATAAACCTGCACATAGTATAGCCTGCAAGAGTGCACTAAAGAGATCATGTTATAAAAGAAAATGGAGGTGAGGTGATCAAGGTTGTCAAACTTAAGAATTCTCATAAACGCATGGAACTTGCATAAACTTGTAAAATATATATAAATGACATATATGCACCAAACATAACACTTCTAATGCTAAAATAACTCAACAGTTCAACTCCATAGTAAAGAAAATAGCAAATCATCATAACGATGTAACAAGTACATTACTACTACACAAGATCAAACTACACCAAAACCAAATCATACACATTCAGAAATGCCAAAATTGGTCACTTGTGAATAAGATAGTTAAATTTCTGTTACTATTGTAACTAATCAATGGCGGTTACTATTGTAACTAAGGAAGTGCTCACACCCAAAAGTATAGGGCAATATGAACTAAACATGACATGAAGAACATAAGCAAGTGCCTAAACTGAGAGAATCATGGATCAGATTGTAGACAATAAGCTATGTGAATTAAAAAAAGTCAAAGCGAACATAAGGAATATCAGTCTAAATTCTAAATCTTAAGAAAAAATAAAAAGAACCAAGCATTACCTAAAAGTTGTAATCAAGTTAACATGTGAACTTTACCTTAAGAATTGACGAATGATGTGAATATACATTAAATGGTTGTGATGCATCAGAAAGCCAATTGTCAAGGCTCCCTATCCTTTTCCCAGCCACCTGAAATGCTCCAGATTATGTATCACAAAAAATATAAAAAGATTTACAAATAGAGCAATCTCACATATAATCTTAACAGATTATAATATGCATTAAAGTTTTGGAAGAAGGGAGAGAGAAGACATAACAGAGAGTTTGAGAGAAAGGTGAAAACTGATATTATTCAACCTGTGGGAGAAAGGTTACAAGTGTGAAATATATAGAAAACATAAAGCTAGTAGAACAAGCCTCTAAACAGTTAACTAACTGTTCTCTAACTCTAACTGACAAGTTGTTAGTTAGAGTTGACAGTCAGTGACAGCTAAGCTAACTTTTTACAATGAAAAGAAAGAAAAACTGCAGTATTTCTGTCACTATAATTTCTGAATAAAGTATACTCCTTATATAAATGAACAATATCAAAGGTGACTTTGCCAGATGATGAACAGTGCCTAGAAAGCCTGAACATGTCATACATCACAAAAATTGCTTAAAACTCAAGAATAAGAAAGGCAGCACACCTGATAACCTTTTGGAAGAGTGATGAGACCAATGTCTGCTAGCAAAGTTCCAAACTGTATCCTCATCTCCCTGACAAAAAGAGTTGATACAGAACATAATTTTCAAAAAGAGATTGAATTAACATCACTTCTCGTATTTGATTAGCGTAAATTAATATTAAGTGCTGGAAAATCCAAATATCCATTCAGTTTCTAATATTTTAATAAGTCCATATCGAAGATGAACTTGAACTCAATGCTAGAAATTGTCAAAGAAAAAGCTTGCTTTAAACAGCACAACAACAAACTACAAACAGTAAAAAATATAAAGACATAATTAATCCTACATATATAAATGCTAAAAAATAAAGAATTTCAAGAATTTAAGAGATATTCATAAATAAGAATCAAAGGTCATAGGCTAAATGCACAATCATCATGAAAAAGGAAAGTGATGGAACTAATAAAAAACAACACAGAGAGTGCATGATTGTAAAAATGCAACACTAACAAAAGAAATGAAGAAAACAATGACTTCATTTAGATTCTAGAAGGAATTGAGGATTCAAGCCTGAGCCCAAGGTAGGAACAACCTGAACCAGACGAGTACAAGAGTGAACTGGTGGGAGCAATCTATACCTCTCTCCAAAACCTTAGTTCTGTTTCTCTCCCCAGCAGACCCTTAACTGACAGACAGACTTGGTAAATAGAAATCTCTCTAACTGCACTCTAATCAGTAGATTCAGTACAACTAACAGTAACCCTGTAACAACCTGCCAACCATTTGCAACAAAGTCTCATTCACAAAATAGGGCAGAAAGCAAAGCTAGAAGAGGGTGTCACAGCAAACATGCCCAAAGGCCGAACGACAAAAAGGAAGCGTGAGTTTCATGTTCTGGTCAAAACAACCACAGAAAGCTGTGCATGAGGGTGCATGAAAAAGGCTTTGGATATGGTATGCAGAGGGATGGCTGATCAGAACACCCACAGACTATATTCAAATAGGTCAATCTTGATGGGTGGCAAAACAGAAAAATAGATATCAAACTATAGAGCTCTAGTACCAACTTGAAACTGATTCTGTTATTGTTGCTTGAGAAAATAAGGCATCAAACACCTGAATCTTAGAGATTGATATAAGTTACAGCTATCTACATTTCAATCGAAGCAAAATTAGGGAAACAAGGAATAAACAAGTAATATTGCAATATCAGCTGCAAACTTGCAATTGATATTGAGATGAAAAACAGATGAAAGAATACCAAGAGATAGCTGTACTGCCCTCCTAAAAGGAAAGTTATGAATTCAGGAGAAAAAATGTTAAAACACAGAAACAACAGAGACATATTATGCTGGAACCATGTGTTTGAAATACACCATGGATCCTGTATATATAGACTAATAATCTTTAATACAACTTAATACGAATGATTTTGTTCCCATAAACATAAATGTAAATAATCAGAATATTCCACTAATCTGAGTCATATGTAAACTAAGCTCTTTAGTCACTTGAAAGAGATGCAGATAAAAAGAAATAATACCTTATCATAAACATTACAGAGCTGCTCAAAAAAAATGAATTGCAGAATTTTTGGGCTGCATGAGCTCCTTTCTGCAGATTTTAAATTATAAAGCAATTAAACATGTGTTCTGAATTAACACCATACATTAAATAATCTGCACATACCACAAATATTCAAACAAATGAACACTAGAAAAAGCCATGCGATGAAGGTAAAATGATATAAAAGTTATTTTAGTGATGCAGAAAAAACAAATTGCAAATACATGCTGACCTCAGTCAAAATCCTCTCCCATCTTTTATAAGCTGTCATCATGAGTAAGTGATCAGATTGCTGACCAATATCATTTGTGTTGCCAGGTCCATCTAGCTTATCATTCAACAGTGTCAATTTCGCTCTTTCAACATTTTGCCTCTGAAAATAAACACAACATTTTATTTAAAATCTAATATGAAGAAGTAACACTGGAAAAATTTACCAAAGAGCTGATAGAAGACCTCATCCTTAGGATACACAAATGGAGATTTATAACTCAGAAATGCAGCAACTGAAAGAATAGGAGACAAACAACCAAACATTGCACCATACAGCATCATCTGCAATTACATAAACAATACCATTTCTGGATGACTCAGCATGCCTTATATCACATTTATATCAACATCAATGAAGAGAAGAGCAGTATGCAAATGGAGTTAGCGATGACAAATAAGGAGAAGAGCATCTTATATTGGCAGAACCCAGTGATCATAATAAACATCTTACAGACAATAAAAATATTACAAGAAAAATGACATAAAAAACTTGAAAATGCCCTTGAAGACCATGTTAACAATTTGATAATTGCAAACGTCAAAATATAAACTATGGAGGATTATTTAATGGCAGGAAAAAAACTTTTACGAATGTTGTGCATTTGAGGGGTTAGCTAACCTGATCAAAGAGGAACACATTTGAAAAAAAAAGTATGTAGATATTCATTTTATCTCAATCAAACCTAGATTGAACAGAAAGAACCATATTACACATTAAGGATATCAAGTTTAAACATAGGTTGTGAATACTGGAAAACTTGAAAAGGTTAATTAGAAGGGGAATAAGGGGCCTGAATTTTTCCTTCCCAGATAGCTGTCGCATAAACTTTATATTAAAGAAGAAAAATTGATGATTGTTTTTTAGTTAAATAATTATGTGTGATTCTTAGCTTTTATTCTTTCGCATGTGATGGAAGCAGTTTCTATCCAACGTAAATAATGTCTAAGGCAGCTAAAATGGCAGATTTGAGTATAGGGCTAATCATTATCCTAAGGAGTCACGTTTCTAACTATTGCTCTTAAAGGTAATTCAATTGGGATGATTATAAACAAAGCTGCTACTTTCTTAACTCAAGCATTCCAAACCATCTTACTGTTGGGTCAGTAAATACAATCAAATTTTTTATTTTAAAAAGATGAATAAAACCTTGTTTTTTAGTTTTCTATTATGCAACTTAAATATTTGTTGGGCAACTTTACTTGTCAATTGGTTTTAAGATAAAATCAAACATACTCTCCCACTGATAGGATATCCACTTCTGGGTACTGCATTGTTATTAGTGCAAACATGGGTTCTGGAAATGCGAGAAATAAAGTATAGAAGCAGATCAAGCCATAGTGTCGGCCACTCGTAAACTTATCTAGTTTAAATAGTTTCTTAAATTGCCATGCTTTGAGGAGGTGGGAGGTTGGACACATGACACTTATTTGTGATGATCAAGCAGCATTGCATGTCGCCTCAAATCCAATATATCACAAGGACTAAACATAAATTACATTGGTGTGATCTCTAACTTAAACAAGAGTCCAGAACAATTACATATATTTCATTCCACATATAATTAGTAGATAATTTGATTAGAATAGGTATAAATGAAAGATGTAATTACTATAAGTGATATGTGTTTGATATACACGCAGTTTAGTTTAATATGGTGTCACTAAGAAGAAACTAAATAGTTAAAAAAAATGGTTAGTTAAAAATAAAAACTACAGAGGGACATGTTTCTCTTTCCTCTTTTTAAGAATGATAAAAGGTATACAAAGCAAGAAGTAGTCTAATCTGAACTATTACTCCGTAAATGACAGAAGTTAACTCTGAATTGACATCAACTTCAATATAGTTAGTGTTAGATTGAAGCATATCAAAATGAAGCCTCAATGAAAATTCAATCATGAAGGAATTTTGACTTTATTGCAAAGTGTCCTATGAAGATGGCAATTGTAAATGTCTCTAAAGTTATCATTGTTTGTGTCTTAGATAAGAAACGTTAGATATAGCCTAATGATCCTAAAACTATTTTGCAGGATAGCATTAACTTGATTTTAGCATATAGTGTAAGAATCATGCATCACATTCATTTAGAAACTTAACTTTTTCAGAAAAACAAAAACCTACTGGTTTAATTGATTACAATTGATATGTAATCAATTACAAAGCTAAAAAAAGAACATCGGGCCTCCTGTAATAATCGATTGCAAGGGTTTGTAATTGATTACATCAGGGAGAACAAAAAACCTAGTTTCCTAGTTTAATTGATTACCAAAGGAATGTAATCTATTAAAACATTCTTGGTATGAAACCCAGGTAAATGGATGAACAAATTAATCGATTACATGAAAAATATAATCAATTTCCGTATCGAAATAATCGATTACATGATCAAATAATAGATTACTTTCATTTATTTCAGTTACTACTATATAAAAGACCTTTATAATTCAATTTAAATGTGTGTGAAAGTAAACGAAACGTAAGAAGCATATTTTTTGAGAAAAAAAATGAATATTGAGTTTAATACATGCTCTTGTGACTGAAATGTTTTTCCCTTAATCATCCAAAGTTGAATAATCTCATTTGGGAAACATTTTTCAAGAAAGATGAAGATACCTTTCTAAATCCTTTGTTCATTCTACATTCATCATGAGCATTGCATAAGCATCAGAGGTGATATCTTTATGATCTTACTACTTTCTTTTAATTTTGTGTATTATTGCAAGCTGTTGTTTTTTCTAAGCAAAGCTAGAATAATGTTTTCAAGTTAATAGATTAAAGGAAATGGTTTTTTTTTCTTGTAATCTGATCATTTAGCATCTCTAAGGTTTAGATGGCTTAGACTTCCTTGGGTCAGAAAAGGGTGATCAAAATTTGTTTGTAAAAATATATTGCAATTTGTGTTACTCCAAATATAGAGTTTGTTTGGACAGTAAGTGGGTGTAGCCTTTGTGTGCAAATGCGAACCACTATAGTCATTTTGTCAATCTCTCTTATCCTTCATTGTTGTTCTTTGCTTATTCATTGTTTGATTAATATGTTGAACTAACCAATTTGAAAGATTGTTATCTGCATTTGATATTGATTAGAAATTCAAAGTTTCCGTCAAAAAATCTTTTCAAAGAATTTTTTTTTTAAGATTTCAAAAAGGAATTTCAAATTCAAGGATGGATGTTATTAACACTTGATACGATCCACAACTCTGAATTTTACAAAAGTTTTTAAGAAGTTTCCAATTCACCCCCTAGGTAGTTTTCTAATCATTTTGATATCCCACAGTTAGAACTATCTACTTGACTAATAACTGAATTTACAACTGCCTACATGCTACAGCTACATTTGTCTCAGTTAAAAGCTAAAACTGACTCTAAGCAAATATAATGGATAACAGAATTACATAAGCATTATATAAAAATTAACAAATTCTCAAGATATAACAATATTGAAATGTTAAATTTGAACCTCTGTAGAAAAGAGGAAAGAAAAATTTGGTGTACACCTTCCCAATTAATACATCCACAGGAAGTTTTGCCAGATGATGCCCAAGAGGTGTTAACTCTTCATCCCCTTCAAGAGCACCAACCTAAAACATTTTGGTTTCAAGGAAAGCAGATATACAAGATAAGAAAACATTTCGACTATCACATTATATAGTGCTACGAACAGGTTATATTACAAAATGGTATTTCCATATGCATGCTAATAGGACTGGAGACATTTGCTTTTGGAGAAAGTAAAATACAAACTTCAGAAAAGAAATATGAATTGAGTAGGAAAATATAATCAGGATTTCTATACAATAAAGTTCTTCAATTTATCTAAAAAACAGAGAGAAGCCAGAAACAAGCCAAATGAACAATCATCTTCTTAAGTAAATAAGGCGCCTGAAATTTCTGCCATTCCTCAATGGTTAAGAAAAGCATCAACACATTATACTGAATGCTGGACAAATAAATATGATATTCTTCCATTGATGAGACAGCAACCTTGCTGCCAGTGTTGCTTTAAAATAACCTATGTACAATCTATCATTCAGCAGAATTTATCAAAGTGCATTGTTACAATCAAACGTATAGTTTCTATAAATAGAGAGAAACCAAACTTATTAGCACATACATCGAAATCACTGACAAGTAAGGAAAGACCATATAGTACCTCATACAATAAAGTTATTGCCGAATCCATTGCTTCGACCTTGGGAGGTTCTAATGCCTGATAATGGAAATATATTGAAGAACATTGTCCAGATAATCTGATCAAGGATCATATTTTAGTCTTAAAATATAACTGTTTACCTCAGACAAGAATGGCTTGATATATCCGAGAGACAGTAACTTAATCTGCAGGCACAATTCAACTAATGGCATCCGAAGCATCTCTGGAACCTTGATAAGCAGAATATGATAAAAACATAGGAATAGAAAGTCTCTTAGAAGGATGGGAAAAGAAATCAATTTTGTAATTGTTGGGGAAAAATATCAATTGAAAATTAAAACAAAAAAGAAACCAAACACCACCTAAGGGTGCATTTGCTTTTGTTATTGTTTTCATTCAGTTTATGTTTTAATTGATAATTGAAAAAAGAAAGCTATTTTAGTTTCATTTTATTTAACACTTTCAAGGATTTACAAAGGAAAATATGAAACAGATATATATTTTGAGAGAGGTATATACTTTCACGAGGTACCCTAATAACTTTTAAGTATTTCATTTTAAATTATATACCTGATATGGACGCATTAGCTTTTCAAATCTATGACGAGTGTACAAGCAAAAGCAAATTCCAGGTTTTACTCGTCCGGCTCTACCACGACGCTGCTTTGCATTTGCTTGAGAAATCCAATCTTCAACCATGCTAGACAATTTCTAGTATCAACCATAAAGACAATCAAACCAGATGAGAATTAGATATCATATTGTTAGGGCTTGAGTGAAAGTTGAGAGAAATCATGTGAGGAAGAGAGAAGAATTATTATTGTAACCCAAAGAATGAAAGTACAGAGAAGACTTATATACAAGTCTTAAGCTTGCTGAGCAAGCAACTGAAAACTAAGAACAAAATACAGCTGACCTATACAGAGAGAAAAAGAAAGCTAACTGAAAGCTAACTGTTACAATATTCAGAGCAAAAAAAGAGTTCAGTAATAATTATGGAACGCATTTAGCAGTCTAAAAACATTGCTGATGAACCGTGTTTAATGGCAAAATGTATATGATCAGACACCATCCTTCTATGCAATTTTTTTTTCGCAATTTTCTCATATTAGAAATAAGAAAGAAACCATACCTTTTGAGGATTGTAGCGATTCTCTTTATGCTTTCCACAGTCAATTACGTATATCACATCATCTATTGTTATGCTTGTCTCTGCTATATTTGTGGCTATAACAACCTAGGAGAAGATCAAAACATAATTCTATGATATTAGAATAAACAAAAAACATAATAAAAATAAAGTAGAGGAATAATCAAAAAGGATAAGTTCAGAAGTGTTTGTTCAATTCCTTCTGATTTGATAGTGTGTATGACAGAGCATATGTAAAATACATCATTTAACAACATAGTTATTAGAATCTTAAAATTTGATATAATTTGGCTACCTACTGATAGACATCCTGAGATGAATCTTAAATGACTTTGTATCATATGATATATTAATGAATCATGTGAATCACTTTGTATTCTTTTAGTTTTCTTTCACCAGCTCATGAAAAACTTGAAAAGTCATATAAGTTTGAGAAAGAACTGAAAGAAAAATTATGAAGTTATCCTATTTGATTACTTCACTAGTAAAGTCATATAAGTTTGAGAAAGAACTGAAAGAAAAATTATGAAGTTATCCTATTTGATTACTTCACTACTTTATTTGTCACTCACTCATTCAATGAATGCTCTATATTGATCATGCATCTCATACTCTTAAGTCATGTTTCTTAGTTTTTGATCATAAATATGTGCTTTAATATAATTTTGTAAATTGCATATTCTACGTTCTATTATTAATCATAATTTGACTCACAATTCAAAAAATGGGCTTCCAATTCATAATTTGAATCTCAATTCAATTCAGGGGCATTTGTTTCACAGATATAATTATATTCTCAAGAATGATATTTTTGGGACTACTATTACTGGAAATATTTCAAAGATGTTTGGTCACTACTTATCATTCCTTATAATATTTTTAATTTATTTTAATTAAAAAATAAAAGCATTTAAAATAGATAAAAAATAAGATAGAAATAGGTGAAAGTGAGAAGTTATTTTATAAAATAACTTCTATTCCCATGGAAAGACAAGATTCACACCCTTTCACATGGGAATAGAAAGAGGAGAAATCATATAAAATATGGATTCCAAGGAATGAATTGGGAATATTTTTTATAAAATGTACCAAACATGAGAATGTCACATTCTCAAACTCACATTCCCGAGAATAATTTTATTGACTTGAAACAAACTCACTCTTATATTTGTGACATCAAGCTTACACGAGAAATCTGAGAGACTCCAAAAAGAATATATGGGCCTGCTATAATATCATTGCATAGGCTGCTGTGATTTATAATGCTAATTGTAAGAAAAGAAAATTATAAAGGTCAAACTCACCTTACGGATATTCCCTGGAGGGCGTAAAAAAACCCTTTTCTGTTCACTAGATGCAACCGCTGAATGCAAAGGAATAACCCATTCAGAAGATGGCCCACCAAATTGACAAGATGCTACCAACATATCATACAAATAGTTTATCTCAGACATTCCCTGGCATGACAAGTTATAATGAAAAATATAACTATTCACACAAAAAAATACAGGTAATGATATCAACTCAAAGGATAACAAGAAATCTTACAGGTAGGAATACAAGGATGGCACCCTCATCGCAAGTTTCATCAATGAAGCATATTAGATCCTCAAGAAGATGATAATCAATAACATCTTCATTCAATTTTTTCTGAATGAAAATTTTTTGAATGGTCAAATTAGAGTGCCAATTTAAAGTGGTATATAAATTCACATCTTAGAAGGGATTTACCATATTTTGTTGAGTTTGTTCACTATATTTCTCATAATAACTTGGAACAAAATATGGATTAAAATGTTCTTCAGAAAGCAGAGACTCATCACCCCATGCAGATATGACTAGATTCTTCTTACCCCTGCTATTGGTCACAACATCTCTCTGCAAAATCTAAATTGCAATGCTTTATAAATTAGAGGAAGGTAACCAGTAAAACAATTTATATCAAATAATTTATGCTCCAATTCATTAAAAGTATAAAGAATGAAAAATAAAGTGATCAAGTTATAGTCACAAATCAGTAGCAGTAATCAAAGGCTGATCATACATTACCTGTGCTTTGGTAAATGTCCCATTTGTTAAAGAAGCTGGAGAATCTGAGGCAAGTCGATACTCAATCTGATCATATACATCCTCAAGAAAGTATGTTGTCACTGGATGGGTCCTGCCTTCTGCAGTAACTACAGGGCAATTGCTAAAGTATCTTGAAAATAAACTTGAATCAACAGTTGCAGACCTGATCAATATTGTTGCATATACGACAAAAAAGGAAGTTAGGCCGAAAAAATCACTAGTTTTCGGAACAAAATTAAACACAAAAATACATACATCAGAATGATCTTGAGTTTTCTAGAGCTTTTAGTGGACTGCTTCTCAATTAGATTCTTCAAAACAATTAGAAGAAAATCACCCTGTAAGAAATTAAAAAGCAAATGTATGAAATTAATATATTTTAAAAAAAGAGAGAGACTATTAACATGGAATAGGTGCTAAAACAGAGTATCAAGAATCCTCCAATACTAGCATGTCATTTATTTGTTTCTCCAATACTTTTCTACCAAGAATGAAATGAAAAACAATTCATTAAAAGTAGAGTTATTTAATGAGGTAATTAGGTGAATGATTTTATCTGCCCAAGACTTGGATATGATGTGACACTGACATATGAATAGGGCAAACCAGCTTGGAAGTTGGTACATGCCTCAAGTTGGCACAACCCTACCCGGACAAATATCAAATAATGTTTAGACATTTCTTCTCTAAAAACTAGTGAAACAAAAATGACTTGCTGACCTGAATTAAAATATTTTACATAACATAACATGAATGCTGATAAAATTTGTTCTCAAATATATATAATGTAGACCAAACTTTTTTATTTTTTTCTTTTTCATCAACAAATATTTGAGGTTAAAATATTGAGTATGTCACTGAACTATTTGACAATATTTAATTAGGACCCTGAATTTTTTTTCAATTAGGTCTTTGAACTTTTATTTATTTCTTGCTGAGTATTATCATTTCTCCATACCAATATTGTAACCTTTCTGGGATAGTATTCTCATCTCTACAAGTTTTGAAGCCAGTAGTTTAAACCAGACTCTTCAGCCTGTAGGTCTAATATATTCTTTCACAGGCATCTCTGGGCTTCACTGACAATAACCTAGTTGCAAACTCATATAACTGGCTTAAACAGTTAATTTCCGTACGATAGTTAGATAAAAGGACCAAATTAAAAATAAATATAAGTTCAAGGACCAAATTGAAGAAAAAACAGTTCAAGGAAAAAATACTAAACAGTCCAGGGACCTACTCAATAATTTAACCAATATTATATTAATAGAGAAACGAGGTACATAAGTGAGAGTATAAGAAATTTATTATGTTTAAAATTTTATAACTTAACTATGCATAATGTCCAAATTTTATATTTTTTGTTTAAAGATATAGGGTCAGCCCAATCAATCTTTTGATAATCAAGGCATGATTGGGTAAAGTCTGGGTCTAATTAATTGATATGATAAAAGAAGTATCAGATTTAGCTCATGTCAAGTTGAACCTGATCTACTACCATCCTAAACTTGTATTAGTAATACTACACCAGTACTTGATCTAAGTAATAGGACTATCAGATGATTAATTCCATATATATCATCATAAAATAAACTAGAACATATTGCTAAAAGTTTGTTATCTCTCTTTTCCACTTTCCATGCCTGAACCTTGTTATAAACACTTGTCAATGGTATTATCTATATGTTGATATAATAACCTAAATTTATGCATGGTGTTGGGTATATAATGTAAGACTACACGTGCATCTCTGTGACCAAGTAAGTAGTCTAGGTTTTGATTCTCTTTGCTCTCTTTGCCCCCTATCTTCTACTGAAAAAAAAAAAAACAAAACATAAAAGGTTAATTTTAGCACAAGGTCGGTGAGCCTGTGCATTGTCCACACTTCAAGCCTAAAGAGATCTAGCATGAGAACATCACACATCCAGTGCTATTCAGAGACATCTTACAGAGAACTTCACCCATTTAATTAGCCAAGGTATAAATAATGAGAATTACATTCAGTGTAAAATTTGTACGTTCTATATAGTAACTTAATTGATTCCACTCACCAATAAAGACCTCTCATGAACTTCATCAACTATGATATGAGTAATGCCAGACAAGCTTTGGTCCCCCTGGAATATCAACATCATAAAGAATAACTAAAAATTCAAAAAACAAAAAGAAAATAAACTAGATAATGGTTTACTTACAGTATAATTACATTGTACAAAACTGGAACTAGTCCCAACATAAGATGACAAATTAATAAACAAAATATGTAGCATCGGAAAAAAAATATTTTAGGGTGAGTTAGACCCAAGATGTTCTATAAAGAAATAATGTCAAAAGAATAAAGTGAACTATCTATTTTAGAAGCTTCTAAGATATACTGTTACAAAGTCCTAGTGTACTCTAGTGGTATTACAGTTTCCACACTTATATTTGCCTTGCTAGTTATTGTAATTAGGATAATATTTTATGCTAAACTATAGGATCAATTAGGATTAATTATTTCCTTTTTGGTCTCTAATCCATTTATATATATAAACCCTAAACCTATACATATTCCCGTAAACATAAATCTAATACTCAGATTCAAGCCCTTCTTTGGAAACAATTAAAATCATAAAAGATAAACTTACTTATTGAATAAAGTGGCATGAAGTGTTTCAAAAATAAAAAATCTAAAGCACTTAAAATTTGAATAATCAGCACTGGGGAAAAGTTAATAAAAAAAATCAAAACAATCAACGACAAAAATACTTTCCACTGCAATCAGCTGGTTACAAAGGATCAAATGATGTTATCATGTTTTGTCACAACCCAAATAAAAAATTATTCAAAATGAATAAATAAATAAATAAATATCATTTGATATTTGTTGTTATTGATCTTCAACTAATCCAACTCATTTAAGATGCAATAGTGCATGCATCAAGTTGAAGACAACATGAAGTATAGACCTGTTATATTATTTATAACAAAAATAACCTACCATCAATTTTCTTAGAAGGATGCCTGTTGTACAGAACAGAAGCCTTGTTTTCTCATTCCTAACATGAAAACATGCAGTCAATAACTATATCTCCAAAGAAACAGAAAAGAAAGAAGAAACAATGTTTTGTCCCCTTACAAGGCATGGTGTACGAGAAGGGCAAAAAAATGAACCATTAGCATTCAATTACAAAACATGAAAATTGAGCGGCAAAAATTATGGAGCGGCAACGTTTACAAAATTTTGAAAGTTGGGAAGCAAAATTGTGAAAGTTGAGTGGCAAAACATTCAATAAAGCCTATTAATAAATATCCTCAGCTAGTATAAATGTCTATTAGCATAAAATGTCTCATAAATCATAGTTTAAAGTCCAAATTTAAATTCAGTGAATAAAAGAAAGCAAGCAATTGATTATAACAGGACTACTGACTCATGATAACAACTAATGGTTTTTTTGGTTGATAAGTAAACTCTTTAATTCAATAAATCATTAAACAAAAAAAAAGAAGCATAATAACATGTTAAAATTTGTACAAGTGATGGGAATTACAGCAACTATATTCAGATTCATGTCCCATTTAATCATGTACCTAGAGAATATAATACATGCACCTAGGATGTACCACTAATAATTAAGCCCCTTGTTAATGTATTGTATCTATTCCTAAGAGTATATGCATAAAAACTTGTCAACTGCTTTCCACTCGTGTGTTTTCCATCAAAATTGAAGTCTTTAAATCAGTATTCTTAAAAATGTGGGTTAAGGATCTAACTACAAAACCGATTTGTAAAGTGGGGATTGCCCTCCACTTATATATACTAAACATGTCATATCTCTAGGCGATATGAGATCTCCAACACGCCTCTCTCACGCCAAAGACTAGACATCTCGAGCGTAGAGACTAAATAACGGGGGTCGATAGGGTGGCACGATAGGCCCAACAACGACAACAAACAATCCTAGGATAGACTCTGATACCATCTTAGAAATGTGGGTTAACGACCCAACTCAACCTTACAAAACCAGCTTGTAAAGTGAGGATTGCCTCCAACTTATATATACTAAACATACCATATTTTGAAGCGATGTGAGATCTCTAACAAGTATTAGAGTTGGTTCCATCCTACTCTATTTCATTTTTTCTTCTCTTCCACTGTCAGCATAGGGCAATGTCTACAAATACTAGTGACGTCAATTGGATTGAACATCTCCTGAAAGAATTGATGTTTGGAGGCATGAGAAGTGTTAAGGACACATTCTCTAACATATTCTAAGTTCTAACACACCCTTTTAATTGGTTAAAATTTATGAAAAACTTCAAAATCAGAAGAGAGAAAAGTTAGATAAGGACACATTCTCCTGAAAGAATTGATGTTTGGAGGCATGAGAAGTGTTAAGGACACATTCTCTAACATATTCTAAGTTCTAACACACCCTTTTAATTGGTTAAAATTTATGAAAAACTTCAAAATCAGAAGAGAGAAAAGTTAGATAAGGTATAGGACCCACAAAATTTTGTTATTTCCAATAATGTTCAACCAATTAAAGAAAGTATGTTCAGAAGAGTATGTTAGAAAGTGTGCTCTTGGCATTCTCTTCGAGACATCCAATGTGACTCTTCATATAGCCACCAATCTGATGTTCCATGGAACAACCACGCGTATTGAGATTGATTGTCCTTTCATTAGAAAAGGTTCTTCCACAAAGTCTTTAAAGGGGGGCTAGAATTCAATTTATTTGCTCTGATATTGGCACACTTGATTTATATTATTCGGTTTGAGGAGTTCTGGAATTACTACAAGTGTTGAGAATTGTGGCAATTATATTTAGATTCATGCACCAAAAGAATACCATGCATGCTCTTAGGAAGTAACAGTAATAAATAATTGCCTTGTAATGTTAATTGTATTTATTCCTAAGATTGAGAGTAAAAAAGCGAGAGAGAGAGAGAGAGAGAAGATTTGTCAAGTGCTTTGCATTTTCCAACAAAGCTCAAGTTTTCAAGTGACAAATGAATACCTGGCACTATCAAGACGAACTTGATAACCAATCAAAGAACCATCTGAACCTGGTGAAGGTTCACACCGCTCATCTGCGACCCTTTCAGCCACAGAAATAGCCTAAAATATGAGGCACAAAACATAAACCAAAGGAAATAAGAGTGAGGAAAATCTTACATCAAATTTGGGACTATTGACAGATTTTCTTTAGTATCCAAACAACCCAAGATTATTTTACATTCTGTTTGAATTCAATAGCTTCATATTGTCCAAGTGCACAATCAATTAGAATATTCAAAATGCAGTATTCATCATTAAATCTTGGCAACTAGGAAAAGCTTTAGGCAAGGATCCAAAAACAAGAAAGTGATGAGTAAATAACTAGTTCATTGAAAATATGGGACAGAAAAGACTACATCAGATACAGCTGAAAAGTGTTGTAGATATTATATTGGCCAATTTGCAAGCACAATACTTTGTACCTACCGCTATTCTTCGTGGTTGTGTGCAAATAATATTACAGTATCCACCATGTCCTGACTCAATCATGTCATCCAATATAAATTGAGGAACCTGTATTAAAGGCCAGTCAGAAAAGAAACAGTACATCCTCTGACAAGATAACAAGAAGAAGTATGAAAGCAAGCATGCAAATGATGGAAAACACTAAGTTTAGAAAATACATGTGGCAAAATATCACAAACTATAGTTGAACTGTGTCACCTGAGTTGTCTTTCCAGAGCCTGTTTCCCCACAAACAACAAGAACATCATGTTCCTTTATCAATTGCAATAAATCACCCTTTAGAGCAGTAATAGGAAGTGTAGCTCTGATATTCAACATATCCTGGAGCAGAAAAAGTGTCTAGGTCAGAATAGATTAATTTTATTTTTCCACAATGAAGAATCAGTCAGTTGTAATGAAAATCTTGGGAAATTTTGGATATGAGGTACTGCATATCTTACGCCAGATATTATACACTACTACATAAGTACATATAGAACTAGTACCCCTATTATAAGCTTAAATATAATAGCCTAAGCTTAAGAATAGGGATGGCAACTGGTAGGGTCTGGTTAGGGTACTATATTTACAACTTAAAGCTCCTTTTATACCAAAAATTACTGTCAAAAATGTTAATATCGGAGGGTATTCTCAGGATTTTGAGCACCATCAACATGAAGGCAATATAGCACCACAAAATATCAGTATTTTGGATGCTATTGACACACCATGGTTGCTACAGTGAAGTGTGATGGTCTGGCAACAATTGTAGTGGCCAGTGGCCGCAACACTTCTATAGCGTCATTATAGAGCACTATGGGCAACTGCTGGACAACTGCAATAAGCTAAATTTAGCTTACAGTAGAATACATTTTCCCTTCTATTTTCTTCTTCTATGAGTGCTTACGGAGAAGCTTACCTAAATAGGGTTTTAGACCCATTGCAGAGCTATAGCTTTCATTTTCTAGTATAAGAAACCATAAAATAAATAGAGTGCTATACAACTTCAAAAAGGTGACAAAGTCATAATTCAAAAGTACAAAAAATATGTGCAAACCTGATATCTTTGTGTTCCCATTTTAGTATGTTGCACCTGTCTCAAATATGCACTCTCCATTTCCTTCACATAGGTTTCTCCTGTACAATGGGACTCAATTTATGAAGAAGAAACTAACAGAAATAATGGCATATCTATGAAACAAATAAGTGTCATCCATTTTATTTGTTATAACATTATTTAATTAGTATCCAAAATCAGAAGACATTACTGAGTCTTGGGTTTGTAACAACCTTTTGCATAAGCAAATTTATTTAGTAGCAATATACAATTTACCAACTAAATTAATGCACTTCGCAAAAAAAGGCTAGGTAGTTTTAGAAACAGTTACTAATGTGACAATCATAAATGAACATGATATATACAATCATTTTGGGAGGTGCATGCTTTACAAGATGTATTTGAAGCCATATACCCAACTCACTGAAGTTTGCTCACTATGGGTTGGGGAAAATGTGAGTCAACCCTACCTGACTCACTTTTCTGATGGCTTGACCCACTATAGGTCGGCTCACCAAAATTTTTAAAAAAATATATATCAAAAAATTAAGGAACATTAGAGGAGCAAACAAAAACACTATTTATAGATCCAAATATTATAAACCATTTACCATCCCAACCTTAATAACTTCATTTGAAAAAAATAGTTTTAATTAAGCGATTTAAAAAAAAAAAAAAAGAGGAAAAAGGTTAAGTGAACCAACCTGGCTGAAACCTACTTTGACCCATGGGTTAAGTGAGTTGTCTCATTTTAACACAGAAAAAAACGAGTGTGCCCATTTTTTACCAACCTAATCCATCAGTGAGTCAGGTTAAACCGGGTTGAATCATGGACCACAACTCACACTGACCCTTCTAGCATTCCCCAATCTAACATCTTAAAACTGTAGAAGCTAGTTCACAACAATTACTATGACAGCAAAGGACAAAGGGGATCATTGATAGAAAATATACTCCATCAAGGCACTAGTAAAGTCCCTTTTATAATTTTCTTCCTATTTCTACTTCATCTTCTATTTTGTTCCTATGTATAAGGAGTATATTTTACTCATTTGCATATAAGTTAGCTTAGTCTTGTTACTTAGTAGTTTACTACACTTTCTGTACTTTTAGCCTTGACTACTTGTAGCTTTGTGTAGAATCTTAATGAGCCGTTTGCTTTAAAAAAATGTTTTCTATTTTTACTTTTTCCATGTATTCAAAAGTTCATACAGGAAACAGTAACAATTACTTCTTTATTGTTTTCTTTTATTTTTCATTTTAAGTTTTCACTTTTTTCATTTTTCTCTTTGCCCTATTTAAACTTCAGAAAACAAGAAACAAAGTGGAAACAGAAAACATTTTCTCAGACCAAATGGCCTCTTATCCTTAAAAAAAGTGTTTGAGATAAGACCAAACCAATTTGAAAAAACATTAACAAACTAGCAAAAAAGAAAAGAAATAAAATTCTAAATTCAAATTAAATTAAATAAGATGCGGATGAACCGACTTTGAGCAAATTGCTGATGACTGGGAATGGTTGAACTTTTATTTTCTTGGAGCCCACCAAAGTTTTCAGGACACTTATCATCTGTAACATCAACAGATACAGTTGCACCAGCACTGTTATCATTTAATAATGAATCCACAAAACTGGATCTATGATCTTTCTCACTGTCTTCAAGATTGATTGATGATTCCCCTGTAAGTTATGAAAGGTCATATATTCAAAACAGAAGCTCATCTGTAATGGTTAAAATATCAACACCAATAGCATGATAACTATAGTAAAGAATGATAAAAACTCAAAATTTTCATTTAATAAAATTTATACAACTAAATCTTTCCCCTCTAGGTAGGGTAGGCAACATGGATCAAAAAATGCCATAATGGTTTATAAATAATCAAATTTATCGGGTAAAAACAGTAACCTTCTATCCACTTCATAATAAGTGACGCGTAAGGATCTGCAATTGGGAGATGAACTGGGATATCAGGGAAAAGTTTGTACAAAGCATATGCTGCCACTTTATTCTGTGCATCCTACAATCAAGTGAAAATTGTAAACAATGTATAGACAGACAGTAATTTGTTAAAATATAATTTTACCATAAGTGACAAAAATAACAAGCTTAGACAACACCCAAATTGCACCTTAGAAACAGGTTTTAAGATCTAGGCTCTGTATTAGATGTAATGATCAACGATATTGGAGCATAGCATATCTAGTGAGCTGTACTATCATTCTAGATCATTCCGATTGGGTAACTAACAGAGCTGTGTTCATTCAATTAGCTTTCATGATGTTGGTTAGGTGATAGTTACTAGTAAGGACTCCATAAATAACTAATGCTGCACCACTTGTATCAGTAATCAAATTCTGATTAATAAGAAACCTTATTCTTCTCCTCACTTCTCTTTCTTTGAACCTTAACAAGGTATCCACAGCTTAATATAAATTGCCAATGGGTACAGAAAATTATCCAGTGCCTCCACCACCGAAATCCAATGTCCATCCTCTCTCTGCTGCTCCAATTACCTTTTCACATGTGATATAGAGAAATTGGATGACAAAAAATCTTTGTTTAGGCATCAACAAGTTGAGCCAGTTATAAAACCATTATCTTGGTAATTCATTCATTCCACTTAATTGAAGATCAAGATGTTGGACATGTGTGGGTGAAGGAAGATCAGCTGCTTCTCTCATGGCTACAATCCTCCATTTTGAGCATGATGTTCACTCATGTTATCAGCTGCACAATTCTTGGAAATTATTGAACAACATCCATAACTACTTCCATCCCCACAATGATGCAAAGTCACATTGGCTTTGTACTGAACTCTGCAGTACTACTTTGGAGAATCGCTCAATATCAGAATTCTTTCTAAGTCCAGGCTATCATTGATGCTTTGACATCTGTGTTTTGGTTTTTATTCATTGATTATGAATGTTTTTTAATTTTTCATGTCTTTCTTTATTTTTCAGCATATATACTATATACATTGTGTAATATAAATCTATCTGGCTCACAAGAATCTTCCCTACACGACCTTAAGGATGACTCACCTCAGCAGATTCAACAGTTTCATTGTGATCTGGCAATTGAAGTGTGACCAAACCCCCAGCTTTTCGACTCTTGCCCCTTCCACTAGCTTTACGCAATATACTTACAGTATAGGAGAAACTCTTCCCTCTACCAAGAACTTTATCGAACTTTGGAGCCTCCCACCCTGATTTCTGGCATAGTTGTTGAAGAACAGCTTTTGGAATCTTTTGAGGGTCCCCCTATCAATATTTAAACTTTAACACGAAGGAAATAACTATTTTCAGATCATAACAAGATATGTGCGTGTGTGTATACACAAGAACAAACACAGATGCAATGTTGCTCACCTACTGCTCAAATGAACAAGCGAACATACACAATTATTTCAAAATCACTTTTATGAAAGATGGATCATTAGGATGAAGAAAAATTACACATGAAAATGATGGTAAAATTAAGGAATCTTCCTAAACAAAAGAGATAATAAATTGAACAAAGCAAAGCCGTTCCTCATCATAACTGTTAGTGAAACCACATCAAAATGATAATTTTATTTACACCAAATAGAAGTCAAACATCTAATCAAGTGTTGTAAATTTAAATATAGGTTCTGGTGGCATTTTACTATTTTGCCAAATTAAAAACTTATACAGTAAAAAAAAAAAACTGCATGAAGGTAAACAAATGAAAACCCATAAAAATATCCGATCCAACTTCCTTGATGTTTTTACTTTATTTGAAACATGACATTTTCATTATCCCCTTCGGATTCTTGTAAAGCAACAAGACATTGATAGTAACTGGAAGACATATGAATTATATTAAACTACATCATCATGATAAATGAAAAACAGCCTACAAAATTACCTTCTTCCAAATGCCATCTAATTTATCTATATTTTTCTCAGATAGTCTTTTAACTTTTTCTTGTTTCTGCACTTTCAAAATATCACGAGGTAATATTTCAGTAGATGGAACATCCTCCATGAAGAAACCACCAAGCTCAATGTCTCCATCCTCTCCTTGAGCTGAATCTTCTTCCACATGTACAATTGGTGAACCAGACTTAACAAGATGTTCCACCACGCTATGGCTCTCCGCATCACTTCCATCAACTGCTGCTTCGTCAGAAGCCAATCCTTCAGTATCACATGGAGTTTTTTCTTTAGAGCAGTCAACAGGCTCATGACCTGTGGATGCTCTCTCCGATTTAAAGTTAAAACTGATTTCATGCTCATGTTCTAAGGCCAAACTGTCATCTGATAATCCTGATGAATGTATTACACAATCAAATAAGACTATTACAGTTCACAAAGAATATTGAAATAGATAATGAAATCCAAACTAACCTAGAGCTGACAACTCCTGCTTCAGTTTCCTGATGATATGGCCTGCCTGTTCCTGACGTTTCTTGTCCCTTTTTTCCTTGGCTATTGTAGCTTCCAACCTTGCCGCAAGATACTCCTTAGCAATGACATCATAAGGCCTACGTTCACAGGGCTATCAAGATAGAAAAGAGAAGATGAGCTCATCATTCATTGGAATTCACAGAACTAGAAGGAATAATTATTCTATTATTGTATAAATATGATGTACATTGAACTTATATATGCATGAGTCTGCATAACCCTGTGATTGTGGGATTATTTCTACACGCATAACCCTAGAATTAATAGCAAGATACAGCTGTAATAAAGAATAAAATTACAGCAAGGATAAAATATTAAACTTCCTAAAATACATAATGAGCAACACAGTTTTGACAGGAATTAAATAAATAATGTTACATTATCATAAACAGTTAATAGAGACTAAACAAAATGAAGAATTTAAACTTTCTATCCCCCTTAACTGAAGATGGAGATCGTAAGACTATGGGTATATATATTTAATCTTTGAGTTGATCACACTACCCAGAAAACTTTACAATGGAGGCAAATAACCACATATGATAAGAAGTTGCGCCAATTCAATATCATAAATAAATGGCTAATAGGAAAACCACAGTTTAAAATAACACTAGTTGTATACAGACAACTACGTGACTGGTAAGAAATCAAAGCAACTATAACCAAAACATGACCAGGAATGCTTTGGCATTCTTCATGCAAAAAACTACTCCAATAACTGTCATTTAAGGCTGAATGCATCAACTTGCATAGGGAATGAGTGAGTGCCTCGTTAAGATAGACTTCACAATAAAAAAGAGTATGAAAAGAATTTACCGGTTAAAGCATCTGAAAAATGGGTCTATTTTTCTTATAAATAGGACCAGAGGGAGTACTAAAGAATGGGGATGAATTGAGGTTGAAATGAACATCCAAAATATTATTTATTATGAATGTTGAAGAAAAAGAGAAATACCTTCTTTGAGTCGCTACTTCCATCAAACATGTCACCCTCCCAAGTCTCAGATTCATCCTGCAAATACCATACAATTAAGGCTTTCCCTTTTCACGACAAGACAAACACCTGATAATATCAAACACTTGATATATGTAAACATTAAGTATGCTGACAAATGTACACAGTGGTGATCGAATATTAAGTCATGGTTAATCCTATTTACAATTGTACGAGTATATCTGAAGCATTCAAATGCGGTGACGTTTGCACTTGAATTACCTCTTCCTGTTGCTGGACATATTGCCTGATCCAATCTGCTTGAGATGGAAGACGAGAATCTAAAGTATCATCATTGGACTGTCTCTTGATTAAAACTGGTGATTCTAGAGGTTCTTCCTTGGTTGTAATAGGAGGATCCAGCAACGGAGTTGAATTGTACAGTTGATTTGATATAACACCAATAGAACCCCCTAACAGGAATCATGTTTATATGATCAATCACCAAGACTTCAAAAACAGTTGATGAACTCAACATTACAACATAACGAGGGAGAGCACAGAGACACCTTCGTTATAATGAGATGTTCCAGTAGAAAACTTGAGCGGAAGTTCATTCCCCGGCAAATTCAAGCATAACCAATCAAGAGCTGATTCAAACGTAGCACCTTCCTACAAAAACAGAGAAGGAACTTAAATATCCAATCCAGGAAAAAATCAAACCAAATGGCATAGGTGAGTGAAAAGGACTGTACCTTCAGAGCAGAGAGAGCGAGCTCGATTTGATGATTGGTGAAACCTTCGCAAGAGAGTTTCTCGTAAACGGCTTTGAGTCTCTTTGCCTTCTGAGCTTTGGTTAGGGTATCGTCCGTCGTCGTCGCAGTCCCAGTCACAGTCCCGGAGTTAAGCAAAAGCCGCCGGAGCCGGTTCTCATTTTCGGCCGAAATCTGAAGCCTCGGACCTGATTGCGCCTTTGCCTTCTGCTTGTTCTTTTTCGGCGCCATCAACTCAAATTTTCCGTTTTTCTCTCACCTCTCTCTCTCTCTCTCTCTCTCTCTCTCTCTCTCTCTCTCTCTCTCTCACACTCTCTAGTATAAGCACCTCGATCACTGCCTTTTAAAATTAAATAGTAATATATAGTGGTAACAATTTAGTGAATTCACTTTTATGGAAATTAATCTTTATACATAAATTTGTTTCCAAAAAGTACTGAAGTCAAAATTTGTTTGAGAGAATTGTTTATGGATGCTCTATAAACTACAATAGTCCCTGCGCTGCCTGAACACAGAGAGACAAAGATTCTAAAATATTGACACTGGTTGTAACACTATTGATACTATTGATGAGAATCGAATAGGGAAGAAAAATTGTACACGGTTAATTTGATTGAATAAACCACGTTTTCTTGTGTGAATTTTAGCATAAGATAATTCAATCTAGAAAATAAAAAATAATAATATATTTCTTGTTTTCATTTCTAAAAATATCCAATATTATTTTAATTTTTAATCTTATTTTAATTTTTAAATTTAATTACTTATTCTTATTTTAATTTTTGATGATTGATATAATTTATTGATTAAATAATGATAAATATTTTTTAAAATTTAAAATAATAAATTATATTTTGAAAATTTATTTATTATTTTTTATAAATACTCTCTTTACAAATTAAAAAAAAAAAAAAGACAAGGAAAAGTATTGGAATAGAATGCGATGTCCTAGTCACGTTAGTTTTGCAAACTCTATTCATCATTTACATCACTCGAAATATCAATAAAACGATAAAATAATTATAAGCGAAGGGCGCATAAATCAAACACAAGATCAAAACAACTACCATCGGGATATCCTATTCTATTCTGTCGCCATGAAATTTCTTAGCAATAAAATGAGGAAAGGTATTAAGAGAGAGAAGTATCTTAGCAATAAAATGAGGAAAGGTATTAAGAGAGAGAAGTGGCATGAAAGGTAATCTCGATCCATAAAACCCAATTTGATTTTTTAAATTATTAAGTCTTTAATCCATGTAAACTTTAAGAATTTTGAACATTTTTCTTCCAATAATGAAATTTTGTTTTAGATTCTCATTTTAGATTTTTAATTTAATTTCAGTGATCTCATCCCCTCAATTTTTGCTGTTAATCTTAACTCTAACGAATTTTTCTATAAAAATTGATTTTATATATAAAATCTATATCATTGCTTTAGAATTGGTTCTTATAGTAGGAACACAGTAACCCAAGAGCAAGAACATTTGAATTGATTCGTATTATAAAGAATACATACGTATCCATCACGTTTATCATAACCTATTTTTCATTGAATAAAATCGTCGAGCAATTATCTCCCGATAATCTCTAGTTTTAATATAAACATTGGTACAACAAAATATAAACATCAGCTTTCACTCTTATTATTGATTATTACTTACAGTCAAAATATATGTAAATTCCATAATATTGTAATTTTAGGACAACTCATGTAGGTAAAGAACATTGCTACCGGGTGAATCGGTCAAGCTGTTCATAATTCAAATTTGAAAGAAAGTAACGTAAAAAATACATACTACCTTCATTTCACTCGCTTCAGCAACTCTTCCAATTAATTGTTCGAGTCTTGTATTCTATAGGCAGAACAAGAATATGCAACGTGGTCATCACTCATTATTAATCTGAAAATATAACTCATCGCTTAGGCTTTTGCTTCAAAAGTCCGGAGAGGGAAGCACAGTGGGTTGAATTATAATCACATTTTGCACAACAGGTATCCAGCAGTTCAATGACTTTAAGACACCTGCCAATATGTTTTATGTATGCCGTTAAAAGAAACATCTAACAGCTACTCAGTCTTTAAGAAATTACATGCAATAAGATTGCAGAACATAGAAACGAGTTAGAAATCAGAACTCACTGCTCATTCTTATTACAAACTCAAGTACTTTAGACATAAGGTTCGGTTACTTATTTGAAAACCAAAAACATATATGCATATTTTATTTAATCACAGTAAGAAGGGACCTGTATATTGATTTAATTTGAAATTTAAAGTTGGTCAAGTCAATATGAAAAAACAAGAGGTTAAAACCTCAGATTGCTTATGGATATTAAATTAAGTAGGCCACCAGGAATCATAAAACATAATTCAATTATAATGTGACTTTGTAAGAAATAAGAGAGATTACCAGTTAGATGATCCAAGGCACCAGAAGCCAAAATAGAAGATCCAATAACCATAGAATTCAAGAGACAAGCCATAAAATTATCAGAAAGGCAATAAGAGCAAATGTAGAGGCTTGCTAGGTTGCAATGAGGAGAGGAACAGACAGCACCTGTTTTCATTTAGAAAACACATGCAAGCTAGCTAGGTTATCAGTAAAATCACAGATGGTGAAGAACGCAGAATTCCCACAAAAACACAGGGGAGCAGGCCAAATGTCCACTCCAATGTGTAATGCACGACCTAAAAGTGGTCAGATACAAACCAGGAAGGTCCAGCAAACACGGGCAATGCATTGATCCCACACCTGACTTGCATTAACAATGAGTGCACATATGAGGGTGTGCGGATGCTCTTCCAGAGGAGGCATTTAAGGGAAGGGCTGCTTAGCAGCTTCTAGAGAGGAGGCATTTAAGGGAAGGGCTGCTTAGTAGCTTCCAAACCTCCCCACGGTGTTTCCTTGGACTGGCTGACAAATATCCAGTGGACAGCTTCCTTCGTGGCAGCTAAACAGAAAACACAGGGAAAACTAAGGTTTTCCTAAAACCAGAGGGCTCAGCTCACCACATTGAGTTAGAATGAATGATTTCTCATTATTGTTGATTGATTTGTGCAATTATTTATATACAAGGTCTGAATCAATTGCTAAAGGCAGGGACCATGATCAAGCTACCAAGGAAACTGAGATTACCATGAAACTAACTAAGAAAACTAAACAATATGATCAAGCTGTCAATGGAAACTAAATAAAATAAGAAAACAAGGGAAAAAAAATAAAATCAGGGTAAAATCAAGATAGTATCTCAACATATCTTAACAAGATCGACCAAACCATCACCTTAGCCACAAAACGGAAACTAAGTTTGGCACTCAAGTAACAAGGTTCTGAAAGTTCAGTGGATTTGATTGTGCAATACTGGCAGAGAGATGAGAGAGGAGTGCTTTCTTATTTTTATCAATTTTGAATTCTTGAGCAAGAAGCTGTTATTCAAGCTCAAAGGACATAAAAATATTGAATAAAATGCGCTGAGATGAATAACCCATATTTTTCTAGTATCTTTCATGAAGCACCTCAAGCTCATTCCAAACAGGAACAAGATCTGTGATAGACATCAAAAAACAATGATATCGACTCTATTGAGATACTTAGAGATTAAGTTCATTCCTGTTTTGCAATTGAGTAGCTCAGACCTAAATTGAAAAGCATTACATGCTTTGAAAAGCATGAAGCAGATCAAATTAATACACGCTAGACCTAAGCAGTTGTCTCGCATGAGTACAAAAAGAGAAAAATGATTGAAATTGAAAGAATGTTATAAAGAGAAAACAGAATAAAATATGAGATATGGATGTAGTTGTAGACAAAATTAAAGGCACATACTTCTGTGGAAGAAAGTTGTTCTTGGAGAGGCAAGCTTGAATGTCACATGCCTCTTTTTTGCACGGCTCCTTCTCCTTGCTTGTCAGCGCCATCGTATCTATCACAAAGATCCTATGCGTACGCGGCGGGATCGATCACATCGCTTTTATCCAGTGCCCCCGCCATCCGTCAACAGTTTACAGGGAACCGAACTGAACACAACAATAAAATAGAATATTAAAAAACAAGGAAGAAAAAACAATCATATTTTTTTTTTTTTTTGAGTTATTGACATTTTAGGACATACTCGGAATAAATTTTCATTTTATATAATTATAATTCATAATAAACATAATATAAAAATTATACTTTTAATTTATAAACTTATAACATAATATTATTTTTAACTATTTGTAATTTTTAAAATAATATTCAAATTCAATTTAAAAATAAAAATACATATTTTTTTTGTTAGTAGAAAAAAGAATAATATATTGTTAAAAAGTAAGATTTAAAGAAAATTCTTAAAAAATATATCAAAAATACTCTTACCCTAATAATTTCTAATAATGTTTGATTAAGCAAGATAATTATTTTAATTTTATTTAAAGTATTTATTTTAGTAAATAACATTTGAGAGGTTATTATTAAAGCTGTTAAACAGGTAAATAATCTGACCGATTCATTATAACTCTCTTAATAGAAGTTAACTCACCAATTGATAGGTCTCTAGTTAACTTACTCAACAAGTCTTATCAAATAGGTGGGATAAACTATTACCCTACAGTTTGCTAATTCATCAAATTTAATTAAAAAATAAAAAATACGTTATAAAATTCAATTAATTTATACCATTTTTTTAATTAATTATATGTAATAACTAATTAAAATTAATAAAATTCGTTCATATTTATCATACGAAAAATTTCATTTAAATGAAAGATAATCTTAATAATCAGTGAGGAATAGATTAATAAATTAAAATTTTATGTGAATGGATAAAGGTTAAAAGTTGTATGAGGGGTAATTTTGGAAAGAAATTCCCCATAAAGGCTAAGTTTGGAACTAATTTAACAAGGGGGTTGTTTTTGAAGACGAACATTGATTTTACACTTCAATTTACGAAGAAGACGACTACTGAAGTTCGACTTCACTGGAGTGTGACACGTGTCATCGAAAGTGATTTGAGGATAGACAGGTGGCTGACTTGTGGAGGGTGCATGGTTACATCGCAGAAGTCGACCAAGGGTATTCGTCTTCAATCTAGTGTTGACACGTGGCGTTTTTTTGTTGACCAAGTTGAAGTTGACTTCCGACGTTCGTCTTCAACAAGGGATTGTCACGTGTCAAAAATTGACTGGTCACAGGTGAAGACGAAACCCTACTTTCGTCTTCAACCTGATGCAGCCACGTGTCGATTTTTCGTTGGCCGTTACTGAAGTCGACCAACGTTGTTCGTCTTCAACAAGGGATTGCCACATGTCGAATTTTCATTAGCCATTATTGAAGTCGACTGGTTTTGTTCGTCTTCAGCCAGGATTTGTCACGTGTCAAAATTTAATTGGATGGGGTGGAGTCGAACTACAAATTTCATCTTTATGAGTCGAATACCATATTTCGTCTTTATGAGTCGAATACCATATTTCGTCTTTGATTTCCAGGTCTATAAATACCAGTCCCGCTTCAGTTCCAATTCACACAGAAATTTAGTTCCTGAAGAAGAACTACCGGTATGTTTTATTTGATTTGTTTTGTCTTTTTTTTATTTTATATATATAGTATATTTGATTAATTTTTTTATTTTTTTTAGATTAAAGTTGTAATGTTATGGCGACAACAATAGTAATTGTTGTATACATTAATGGTAAAGTTGTTGATTGTGAGGAAGGAATAAAATTTGAAGGTTCAAAAAGGGTTATACAAATTGAAAGAAACATAAGCTTTCAACAATTAAAAATAACCATAAAACATAAATTTAAATTACAATCGAATCAAGTAATAGGATCCATTATAAGTAGGTATCTAATAGGTAACGAATATGCAGCATTTGAAGTAGTTGATGACGCTGATGTGAATCTTATGATTACTCATTTTGAACAACCCGACATGGGTCATATAGAATTGTGTGTAGAAGTAGTTGTTGCAGGTACTGCTTCGTCATATAATAATGATCGTGTTTTTGAGAATGACGGCGGTAGCTCGTACGATGGAGGATGTACAAGATTATTTTCAAGCGACGATGATATGAAGATTATACTGTGTCAGATTCGTTTGTTGAGTCTTCTTCTGATTCGGAAGATTTTGAAGGTCATTTTCCTGAATCAGACGATGATGAAATAAACAACTTAAGTTTGAATGTGCAGCCAAATGCGGTGGCGGTGACTGAATCAGGTTAATAAATTTTTTATTAACTATTCATGTTTTCCAATTTAATATAGAAATATTTATAATTAATGATGTTGTAGGAAGAACCCAAGAACCATTTTGGCATAATACGTCACATTACACTTATATCAATTGGGATCACCCTGATCAAGAAAAGTTGTTAGGTTTTACTGCCCCTTTAATTTGAGAGTCAGGTCAAGATTTTTTTGTTGGTTTGGAATTTGACAACAAAGTCAGTGTGCAAAGGGGCTTGAAACGTTATCTTATGAATGTTCATCAAACTGCGAAAGTGATTGAATCCAAGTCAAATACCTATGTTGTTCGATGTCATCATGCTACTTCTGAAGTTAGATGTCCTTTCTATATGCGTGCTATGCAATCTAAGAGGACCCAAAGATGGAAAGTAACGAAATGGGGAGGACCACATACGTGTTTGAATTCTAGTTTAAGCCAAGACCACATAAACTTGGATTCTGATTTGATCAGTACATGCATATTGGGTAAGTACTAATTTGTTATGATATTGAATATAATATTTATAGGAAAATATATTGTGACTAATTTTATGTAAACAGGGATGATTAGGGAAGATCCATCGATAAAAATTGGATTGGTTCAAGAAAGAGTTTCAAGTATTTTCAACTATAAGATTTCTTACAAGAAGGTATGGCTAGGCAAACAGAAAACGATGACCATGGTGTATGGCGACTGGGTTGAATCATACGCTGAACTTCCTATATGGTTGGAATACATGAGAAGACACTCTCCATGTTCATATTATGAAATTTGTGATGAAGATTATTTTGTTGGTAACACTCGCAGTAATGAATTTAGACAATTTCAACGAGTGTTTTGGACATATAAGCAATGTGGTGATGCATTTAATTTTTGTAAGCCAATAATACAAATCGATGGTACACACTTGTACGGGAGATATTGTGGAACATTGTTAATAGCAACGACGCAAGATGGAAATGGTTGTGTTTTACCTTGCATTTGCTTTTGTTGAAGGTGAAACACTAGAAGCATGGACGTGGTTTCTCAGGCTCTTACGTGCACATGTAACCGATAAATCAGGGATTAGCTTAATTTTTGATAGACATCGAAGCATAAAGTCCGCCATCGAGAATGAATAAAATGGTTGGTGTCAACCTTATGCACATCATTTCTACTGTATTAGACACATTGCTTCCAACTTTAATCACAAGTTCAAGAACCAGAAACAAAAATGCACGTTGGTGAAATTAGGTACTAATTTTTATATAAATTTTTTGTTGGCTAATATCTCTCATTGATGTTGGTTATTATAACTCTCATGCCTTTACATATAAATAATTTTTTTTTTGTAGGGTATACTCCATGTAAACATATATTTGACATAAATTTGGAGAAATTTTGTGAGCAAAGTCCAGAAGTATCTAGATGGATACAAGGAATTTCAAAAGAAAAATGGAGTATGACTTACGATGAAAAAGGTTGTCGATATGGGCATATGACCACAAATTTATCTGAATGCGTGAATAAAGTTTTCAAAGGTTGCAGAAATCTCCCTATCACGACACTTGTGAAGGCAACATATAGTCGGTGTCGAGACATTCTTAAAACATAAATTTTTTTTCCTAATTACATTCTTAACTCATTAACGTAATTTTAAATTTTTTTAAAATATATTATTAACTAACTAACTTATTTCTAACAATTATTTTTAACTAAGTATATTATGATTTCTAACAATTATTTTAAAATATATTATTTACTAACTAACTTATTACTAACAATTAATTCTACACTAACCGGGCATAACTAACAATTTTTAACTAGCGGGAATTATTTCTAACTAACATTTTTTTTTTAACTAAGTTTCTAAATTTCTACACTAACTAAGTTACTAAAAATTATTTTGGCATTATACAATTTAAAGTATTACTAATAACATGCTATATATTAAATAAAACATAAAAAATTAAAAACTTCAAATACCTTCATATGCCCAATCCTACAAACATAGAAAAAGTCTGCTTCTTGGAGAAATCCCGCTATAGCCTCCGGAAAATTTGTCCCTCCCATATATAGCGGAACTGATCGACGTAATTTTAACTTTCTTTTTTCCCCTCCATTCCACACATGCTGAGAAATATGAGATTTTTGCAGCCACAGTACATCTTCCTCAATAGGACCACACTCTACTCTTATACCAGTTGCAGATGATGAGGAAGCCATATTTTAATAAAGGACAAGAAGAATAAAATAAACAACTGAGTAGAGACAACAAGGAGACAAGAAGAGACAGTGAAGAAGTAAAAAACAGTTTTTACTTCGTCCACTCCTTATATAGTGGTCTCGGGGAGAGAAAAATTTCAAACTGAAGTCGACCCCTCACCTTCGACTTCATCTTGTCCAGTGAAATTTTGCCACTTGTCAAATCCCCCTTGAAGACGACGGTTCGCGTTCAACTTCATCCTCTTCCAATCAAATTTCGACACGTGTCATCACTTGGGCGAAGACAAATGTTGTTGGTCGACTTCAACGATGGCCAACGACAACAAGACACGTGGCGGCACCAGGTTGAAGACGAAAGTAGGGTTTCGTCTTCATCTTCCGCCACTAAAATTTTGCCACGTGGCACTTCCCCTGTTGAAGGCGAATTGTTTTAGTCGACTTCAACTTTGTTTGAAACTTAGCCTATCCAAGGAATTTGTTTCCAAATTTACTCCTGGTAGGACTTTTACCATGGATAAATGTATTGATGAACCATACTTATATGAATTTCACCGGTGGGTAAATTCTTGATGTTCTTAGTAGAATAAAATTCTTTTTTAACCAAACTCAAACTAGTGATAGATCGGATAGATTCGCAAGTTTAAGAAAAAAACTATGAATAAAAGAAAATTTATCGATTTGGTAAGTAATCAAATTAATTAAAAAGAATGTTACGATTTTTAATAAGAAAAATATTGTTTTGACATCAAATTTTGCAGGTCGGTCGTACCGGTTGACCGAGGAGCTAAACCCTTAACAGGTTGGTTACACAGCGTGATCTGGAGCAGACCACCAGTGAGTTTTGATTGTAAACTGGTGACCCGACTCGCTAGGTCGCTAGGTCACGTGCCTTAAACCAAATAAGTCCAAGGGCAAAGGAAATTGGGGCAGAGAGCTTGCCAGGAGAAAGGCACAGCAGAGAAAGGTTGTATTTTTATTTTTTTATTTTTTGGATTAGTATCTTTAGTTGAGAAGACTTCAATTTGCTTTTTTGACAATTTGTTAATTTAAAAAATTTCATCTCACGATGGGCTTGACTTCAACATATTTTTCTTATGGGTAAAAAGATCTATGGCAGACCATAAATGTGAGCTTAATTGGCCGAATTCCATTATAACTTTGTGTGTTATTTGGCACTTCATTCCTTTTACAAAATGTAATCATAAGAAATTTTGCGTAATTTTTACCAACAAGCGCAATTTGTGTAAAGCATTAAAAGTTGACATCTAGTATAGTAATAACTCCATTGACGAGAAAAAAGTGAACAAGAGAGCGGGTGGGTTAGGATGGGCAAAGCCACACACAAGTTGTTGACAAAGATTTCATATGCCAATTGCATCAAGAAGTTTAGAATGTTGAGATACCGAGACTAATGAATTTGCTACAATAGCACCACTGGCAGCAACGGCTGGGACTCCAATGCCAGGAAAGGTGGAGTCTCCGCAACAATAAAGGTGTGGGATGGGAGTTGAATGTCCAGGAAATGTGTCTGTACCTGCTTGCACAGCTGGACCGTACGTTCCTCTGTTCCTCCTTAGAAACCTTTCATGTGTTAGTGGACTTCCCACCAACTTCACTTCACATTTCTCCCTCCTGAAACCTTCCCCCACTGCTCTCTCCACAGCTCTCCACATTACCTGATAATGACGATGCAACAACATACATTCTTACAAAGTTTTTCATACAACACTAGCTATTCAAACAACACGTGTTACCTCTGATCTTTCAGCTTTCAGATTTCTGTATTCAGCGCTCCTGCGATCAAGTCCTTCCCACAACTCAAATGGCTCAGTTCCTGGCATATAAGCATGTAACACATGTTTCCCAACTGGTGCCAGATTAGGACTAAGTACACTTGGTATTGATATCAACACAACATTCTGGTCGGCATCAACTCCTCTTTTCCAATCATTTACAACTATATGATGAATCCCCAGATCACTGCGTATACCCTGGTCAGTCAGATATTGGAACATGTTATTAACTTCAGTTGAAGTAGTTTAAACAGTGAATGAGTATATAAAGCTACTTGAAACTTGAAGATGCGTCCAGCATAAGTGACATTACTTGTGCTGCTACTACTTTGACGACATAAGGAAGGTTGTGATATGAAATATTTTGAGGACGATAAACAAGGTTGTGGCATAAAAGGAGGGGAAATATATCAATTCCCAGTGAAGAAATAGCCCATGAAACGGTGTTTTATGCACTGGCAACTATTTGGAATGTAGTCCGTGAAATGACCAAACACATGAAAACATTGGGTGTAATATCGACCTTGTTTTCATATTTATCAGTTGCTTCAAGTGAAAGACATCAGAGACAAATAAAACGAGTGACAAAAATGGCAAACCTCAGCATCAAATCCCAAATGGAGATGCATGAATGAATCACATTGAGGAATCGTGTTAATCCTATCTGAGTAAGACTTTGGAACAAGTTGTTCAGGTAGCAATTTTAAAGTGTCCCACATGGATGCATTGCTGACAACGGCCTTTTTAGCGCGTATAAACTGCAGAATACATAAATATTCAATTATATGTTGAAGAAATAAAAGAGTAATACAGATGTTAATCAAGCAGATAAAGTTAATCAAAATATACTGACTGACTTGACCAGTTCTGAGCTTGACTCCAATGGCTCTGTCATTTTGAACAACAATGTTTTGGACGTGACTTTGAAGAGAAATTCTTCCACCAAATTTCTCTAGTCCTCTCACAAGAGCGTCAACAATAGCTGCAGTTCCATCAAGGGGGTACTCAAGACAGCATCCTGGTTTGTACCATTCTGCGAACATGTAAACCTGAGAAGGGTAGTTTAGAAGCAAATAAGCGAAATAGTGACAGAGAAAAACTGAAATGAGAATGCATGGCATAGCATACCATCTCTGCTGAAAGTACAGAATCAGCCTTGACCCCAGCAAGCAAGAATGAGAGGAGGTCAATCCAGTTACGTACGAAAGGGTCTTTGAGTTGCAAATCATCAAGTATTTCAGAGAAAGGTCTGAGAAGTTTTGTGGCCCCGAGAGCGCCCCGAGGTCCCATTTGAAGAAAGGATTTTAATAGAGAAGGGCCATATCTGGCTGCAGCAGTGGAAATAACACCCAAGTCACCTCGAATGGATAGAGGTGGAAGAGCCATTGCAGCTGTAGATAATGGAAGTACAGCATCCTGTCAATGTTAATGGAAGTAACAACAAATTAAATTACAATTTTACTTTTGCTTTTCCGCACCATAATGGAAAATATAAAATGTCTTGCGCCAGAAGAGAACTCACTAAAAGTTTCCGCCACTCAAGTACAGCATTTGGACCTGCATACTGGTGAAGGTCCTGCAAAAAAAAAAATAATAATAATAATAAAAATAAAAAGAATGAATAATTTAACAAGTAGAATAGAAATAAGAGATGAAATAAAAGTGTTGTTTGACCTTGAAAAACTCGGTAGGGCCTATACGAGACAAGAAGTGGCCTTCAGGTATGTAGACCATCCATGAATCATAGGTAGCACATGGAATAGACTCGCCTAAGGCATCAAGAACCTGTGCAAGAGGATTTGCCTGAGGACCCCTTGATTGCAAGCCAGAGAATAATGATGGCCCTGAATCAAACTTGTACCCTTTTATATCAAAAGAGTGTGCAGCACCACCCGGTTGGTCATGGCTTTCTAACACCAACACATCTTTTTCGTATCTTGCCAACAATGCTCCGCAACACAGTCCACCAATCCCACTCCCAATCACAACAAAATCAGCTTCTTCTGAATTTGACTTTGATTTCCTATCACTCTCACTCACACCATTGCTAAATGAATTGTAACATCTCACCAAACTAGGATTACGATTACGAAAAGGAGCGCCCATGCCCATGCCCATCATCATGTTCATGCTCATGCTCATGCTCATGCTCATGCTCATGTCTCTCATCTCAATTCATGAGCTCATTTTCTAGTTCTTAAATTAGCCACGTCACCACCAACTTCCTTGCTAATATATCCTCTTTCCTCTTCAAAACCAATCATTCTTATCTGCCTAGGTAAATCATTTTCACCCCTACCTTGCCTTTACTAAAACTAGATCATTTTGGTGGGTTTGAACATACGAAAACAGAAGAAATGAAAATAATTTTTTAAAAAAATTATTGTAAATCTCGTCATTTTAAACTCAACTTTAATTTAAATATTTCTAGTCTATTCCATTTTATTTCATTCTCTTCCACTCTACCAAACCAAATGAATTCTTAGTAAGTCAAAAAAACAATTCAATTGTAATACAAATCAAAATATAGAAAGTGAAAATACAGTTATAATATTTTTTTCATGGTTGAGAAATCATAAATCCTATTTTGGTTTATAATTATGATTGTTCCCATTTTTCATCTCCACATTTTTTAAGATTATTTTACTCAGTAAATAACATGAAAAACTACACCCGTGTTATGTTTTTATTCTACATTAAAAAAAATCCATTATCTACATAAAATTCAATTTCCAAATAATTGCTCACCCCACTAATTACATATAGAGGGGCACGGAGAGTTTCTTTTGTTTCTGTTGGAAAGGAAGTAAAGAAAGTAAATCAAAAACAAGATAAAAACACTAGAAGTTTCTATGTTTTTATTCTTATTTTAAAAACTGGTTGCTAAAAGAATTTCTTTCTACACGGCAATCATCTTTTCATGTTAGATTTTTTAAGTATCGGCAATTTTAACTAAAACAAGTACTTTGTAAACTAAAAAATACCATAGAAATGTTTTTCATTTTGTTTTGTAGTTCTGACTCAAGTATGTGTAGCTTAAAGATGTGTCGCAAGTGGTGACGCATGGCCTTATTGTGAATGTTTGGTTGGCCATGTAAATAGATGGTGTACCTGTGGAATACCATCATATATCATTACTAACAACTAATTTTGTATCATATTCTGTTTTATTCTATCATAGTCAGCGGCCACCATACAAATCCCTTAATCGATACCCATGGCTCTTTACGGGGAAGAAGGTAAACACAATCCATGCAATTTCATACACGCCAACACAAAAATATAATACTTGTATATTAGTCTTGCTATCATTAAAATTAAGGTAGAAAAATTAAACATTATAAAGTTCACTGTGACTGAAATATGAAAAGAAACCGGACTCTGCCAAAAACGAAGACACATCATCAAAGCAGACCCTTTCAAGTCATAAGTTTTCACTTAAAGCACTTGGCATCCAAAAGGGCCTCGCCCTCAAAAGGTTCAAAATCTTCAATCATCTGATTGACACGCTCCTTCTGAACTTCGTCAGAGATGTCAACCTTAGTCCATTCGTAGAGCTCCATGTCGTAGCATTCATCAATCACAAATTGAGGAATTTCTTGCCCACGGAAAAGCCACAGTCCCTTCACCTTAAACGGTGGATTTGATCCAATCACAAGCATTTTTCCAAAAGCATACTTGCGAGCCAAATCCATCCTCTGAAGAAATCCACCGACCTTGTTTAATGTTACAAAGGAAACAGTATTCTCATCGTTGTATTTGTAATCACAAAACCAGAGAGAGTATCCCTCAGGATCATACATGTCCCAGAATCCTGCATGATAAAAAATTTGGATTTAGAATGATCTTACTTCTGCATGTTATAGAAATTACAAATTCTTGGAAAGAAGATTCATAATCCTAATTTAGGAAAATTTTTAAATAATGATCCCAAAGGGAACACAAGAACAATACCTTTGATAGCAACTTCCCTGAAGTTGGTTTTAGTGTTTGAGTAGAGTCTTTTCCACTCATCCAGTATCATAGGACTCGGAGGGAGAAGATCAAGGGGATTCTTGGGTTTGGGCTTGGGTGCTTCCTCTTCTGCTTCTTCTTTGGGCTTCTGTGGCTCATTTTTTGCCTCTTTCTTAGCCTCTTTCTTTGGTTCATCTTTTACCTTGGGCTTAGATTCTTTTGGCTGGGCAGGCTTCTTTGCAGATTGAACTGGCGGAATAGCATCAGTCTGCTTGACCTGTCCTAATATCTTTCGGAAGTTTGGCTGATTGACCAAGGTCCAGAAGTATCTCTCAACATGAGGAAACTCAGAGGTGAAGCTCTTAACCAAGATGTTTGTGAAGCCAAAATACAAATTGCATGTCAAAATGATGTCAGCCAGGGTCACAGAATGCCCAACCAGGTAAGTATTGGAGGCAAGGTGAGTGTTCAAAGCACCCAAAGATCTTCTCAGCGCAGAAATTGCAGCCTCCTCAGCCTTCATTCAGATACATAATTAAGATCAGGCTATGATATATATGTAATATGATGCTAACAAGAACCAAAAATCATTAAGAACACATTGCACTGACTGTGAGTAGATGAATTGAACATCTCTCCATTTTCATACACTATTCAAGTTCACCATGTCTATTACCCTTGATGTGTTACCATTAGCAATTGAACTAACAAATCTTGCATTATTATATTCTTGCGAACAAAGGAACAAAAGAGACATTTTGAATGGAGGGTCAACATGGAGTTGTCATGTCAATTTTCCAAATTACAAATTTTTCTAGTTTAAAAAGAATTATTTGTAGCCAACTTACTGGAGGAAGGTATGGTGCTCGTCCAATTCTTGGGGCATACCACTTAATAGTATTAGCATCAACCTCCAATGACGCGAAATCAATCCATTGTTCAATGTGGGCCTGAAACATTAAAATAATAAAATATTAAAAATATGAGCACATAAGCTACAGGCAATACATGCAACCTTTCTAGAAATCAAATGCAGAGTATGAATACTCTACTGTAACAATAAACATTTGCAATAATTTTAGGAGGAATATAGACTCACATATTCAATCAAAGAAGATCCATACAAAGTGTTATCACCCTTCAGCCGTGTAACTGCAGCAAAACAACAACCCCAACAATGAATAAATAAATCACAATTATCCACGTACCCTGATACATCCGATGCATGAGGATAATGAAATATGAACATCATTGGATTAGATTATGTAAGCCTCTTCAATCATGGTCTTGGGGTTTCAGAGAGCTGAATAAGAACAGAAAATGCAATAGTAGTTACCATAGCGAGCAATAGCATTGCTCTCAAATACTGGACCATCGGGTGTTTCCAACACAGGAACCTGGAAAAGTAATTATGCAAATATGAGATCAGATCAACTCGGGTTTCTAGTAGTGTTTAGCATAAAGATATGAATATACATGATACCTTGCCAATAGGATTCATGTTGAGAAATTCAGGAGTTTTATTGGAGACACCCATCTCAAAGTTTTGGGCAAGTTCAACTTGAACTCCAGCAAACTCCGCTGCAATAAGTGCCTTGTAAGAATTTTTGTTTGTTTTACCAGCATGCAGAATCTAGAAAACGGTACAACGGGTCAACAGATAGTAGAAAAACCATAAAGTAACAGTAAGAGTGTGAATAAAAAAGGTATTGAAATAAGTTATAGATTAGTGAGTGAGTGAGTGAGAGAGTATGACCTACAATTACAAGTACAAGTGAAAATGGCAAAAAGGAGGGAAGTAGGAAGATGCAATCGGGTTGTTAGATTAAACTCACCAGTGCCATGGCTTCAAGGAAAGAGCTGCCCCTCTCGTTTAAGATCTAGACCTGCTCATCCAAAATCAATATGAAAACGAAAATGAAATATGAGCACAGCATAATTGAAAGAACAAGAGATGTATCTTAATCTTACAGTAGGAGCGTTCTTCCCAAGCACAACTGTGGCCGCGGTGTCAGATCCAAGAGAAACAACACATTTTCTTTCTTATTAGGGTTTTGTAGCAAGGCCACCCGGTCCGACTGTTTCTACCCCTACCCGACCCGAATTCTTACTTACTGATTATTATAAGCATCCCTAATTTCTGTTTTTTATGAGTTGTTTCTTCGTAATTTAAGTATAAACAAGCAAACAAAAACAATATATGTATAATAGATTAACATATATTAAAAGCTAATTAATTTTTAATACCTTGTAATTCTTAATCTATAATTTTTGTTATCCTGTACGGATAATTGGTTATTGTAGCTTTCAAAAATCAATCTTTATGCTAATAAACGATAATGACTCAAAGCTAATAGTTTTTCAAAAAATATTAAAGTTAATCTTATCCTTATGAAATTAATTTTCTATTTAGTTGAAGCTCAAAGCAAGTTTAAATCAATTATGATTAAAAAATACTAATAAATTATGGCTACGTTGTACACTGTTAGAAATCAAATTTAAAACATATAATCCACGAAACTTAGAAATCAAATTTAAAACATATAATCCACGAAACTTTATAAGAATTATATAAAAGAAATAAATATTTTATCATATCAATAATTTGGTTTTATTGATTAATTTGTTATAAATTTTATTTTTTATTCCAATATTATTAATAAATATACTTAAAAGTAGTTTTATATATCTTATAATCAGAGATAAAAAAAAAGAAAAATAGCTTTATATTTATAATTAAAAAAATTATTATTATTTATTTTATTATCTAAAATTTGAGATAATAATAATTAATTATAGATATGATGAAATAAGTGGGAAAAAAATTGAAAAAGAAAATTTTCAATTTTTTTCTAATTTAAATTTATCTATTGATTTAAATATTCATTATTTATCATTTTAATTTTGTTGAAAAGCAAATGTAATTAACTCAATATATTCATTGTTTAAGAATTTTAAATTAGTAATAATTAATATTAATTATTAGTAAGGTATGATGTGAAATTTTCAATAATGAATACAAAAAATAAGAAATAAATATAAAAAATAATTTAAGAAATAAAATCACAAATCAAATCAATTTAAATCCTTGTTAAGAATATCATCTGGTTCAATTTTGGAATTCTTTTAATAATTTTTAGTTTCTCTTGAATTTGGTTTGGATGTAGAGCAATGAGAACAGCAAACATTGAGGTGGTATTAATTGATGTCGTGTTGCCAATGGAGTTTCATTTCCAGCTGTTATAGTCTTACAAACCTAACCTACATTAAAAGAAAGATAAGGTGTAGCTTTGTGAAATTCCTACTAGCTTGACCTGGTGTGAAACACAAAGTGGGGTGCAAATATCTAAGGAAAAAAGAAAAAAAGAAAAAAAGAAAAAAACCTAAGAGTGACACTGTAGCTAGAGTTTGAGACAGCTGGAAACAGGCTGGAGACAACAAAGATGTAATGAGTTGGAATGGAATAAACCCAAAAACATAACATACACAATACAGATAAAGGCTAGGCCACCCACTCACTCTACTCTTCAATCGCTTCTCTAGATCCATCCACTCTCTCATCTGTAACAGTAAGTTCTCCCTTCATTCTGCTGTTTTTTAGTTTTCTTTAGTTTCAATTTTCATGGGAAGTTTTTGATTCAATTACAACAACTTATATCCCTCTCCTCTCTTTCATTATTTATGCTTGTCTTTTTACTCTTTGTTCATGTTTTCTTGTCACGCCCCATTTTCTCTTTCTGAGATGCAAATCATTTATCCATTAATATGGTGCATTCACACACTATTCCACTTGTTTGATTAGAAATTTTTTGTTTCATAATTTAAATATAAGTTAGACACCTTACAGTTTACTTGTGTTCGTGTGTGTGTGTATATATATATATATATATATCACCTGTGATTAAGTAACAGTGTTCCCATATTTTACTTATGTTTTTCGGTTTTGGATTACATAGGTACTTCTTGATGCATTAGCCCTGTTTTGAGTGCTAGTAATTGGATCAGACTGATAATGAATATCTAAATTGAGTTCAATAACTGTCTTATCACTGATATTAAGACTGAGTGAGTTAAAGTTCGATTCTGTAAATCCATGTTATCAGAGAGCATGCGTGGAATCTGTATTTCGGGTAATGCCCCTGACGAGATTCGCTGCCGATGCATTCAGTGTGGTGACAATTTGTTTAGTAGCCGTATTGCTTCTTCTTGGCTTGTTGTGCATTGCATACTCATTTTACTTTCGCTCCCGAATTAATCATCAGGGTTTTGTTCACCTCAGTTATTTTAGTGGTCCTTGGATAATCAGAATAGCATTCATCCTATTTGCAATCTGGTGGGGTCTTGGTGAAATTATTCGGTTAAGTTTGTTAAGGCGTGCCCTTCATTTAAAATGGCAGGAAACCATCTGCAAATGTTACATTGTATCAAATCTGGGGTTTGCAGAACCGTGTCTCTTCCTTACCCTTGTGTTTCTCCTCCGGGCACCCTTACAGAAATTGGAGACTGGAATTATGAACAGAAAATGGAATGGAAAAACAGCCTTGTATATTCTGCTTTACTGCTTCCCAGTATTTGCTCTTCAACTTTTTGTTATTTTGGTTGGCCCTCAGTTAAACAGTAACAGGGATTCTGGAAAAAGGTTGCCTCATTATTTTACAAGTACTGCCGCTGCCTCTTCATTTACAAAGGAACATGATATTGCCCTTTGTACTTACCCTTTACTCAGTACTATTCTCCTTGGCCTTTTCGCCATTATCCTGACCTCCTACCTTTTCTGGCTTGGAAGTCGGATTTTGAAGTTAGTTATTAATAAGGGTTTGCAGAAAAGAGTTTACACCTTGATTATTTCAGTTTCAGGTTTCCTTCCGCTAAGGGTTCTTTTCCTTGGTTTATCTGTTTTATCTGGACCGGAGCATTTTATGTTTGAAGCCTTTGCTTTCTTGGCCTGTCTTGCCCTTGTTTGTTGTGCTGGGGTGTGCATGTGCATGCTTGTGTACCGTCCAGTTGCAGATAGTTTAGCTCTGAGGAATTCACTAGCTTGGAGATTCAATGTTGATTATAACGATACCATGTCTCTTGTTACTGCTAATCAGCAAGAAGATGATGATAATATTGAGGCTGAGGAGAATGGAAGGTCTAGTCCTAGTCCTGATAGGCATTCAGATTCATCAGCAAAGGGTGGGTCAATTTCATTTAGGATATTGGAAAGGGATGGTAGTTGTGCAGCTACATTTGTTGAACTAAGCTTCTTCTCTCCCGCCCACCGAGCAGGATCCCCTCCTCATCCAGGCTGGCCGATGCAATCCCCAACCGAACTTATAGGACCATCACTACATAATTGAAACTCATTTCTCGGCATAAATGCTTTTACTTTTCCATTTCTACTCAGTCAATTTTTTTTTCATGTACCATCTTGACAATTTTCATCTTACCAGTTTCAAAATTTCTATTTGAATTCGTTGACAATAGTCAGAATACAGTTGGTTTAATTGTATTTCTTCACCTTATGATCTAATTCTCTTGGAATTTAGTTTTCATGTATTTTTTTCCAAATTTGGTTTCCTGACCATTTTAGTTATACAATCTCAGTTCACCCTAGAAATTGGTAATTGGTATTCAGTATTGTTGAGGAACTACTCCCATATACAGTCCTCTAGGAAAAACACCTACAGAATCTATTGCGATTTGTGAGACCTGGATACACCTGATACTAGGCAAAATGACCATTAGGGTTCATCAATTAGGTATTTTTTTTTAGAAGTTCTTATATTGGAGAGCTATTTTTTGAAAAAATAAGATATTATAAAAAAACTTAATTATTCACCTAATATTTTTTTAAGTGATGAAGTAAGACTGAACATAGATTTTTTACATGCATTACTCCCAATATTTTTAGAATTTTAACAGTTTGATCATGTGAAATTAATTACTCATCTAATTACTTAATTAATTAGAAGAAACTTTTAAAAAATGATTTTTTAAAGACAAATTGAACTAAATCTCACTATCATGACAAAACAATAGAAAGGGATTATGACAACCTAACCTGTCCTAGGACTTAAAGCAGAAAGAACTTACGGATATTCAACAATTTAAAAAATGTCTCATATACTGCATCTGTGTCACTGACATTTCCCTCATTCTCATACCATTTAGGCATTTTTGGAATGTCCAAGTCATAAACCACTTAAGTGGAAGAGTGGAACTACAAAATTTGTGAAACTAATCTATGTAATTAGCTTATTTGATTTCTTCTAGTACTGTTGGATTTTGAGTCAATCCGAGCTGTTTTGGCCGTCATGCAGTGGCGTACATGGATTTTCTGACTGTAAGTTTTAACGGAAGAACTGCCTTGTACATGAACAACCAAAATCACTTCCTTATCTCTGGTGTCTTCACTCAACCAGTTCTGTGGTCCACCATTTGCAGATTCTTCTGAGGCATGGAGATCTTCATGACGGACTGAAACCTCAACGTTTTGCTCCGGTTTAATTATGCCGGCAGCCGGATTAACCTAATTCAAAGACATTTAAAAAATAGCATCATATTCAATAGATAAATTCCTGTTCAATTAAGTCAATGAATCCTAAAGGCCAAGTCGCTCTTGATTTCTGTTCCCCTTCTCTTACTCTCAAGAGATACGCCACATTAGATAACACAGAAATTCATATGATATATAGCACCAGGCGTAGCATTTTAGAGAATCTTTTAAACCCTTAACAAATTATTAAATAACATTAAACTATTAAATACATGAGTTTAATTGACATACACTTCAGTATACATGACTTATAGGATAAGTGTCAAACTTATTAAAAATGTGACATTTTGTAATTGATTAACAAAGTAAAATAAAAAAATTATGTTGCAAGTGAGTGTATACTAATCAAATCCTAAATAATATCCATTCATAAAATTTTAAAATGAATGAATGTAGGAAAATTTAACGTCTTTGGCAAGTAATATAATCAAAGTCAATTAATTTTTTAACAGGAAGGTAGTTCATGAGAAGGGGCAAGGGACAACGTGGAAGCATTCCATAAGATCTCAATAGTTACATCTAGAAAAATTTGATCTAAATTTGAGCCATTGATAAGTATACCACCATTTAACTTGATAATTGAGGAAGGATAAGCATAAGAAGCACGAGATGGCATACTACATTCACAGAAAATAAACTATACTCTGCAATTTTAACAACAGAATCATTGTCTTTTCCATTTACGGAAAATGCATCCTAATGTATGTTATCAATCATGTACGAGGATTTCAGGTTGAACATTCTAATCCAAAACTGTATAGACATTCAATTCTGTTTAGTAAGATTTTGATGTAAGAGTGATCTGTTCTGAAAACTGTTTACTATTTTGTTTTTATACAAGGAGAGGCTGGCAATAGATCTTTCAGGAAGAAGGGGAAAAGGGTCAGATAAATCTACATACTCACGATTCATGTCCTGCAACTCACTTAAGCTTGATTGAAGCAGACTGAAAATTGTTTACTTCAATTTAAAAGAAAAATATATGTCACCCAAACTTTTCACATACAGTAGGATTTGCATCCAACAAATATTCCTTGCCAAACTGTCAACAAAAGAAAATTAATGAATTAAGCAAAAGATACAATACCTCAAGCCATCTAGGAAAACCAAAGCCGCCTCTTGGACTATAATCGGGTGCCTGTCCATCATTCTTGACAATAGACTGGCCTTCACAAGTGATTTTGTATATAGCCTTGTCCTTTGTGCTTCTGTTTGTAATAAGCAAAAATGAAGTGTCCAGGTTTTGAAGGACTAAACTGTTTGGGCTGACAGTTGCTTCTGGAACATAACACAAATCTTGAAGAATAGATCTGATTTTCTCATTTGATGTCATAATTACCCCAAACTCCTTTCTCCTGATTGATCTATCAACATGACAAATTTTTACATTGAATTTACACCGGACAGGTTTGTGATCACTATCAGTCACATCCATGCAAGCATCATACCTGTCATACGGTTTCAGAGATGACAAACTGTAGCCAATAGGAAAAACAGAAAACCGAAAGCAACGGTAACCATGTAACATACTGTAAAATTGATGACACAACAGGGCAGTCTAAAGTGCACTCAGAAACTGGAGCTGCTCGAGTATCGCGATATATTATTCTGTCACACCAGGCAGGAATTCGTTTTTTCTCTCCAGAATCATACCCTGAAAATGTATATGACAGTTATCGCATTGTCTTTTTTTTTTTTCTAGCATTAGCAATGGTAACCACAAACCAAGTAACACTCCGTTAAATGCATGCTGACACCAGACCACACTGAAACTGTCATGTTCATTCAGTTACTAATTTATATTCACTCAGTGAGCAACTGAATTGAAATCAGCATCTAACAAATTGACATAAAAAGTAGTGCTTGACATGTTATCTATTTACCTCCTAAACCTGGTTGGTGCCTCTCAAATTTATATGTTGGAGGAAATTTGATAAGTGCCTCCCGCATTCCCTGGAAAACCTTTCCAGCTTTCATCTCCGCCCTGAGCTGATCCTTTTCTCTAAGCCAATCAAAGCATCTTTGAGAAACAAAGTCCCTGGCTTCATCATAAGATATACCAAAAAGGCGATAGTTGAAATCACCAAAAAATACCACCATATCTGCTTCAGATAAATCAGGTTTTGGTTCTTCAGAGCTGACACCAATAGCCTACGACAGTGAAGGCACTGAACTGTTATGAACTTACGATAAAGATATTAATGGAAAGGCATGGACCTGGAGACAATCGAAGGCTGAGAGGTAAGCATAAGACTCACATTGGTACCACGAAGCATATGGACAGCAGTAGAGACTCCAGCTGTAACAGAGAAGACCAATGGCAAGCCAGAAGAGTAAAGTAGCCAAAATAAATATGTGGAGAAGGCAAGAGAGCAACACAAGAACAGGTATGGTACCATACCAGCCGCAGTATTAAGTAGGTTTGATGACCGGGTGAACACCATATTTCGATAAATGTGATCAAAATCAGCATTTCGTCGATTAACTGCTTCCAAATGTGCAGCCAAGTGACAATTCACAAAGCACATTATCCTGTCATATACTCTGATTCTCAAACCCACTCCTCCCTGCTTGATCAATTTTTGTCATATAATAAGTACTCATTTCAATTAAGAGGAAAAGAAAAATCAATGTTCAAAAGTGAAAAAAGTTCATTAGCATTTAGCACAATCTTTTTTTCCTTCCCAACCTACGTAAGTAACAATATGACTTGCATGCCAATTTGAAAGCACTACAGAGCAGTAACTTATTGTATTAAAAACAATTATTTAATCAAAACTGTCAAAAGTATTCCATCCAGCACGGTGCAATAAACAGAAAAGGTAATCTATGCTCCCTGGTTGTTTCTTCCATTCCACGATCATTCTTTCATTATGCATTCTCTTCATTGTGTTCTCCTGGTTAAAATTGTAATGAGTGCATCCCTAGTTTACTTTTCATTCTTTTGTTTTCTTTGATGATAAAATAGCATGATTTCGTGAGCTATACATCACACAAGATAACAACCCAAAACAGCAGTCTAAAAATTGAAATAATATGCCCAACTCCTTAACCATGATCAAGATATGAAGAAATTGGATTTAGATTAATTGGATGAACATTCAATATTGACTTTCAAGGGTAACCACAATAAATACAGAATATACATGACACAAAATCTAGAATTAATTAATTAATTTTGGCTACCCCCTTGAACTTTATTTTTAATTATTATTATAGTTAAACACAAATACTGCATTCCTTTGAACTTCATTTTAACAAGTGACTCAGATCATAATGACTTATACACTTCAACAGAATGGTACTGCATTCATTTGGCATAATTAACGCACCAACTTCTTATCAAATAAGTATCAAGTACTGAAGGCAACTGATACAAACCTTGTTACCAATTGCACGTCCAAAACCACATGGGACTGCCCCAGCATCAATGTCCCCAACATGTGTTCTAAGATTCTTTCTTACCCTAATTGAGAAATGCCAACTCATAATATAAGAATGGAAACAATGTTAAAGATAGATATCCAAAGAACATAAAATGGAGATCTAAGATGTTTTTCAATAAGGAAGAAAACAGGAACAAGAGATTGCTAGACTAATTGGTTTAATCTGGAACACACTTTTGTTACAATCACTCACCAAAGAGATACAAGCAAGCCAGCAAGCTGCCTAGAACCCATGCGCTCAAAAGCTTTTCCTTCTTCTAAGGCCTTCCCTATTGTGTCCAGCCACCATTGCCCCATTGCACTTCCTTCAAGACCTACCTACAATTGTGATATAGGCAATGAATGCATGAGCAGAATATACAAATTATACAATATAACAATATAAGTTGTCCCTGATATGTAAATAAATACACACACATGTGTGTGTGTATTTGATCACAAAGTTACATATGATATGTATTGTGCACTGATGTAACCTGATCTACAGAACCCATTCTACACTAAATTTATTTGAGTAAGAAACAAGCTTTGGTTCACTAACAAAAATTCAATGTTTGACGAATGAAATCTTATCTTACAGTTTCTTTTGCTGCAGACATTGCAAGAAAACCAGCACCCATTTCCACTTCTTGCAAACCAACAACAACAATGCCTACATCTGATGCTACGGAACCCAGCCATGAGGAAAGTGCATCCTGAGAAGCTCTACCTTGGCCGACATTCCATGTGCCAATTAAAATTCTGACATTGTGTCGCCTTGTATAGATAAGTTCCTTTGTGGCCAACTCGGATCTTATCATGTTGTCAACAGGACCTGGAGACGCAATAATCCATCCCCGTAAGCCACCATGAGTAGCCAAGCTAAAAACATAGTCACTGCCGACTGCCAATTTAATGACAGGGCCATTATGAGCAACCCAAGCGGCAACTAGATTGCCTTCTAGGTCCAGTATTTGGATAATACCACTGACATAGCCTACATATAGGCGTGTTCCAAAAGTACAGAAGCATTGGACAGCACAAGGATGACGATTAAAATCTTGCAGACGGGTCCCAGTGCCATCCCATTGCACAAGTAAGCCATTGGTACATCCGCTCCAAATCATTCCATCGCCTGTTTGGACAAGAGCTTCTGTTCTTTTGGTATCTTCGACAAAGGCCCCAGCTCCCTTGGTTGCAACTCGACGGACAGCATCAGCAGCTCCCAAAATGGCATTGCGTGAGCGCTGTAGAAAGCTAGTACCCTGGGATTTCTCCTTTTTAGAGGTAGAAACGGGCTTGGGTTTGATTTCGTCTTCAACTGCTTGATCCTGCTGCTGGACAGATGACATATCGACTCGATTTTCAACCTGACCATCAATGTTAAATACTTTGAGAAGCTCCTTTGTACGGGCATCCCAGAGTGAAAAGGATAGAGGACCAGCACACCAGACACGACCTCTGACATGATCACAGAGCAAAGACTTAACCTCCTGAGAAGATATGCTGCAGACGCCGTTAACGGTGACTTGAGCTCTGAGGTCAATGAATGACCTCTCGACAAGTAAGGCGGCCATGTGTCTTTCTTCAGGAGAGAGGGAGAGAGATTTTTCAACGGACTCCCATGGCCAGATCTTAATAATACCACCTTCAGAACCGGACCAGAGATCACCATAAGAAGTAATGACGAGGGCAAGAACGGGACCTCGGTGTGCCTGCCATGAAAGACCTTCCTTAAAGGGGGTGGCAAAGCGTTGATCCATTTTCCAGGACCTAATTTTGCCATCCTTATGTCCACTCCAGATCAACCTATTACCATTGTCGACTGCCAAACACAAGGTTGGAGAGGTATCAGCTGATTCATAAAATGGGGCAGCATCCTCGTCGCCCCGTCTCACCTTTCCACCCAGACCACTACCTGCATCGTATGCGTTTTGAATTTCCCACACCCTCACCCCACCTTCCTGACCAGCCCACAGCTGTGTTTCCGTACAAGCAATGTTTCTCAGGAACTTCCCTACTTGAGTCTCCCTCAATGGATGGGGCCTTAACTCAAGGCATGGCGGTCGCCCCGGGTGAACCGAAGCTCTGAAAGGAGCCTTGAACACCCCGGTTCCGCCCCCACTGCCAATGAACTCCTGCAATGGTTGATACTGAGTACTCGAATCGCCACTTTCACTGTAATCTTCATCAGCAGCATTACCAGCAGCGTTTCCAGAGGATGAATGAGAAAATATCTCGTCGTCCGAGTCCGACTCGTAAAATGAAGACTCGAGGTTGTTTGATATACGGCTATCATCCAGACTGTGCTTTCGGACTTGATGGTTCCGTTTCTGTGTCGAGGAGCCTCGTAGCTGTTGGCTGTACGAATGGGCTTTGCGGTGAGGAACTGGAAGAGAGGTCACACCGGCTAACGACTCCTTCTCCTTCTCTTCCTCATCCATTCGCTCATCCATGTTTCACTAACTGTTTTTCCAAGGAAGGAGGATTCAATTCGTATGATACAATTTGCAGTTACAGTAGAGAGAGAAAATGAACAACGAGGGAATTCGTCTAAAGGGGTTGCCGAGAGATAGGGAAGCACGTAAGAATTTTGAAGAGCGGGAAATAAGGCGGGGCATACTCCAATCTTACGGACAGGAATCATTGTTATTGTTTCCTTTCTTTTCTTAACACAATTTCCCCACTCACCACTCGCAGTCGCACAGAATAAATGAGAGGGATCACCCAAGATCAGAAATGCAAACAGATTAACAAGAAAATAAAATAAAATAAAATAACCAGAATTGTACTTCGTTTCTTTTTACTCTCCAAAACCCTTTCTCGTAAATATACATACATATATAAATATACATACATATAAAAAATTAAAAGCTAATATATGTAATATAAAAAAATAACAAAAAATGTAAATAAAAGAACACTATAAAAATTTAAAATAAATATTTAAAAGAGCTCAATAAATATATCAACTTATTTTTCATTTATGATTTGAATAAAATATATTTTAATCATTGACCCTTGTGACTAATTAACATAATAATAATAATAGTGCTAATCTATTTTTTTAAGAAAAAAGTTGTCATATTTAAAATAAAATATTATTGAATAGAAAAAATAATTTAAGTAAAAAGACTATAAATATTTATGAAAACATTAAATTTTAGTATTTACAACTGTTAATAGAGATATTCACGTCTTATTTCCATTAGATAATTTTAGTCTTTTAAATTTATAAAATTATTTATTATATTTTTTATTTCAATCACTATGACTAATTAACATAATAATAATAGTGCTAATCTATTTTTTTAAGAAAAAATTTGTCATATTTAAAAAAAAATATTATTAAATAAAAAAAATAATTTAAGTAAAAAGACTATAAATATTTATGAAAACATTAAATTTTGGTATTTACAACTGTTAATAGAGATATTCACGTCTTATTTCCATTAGATAATTTTAGTCTTTTAAATTTATAAAATTATTTTTTATATTTTTTATTTCAATCACTATTTTTTTATATTATTCTTAATAAAATTTTAAAAATAATTCAGTCTTTATGTATATTGCATTTATTTCAAAAATTAAAATTACTAAGTATATTATATTTTATATTTCCTGGAGATGCAAACACTAATTGCTTCCTTCACATTGTTTCTTTTTCATTTTTTTAATTATTAATTTCTTTTTTTATCCATTAGTCATTAAATATGAAATGATTAAAAATGAATTAAGATTCTTAATTTTAATAATTCTAACTAATTTTATATATTAAAATTGATCATCTCTTAACTACTACATGATATGCAACATTTATTTGATGAATGGACTAATTTTGTTAAATCTATTATAATAAATACTAATATGAAAGTTATTTGTATTAAAAGATAAGTTTTTATCTTAATGGATATATTTAAATACTAAAATATTTATTGCGGAGACTGACTTGACAAACATAACTCAATTATGAGGAACTTGTGAATTTTTTCGGCATTTTTCAATTATTGAAGAGTAAATTGTCAACTCTAATAAGATAGTTCATGCAAAAAATATTTAATATAAATGGACACACAAATCATATCCTACAAATAAATGAAGATTTGAAACTACTAAGTCTAATGATTACTTAAAGATCATCATTTATATAAAAGGATAATATTCGAAGATTGAAAACAAATATTACTTCATACAAATTAAAATTCTTGAACTTTGATTTTTCAATCTTTTGCAAAACTTTTTATATTCTTTCATTGTAAATCTCTCTACGTAAGTTAGACAAAAACCTCAATTATAAATCTTTTACTTTAATGGTAAATATCATATTATAATAGAATGCGACATTGATTGTTACTAAAGAACTAGACATATTTTTAATTGAAATAAATCGGTATAAAATTTTTATTTTTTTTACTTTCTTTTCAACTAATTATTATTTGAATAAACCTTTTGTGAAAATTTTTGAAAAACTTGGTTTTGAGAAACTGAGTGTATCTATCTTAAAAAAAAGGCTTAACAGAGTTAAGGCGATATTTTTTTACACGAATATATGTTGTAGAAAGAAGTACAACTTTTTATATGAAATCCTTGAATCATGAAGACTTTTTTCTACCCTAATGTTAACAAGTCAAACATGCATTTAATATTGGACATGTTTTTGAGTGAAGATTTTTTAAGTTGTCAAGTTGAACGACTACTTCAAACATTTATTCTATATAAAGACTCAAGTTTGAAAATTTGAAGTTAACAAGAATACTATGAAAAATGACTTTGCAAAGCTTCATCATGTAAAAAGCTTTTAGTCTATATAATTCATTGAATATTTCAAAAATTAAACTTTTATAGGTTAGACATTTTTCTCTGTAAATCCACCTTTAGTGATAGTTGGACTAAAGACATTAAGATCAAACAATATTTATTGTAGCATGAAAAGGCTGTGTCCAAACAATAGTTAAAGTTGTTAGCGTGAAGAGATTGGTTCAAACAATATTTATCTGGTTAGCGTGAACAGACTGTATCCAAAAAAGACTCCAGTTAATCACAAAATTGGTTGAGTTAAATAATATTTGTTTTTACTCAATAACAAAATCTTAATTTTTATTAAAATATTTATAAGATAAACCAATATAAATATTCTGTGTACAACTTGTATTGTGGAATTCTTTTATTTGTAAAAAAATATTTTATTTGGTATACATTACATCTTAAATCTATTACACTCATGTAGAACAGAAAATTTAAAAGATTTGTTAAAATATTTTTAAATCATAATTCAACTTTTTTCTTAAAATTTTTTCTTACATTACAATATTCTTATACTACAATTCAACCTTTATTCTTATATTTACATTAATTAATGGCGGAACCACTTTATGCCTGGGCAATTGCCCCCACCAATATATTTTATATATATATATATTAATAATATATATATATATTAATATATATAAATTTATATGTATATATATAATAAATTTATATATATATATTAATATTAAATTTATTATTAATATATATATATATATAAATTTATATGTATATATATAAAAAATTTATATATATATTATTATTAAATTTATTATTAATATATATATATATATATTAATTAGTAATAAATTTAATATATATATATATATATATTAATAATAAGTTTGTATATATATTAATAATAATAAATTTATATATATACATATATATATATTAATAATATATATATATATATTAGTTATAAATTTATATATATTAATATTAAATATATATATTAAAAATAACATTTATATATATATTAATAATAAATTTATATATATATATATATAAATTTATATGTACTAATAACAAATTTATATATATATATATATATATTAAAATTTCTTCAAAATTTATTTTAATCTCAAAAAAAAAAATTGTGTAACTAATAGATTTATTCAACTAATTTAAAAGAAAAAAAGATTAAATTAAAAATTAAAAAAATTAAAATTCTTTTAGCCCTTCTCACCCTTATTTTCTGGCTCCACACTTGACATTAGTCATATGAAAATACATAAATAAATGTTGTTAATATGTTATAAATAGAAACGATTTTGCATCTCAATAACAGTAAAAATAGGAGAACATTAGGAGTGGGAATCAAAGATCGTTACCTAACCGAAATTTACCATAACCTGTGTACCTTGTTTAACCAACTCAGTTACACGTAAAAAGAATAAATATATATTTTTGAAATAAAATTAACGTATAAAAACAATCTAGTAAAATAGTTTAACAAACTTCTCCATAAGCTCATAAAACTCTTCTAGACTAAAACGAGGAGAACTACATATTTTTTGTCTCATACCATCTAAAATGGTGTTACGGTACTAAAATCATGTAACAATGGTGCCCCCATCACAATCATTCTTTTCATGTCCTTAGTGAAAAGTAAAATCAATACCTTATACATTTTTTTAATGGAACTAGAAAATTAAGTATTTAAATTACAATATTTCTATTTCTATAAAAAAAAAATTGTACTTATTAACGAAATTTACTTTTACTCACGAAAAATTATTCATTCCTTAAAATTAAGTAACACCCTTTTCCTATATTAATGGGTTCCTTTTATTTTAAGAAAAAAGTAAAATAAAAAGAAAAGAAATATTAATCATTTTACTTTTTTATATTTAAAAAGGGTGATATATTTAAAAAGAAAGGAATTTTTTATAAAAAAATGGTGATATATTTATGTTGATGTGTATAAAAAGATATAATTATAAAAATTATTTCTAATATTAAAATATTTTTAAAATTATTAATATTCATAAATACTACACAATAACAAATGATAATAAAAAAAAATTTAAAAAATAAAAGCTAATATATAAGATTTATGGATATTGCAGAAATTATTTAAATATAAACTTTATATTTAAATTTTTCATAAAATACTTACTTAGTAATTTAAAAATGAAAATAAATATGATAATCAATTGAATAATGATTTTAAAAATGGCTTTTAAGATATTTTATACTAGGAAACAAATTAAAAAATAGATATTAAAAATAAATAATTTTTTTTCTAGAATATATATATATATATAATTCAAATCATAATTAGTATAAAATATAATTTGTAGTAATATATCTTATTTACTCTATATGAATTTTTTTAATACAATCTTACATGAAAGATAGATAATAATTAGTTATCATTCACCGTATTCTAATAACTGAGAGTATAAATTCCAACATAAAATATAACACCTTTCGACTCAATAATTAAATCAAAAGCAACATATAAAATGAAAACATGATCTTGAATTTTAATCTTATCCTTTTTAGGATATAGAGTAGTAATCCCATGATGGTTAGACGAATGGTATAATATAAGTTAGATTCTTTAGATTTAATTTCCACTTCTACACATACATTTGTCTTCAGTTTTCACTTGAATATTCTCTCTTCTTTTATCTCGGCCTAACTCTTTATCCTCTTGTTATAGTTTTTTTTTGTTGAAATATTTTTCAAAAATATATTGTCATATTCTCGTCCATTTTGAATATTTTTGAAATTTTATATTTTCATGTTTATCTTAATAAAAGGTAACAAGAGGTGATTCAAATTATCACCTAAATTTATTAATGGGTTAAAGGTCAAATATATAGACGATGTTACAACACAAACACAATAAACTTATGATGTATAAGTGTAGAGCAGTTTGCTATCTTACAGGTACAAATTTGAATATAAAATAACAAACAAAAAACTGATCCTATCCTAATATTTTCCCTCAAATTGGAGCATGCTTAACTTGGTGACTAGAAAATCGAATTATTTGGAGCTTAGAGTCTTGATCTTAATATCATCAGACTGGAAATTTGTCTGAATATATTATGTGGAGATAATCTTATTTAGAACATGGTCATGAACAAAATGAAAATTCATTTTGATGTGTTTTGTATGCTCATAAAAAACTGGATTAGAAGTAATATGGATGATTAATTGGATGTCGCAGAAGCATTGCATGAGTACTTTAGGAGAGAGATCAATAGAGCTAATAAGTGATTTGATCCAAATGAGCTCAAAAGTGACTATTGCCATAACTTGATATTCTGCGTCAAACAAAGAATAAGAAATGGTGTTCTACTTCTTGGTTTTCCAAGAAATAGGGGAATGCCCAAGAGTGACAAAGTACCTCATGACAAATTTTTGTGTAATAGGGCAAGTATCCCAATTTGAATCACAGTTAATTCAAATAAGAAGGTTAGAGTTAGATCAAAGAAGAAGACATTGGCTAGGATTGGTCTTAATATACTTAAACACTCAAATTGCGGCATCATAGTGAAGTTGCATGGGATTCTGCAAAAATTAGGATAATGTGTGAATTGCATAATTAAGTTGTGGATGGATAATAGTAAGATAGAATGATATTGTGTAAGATCTTTAAAGGGATGACCCTCCAAGAGCTAGTTTGTGATTGGGGTCCATAGGATAAGCAACTGGTTTACATCCTTGAATGCAACATTCATAGAGAATATCCAAGGCAAATTTATGCTAGCTAAGAAACAAACCAAACTTGTTCCTAACAATCTCAATGCCAAATAAATACTTAAGATTACCGATGTCTTTGATTTTGAATCAGGTATAGAGATGAGCCCTTACCCATCACAGAGAGTTAGATCATTTCCTGGCAATAAGATATTGTCAATGTAGATAAGAATAACAACTTAGTGGGATTCATAGAATACGTAAATAAGATATAATCTGCACGAGAATAGGTGAAGTCGAAAGTAAGGAGAAACACGTGTAGTTTGGTGAACCATTTTCGTGGAGATTGTTTAAGACCATAAAGAGAATGTTGAAGCTTGCATGCATGCCCAAGTTTATTGTTGGAGAAACCAGGAGGGAATGATATGAAGACTTCTTCATCCAAATCATCGTGAAGAAATGCATTTTGTATATCTAGTTGAAAGATGTGCCACTACTTAGCCACAACAACAGATAGGAAGGTACAGATGGTAACCATTTTTGCCACGAAGGAAAAATTTCCAATGTAATATTCTCCTTCAATATGATTAATTCCAGCAATCAGCAAACACACTTTGTATCGCTTAATAGATCCATCATTAAAGTACTTGATTCGATATAGCCATTTGCAAGGTATGGTCTTTTTTCAGGAATAAGTGGTGTACAATAATAGAGTAGCATAAACAACAAAAGATGTTTTAGTGCTCAGGAGAATTTGGGGTGCCAAGTAATACTTCACAAGGACATTAATCACTATTAATACTTCACAGGGACATTGACCCCTGAGTAGTGGCCTAGGCATCCTGTTAATGAGGTGAGCAGCGGAAAAAATACATTATCCCCAAAGATAAATAGGAAAATGGTCATCAAAACTTAATGCCCTAGCAACGTTGAGAATTTGGTGATGAAAACGTTCTACACATTCATTTTGTTATGGGGTGTATGTGTAAGATAGCTGGTGCAAAATTTCATATGATGAGAAAGCCTCATAGACCGGATAAGACTAAAATTTAGCTCCATTATCATACTAATTGCATTTAACTAATGCATTATAATGAGTGTGTACCATATTAAGAAACTGAAGTAAGTTAATAGAAGTTTTGGCAAATGTTACCAAATTGCACAAGTAGTAAGCCAATAAGACTAGATATATTTTCCTAAAGGACTTGTATAATAGTTAGTAATTATACTTATTACCATCTCAAGCTTGTAAGAATCAACCATTAAATGATTTTTTTTTTGACAATTAAAAGGAAATAAAGTAATATAAGTAGTAAAGATGAATTTGGATTGGTTAAGGATTTTGCCCAAACACTTAGTAGGTGAAAATGGTTTTAGCTATAAAATGGAAAACATTGTGGTTTGACTTTACTAAACCTCATCATACTAACTGATATGTAAAATACGTGCGTAATGATTACACTAAACACATACCTTATGATAAATATATCACAGTCATCAAGTAATAAGTATTTATAAACGGAGGTTGTCGATCCACGAGAACAATCAAACTAGAAAACTTGTATCTTTATTCAATTTATTTTATTAATTTCCCAAGAGGGGGAGAAGCTTGAAGTGTTTTGTTTAGAGATTGATTTAAATAAAGAGCATAATGCAAATTTATATTGAGTTTAAGTTCAAGAAAGAAAGTGATTAAGATCCCGATTTTACTACTAATCTCCCCTTTATAATTTCCTTTTAAGTTATTCAAATATAATCATGGTCGGATTGGATTTCTATCCCGTGATTGTTCCTTTCAAAACCGCTCACGTCTCCTATGTTAACCTGGATTGATTCAATCTCTTAAGTTGATGCCAAATTACTTAGAGATTTTAGTTCCATGAGTCCAATTGTGATTACGTGCAGTTCGCATTACTACCTATTCCTAACTCTAGGATCTTAGAATAATAACGATCTCATTCTCCTGTTTTCTCTAGAAGTCTACTTTGTTGAAGTATCTCTAGATTACCTTATCAATTTATCAAATTGTCAGTTTAATAAATAGCATTAAGAAAGAAGAATAAAACACACAACTGAATAATATCAAGAATCATATAAAGAAGGTAATTAGGGGTAATTAGGGCTACATCGTTCTCCCAATCAGAGAGGGAGTTAGTTCATAGTGGTAAAAGAAATAACACAAATAATAATGGAAAGATAATACATAGTAAAGTCTAGAATCTCCTTCCTCATGGTTGAATTTCGTTGCCATCTTTGAACTAGGAGAGTATCTCAGCCAAAGAGCATCCACCGTTTAGGGTTAGCCGTTGAGAGTCTAAGAACTAGGGTTTAAAAATTATCTATGGACTGAGTATCTGAAACTCTGCTAAATGTGGTTTATTTATAGTTTCTTGAAATGGACTTGGGTCTGATGCGAGTCTACCTTGCGTGAGGCAATAAACAGCTCGCGCGAGTTCATGTTCCAGAGAGGAACCTTGTGTTATACTCCAAGTCCCTTCGCGCGAGATGAAAGAGCTAGGCGTGAGATGAGTGCGAAATGAGGTGCCAGAGAGTTAACTTCTTCTTGAAGATACACCACCTCGCGCGAGATGATGTTGTTTAACATGGGGTGAATGCGAGATGAAGTGCCAGATAGTTAACTTACTTTTCAAGAAAGATGTTTTCGCGCGAGATAAGAAGAAATGAATGCGAGATGAGATTCCAGAAGAGCTTTTCTTCTTTCTGGAGTTCCAAGTCGCGTGAGTTGTTATCCAACTCGCGAGAAATACTTTCTTGAGCACATTTTCACCTATTTTGATTACTTTTCTCCCTAAAACACTTAATACACTATCAACAAGCTCTAACGCGAATTATTGTGAATTAAAATCAAGTTAGAGTTATTTTAGATGAAAGAGTGGGAAAAGAACAATTTATATTATAAAAGGAATATAGAAATAACTCACTTTTACGAGTTGTCACTAATCACAAAAACATTTATTCAATAATCACAAACCAAATTATTGTCAACCCTATTCCTTTAAATAAAGGATTCTAAATTGCTTATCTAAACTATCATTTCCTTGTATAAATTAGCTTAGAAATTTGCCTTAAGAATAAGGGTTAAAGAAATAACCCTAACAATAAAGTCTATTAATTGTCCTCTTTACTTCATGCTTAATAAAATTATCAATAATTGTAAAAAAAATAATAAGTCCTAAAAATTGAAGCCTTGCTATATGGCTTTCATGTATCACAATAAATTAATTCAAAAGGATGTAAACATCTTTTATTGTTAACGGGAAAAATGACTTATTGATTGTTTGGTTCGACTACATACATCACAAGGTTATTTTCATGAGAAATAAAGATAATAAAGACAAATAACGAATAGACGGATGCCCCAGAACAATGATGCCATATGGTAGGAGAGAGATAAACTAATGGTTTGGATTGATGTAGATGATAAATACAAGATATACCACCTCTCATGTTCAATACCCATCTTATTAATGGTATTGTAGAGATAGAAAAATAAGGATTGAAATATAAAAATGTAACAAAAAATTTCATAAGTTTAAAAAGATAAAATAATCCAATAAAACTGGAGAGTTCTTCTTCGACTAGAAATCTCCTTTGTTATTAGTTATAGAAAATTGAGAGAAGAATAATAGTACCAGGAAAGTAATTAGTAAATATATGCTCAATTGAAATTCAAAATCAAATTGAATTAGAAAACATATTTGATGATTTTAATATTTTAAATAAATTAAAATAATTATAATAAACTTACATGTGAGGATAAACATAATATTTTATAAATGTGAAATTGAATTAAATTTTAAATTTTATTAAGGACATGTATAGACAAAAATAATGATTAAAATATAAAAATATAACAAATAATTTGATAAATTTTAAAAAATAAAATTATCCAATAAAAATAAAGATAAAAATGTTATTCAATTAATTATTAACAATGACAAATATCCTTCTTTTAAGCTACTATATTTCATTTATACGTCAGATTTATTAATTTATTTAGATGGATATTTTTCTTAAAATAATCTTAAAGAACTAAACCACTTAACATTTGAAGATAAAACAAGATATTATTGTTAAGTATTAACTTAAAAATGAAATTAATTTATAGTTTTGGAAATATCATTCGTAAAGATATTTTTCTAAGAATATTATCCTATCACAACTATTTAGTAATTACATCAATTAAGATAAAGGTAAAATAATGTAAAAATGGAAAATATATTTTTTTCTATAAAATATAATATTCCTACCTTTTAACTCATTTATCCATCCTTCCTTCCATGTTTTGTCAATTTTAGGGATTAGGAATGAAACTAATTTGTTAAAAGAATAACCATTTTATTTCTCCTTCGTGTACTACTAATAAAGGGAGCATGTCCTTTTAGTGTCCACATTTTATCCTTCTTATATTATTATAATATTTTATTAACAAATGTAACTCACTTCTTTCTCATTCTACGCCCATTTTATCAGTAAATTATCAAATATTTTATCTCCAATATATTTCTATTTAAATAATATATTACCTTTTGAAATTGTTTTTATTATGTGTTTAAAATCTAGAACTATTAATAAAGGGGATTTCTTTTGTATTAATAATTTTATCTTAATTTTTATTGGACAAATTTATATTTATAAGTTTATGAAATTATTAGTTACATTTTTATGTTTTAACCATATTTTTTTTTCTCTTCGTGACTTTAATAAAATTTCAAAATTAACTTGGTTTGATGTATATTTTTATAAATTGTTTTATTTGTCATGGTTCGCATGTGAGGTTGTTATGGGTTTTTTTTTTTGTTAAAGTTTATTATCAAATCTATTATCTGTATTCGATTTATCTTAAATTAAATATATACTTATTATTTACTCCTCTCATATTATTCTATGATCATACTACATTTATAGTAAGATTTATTTACAAAAAATACAAACATAAGACATGGCAAATGACATCTGACTTTTGCTAGTACATGCAATATATATTCTTCATGATACATTATGGATATGTTTGGATTTTTTTTTTCTATAAGGCTTCATGACTGGAAAAAAATTTAGTAAAAATGGAAGTTTAACTTTTGAAGAAATATTTTTTTTTCTTATTTTCTTTTCCTAAGAATATTCCTGCGTAACCTCATCCAAGCTACTTATGCTAAAAAATATATTTTGATAAATTATGCTTAATTTCTCGCTGTAACTTTAAAAAACTGAAACAAATACACTGTTATAATCAGTCATTTCTGTAAATAATTTGAAAACAACCTGTGACACAATATTTCCGTGTTTAATTTTGGAAAAAAAACACGATCTTACATTTTAGTAATATAGAAAAATGAAAAAACATGATCAAAAGGGATAAATACCCGACTATGTTAATCGATTAGATTTTTCTTTGATAGAAATTAATCGAAGAAATCAATAAACTGCATTATCTCAATAAATAAATAAATCAAGAAACTGTAAATAGTGTGAACCAGCATTATAGTTGTAAAAAAAAAAAAAAAACATAAAAATCACGGAACAATGAAACGGAGGTTTATAAATACTAAAATAGGATATTATTACACCTATATTTGGCGTCGGAAATGAAAGTCTGAAAGAGCATAACAGGTCAGGGAGCGGGTTTTCTTCTTCCACCCTTTTAATTTCTCTCTGGAGCTATCAGGTTTTCCGTCTATCCATCTCATTGTTGGTGCTATTTATGATGTATTTCTTCTTTTTTGGTTCTTTTATTTTCCTTCCACAAACAGTTACTAATTAATTCCCTGTCACAGCTATTGTTGTTTGAAATTGTTATGTGGTATGCGCAATTCTGATAATTTTGTTATTGTTATATCTAAGATTGGTTATTGCTCTCATAACGTAGCTCTACTCCATTTGGATTCTGTTTAGGGTTTATTTGTTCGACAAATGTGGGTTTGACGTTACTGTTTGCACCCATTTGTCGATGGGCAAGATCGGAAGATTTCGATTCCTCTAAAGTCTAATCTAATCTAATGCTTTATAATTTGTTCTTATTTAATGATGTTTATATCTCGTTTGGTAGTAAAACATAACGGGCAAGCTTACATTTTATTTCAATATTCAACATTTACTCCCGTGTTTAGGGTTTTTAATTTCATAAGCGGGTAGCTTTTGGATTTACTTCTTGGCGGAACTGCTGCTTTTCTATTTTCCTTTCGAAACCCAAAATTATACTAGTAATCGAGGGATTATTAATTCTATTTTTTCTATTTAGTACTTGCTTTTCATGATTTTGAAATTCAGAGGCTAGAGTTCTCCTATTCAGTTTCTCATGTGCCTCGAAGAATGGCTGTTAGCTTTACCGGGCTTGATGAAGAGGGCAGAAACCAGACAAAAGAGTACATGACATCTATCTAGTGGAGTGATAATTTATTTGTGATGGATGAAATTAAAGCGGAAAACCCCGTATTCATGGAAATTAAGTCTGAAGATAACAAAATCGAATTCCAGAGAAATGAAAATCATGGTTTTGCATCAGAGAAAGGAGAAGGTAGCAGTGTAGTTTTCTCAAGAGAAGCACCAATTATGAGGAAAGACCCAAGAATGTCCACTCCTTATTGTTGCAATGCCAAGAAGCTCAAATCCAGGGCTGTTACGATAGATTGTGAGCTTGGACGTAATGAGAAAATTGGTTTGGAGAAAAAACTATGTAGACAAGACAGGATTGAGTTGGGTCGGTTGTTTCAGAGTGCTGTGAGTTCCCATGACTGGGAACTTGCAGAAAGTTTGATTTTGGTTGCTGATCCGCAGACGCTCAATGATGCCTTGTGTATCACACTGGATTCCATCTGGTTCTTGAGCACAGAGCTAGAGCTTAATGGGATAATGGGATTTATCAGGAAGATAATTGCTAATGGTGCTTATGACTTCACAAGAGCTACTCTTAGGACTTCATTCCTTGCTTCATGTGTCTCTGCTTGCCAGAGTAGAACAATGAGTCTTGCAGATACAGTTACTGTGATGGCCCAAAGGTACAACTTGTCCACCTCTGTTGTATTTTTTTTTCATTGATTTTTTTTGTGTAGAGGGAAAGAGTTCAGTCACCATCACCAACAAAGTTAATCTGGAACAGATTTTTGTTTTTTTTGTTTGGGGGGGGGGATATGCGTCTGTGAGAGCAGAAGATAAAATAAAGTCCTAACCGTTTCAGTAAACCACATCTTTTAAAACATGCGTTAAATGTAACGCAACTCATCTTTTAAGCTAGATTAGTCATGTTAAACTTAGCCAGCAAGATTTACTTGGTCTTGAAGTATTAGCTTAATAGCTTCTCTATCAGCTGGTCTGTGTCTTGGCTTTTATGCTTTCTTATTTTACTTCACATGGTAGAAGGTTTTGAAACTTTGAATTATGCCAAAACTGGAAACAGATTATTTACTGTTTTTGTGCTGCTATAGTAATTGTGGTTCGCATATGAACTCCACTTTTTGCCAGGTTGCATGAGCGTCTCCAAGAATGCAATGGAGATGAAGTCTTGAAGGCAGAAGCTGGTGCTAAGGTTCAAAAGTTCACTGAATGGGCTCTGAAATGTATAGGTATCCATTCACGATTGCAGGATGATAGGGAAAATGTGATACACAGCTCAGCTGTTGAAATCCAGCTCCGGTTATCCGCCTTTAAGATGTTCCTTGATCTTGCTGGCAACCGCCTTACGGGGAAGGACTTCAGCGAGGCCTTTGATGCGGCATGCTTTCCACTTACTCTTTTCTCCAACTCATTTGATCCAGGTTGGGCATTTGGCTTGTCAGCTGCTGTCATCCAAGGGTTGCTGAGCATGCTAGTGGAGGGGGGTGCAGACAATGTCAATCAGTGTTTCTTGGAGGCTTCTCGTTTTGGCAGTACAGAACTTGTGCGCATACTATTGCAGGTGATATGGCTTTGGTCTTTTCCTTTTCCTTCTTTACTTTCCCAATCCAATTATTAGTGCTTCTTGAACACTTTTAGTGGCATCATCCAGCTTTTGTTATGATAGAAACTGAACTTTTCCATATCTGGACGTGTACTTGTTATAATTGTGGTGTATTTAGTTTCAGTTTGACTATTACTGAGTGTCATATCAAAGGATAATGTAGATATCAGTGTTATCAATGGCGAATGGCAGAAGGCCAAAATTTCGCCATATTAACACACCATTGCAGCCTATGGTGCTGCATTGCAGGCCTCCCTTCTCAAATTGCCTCTGGCAGTTGGCAAAAAATCTGCCATTGCTGTGCCAAGGATGCCATTTGACAAGAATAGTAGATATGTTGTTGGCTTTAACATTTTGATGTTATTCATAAGTGGGTGTTGCATAACCTTTCTAATGCATATATTGAAAGAGTTTGGATGCGAGGGGTTTTGGCATTACCACTTCCACCATCGAATGTGTGTGCACACATGAAGTGGGGTAGTGATTTGCTGTTTCTTTAATATATAGTCTGCTAAAATTTTTTAGTTTGTGTTTGTGTGCCATGCTGGGAATCGCGAGGGGTTTTGGCATTACCACTTCCACCATCGAATGTGTGTGCACACATGAAGTGGGGTAGTGATTTGCTGTTTTTTTAATATATAGTCTGCTAAAATTTTTTAGTTTGTGTTTGTGTGCCATGCTGGGAATCAAACTATGCAGATTGCTCAAAGAAACAGCTTGGATGTTGATGTTGACTTGGCATTGGGTTTTGCCTCCCATTATGGCAAGATAGGAACTATGGAGTGCTTGGTGGAAGAGGGAAATGCCATAGCCTTTTTGGGCCCTTTGATGAGAGCTGCTGAGAGGGGCTGCATGGAAGTTGTTGAGTGGTTTGTGCAGAGGGGTTGCCGAGACATGGAACTTTGCCTTGCCCTTACAGCCGCCACTTCTAGCTGCCAAGTCCACATTGCAGCTTATCTTCTGCCACACGTACCTCAGCATATCCTTGCAGCGCTTAGTGTTGAAATTCTGAAGGCTGCTGGTGAGCGCAGTGGTGGATCTCTTGATGGTGTAGCGTTTCTCCTCCAATCTGACTTCTTAGGTGATCCTGCTGCTACTTATGCTGTTGCTGATATTATTGCTAAATCAGAGGATGAAGGTTTTGCACCTGAGCTGAAGACATTTTTAAAGGAGCATTGGTCAGAAGGAGCTTATAAGGAGGGATTGAGGTCAGGGCAAGAGCATTACATGAACCTTGTGAGAATCATTAAATGGGGTGAGTCTCCTATTTGCTTAAGAGATCTTCCAGCCCCATTGATGGTGGCTATCGCTTATCTCCCACTTTATAGAGAGTGTGTCAAGGCGGGCGGCTGCTTGTTTTCACAAAGGCTTAGGGGACAACTGGTTGAAGCCGCAAAAAGGCTTGAGAATAGGGTATTGGATGAAGTAACCCATGGTAGGGAGCTAGTGGTCGTTTTGGAACAGCACCTTCCCCACTTTTTGCTCCATTCCACCCACATTGCTTAGCTAGATTCGGTTGTCACTTGCAAGGTTATGTAATTTTTATTTTCTTTCGACACCGTTCTTTATTAAGTACTGAATGCCACCATCGATAACAATTTTATCTGGGAGTTCGCCTTTGTCGTAGGTTTCTTGCCTCTTTACAGCTTAGTGTCCTAAATGTGCATAATATATTGACAGGCTTAATCAACTTTTTAGTCTCTGTAAAATATCTTTATTTTGATTTTGGTCCTCTTAAAATTATCTTTTAAATCTTAGTCTTCATAAATTTATTTTTTTAAAAAACATTCTTACCATTAATATCATCTTTTAAATGATGAACCGACCGATGAAAAATACCATGTCACTGATCTATTTAACTATCACTGGTCTATGTAACTATCCCATGTAAATGTAACTATCACGTAATACAATCGTTTTAATTTAATATTAAATTTTAGAAATTAAATAATAATACGAAATGGTTCCCAAATTTATTATATAATTTTTAAATTCCGCATTAAATTAAAAACGGTTGAATGAATGATATGAATTATTATAGAAATTAAATAATAATAAACGTAATGCAATTGTTTTCAATTTAATATTAATTTTTAGAAATCAAATAATAATAAAGAATGGTTCCTAAATTTATTATTTAATTTCTAAAAATTAGTATTAAATTAAAAATGGTTGAATAATTGTCAGAGTTACGTGTTCATATTTCATTGGATGTTGAAATGAAGATAAAAATGGTTGTTTAATAAATTAAGGCTAAATTTCATTTTTAGTTTAGGGTTTAGTCTTTTAAGATTTATCATTTTGATTATTTTATGTATTCTTTTGTTAAAAAATTTCATTTGATATCAATATTATTATGATTTAAAAATTAAAATTGTGATGACTTTTTAATTGTTATTATGTGTGTTAAAGAGTGAGAAAATGATATATTTCAAGAAAATATAAGATTAAAAATATATTTTTTTAACAAATAAATACTTAGAAGAATCAAAATGATAATTTTTTAAATATTGAAGTTGGGGTGGGGACAAGGGCGGAAATGTTAATACCTGAATTAAGAAGCATGTTTGTTGCAGTTGCCAGTGTGTTGTTTTGGTTACTCCTCTTCTTCACTTCCTCTGTAATTTGTGTTCTCATCTCACTTTGATTCTACTTAAAAAAAAATCACCTTACCGAAATTCAACCATTCTAATAATATGAGAAGTGTTTTAGAAGTTGGGTTAAATTGGTCTGACAGGGAACTAGCCCTATAACTAATTCGGCTCAATTAGTTGGATCCAATAACCTATCAAAATGGCCCATCAATCCTTGCATTTGGATGAGAACCTATTTAGACTGTGAATTATATTGAGTTCTATGCGACCTCACCACATTGTCAAGTTAAATTTAATTTTTTTATCCATTCAAATAGCATATTTTTTTTTACTTTATTTGATCATAAATTAAATTTACTTTTATTTATATTTTCTTACACTCTTTTTATTTTTAAGAAACATATTAATTTTTTCAATATCGACCCGTGCATACTAAATTAGAGCTTCTATCTATCATTAGAAGATTTCACTCTACTCTTCCCCACATTTATTCTTATTTTCTGCTGAATTGCATTCTCATACAGCGACCAGAGTTTTTTTTAATATTTATTATCACAATATTATTTTTAATATTTAAAATTGATTTTATTCTAATTACTTTATATGAATACTTTTTTACATATTTAATAATAATTAATTATAAATAAATTTTACATATTAAATAGGAACCATATAATATATTATTGGCTTAATTACATTTTTCCAATCAAACTTTAAGGTTTTGACAAATTATTCCATCAAATTTTATATTTGTAAAAATTGTCACTAAATTATCATAAAAGTTACAAATTTTGCCATTCTCTTGTTGGTTAATTATTTAATAATATGCTCACGTGTTTTTATAAAATTTCACTTTCTTTTTACTACGTGTACAACCAAGAGTTTCACGAAACCAATATCTTATTATTATTTTAAATGATAGTGTAAAAGGGAGAAAATGTTTAGTGAAAAAACATTCACCTCTTTTGCGGTTATTCACTTAAAAAATAAAATAAATTAATTGTTACTCTTGCATATACACGGATCGCTTATATTTTCACACATGTTTAAAATATAATTGTTTATAAATTTAATTTTTAAATATGTAGAAAAAATTATTTTATTGTTCAAATTCTTTAAAAATAATGAAAAGGAAATAACTCAAATCAATATCAACTTATTACATCGTTTAAATAGTAGTTTACTATAGAATATTTAAAATTGAGATTATTGATTTTAATAAAAAAATGTTATATAGATAAACAAATATAACTATTTTTAGTTTACATATAATATAAAAAATAATACAAGAAGATTGTTGAATTGTATTTTAAAAATATTTTTATAATTTTTTTATTAATTTTTAAAATATTATTTGGGGTTTTGGGACGAAGATTTTCATAAATTATATAGAAGATTTTTAAATATAAACGTTATGAAACAATGTAATTCTGATTAGTGAATGAAAAAGTATGTTTGATAAAGAACATAAAAATGTATGTTTGATAAACAACGTAATAAAGAACATAAAAAAGTATGTTTGATAAACAACGTAATAAAAAATAACTTCTATGAGGTTTGTTTTTCTGACCTTAATGATCAAAATGTAACATGTTTGATTTCAGTAGACGATGAACAAGATATTTAGCACAAAAAGCTTGGACATTTAAGTCTCAAGTATATTTCGAAAATTTCTAAAAAGAATGTTGTGAAAGGTTTGTCAAAAATATCTTGGAAGTCCGATTGTCTGTGTGAATCTTGTCAACATGAGAAACAACTTAAAGCTTCTTTCAAATAAAAAAATGTTGTTTCCACGACAAGACCTATGGAACTGTTACATATTGATCTCTTTGGACCCACTCAGACTGAAAGTCTTGGAGGAAAGATATATGGATTTGTCATTATAGACGACTATACTAGATTTACTTAGGTATACTTCCTAGCCCATAAACACGAGCCTTTCAATGTCTTTGAGATATTCTGTAAACGTGTTAAAAAAGAAAAGGGAATATGTATTGCGTCTGTAAGAAGCGATCATGGAACAGAGTTTGAAAACTCTGAGTTCAAAGCCTTCTGTTTTGAAAATAGTATCTTTCACAATTTTTCATCTCCAAGAACTCCCCAACAAAATGGAGTTGTGAAAAGGAAAAATCGTTCTTTACAAGAAATGGCTAGAATAATGTTACATGAAAGCTCTCTTGCAAAATATTATTGGGCAGAAGCAATAAATATCTCTTTTTATATTCAAAACAGAATAATAATAAGACCTATATTGAACAAGACCCCTTATGAACTATGGAAAGGAAGAAAACCCAACATATCCTACTTTCATCCTTTTGGATGTGAGTGTTTTATCCTAAACACTAGAGATCAACTTGGAAAGTTTGATTCAAAGGTGATCAAAGAATTTTTACTTGGATATTCCAATACATCTAAGGCCTATAGAGTATTTAACTCAAAGGCTGATAAAGAAATATCAGACCTAGAAAATTTGTTTGATAATTTGCAGATCAACCCTTCTGGTCAAAACTCGAGTTCAAATGGTCAACCTGGTACAGACGCAAGAACAGACAAAAGATGAACAGACGAATCCTCTTCGTCTGATATTCATCAACATGATGTTCAAGCTCCTACCAGAACTTGGAGGTTTGCCTCAAACCATACAGAAGATCTTATTATTGGTAATAGACTTCAAGGAGTTCAAACAAGATCAAATGTTAGAGAATCGTCTGGCTACGCTCTTGTGTCAAACATAGAACCCAAGAATATTAAGGAAGCTCTACAAGAGAATGACTGGATTTTAGCTATGGAAGAAGAGTTAAACTAGTTTACCAGAAATGACGTCTGGACTTTAGTAGAGAGACCAAGGAACAAAAACATCATTGAAACAAGATGAGTGTTCAGAAATAAACTTGATGAAACTAGAAAAGTGGTAAGAAACAAAGCAAGGTTAGTAGCCCAAGGTTATAACCAACAAGAAGGTATTGATTTCACTGAAACTTTTGCTCCTGTAGCTAGGTTAGAAGCTATTAGAATTTTACTTGCTTTTGCTGCTCATAAGAATATCATCTTATATCAAATGGATGTAAAAAGTGCTTTTGTTAGATTAAGGGGATTAACACTCTTAAGTTTTGATAATTACGAGACAGACGATGCAAATATAGACGATGTGAGGACCACAGACAAAAGGTGACTCTTCAATCTGAAAATTCTTATTCCATGTTTCCTCAAAGATGTTTCATCACAAAGAGCAGATGATGCAATCATGATTGTAGACGACACTACCTTTGAGCGTTAGTTGAACGTCTTTTGCTCTGTCAAAGACCCATCGTCTACAAGAAACAAAGTGAAGACAAACGACACAGAAAGTGAAGACAAACGAAGTAACGGGTGCAAAATTTCAATTTTAGTCGTTACTCTTAGAAGTTTCCAAAAAGGCTATTGGGTACTGTGCAAAACCTCTACAACACGAAAAGTAGATCACACTTTCGTTACCCAAACTGATCAAGTCAGAAAAAGGTGCTGAACATGCGTTGACTCTGCTACAAATCATTAATTATTCTGATTGATCTCTGACACACGCGCCGAACGTGCGTCAAATAATACCAAAGCCTGGCTACTACCTTGCAGTAATAGTGGACTCGGATCGTTTCCCTACGGATTACTTTGTTACTTCTCTATAGCCGAAATTTTAAATGCAATTTTGGGGGTTTTTGTGTAGAGGAAAAATTAAAGGCAATTAAATAGTAAAAATTAACCAATGACAGTAATTAAACAATAATTAAAAAGCAATTAATAGATTATTAAAAGGCACCAATCTGATCTCTGTCAGATCCCAATTTCCCTCATTGGTTCAACAAAATAAAGACACTCATCTATGCAGTGCATTGAAACTGAGATCTCTGCATGTCAACACTGAACTAGCGCTCTAAGATCTTAGAGAATTATCATCGAACACTTGGTGGCCTTTAAACTCACACAATCGCATGAGAGCACACAACTTGGTTCCGAATCATATAATTAGTTCTCTGCATTCATTATCAATCAACAATGACAAAATTAACAATCTAAATCCAAAATATTAATCAACATAATGAAATTAAAATTATAGAATCCAAAACGAGTACTTATGCAATTGAAAACGGAGAACCTAAGGAAATTAGGGATCCTATTGAGATCGAATTGGTTGAAGAAATTAGTTGCGCATAATTGAAATTAGACTAAGCATGAATTGGGATTGCATATTAGAAGAATTAAATTGCAAGAAGGGAGAGAGAACGAGAATTGGAATGGCAAACCTGAAAACCCTAGCAAAGCGACTTGAAAGGAAAAAAAAGCAATGCCGAAAATTGAAATTGATTGAAAGATAAAAGGTGTCTACAATTTTCTGAATTGGGGTATTTATAATAAGTGAGTCATGTGCTAGTCACATGACTTTAAGTGACTTAGGGTGCAGGGTTCAAAGCCCACCCAATGCAAACATTTAAATGGTCCAATTATATGATTTGAAATGGGCCTACACTAATTCTTCACGCTGGAATTCCCGCATCAATTTCGTGCGTCACTTTCAAGGAAATTTTCACCCCAGATGCGGTCCGAATTGACTCTTCATGTCTTCATTGTTTTTGTAGCTCTTTCAGTCCTCTTTAATTTGACATAAAATGGAGCTCAAACAGAGTTCTGTAGTGAGAGTTATGCCTTTTTTAATGAATCTTGTTAAAACTGGAAATTTTAACGAATTAGAATAAAAATAAGCACTTAAGGCCCAAATGAGCCCAAACTCTTAAATACACCAAATCATGCTAATTGACCATTAATAATGTTGTAATATGATGTATTAAATGCAGAGAAATTGATCAAAATAATGATTCATCAATCTCGGCCACTGATGGAAAGCTTCAAGAAAAAGGACAACGGTCATAACTCTTGAGTCTAACGGATCTCTTCAGACTGTTGCCTATATAAAGGACTTCACTTCACCATTTCAAGTCGGCGAAAACGCTACTACAAGATGATTATTTGAATTCACTCTTGAACTTATTCTTCATTGTAAAAACCCTCTCTGTGAAGAGGAAAACTTAAGTTTCTTTAAACTTCTCTAAATCCACGTCTGTGGTGTTGGTCCCTATGTGTGAATCTAGAGGGGGGTGAATAGATTCTAGTTCCACTATAGCCCAATTTTCGCGAGTTTCTAATTCCTTTTAATTCAAACAAAACCATTCTTGATTACCTATCAATAGTTGAGACAGATAAGCGAGAAATATCAAAGATACACAGCGGAAATACCAAAAGGAAAAATCAGAAACACGTTAGTAATCAATATACAACGTAATCAATATCAGTATCTAACTGTTCCAGTTTTAGTTGATTACCGAGTCAATTACCGAGTTAATTACCTAACAAATTGCAGAAGATAAACCATGCTAACAACAATGTAAGGTAAACGGTAAAGAGATAAGAGAGAAGAAGAGTGTACAAATGATTTATACTTTGGTTATACCATCGCCTACATCCAGTCCCAACCCAACAACTGTTGCGATCGGTTTTCCACTATCAAATGATCCCTTTTGTGTTCTTTTACATTCACTCTGCAACAAGCAACACAAAAACGAAATCAAAACACCCAAAAGCCTGTCCTTTAACCCAAGGAACAGTTCTTCCCTGACCTTGGAACACCCAAGATCAAACCTTTGAGAAAACACTTCTCAAAGTCCTTTACTCTATCCAGAGAGACCTCTCTCCTAGAGTAATAACCCAGAAATCAAAAGGTAAACAAAAGATCAGTTTAGAAAACACCTGGAGTGTAGATCTGATCACAAAAGAAAACACTATGAATGCCACCCAGTTAGAGAAAAGATCAAGTTTTGCCCATGAAAACTTGATGAACTCTTGAAGTTCTTTATGGGTTTCTTGGAAAAGATGATGAACTCAGTTTAGAGAGAATTTGAAAGTGTATGAACTTTTCTAAAACTTATGTTCCAAGATCTTATGTTAATTTTTTTGAGAAAAGAGTATTTATATGTTCAATTAAAAACTCAAATTGGGCAACTTAATGATTTTCTGATAGGGGTAATCGACTGCCAGAAGCTGGTAATCGATTAAACCAGTGAGCAATGTTTTCCAGGGTGATTTTTAGCCATGGTAATCGATTAACCCGAGGGGGTAATCGATTACTCCAGTGACAAATGAGTTCCCACACTCTGTTACCTACTGTTGGTAGTTGATTACCTGCTGTTGGTAGTTAACTACCTACTGTTGGTAATCTATTACCTCAGTTGGTTACCAAAGACATTTTCAAAATATTTTAGAGAGGAAAATCATACATTTGACACATGAGAAATCACACAAGATTGCCAAGCTCTCCAGGGCATTCTAGCAAAGAACAACCACATACATGCCTAAACTCAACAATCAATACATAGGAAACTCCTAATTACATTTCATCTAAGAAAACCAAAATTACATAATCATCAAAAGCAAAACACCAAGAGAGACTCCAAAGCATCTTCAAGCTTTAAGTCCAACATGTGGTACTTTAGCCCGAGGAGGCTGTGCTTGCAAAGAATACCTTTCTTTAGCTTGAAGAGGCTGTGTTTCAAACAATACTTGGTGGATTAGCCTGGGAAGGCTGTGATCAAAGAATATCTTGTATTAGTCAGAAGTGGCTGGGTTCAAATAATACTTGTAACCTTTTCACGGTTGATAGTGAATACTTAGTTTTTGTTGGGTAACTGGACGTAGTCTGATATAGGCGAATCAATATAAAAATAATTGTGTTTTCTGGATTTTATCTTGTGACTAACGGGGATAATTAAAAATTAACTTAATCTCTTAAATCATTTTTTTTCAAGATAAATTTGAATCGTCTGTACTAGTTTCAAAACAACAGACGATAGGAGAAAATTTCATTAATATCACAATTCAACCCCCCTTGTGATTTATTCTTTACAGTTTGGTATCATAGCTCAGCCTCTAAGGGTTGAGCCCTTTACAACTGCTAGAGGAAAAAATCAAAATGGAGTCACAAGGGCCACCTTTCCTTTCAGGAGGTTCCTCCATGAACAAACCGTCAGCCTTCTCTGGGGATGACTATCCCTACTGGGCAAACAAGATGGAGATGTACATAAAGTCTACTCAGTATAGACTTTGGAAGATTATCACTCAGGGAGATATTCCCATTGTTAAACCAAAAACTGAATGGGGAAATGAGGAATACACTCTCATGGAGCTGAACAACAAAGCTAGATATACACTCACATGTGCTCTCTCAAGGATAGAATATAATAGATTCTGTGCCTATAAAACCGCCAAAGAACTCTAGGACGCTCTGAAGATTTCCTATGAAGGAACTGAAGATGTCAAAATGAGAAAGGCTGCTACACTGCAAAGAGAATACGAGATGTTCTCTATGAAGAGAGGTGAATCCATCGAAATGATGTTTCGAAGATTCCAAACAATATTAAATGGTCTCACTTCACTGAGAATCACTTTCACAAAGGCACACAATAACATGAAGATTCTGGATAGTCTTCCTACTGATAAAAGTAGACTAGGTTATGATGAGCAGACGAATGAAAAGAAGACAAATTTTGTTTCGTCTATTCAAAAGAAGAAGAACAAAAGTTACAACAAGGTTCAAAATAATTACAAGAAAAACACTAAAATCTTGAACAAAAAGAAACCTTCTTCTACTAACAAAGGAGGATCCAAAAGAATTTGGGTACCAAAGTCACTCATTGTTCCTATTGCAGATATCGTTAATAGGAAGAGAGAAGACTTCAAGCTGGTACCTGGACAGTGGATGCTCACGACACATGACAGGAGACCTGTCTATGTTCCAAGACCTAAGACCAAGTAAAAGTTCTGTGTCTTATGGTTCAGGGAAAGGTAAAATCCTAGGGATTGGGACTGTTGGTAAGACACCCAACCCTCTCATTCAAAATGTGTCTTATGTTAAAGGTCTGAACTTCAATCTACTTAGTATAAATCAATTTTGTGACAGTGGATATGAAGTAGCCTTTAATGCTGATGAATGTATAGTAAAAAATAAAGATAAATCCATTCTGTTTGTTGGGAAAAGAAGGAACAATCTCTATGAAGTTTGTCTTTCTGACCTTAGTGATCAGGATGTAACATGTTTAATTTCAACAGACAATGAACGAGATATTTGGCATAAAAAGCTTGGACATTTGAGTCTCAAGTATATTTCAAAAATTTCTTAGAAGGATCTTGTAAAAGGTTTACCAAAAATATCTTGGAAGTCTAATCGTCTGTGTAAATCTTGTCAGCATGGGAAACAACTCAAAGCTTCTTTTAAATAAAAAAATGTTGTTTCCACGACAAGACCATTGGAATTGTTCCATATTGATCTCTTTGGACCCACTCAGACTGAAAGTCTTGGAGGAAAGAGATATGGGTTTGTCATTATAGACGACTATACTAGATTTACTTGGGTATACTTCCTGGCCCATAAACACGAGTCTTTTAATACCTTTGAAATATTCTGTAAACGTGTTTAAAAAGAAAAAGGAATATGTATTGCGTCTGTGAGAAGCGATCATGGAACAGAGTTTGAAAACTCTGAGTTCAAATCCTTTTGTTTTGAAAATGGTATTTTTCACAATTTTTCATCTCCAAGAACTCCCCAACAAAATGGAGTTGTGGAAAGGAAAAATCGTACTTTACAAGAAATGGCCAGAATAATGTTGCATGAAAGCTCTCTTCCGAAATACTATTGGGTAGAAGCAATAAATACTTCCTGTTATATTCAAAACAGAATATTAATAAGATCCATATTAAACAAGACTCCTTATGAACTATGGAAAGGAAGAAGACCCAACATATCCTACTTTCATCCTTTTGGATGTGAGTGCTTTATTTTTAACATCAGAGATCAACTTGGAAAGTTTGATTCAAAGGTGATTAAAGGATTTTTACTTGGATACTCCAATACATCTAAGGCCTATAGAGTGTTTAACTCTAAAACACAAGTTGTAGAGGAATCTATTCATGTAAAATTTCAAGATAACTCAAAGGCTGATAAGGAAATATCAGACCTAGAAATTTTATTTGATAATTTGCAGAATTAACCCTTCTGTCAAAACGCAAGTTCAAACGATCAATCTGGTACAAACACAAGGGTAAACGATAGAAGTATAGACGCAAGAATAGACGATAGAGGTACAGACAAACCCTCTTCGTCTGATACACATCAACATGATGTTCAAGCTCCTGTCAGAACTTGGAGGTTTGCCTCAAACCATACAGAAGATCTTATCATTGGAAATAGACATCAAGGTATTCAAACAAGATCAAGGATTAGAGAATCGTCTGGGTACGCTCTTGTGTCAAATATAGAGTCCAAGAATATTGAAGAAGCTCTACTAGACAATGACTGGATTTTAGTTATGGAAGAAGAACTAAACCAGTTTACCAGAAATGATGTTTGGACCTTAGTAGAAAGACCAAGGAACAAAAGCATCATTGGAACAAGATGGGTGTTCAGAAACAAATTAGATGAAGCTGGAAAAGTGGTAAGAAATAAAACAAGGTTGGTAGCTCAAGGTTATAACCAATAAGAAGGTATTGATTTCACTGAAACCTTTGCTACTGTAGCTAGATTAGAAGCTATTAGAATCCTACTTGCTTTTACTGCTCATAAGAATATCGTCTTATATCAAATGGATGTAAAAAGTGCTTTTCTAAATGGTTTTATTGAAGAGGAAGTATACGTAAAACAACCTCCTAGATTTGAGAGTTCATTTTAACCAGATCATGTTTTCAAATTGAAGAAAACACTCTATGGTTTTAAGCAAGCTCCTAGATTTTGGTATGATAGACTAAGTTCCTTTCTTATTAAAAATGGTTTTTCTAGAGGAAAAGTTGATACTACACTCTTCAAGAAAAGTGTTTCAAAAGACTTTATTATTGTCTAAATATATGTAGACGATATAGTCTTTGGAGCCACTAATGAATTCTTGTGTAAGGATTTTTCTAAGTTAAAGCAGGATGAGTTCGAAATGAGTATGATGGGAGAATTAAAATTCTTCATAGGACTTAAAGTCAAACAGACGAAAGAAGGAATCTATATTCATCAACAGAAGTATACAAAAGAACTTTTCAAGAAGTTCAAGATGGACAACACAAAGCCAATGAAAACGCCCATGCATTTGTCTAGTGCTAGTCTCAACAAAGATGAATCAGGTAAGACCGTTGATCAAACGGTATATCGAGGTATGATTGGCTCACTGCTTTATTTAACTGCAAGTAGACCAAACATTATGTTTAGTGTCTGTCTATGTGCACGCTTTCAGTCTGACCCTAGAGAATCTTATTTAGAAGCTGTAAAACGTATTCTTAGATATCTTATTGGAACCATTAATCTCTCTTTATTCTATAAGAAAAATAGTGATTTCAGTTTGAATGACTATTGTGATGCTGACTATGCTGGAGACAAAGTGGAGAGAAAAAGTACAAGTGGTGAATGTCAATTTCTAGGCACATCACTCATCTCTTGGTTAAGCAAGAAGCAAAACTCCATAACACTATCTACCACAGAAGCAGAATATATTGCTGCTGCTGGATGTTGTTCATAACTTCTTTGGGTAAAACATCAACTAGAAGATTACTCCAGATTTGAAACTCAAATCCTAGTTTTCTGTGACAACACAAGTGAAATCAATCTCAGCAAAAACCCTATTCAGCATTCAAAAGCTAAACATATTGAAATAAAATTCCATTTTATAAGAGATTATGTTCAAAAGGGTATTTTCGATATACAGTTTGTTCAAACTGATTTTCAATGGGCAGATATCTTTACAAAGGCTTTAGACGAAACACGATTTAATCTCATTAAAGATAATTTGAGAATTATTTCTTTAAAAGATTAAGTTATTTCGTCTATATCTATCGTCTATATTTATCGTCTGTACTTATCATCTGATTATTTCGCATTAAGACGAAACCTTGCGTCTGATCAAGTTGAATTAGTAAAAGGTCATTCAACAGACGCAATGCTATTATTTAATTAATTTAAAGTTGAGTGTGCAGGAAGACACAATAAATGCAACATTAAATATGTCTGACATTTATTACTCTATTCTAGGAAGTTCAAAAGCATGCGCCGCAACTGACAGAAGTCAAATCAATCATGGGAGAAAACATCAAATCAGGGACAGTTTCTATTCTATCGTCTAATAAAATATAATCGTTTCATTTATTTGACTATAAAAGTGTCAAAGTTACCTCTTTTATACTTTACACTGCTAAGTATTCTTTCTCCCTTAGTACTATTACTCTCTAACTCTCTTATTTTTCAAACTCAGAAAATGGCCGCCAAGAACACACAACAATCATCTTTTAAAGAAGAAGAAAGCTTCTTTGCGCAAGATATGTTCTTGCCAAGCAAGTGGGTGAGGAGGATCACTCTTGCCAATCTTTTGAGGCATACATGCGACTTTCTTGAAAAAATGGGATAAATGAAGTTTGCTTCATGGGAAGGTCCATAAATGATAGAACCTTATGCTGAATTTTGGTCTGAGGCCAAGATTGTTGATGAGAACATAGTTGGAACTATTGGTGATAAGGAATACCTTATCAATGCAGAAGCTGTTGCCGCTATAGGGAAGTGCAAGATTGAAGGTGTCGTCTACAACCCCAAATGGTATGAGGGTATTGATGAAGCTTTCATTGATCAGACGCTCTACGACAAAACCAGAACATCTGACCTGGTGAAATACCTAAGGGCTGGGAACTTGACTGGTGAAGGAAGAGTTCTGCACAATATTCTCTTCAACATCTTCACTCCCAGAATCGGGTCTCGCGACAATGTAAGAAACCGAGAACGATTCTGTCTTTTCTATCTTCTTCAGAAGGAGAAGATAAGTCTTCCCCATGTGATTATGGATCACTGGATGGATACCTTGAGAAGAAGGGACTTGCGAAAGAAATCAAGTGTTCCCTATCCTGCTGTCTTCGCAAAGATCATCCAAAATCAAGAATTTGATATCAAAAGATGTCAATGGTTTACTAGTGGTCATGAGATCAAGCAAGGCACTTTCTCAAGAATGTGTATAGATCTTGCTCCATGGACGCTGAATGAAATGCATGAGAAGTTTCTTAATCCTAAGTCTTCTCAATCTTCTTCATCTCAATCTCAACCCACTCAACCACAAACACAAACCCATACACAAACCTCACAACCGCAACCAACACCTCAACAAACTCACTCAAGACATAAAACCCTCATCAAAAGACCAAGAAACACACCCATTCCATTATAAACTCAACCTCAAACACAAGCCCAAACACCAAACCCTCCTCCATCTCAACCTAGAACATCATCTAAACCACCCGTACAAGTTATATATGTTCCTTTTGAGATGATAGAAGATGTGCCTCTTGTTAGACGAAAATCAAGATCTATCAAGTTAAAAATGCCAAGAATGGATTCGTCTACTCAAGACAATCCATCTGCCAAAGAAGCATCTGAGGATGTTGAGTCTGCTAGTAGGCGAGCAGACGTTCGCAAAAAGGCAAAGGTAGATGAAACTCAAGTCTCAGACGAGGCTATGAGAAAGGCATATATAAAGGGAACAAGAAAAGGTATAGTTGAGGCTTCTTCTATTCTCAGTGAGATGGAAGAATTGGAAAAGGCTAAGAAAGCCTCCACTCTCTCTGAAGCTGAAAGGGAACATAGATTCCAGGAAAGCATTAAGGGGATTGGATCGTCTGAAGCTTCTTATGCTCAGACCACTTCAGAGGGCATAGACAACGAAGAGACTGCCCAGATCCAAAAAGACAACGCAATCCTCACTAAGCAGTTGTCTACAATGCTTAGTGAAGATTTGCCCCATACGGAGTTTGGTTCTTCCACTCCAATAGACGAATCAAGGGAAGATGATGTAATCTTGCTTTCGTCTCCTCTTCGTGCCATACCTCTTCAGACGATAACTGGTTGAGTCGAGGAGAGATGTTGCTTACAGATGATGCAGTCTTTTTCTATCATCCATAGCATGGAATCTGATTCATCAGACGATGAAGAAAGTCTTATCACAAGACATGTGGCACCGTTTGCAAATATTCCAGCTGAGGTCTTAAATGAAGAAGACCTTCCACCCAAACGCAAAATGGACTACACCTTTCTCAACGATCTTGTTATGCAAATGATGGAGGATCATCTCCAAATGCCCAATAAAACTCTCCAAGCACCGTATTTGTAAATTGAGCTTTTAATTGTTCTTAATAAAAATTCGCAGCTGATTTTTGCATCTGTCCGATTTCAGTATTTCGATCATAACTCGAGCTACACAACTCCAATTGAGGCGTTCTTGGTGGAAAATTAAAGACGACTTCAAGGGATACAAAAGCTATGAAGACACCAAAACCCATTTCGGACTGCAACTAGTTGGAAAATGAGCTTGAAGTTAGCGTTGGAATGCTTCTAGGAATTTTCAGCGAAATGTTTTAATGTTTAGGCTTATTAGTCGTTTTCTTTCAATTATGTAATTGTTGTAAGGATTTAATTTGGGCCTAAAATTGTAATAAACAAAGAATTAGTAACCCTTAGATAGGGTTCTAATCCAAGGGTTAAGCTTAGAAGCTTGGAGAGCAAGCTTGACACCGTGACCATTAGATGATGATACTAATCCAATGGCTAAGCTTAGAAGCTTGGAGTGCAAGCTTGGCGCCATGACCATTAGATGAGGATCTACATCCAAGGGTGGAGGATTGATCCTTGTTCTCCAAGTTAACCAAACTTGCACCACAAGCTTCCTTTTGTGGCCATTAGATTAGAATCTAATACAAGGGTGGACATTAGTTCCTAGCATAACAAGCTTGTCACCAATTCTCTTAGTATAAGTAGGCCATTTTCATATTTGTAAAGAACTTTTGATGAATTTTAGAAAGAAGCTAATTGCTTTGAGAGAGAAAGTTCTCTTCTAAGGTTTCTTGAGTAAGCCTCTTTGAGTCTTATCATGGTGCAAATTCCATGTGGCGATTCTACCTAGAGCTTATTGCTTTTAGCATGACGCTCCTCATCTTCTTTCCTTCTCCATTTTATATCTTTCTTCTTCTTTGAGTGTTCTATTCTGCAAATCCATACACTTAGCCATGAGGTTCATGCTTGTTGAAGTGAAAATTGGGAAAACTAGTGAGACTTCCATGGAAGGCTTACATCAAGTGGTATCAAGAGCTTGTTCCTTCTTCAAGTGGAGCTTCACATCCGTGAGTCATTGTGTTTAGATCTTGAATTTTCTTTTGAATTTTCTTCTTCTTCATTCGGTGTTCTTGTGTATTTTGAGTTCCTTGAGTTTTCTTGAAGTTTTGTTAAGAAAATCTATCAAATCTATGTTCAAATAGCCGTTAGCCTTGTTTTTGAATTTGTCTTTAAATTTTGTTCGGTGCATTGTGTAGATGTATGTGTTAGCTTGTGTTTTGATTTGAAATGTGGAAAATATGTCATATGTTCATTGACACACGCGCCGAACGTGCATCAAATAATACCAAAGTCTAGCTACTACTTTGCAGTAATAGTGGACTCGGATCGTTTTCCTACGGATTACTTTGTTACTTCTCTGTAGTCTAAATTTTAAATGCAATTTTTTTGGGGGGTTTTGTGTAGAGGAAAAATTAAAGGCAATTCAATAGTAAAAATTAACCAATGGCAGTAATTAAATAATAATTAAAAAGCAATTAATAAATTATTAAAAAGCACCAATCCGATCTCTGTCAGATCCCAATTTCCCTCATTGGTTCAATGAAATAAAGGCACTCATCTATGCAGTGTATTGAAACCGAGATCTCTGCATGTCAACACTGAACTAACGCTCTAAGATCTTAGAGAATTATCATCGAACACTTGGTGGCCTTTAAACTCACACGATCGCATGAGAGCACACAACTTGATTTTGAATCATATAATTAGTTCTCTGCATTCATTATCAATCAACAATGACAGAATCAACAATCTCAATCCAAAATATTAATCAACATAATGGAATTAAAATTATAGAATCCAAAACGAGTACTCATGCAATTGAAAACGAAGAACTTAAGGAAATTAGGGGTCCTATTGAGATCGAATTGGTTGAAGAAATTAGTTGCACATGATTGAAATTAGACTAAGCATAGATTGGGATTGCATATTAGAAGAATTAAATTGCAAGAAGGGAGAGAGAACGAGAATTGGAATGACAAACCTGAAAACCCTAGCAGAGCGACTTGAAAGGAAAAAAGTAATACTGAAAATTGAAATTTATTGAAAGGTAAAAAGTGTGCTACAATTTTCTGAATTGGGGTATTTATAATAAGTGAGTCATGTGCTAGTCACATGACTTTAAGTGACTTAGGGTGCAGGGTTCAAAGCCCACTCAATGCAAACATTTAAATGGTCCAATTACATGATTTAAAATGGGCCTACATTAATTCTTCATGCTGGAATTCCCGCATCAATTTCGTGCATCACTTTCAAGACAATTTTCATCTCAGATGCGGTCCGAATTGGCTCTTCATGTCTTCATAGATTTTGTAGCTCTTTCAGTCCTTTTTAATTTGACATTAATGGAGCTCAAACAGAGTTCTGTAGTGAGAGTTATGCCTTTTTTAGTGAACCTTGTCAAAACTGGAAATTTTAGCGAATTAGAACAAAAATAAGCACTTAAGGCCCAAATGAGCCCAAACTCATAAATGTACTAAATCATGCTAATTGACCATTAATAATGTTGTAATATGATGTATTAAATGCAGAGAAATTGATTA